>CP141153.1:64208824-64833824 GCA_035233585.1 Antiaris toxicaria
TAGCAATAAACCACAACTTTTTCTCATTGATTACCCATGGTAACCCACGGATTTTCCTTAGAAAAACCAACCAAAATTTGGTTTTTCTTTAAACAAATTACATGGTTTTCTTCCTTATTTCATCCTTAACAAAACCCAACATCAAATCCATGAAAAACACCCAAAAATTTTTCATCTTTTTCTCACTATTCACCCACGGATTCCATGAAGAAAAACCATGAAAAATTAAGTGAAAAAGGAAGTTACCTTGGTCTAATGCTTCCTTTGTCTTCTAAGAACACTTTGACACTCCTTTTGTGAAGAAATGTTGAAGGAATTCTTTAGTTCTCCTTGGGTGGCTCACGTAGACTCCATGGATGACTTGGAAAATTTTTTTTTCTTTTGGTTTGGCATGAAACAAAGTTTCGGCCACTTTGTTACCAACTTGCCGACTTATGCATGGAAGAAAGCCAATTAATTTGGCTCTAAACCAATCAAATTTCAACACCTTTCACCTAATTCTTTCCACCTTTTTTTTTTAAATTAAAAAGGTATATTTTTGGCCAAATCTTGGCCTTTAGATCAAAAGTAAATTAAATCATGGCCATTCATCCTACCTAACACCATATTTCTTTCCATTTCTTAAATGGATTTATGATGTCATAATTACTAAAGTGAAAGTTGACTTTGACTTTCACTATTCACATTAATTCGACTACTTTTTGACCGATACCGGTTCGAGCCGAAATTTTCCTGGAATCGTCCCGGCGTGTTCCTGAGGTCTCCTGTGCAGTCGGATCAACTTAATCTGCTTCCGTTTGATTAAAATCAATCCCGGAAGTTTACCGTCTTTTTGAGCTCCAGTTAGGGTTTCAATGCCGGTTTTGGCATCGTTTCACCCGTTTCAACTTAGTGAATTTTTCCAACACTGAATTCTTACTCGTCAGTATTGTTAGAACATTTTAATATATTCTAAACAATACAAATACATCTATTTCACTCTTTAAATAGTACAAATTATTATATACATATATGTGTACTTTTCTTACTGTGCTCTTACTTTGACTTGCCATATTCTTATCTTTATACTGTTCAGATACCGAAACTACTCCTTTTTGAGCGTTTTGGGCCTGAATTCACTTTCTTACTCATATACTTTATTCTCTACTTATTTTTGGAGATTTTAATTTCCTCCAAAACATTTATTTATTTCTATTAACACTATAATTTGTCTAATTACAACCATAGTGTTTCTTTACATTCTTACTTACAGAACTCATAGAAAACCTAGATTAAACTAGGTCACACCGCTAAAATTCTCTGGTCGTCACAGAATAGGATCGTACCCGAACACGTTTTCCACATAGGAGATCCAATCTAGTATACCGGCGACGGTAAACACCTACCGAGGGGTGTGGTCAGGGCAGAACTGACGCAAGGCGTTACCATGCTTTCACATATGGATCAACAATGGAGGCCGTGGGTTTTGTTTGAAACCTTCTCCCACTCAATATTTTGAAACACATGCAAGTTTTGACAAATTATGTATGATCAATATAGTATGAGCGACACTCACCTATCCTATATGACATGTTATCAAATATGCATATAAAACATCCATCAATACATATTTATACATCCATGACATATCACAGAAAAAATGATTGACAGAAAAAACAAGCCATGGTACCATCCTAGAACAAAGAAAATAAAGATTACAAAATTTCATCCAAAGCATTCTTTGGGTCTTGAATTTTGTTCCGTCTTCTTGTTCCATCTTTATGTAGCCTCTCCATTTATTTCTCATCCCAAGAATCATTTAAAATTTAAATCTCCAAAAATTTAAATTTCAAATTCAAATTCCAAATTCGAATTTCAAATTTAAATTTCAAATTAAAACTTTAAACAATTTTAAACATCATGTGTAATAATATGTAATTTCAAAAATTTCAAATTTTCAATTACATATTTTTAAACATGATTTAAAATTAAGTCTCAAATTTAAAAATCAAAATTTTTCGATTTTTTTTAAACCGTCGCACCACCGCCCCCAAAGGCGGCAGCTGCCTTGGGCAGCCACCAGCCTCGGCGGGGCTGGCAGCCCACAGCCGCACCCTATGTGCAGCCTTGCCGGGCTGCAGGCCAAGCCTGCAGTGCCAGGCTGCACGCCAGGCTGGGCGCAGCAGCCGGCAAGCTGCAGGCAGTGCCTGTAGCCACAGGCTACACGCCCAAGCTGCAGCCGGCCTTGGGCAGGCCACAACCACCCTCGGCTGCAGGCCAAGCCTGCGGCCGTGGGTGGTTATGGCCTGCACAGGGGCTGCCGCAGCCCCATCCTGCCCGAGGGTAGGGGCTGCAGCCCCACCAAGGGCCGTCGGCCTATCCCGAGGGGTCGTGTCTCGATTTTTGTGTCATATTCCCATTTACCTATTAGGATCTCCGAAAATTAATTTGAATCCCAATTAAATTGAAATTTTCCACACAATCAAAATTTCAATCTTTAAATCAAATTTAACTTTTGGGAAAAATAAATCACGGTCTTCAATCTTCAATCTCCTCTAAGAATAATTACATAAAATTTCCTAAACCATTTCTGGTGTACAAAATTCTAACCATAAAAATTCTAAGAGACAAAAAATTAAAATCCATGGGAAAATTGCAGTGTTAATAAACTGCTCCCATGGTTACATAAAAATTCCTAGATACAATTTTTCTAAATTCTAAGGAACCATAACCGGCATAAACAAGCATGCTTATAATAATTCAGAAAATTAAAATAACCACATACTTTATACATAATCCATGATAATAACATAAAGGAACCCTACAATACCACTCTCTAAATATCAAATCCATACATAAATAAAAAGACTAAGTAATTGTCTAATTTATGTACATGGCATAGTCATGAGATGTCTCTGATACCAATTGTAGGAAAATAAATCGGTAAAAACGTTTCAGAATGGCGCAGCGGAACATTAAAAATTTTTCAGATCGTTAAATATCTCATGATGCCATATACAATAAACCAACAACAATTAAAACTCATACCTCAAGGACGCCAATGTGCAGGAGTAGAATGACCGGAAGCTTCAACCAACTAGCTTTCTCTACTATTCTCCAATTCCCGAATGGCTGAGTGTGTGGGCACTCTGAACCTCAATCGGTATGCTAGCACTGCTAGTCTTCTTCCGACCACCCAGATCTCTAAAGAACTTATTGTCACGATGAGCTGTGCAACAATAAGCCTGCTCACCTGAGAGTTTGTGATCTGAGAGAACTGGAGTGGCAGGATCTCTATTTATAGACCTGCATGAGGTGATTCTCTGAATTCGAATTGGATTAGGAAAAGATATTCTCCCTTATCCATAACCATAAAATCTGAATTTTCTGTGGGAAAATCCCAACAATAAAATTCGGCCATTTAGGATAAATCCAATCCAAATCTAAACAAGATTTTAACTAGAATTTTATCTCCCTTTTTCAACCAAAAATTCGAAAATTACAAGGAGAAAATCTCCTAAAAATTTCGGCACTTTTAGGATAACGGAGAATTAAAATTCCACTAGGATTTTCAAGCTTGAATCTTATCTCAACCTTATCCAAAATAACCGAATTTTCCTAGGAGATATTCTCCAAAATTTCGGCCACTTTCTGGGGAAGAGAGAATCCAAATTCAACTGGGATTGAAACATGAATTTTTCCCTTGAACCTTATCCACAAAAACTGAAATTCCATTGAGGATAATCCTCAAAATTTCGTCCACTATTTGTTAGGATTTGGATTCAAAATTCAAATAGGATTCTAACAAGATTATCCTCTCCAAATCCAACTCAAATTCGAATTTCAAACCTTGTGGTTTTTCCACAACAAATTCGAATCCCACTTGGACTGTGATTCAAAATTCGAATTTCAAATTCCAAATTCGAATTTCAAATTCAAATTTCAAATTTCAAATTTCAAATTTAAATTTCTAATTCAAATTTCAAATTCGAATTTCAAATTCAAAATTCAAATTTCAAATTTCAAAATTCAAAATTCAAAATTCAAAATTTAAATTTCAAAATCCACAAAACAGTTGTGTTTCAAATTCTTGTTCTCATGGATAATTTTCTACAACTCCAATCCAATCTCAAATAAAATCATGGCAACTTTATTTGGAGTTCGAATAATTGTGTACTCTATTATCCAAAACAAAATCTGAATCCAACCAGAGAGAATCTCGTCTACCATCCTAATCCTGTGTCATCACCATCCATGCATAATAAACCAACCAAGAGCATACACAAATCAATTTGCCAAACGTTAAGGAATTATGTGGAGCTAGTAGAGGGACTGATTGGACATATATAATCGGGCTCCCATGATTCCATATGATCATCATTCTGTACCGAACAACTCAATCATATGATCACTAATTTCAGAGTCACACCACTATAAACCTGAAACTGAACTCCCAATTATATACTGTATTACGTAAGCCCGTGACGAGCTACTATCCAATGACCTTGTCATGTATGCAAAACCCTCATATGATATCCATGATCAGCCTTAGTTCAAAGTCCGTTTAATCCTACTGATCAGGCTATCTTAAAGTTCCATTATACTACCGAATTAAGAAAATAATTATTCACCATATGTGAATAAGAAATCATCCGTCCAGCAGATGACCCAAGGCCTTGTCCATTTTCACATTCAGTATAATGCCTTTAAGAGGATACCTTTAACTCCTTAGAGTTATGATTCTGATATCTGCAAACAAACCCTTCATCGTATACAAGTCATGCACCACCCAATGAACCGGTCTATAAGCTTACTACCTCCGAGACGCTTTAGCCATTGGAACATCAAAGTACACAAGTCATATACATGAAGTAGTTCATTTACTTAGGATTAAGGTTATTGCACAATGAACGTCAAAAGCAGATTGATCCACTCATAGCAGACTATGTAGATCAATCACGCTGTAGTCCCGGTCTAATATGTCACCACCAAGCAACATATCTATGTCTCTACTTGGGAGTCCAGCTCCAGACAGTCAAGACAAACCGTCCCCTCTAAGGCTTTAGACAACATAATAGTCTTAACATGAGTTAGATGCTCGGTCTAACCCCATAGACTACAGACCATAGTTTAGACCGCTTACTTTAGAACATTATCTTCTCGCATGCAAAAGTCCATTGCATGCAACGTTCTAACAGTTTTAACACAAGCAATCAGTGAGCCATATTTGCTTACATTTATTTTAACATGTAAATAAACCGAGGACAGATAGCAATGTAATGAATAACCTCTATGTATAATTTTATTATCCAGTTCAAAATAAATACATCAAAATGTCTCTGATGCTTAGGGCATTTCCTAACAGAAAATTCATCAAATTTCTTATTTCTTGATTCTAATTCATGCTTGATTCAATATATAATTAAATGAACATAAACACTAACCCAAATCATCGATTCCCAATCATTTATCACACCACTAATGCCATGGATTTCTTATGGAAACATGTAAAATTTTTGCTTGTTTCTGAACCCTAAATCATGCTTTAAATTCTACAACATTAAACAAATCATATCATCAACAAAATAACAATTTTTCATTGTTTTTCCACTCTACAAACCAATGGATTTTCACTAAGAAAATCAAAGAGAAATGCTTCAATTTTGAAGCTTACCTTAACCAGTTAATGGCTTGATGCTAGAAATGCAATGAAAGCTAAGTTTGGTGTAAATTTAAAACAAAATTTTGGCCTAATGGGGGGGCGGGGGAAGGCCATGGATTTTTGGCTGAAAAAAGAGCAAGAGTTTGGCTTAGTTTTTCTATTTTTTTGAATGATTTTGGATGCCTTTATAGGCAAAAGTCAAGGGTTTTTTAGCAAATTTTTCTAACAATTTGCTAATTGTTCAAGGATCAAAATGCAATAATTTTGGGCCAAAAACCTAATTTTTCTTTCTCCCTTTCCACATGGCCGAATGGCCATTTAGATAAATTCCTAAATTTTTTTTATCATTTTGGCATGATCTAAGCCATTGATCAAAAAGTGATCAAATCCTAACCATACACCTTCCAAATTGCTTTCCAAAACAAAGAAATAAAAATGGATTTATGACATCAACATGATGATGTCATCCTACTATTTATATTAATTCACTAATTAATTCATGGTCAAATTTTAACCGAAAACCGAACCAAACGGAACTTTACCGAAATCGCACTGACGGTTTTCAGGCGCCTCCGGTGTGATCGGTTTGTTTTATTTTGCTTCCGTATAGTTATAATTCTCTACCATAAATTTCTATCGTTTTAGTACATTTTGATGCATTCTCTAGGGTTTTCGGCTCTGATTTCGAACCGTCACACCCATAAATGTTCGGTAATATTTTCCATCCCTGAACTCACTCACTCTAACACTGCCGGAACATTTTCACAGTATTCTTAACAGTATTAAAACCTAACTTTTACATATTTTATTCATTCAAATTAATACATACATACAATTTTAACATACTCTGAGAGTCTAAAATTCCCGGTTATCACACCTTATATATATTTGGAGTCAAACTTTTGACCAAGAGTCAAACTTTTGACCAAAAGTCAAACCGAAAATTTTACACCGAAATCGCGTAGACGAGTTCCTGAGGCTGTCCGCGCGTTCGGTTTTCCTTATTTCGCTCTGGTTTGCCTAAAAATCAATACTATAAGTATTTTGTCTTTTAGTGGTTTACAGTATACTTTCAAAATTTTTGAAACCAAAAAGGCATATTTTGTCCGATTTCAGTTCAGTAAAATTTTTCGTTTCTAATCACACTCTTGTCAGCACTGTCTGAACATTTCTTTGCATTCTAAATCATATTAAAACATATGTTTTATAGCTTTACACATAAAAATTATTGAGTACACAAGTTATACAAAATTTCTAGGAACAGTAAAATTTCTCGATTATGACATTCTCCCCTCCTTATAAAATGTTCGTCCTCGAAAATTAGAATAAGTGGGGGTATAAAGCTTTCATTTCATCTTCACATTCCCACGTAGCCTCTTCAATACTATGGTTTCTCCATAGAACCTTGACTAGTGAGATCGTCTTATTTCTCAACACCTTTTCTTCTCACGCTAAAATCTGCACTGGTTGTTCTTGGTAGGTCAAATCTTCTTGAACTTGTATCGGCTCATACTCCAGCACATGTGAAGGATCAGATATATACTTCCTTAAAATTGACACATGAAAGACATTGTGTACTGCGAACAGGTCTGGGGGTAATGCTAACTTGTAAGCTACCTTCCCAATACATTCGATTATTTCAAATGGCCCAATATATCTTTGACTCAATTTTCCCTTTTTACCGAATTGCATTACGCCTTTCATTGGTGATACTTTGAGGAATACATAATCCCCCTTTTCAAACTCCAAGGATCTTCGCCGTTCGTCTGCGTAACTCTTCTGTCAGCTTTGAGCGATCTGCATTCTTTTCTGAATCTTTGTAACTACCTCTGTAGTTTCTCTTATGAAATCAGTCATATGCAGCTGCTTTTCTCATAGATATACCAATGAATAGGAGACCTACACTTTCTTCCATACAGAGCCTCATAAGGTGCCATTCCTATGGAAGTTTGATAACTGTTGTTATATGAAAACTTTATCAACGGTAGCTTTTCATATCAACTTCTGGGAAAGTCTATAACGCAGGCTCTGAGCATATCTTCCAGTTTCTAGATAGTTTGTTCTGATTGTCCATCTGTTTGGGGATGAAAAGCTGTACTAAAGCATAATTTTGTTCCCATAGCTTTTTGTACACACTCCCAAAATGCAGAAGTAAATTGTGCATCTCGATCTGATACTATTGACTTTGGCACTCCGTGTAGCTGAATAATATGGGTCACATATAACTGTGCTAATTTCTCAAATGTGAAAGTTGTCTTCATGGCTATGAATCATGCCATCTTGGTTAGCCTATCAACGATTACCCAGATAGCATCATACCCTTCTTGAGTCTTGGGAAGTCCTACCACGAAGTCCATGGTAATATGCTCCCATTTCCACTCCAGAATTTCTAAAGGTTCCAATTTTCCTCCCGGATGTCTATGTTAAGCTTTTACTCTTTGACAAGTCAGGCATCTACTCACGAATTCCACAATATCCTTCTTCATCCCTTTCCACCAAAACTGTATCTTGAGATCCTGATACATTTTCCTGGCTCTAGGATGAATGGAATACGGTATTTCATGAGCTTCTGCCAAGATTCATCTTCTCAGTCCTTCAGTAACCAAGACATAGATCCTTCTTCGATACAAAAGCATTCCATCAGTGGACATGCTTATATCTAATTCCTTGTTTTCTGAAGCCTTTTTTCAGAGTTTTATCGCACATGGATCTTGCTTCTGGGCTTCTTTAATATCTTCATACAGAGAATATTCTAATCTTAGGGCTGTTAACCTTCCGGTTATTAACTCCAATTAAAGGGAGTTAATTTCTTGCTGCAAGGCTCTTGGTAGCTTGTCTATTGACAACTTCTATGGAGTGGTTGAATTTCTACTTAATGCATCCGCTACTCGATTCACTTTCCCCGGATGGTAGAGAATTTCACAGTCATAATCTTGAAAACTTCTTTCACACTCTTGGATCTACTCATATTTCTTTTCCTTACGAGTGAAAGCATTAAGAGGTGCAGCCAATCTTGCACATCCTTCCACAAACCTTCTGTAATAGCCGGCTAACCCTAAGAAACTACGTATTTCAGTTACGGTCTTAGGAGTAGGCCACTCATTAATTGCTTCCACCTTGGCTGGATCTACTGTAATGCCTTCCTTTGTCACTATGTGTCCAAGGAAATGGACTTTCTCTAACCAAAATTCACACTCAGAGAATTTCGCATACAGCTGATGATTTCTCACAGTGTGAAGAACAATTCTTAGATGTTCCTCATGCTCCTTATGAGTCTTCAAATATATAAGTATGTCATCGATAAACACGATGAAAAACTTATCGAGAAACTTCTTGAAGACTCTGTTCATCAAATCCATGAACGTGGCTGGAGCATTGGTCAATCCGAATGGCATGACTAAAAATTCATAGTGACCGTATCGGGTTCTGAACGCTGTCTTAGGAATATCACTCTTTTGAATTCTCAGTTGATGATAGCCTGAACGTAAATCAATCTTTGAGAATACCACTTTTCCCTTTAACTGGTTGAACCGGTCATCAATCCTAGGTAATGGATACCTATTTTTGATGGTAACCTTATTCAACTTTCTATAATCAATGCACATCCGAAGAGTCCCATCTTTCTTTTTAACAAATAATACTGGAGTGCCCCATGGAGAATAACTTGGTCAGATAAATCCCTTATCAAGTAGCTCTTTTAATTGCACCTGTAGTTCTTTCAATTCTACTAGGGCCATACAATATGGAGCCTTAGAAATTGGAGCAATCCCTAGCATAACCTCAATGTCAAACGAAATCTCCCTTTTCAGAGTTAGCCCTGGCAATTCCTTTGGAAATACATCGAGGAATTCGTTGACAACTGGAACATCTTCTGGTTGCAATTTCTTTTCTTCAGTCACATCTGTCATATACGCCAGATATCCAACACAGCCACTAGCCATTAGCTTCTTCACTCTCATTGTACTGATCATCATCATCTTCGATTGACGAGATGTGTCAACATACTCAAAACTTTCCATGTCATCTAGTCGAAAGACTATTTTTCACTTTCAACAGTCGATGGTGGCTTGATATTTTCCTAGGAAATCCTTTCCTACGATCACATCATAGTTGATGATCTTCATTACGATCAAATCGACATATAGCTCCCTATTTGCCACAATTACAGGCACATGACGTAACCAGTAATTCGATAGCATCACTTCCCCTAAGGGTAGAGCTGTCCTAAAAGTTGTTCTTATAGGGTCTTTAGCATACCCTAGTTTGTCAGTAAATTTATGCGACACAAAGGAATGTGTGGCTCCTGAATCAAAAAGGACATATGCGACGTGGTTAAATACAAAAATCTGACCTGTAACCACGTTGGATGTTCCCACTTCAGCATCTTCCTAGGTAAAAGCTGTAACACGAGCATCTGGTCAGGAAGTCTGTTCTGGGCGTTCAGACCATACTGGTGGCACTCTTGAAGGCCCTTCAATCCTCCCCTGTAAGGCATGAGCATGAGGCGGTTGTTGACGTGGAGGATATTATTAGCGCTGTTGCACTGGCCCTGAGATATTCTGGCGGTTCATTGGATAATTCTTTGTAAAATGCCCTTCTCTTCTACACTGATAGCATGCAATAATGCCAATTTTACATTAGCCTGGATGTCTCCTTCCATATGTAGCACATGTGGGAAAACTCAGGCCTGTGCCTTAACTAGTCTTCTGCTATTGATTGCGGGTATCTTGACTTATATTCCTTGAGAAATTCCCTTTTCGCTTTCCTTGCTGTTGTTGGGAGCCTTGAGGGTTGGACTGGTTTGATCTACTTTGGCCAGATTTACTACCCTGTCCTATCTGCATCCCTACTTATGCTGATTTGTTAAGGATCTTCTCTTTTTTCTTTGCTTCCCAAACTTTTTCTTTTTCTTCTTTCTGCCTGAGTAAGTGATATTCAGCCCTGAGGGCTATACTTACACAGTCCACCACTACAGTAGGTAGTATTGGCCCATTGTCAACTACTATAGCTATTTTTGGCCTGAACATGCCAATCATCTTTTGAATCTTTTCTCTTTCGTTGGCACCACATAGGGACATAACTGGGATAGTTGGTCAAATCTCCTGCGCACTTTACTCACAGACTGGTTCCCCTATTTTAGTTCAGCAAATTCTTTCTGGTGGCGGTGAAGAGCAGCTGGATCATAGTATTTCTGGTTGAATTCTTCTAGAAACTCATCCCAAGTCATTTTGCTCAAAACTCATCCTCATACGGACTGTGTCTCACCAGAAACGGGATCCTTTCTTAGTATGAAGGATGCACACAAAATCTTTTCTTGATCAGTTAAATTCATGAAGTCAAGGATCCTTTGCAGCGAAGAAAGCCACTCCTCTACCTCAAGTGGGTCAATCGAACCTTCAAACTCTGACGGCTGCATCCGACGGAATTATTCATATAAGGGTTCCTGATTTACCCTCGGTTGAGGCTGCTGAACTTCTGGAATGACTAGTGGCTCTGCTGGTACTGTTTCAGCTGCCTGGGAAGCATCACCCTCTTCTTGGGCCTATCTTTGTTATTCCATAGTGGATAGTCACTATCGTAGTTCAGCATTTTCTTTCATTTGGTTTTCGAGGAGAGCTTGTACTTCCTCCAACCTCTCAGCTATGGTAGGGTGTCGGCCTCTTCTTGCACTCATTTTGATTTCTTTCTTCTAACCTTGCAAAATAATCAAAAATTAAAAATTTCCATAATTAATTTTGGAATTTTGGCAGAAATTTTCAACATGTCATTTACTATAAAGCATACACCACAAAACACTTCATGTCATTCCATAGCACTTTCTTACATCGTACATAGCGTACATAACATTAGATCTATTATTACAACGTCTGTCTTAGCTTTTCCACACATACATACATATACACATATAAACATATTTACACATAGGATGTATTTGCCCTCTTTTCAGGGTTTGACTATTCGATTCATTTTGACCTGACGAAAATTCCTCAAGGTCTTCATCCTCTTCATCAGAATCATCATCGGTAGCCATTCCCTGATTACGAGTTACATTTCCTCTTTGTTGTGACGGACCAGTCTTGTGATCATTGGCCATCGGTGGTGGTCCATATAAACATGTTAGTACCCCATCTTTATGAGTCTACTCCTATTGGTGCTTTTCCAAACATTCCCATAACTGCGCTCTCTCAATTCTAATGGCACTAGCGACAAAATCACGTCTAGGGATGGAATGAAGTAGGCTCACTGTGCGCTTCAACTCTGGGGTAAGTCCTTTCCAAAATATTTCGTAGAAATCTTCATTGGAAAAATTTATGAGTGGGCACCTTTTAACCACATTTTCCTCGAATCGCATGGCGTAGGTCAATACTGTATCCCCGGGTGCCATCTGGAACCTCTTAATCCTCTGTAGATAGTCCCTAACATTTGTTATTCGAGGTAATGCCGGTGATGCACTTTCCTCCCTAGCTGAAGGAACTGGAGTCGACTCTAGGCTTCTTTGGGGAAACTGTTGTCTCATGATTTGATAAAAATCAGCCCAGCTAAGTCTCAGTAATGCCTCCTGGTCACAGTGTTTCCAATAAACTTGGGCATCTCTTTGAAAAGTGCCAACAACGAGAATGACCCAATAATCTCGATCAATATCGCATGATCGGCATAACAGCTCTATCGTGTGTAACCAGTCCTGTACTGGTGGAGACCGGGGCCCTCCATCAAAACTAGGGGCTGATAAGCTCTAAATGATCAGGTAGCTTTGGTAGATACCCTTGAGCCGATATGGTCTCGTCCGCCAACTACTGGTATATCAACTACTACAGGTGGGGGATGGCGCATTGACGGAGGGGTTGGTGCCCTGGTGGCTATCGGTGCCTTTACTCTAGGAATAACTGGGCTGGCTGGTGCTGAGGGTTGTATCGTCGGTTATCGGGGTAGGGATGGTCTAATTATAGGTCTGGTCCACACCCTTTCAGGACCTCTACCTCGATATGGATGTGGCGGTAGTAAGGTGGCCTCATCATCTAGTTCCTACATAAGGTTCACTTCACATAAATAAACATACTACTAATCATAAAATAAACTTAACTTACTTGGATCGACGAACGGGATGCGCATCAGGCCTTGAGGGACATGGTCAACTGCTCTGATACCAACTGTGGCAGCCTGCCCTGAATTGAGGCTATAGTACTAGCATATTAGAGCTTTAAAGTCCGCTATGGTAGACTGTTACCTCTATGGGTCGCCGGCATCTTACTTATAACATGTTGTTGTAATTACTATTTGTAATTAAGATGATTTTTATTCTGAAAATCGAGGGATTTTTTTAAAACTATTTGTGACAGTAAACTGTAAAAAACATAAACATCATAAAACATGAGATAAAGTATTATTATATTTGTCATACGTAATTTACATCATGATACATTTTCAAATTATTATTCAAAATCTGCTCTCAAAACATCTCTCAAAATCTGCTCAGCAGAAAACATCAGCAGGACCATTCCCCTCACCCAGCCCTAGAGGCAGATGCGATCCCACTCCTCGTCCATCCCCTGTCTATTGGTGTACAGGCTTCTTACCTACAACATGAATAAACTTGTGAGCGACAAGGTCAATAAGTTCAAACATACATGTAGGAACATAAATCATAAAATCAGGAAAAAGTATTATTCACATGAATAGTAAATTTGACTTTTGACCATGAATAGTAAGGTTAACTTTAACTGATACTATTCATGTCAACTTGGATCTAAGCTACTACACATACAGTTAGTACGTTTTATGCTCAATTATGACAATTCTTAAGTCTTAAGTCTTTATCTGATATTGAATTCTGATAATGAGCCCCTGAACTGGTCATACCGTAGTGCGCACATAACTGAGAGAGACTCTGGGGAGCGACCCACTAGCCAATCCTCTATAGTCTAAGTACATCAGACTTCGAAACCCGGGACGTATCACCAGCGGTTTGGAGTCATATCATAACTAAATTTGAGAAACCTCCACTTGTGTGGGAGGCCGGTATGCCAATACTGATTTAGTTACCGAATTTCTGATGGCTCCTGACCTGTGGCATTTATGCTGCCTCCAGGGTCTGGAACTCTTTAAATTATTCTGTAGTTTATTCTGTAGTTTTCTTAAGATTTTATCTCTTATGTTAGCGTGCATACGGCACCTGACTACTAAATTTCTGTCATACATATCACATAAACATATTGTGTAAATTCATGCTGTAGACAAATAAACATCTGAACTTACAGGTATTTTGCTAGCGGTTCCTTTCCTAAGTCAACCGACTTCCTTAAATCGTCTTTTGGTTGATTTTCTCTAACCTTAATAGATCACGGTCATTTTTACTATTCATTTCATAGCTAAAATACGGTGAAAATATAAAATTTTTAATTTGGGTTCTTAATTATTCGTTTTGGGATTCATATTTTCAATTATGTAATTATTATGCTGCATAAAATACTATTCTGGTCCTTAATATCACTTTTATAAACCTTTTGACAAAATGACCGTTTTGCCCCAAACTTTTGGTAAAATGACCATTTCGTCCTTAGCAGGATTTTCCCCCGTTTTTCTGACTTAAGGCTCTATTTTAGCCTTTAGAAATTTAATAAAATCATTCTGAGACTTTTACGGCTTTTTTTTAGCAATTTAGAAAATTTTGGTCAAAATGACCATTTTGCCCCTGGCAGGACTATAGACTGGGAAATTCTCATTTTATCGTTTTATCTGCGTTTTCTGATCCCAAAACTCATAAAATAACTTTTCTTAAGTCTTACAGAGCTTTTACAATATTTTTTGCCAAAACACTTAGGTTACTATTCACCCGACCCTCGAGTGGTACTATTCCGACCCTCGGGGCCGTTTCTCGTTTTTCTAGCCTTTCAGGACTTCAAATGGCTATTTCACTAGTTATGTAATCGTCCCTTATTCTCTTCTCGAACTTAGGTTCTTGAGGGGGCTCGGGTTTCCGGTTTCTGACCCTATTTTTACCCCTCGTTTACCAAATTGCTCTTCGGGCGTCCTGAAAATTTCGACAGCATTCCCGCTGAAATTCTAGGTTCTCGGCGTTTAGGAAACACCTCAAAACCATCTATCCTATTGTACCCTGCCAAGTAGTATACCAAAAACCTAATTTAATGTAAAAGTTACAGACTTTTTATGTAAAATTACACAATAAAACTTACTCATTTCTAACGGGATTTCAACCCCTTTTTTTATCATTTTTAGGCTTGGTTTTATACACCATTTACATATTCACATGACTTATCAAAACTTTTTCATTTCCACAAAACCTATACACGGTTTTCATTGCCAAAACACGTACCAAATTAAATTTTTTCCTTATTCCTCACTTTGTGTATCATTTCATTACACATTACATCACAAAACCCTAGCATAAGCCATCAAAATTTCATGCATTAATCCCTTAGTTAGCCACGGATTTTCCTTGGAAAGTCAACCTCAACATTTTGTTTTCATTTCCATTTTTCTTTCTTGTTTTCTACTCAAAATCAAAATCACATTTACCATACACAATCAACAATACAAAATCTCATGTTTCCTCTTTCTTCCCCACTGGTTTTCACATGACTCACAACACAAAGTTTTGTGTTTTTCAATTTCATTTTATCCACTTCTTTCATTCCATTTCCACATGACTTTCAACATCAAAACCAAACAAAACAACATGAAAATTTCATCTTCCTACCTCAGAAACAACCCACGGTTTTGGTGAAAGAAAACACATAACAACTTGATTTTTCATGCTCTTGTTTCTTACTTAACTTAATCTCACACCATTTACACACTTTCAACCAAAAATTAATGAAACAAAAACTGATTTTTCTCACTTCAAATCAGCCCATCTCACACGGTTTTTCCTCATGAAAAACAAGAAGAAATCATGCCAAAATAGAAGGTTACCTTGCTTGCTTGATAACTTGAACTTGGTGATGAATTTTTCTCACTTTCTTAAACAAATCTTGAAGAAAATTTTCTGGTTTCAATGGAGGAGGTGCACGGCTGCAATGGAGGCTGAAAACCATAATTTTTTCTAGTTTCTAAGGGCCTAAAACCGAGTATATAAGCAGCCAAAAAGAATGGCTAAGTTGCAATTGATTTAAGGGTATTTTAGCAAACTTTTTGTGTAATTTTTCTTCTCTTTAGGGGCTGTTTTGCAATAAATCAAAGATGGCTAGATTTTTTTTCTGATTTTGCCCCAAAATAAGCCACCTACAAGCCCTAGAAACTTCTTGAAAATTTGCTTAAGCTTCCTTTGACTTTTCTTGTTGACTTTGCATCTTAACCATTGAATTTTCTTGACTTTAAACCCTAGCCGTTGGATTGGAATGTATCCTTACTTCCTTTGAAAGATTAACACTCAATCTTTGACTCCTTATATATATTTGGAGTTAAACTTTTGACCAAAAGTCAAACCGAAAATTTTTGCACCGAAATCGCATAGCTAAGTTCCTGAGGCTGTCTGCGTGATCAATTTTCCTTATTTTGCTCCAGTTTACCTAAAAATAAATACCATAAGTATTTCGTCTTTTAGTGGTGTACAATATGCTTTCAAAATTTTCGAAATCGAAAAGGCATATTTTGTCCGATTTCTATTCAGTAAAATTTTCTGTTTCTAATCACACTCTTGTCTGTACTATCCGAGCATTTCTTCGCATTGTGAATACTATTAAAACATATGTTTTACAATTTTACACATAAAAATCACTGAGTACACAAGTTATACAAAATTTTTAGGAATAGTAAAATTTCTCAATTATGACTGTAGGAAAATAAACCGGTAAAAACGTATCAGAGTGGCGCAGCGGAACAATAAAAATTTTAAGATCGTTAAATATCTCATGATGCCATATACAATAAACCAACAACAATTAAAACTCATACCTCAAGGATGCCAATCTTGCAGGAGGAGAATGACCGGAGGCTTCAACCAACTAGCCTTCTCTACTATTCTCCAATTCCCGAATGGCTGAGTGTGTGGGCACTCTGAACCTCGATCGGTATGCTAGCACTGCTAGTCTTCTTCCGACCACCCAGATCTCTAAAGAACTTTATTGTCACGATGAGCTGTGCAACAATAAGCCTGCTCACCTGAGAGTCTGTGGTCTGAGAGAACTGGAGTGGCAGGACCTCTATTTATAGACCTGCATGAGGTGATTCTCTGAATTCGAATTGGACTAGGAAAAGATTTTCTCCCTTATCCAAACCAAAAAATCCGAATTTTCCAAGGGAGAATCTCCACAATTAAATTCGGTTTTCCTAGGACAAATCCAATCCAAATCTCAACAAGATTTTAACTAGAATTTTATCTCCCTTTTTCAACCAAAAAATCTGAAATCTTTAGGAGAAAATCTTCTCCAAATTTTCGGCCACTTTTAGGATAAGGAAGAATCAAAATTCCACTAGGATTTTTCAAGCTAAATCTCATCTCAACCTTATCCAAAAATAACCGAATTTCCTAGGGTAAAGCCTCCAAAATTTCGGCCACTTTTAGGGAGGGAGAGAATCCAAATTCAACTAGGATTGAAACTTGAATTTTCCCTTGAATCTTATCTACAAAAACCGAATTTTCCATTGAGGATTATCCTCAAAAAATTCGCCCACTTTTGTTGGGATTTGGATTCAAAATTCAAGTAGGATTCTAACAAGATTATCCTCTACAAATCCAACTCAAATTCGAATTTCAAACCTTGTGGATTTTCCACAACAAATTCAAATCCTACTTGGACTGTGATTCAAAATTTGAATTTCAAATTTCAAATTCAAATTTCAAATTCAAATTTCAAATTTCAAATTTCAAATTTCAAATTTAAATTTCAAATTCAAATTTCAAATTCGAATTTCAAATTCAAATTTCAAATTCAAATTTCAAATTCAAAATTCAAATTTCAAATTTCAAAATTCAAATTTCAAATTTCAAAATTCAAATTTCAAATTCCACAAAACGGTTGTATTTCATATTCTTGTTCTCATGGATAATTTTCTACAACTCCAATCCAATCTCAAATAAAATCATGGCAACTTTATTTGGAGTTCGAATAATTGTGTACTCTATTATCCAAAACAAAAATCTGAATCCAACCGGAGAGAATCTTGTCTACTATCCTAATCCTGTGTCATCACCATCCATGCATAATAAACTAGCCAATAGCATACACAAATCAATTTGCCAAACGTTAAGGAATTATGTGGAGCTAGTAGAGGGACTGATTGGACATACATAATCGGGCTCCCGTGATTCCATATGATCATCATTCTGTACCGAACAACTCAATCATATGATCACTAATTTCAGAGTCACACCACTATAAACCTGAAACTGAACTCCCAATTATATACCGTATTACGTAAGCCTGTGACGAGCTACCATCCAATGACCTTGTCATATATGCAAAACCCTCATATGATATCCATGATCAGCCTTAGGTCAAAGTCCGTTTAATCCTACTGATCAGGCTATCTTAAAGTTCCATTATACTACCGAATCAAGAAAATGATTATTCACCATATGTGAATAAGAAGTCATCCGCCCAGCAGACGACCCAAGGCCTTGTCCATTTTCACATTCAGTATAATGCCTTTAAGAGGATACCTTTAACTCCTCAGAGCTATGATTCCGATATCTGCAAACAAACCCTTCATCGTATACAAGTCATGCACCCAACGAACCGGTCTATAAGCTTACTACCTCTGAGACGCTTTAGCCATTGGAACATCAAAGTACACAAGTCATATACATGAAGTAGTTCATTTACTCAGGATTAAGGTTATTGCACAATGAACGTCAAAAGCAGATTGATCCACTCATAGCGGACTATGTAAATCAATCATGCTTTAGTCCCGGTCTAATATGTCACCACCAAGCAACATATCCATGTCTCTACTTGGGAGTCCAGCTCCAGACAGTCAAGACAGACCGTCCCCTCCAAGGCTTTAGATAACATAATAGTCTTAACATGAGTTAGATGCTCGGTCTAACCCCATAGACTACAGACCATAGTTTAGACTGCTAACTTTAGAACATTGTCTTCTCGCATACAAAAATCCATTGCATGCAACGTTCTAACAGTTTTAACACAAGCAGTCAGTGAGCCATATTTGCTTACATTTACTTTAACATGTAAATAAGACGAGGACAGATAGCAATATAATGAATAACCTCTAAGTATAATTTTATTACCCAGTTCAAAATGAATACATCAAAATGTCTCTAATACTTAGGGCATTTTCTAACAATCTCCCACTTGCCCTAAGCCAGCAGATGTGCCATGTTACGCATCCCCATCGCCTCTACATGCCTCTCAAAGCTTCTAGCTACCAAAGTCTTAGTAAAGGTATCAGCAATGTTGTCCTCGGACGCGATCTTACATACATCCACTTGTCCTGTCTCCACATGCCCTCTAATAATGTGATACCTCCGATCGATGTGCTTGGTCCTCTTGTGGTGCCGAGATTCCCTTGTGTTGGCAATAGCCCCTGTATTATCACAGTAAAGTGTGATAGGCTTGTCAACACCCGGAATGACCTCAAGGTCTCTAAAGAACTTGCGGAGCCAAACCGCTTCTTTAGATGCCTCAGCCGCAGCCACATACTCAGCCTCCATAGTAGAGTCAGCTGTGCAGCCCTGCTTCACGCTCCTCCACACAATGGCGCCTCCTCCGAGCAAAAACACTGATCCAGATGTCGATTTCCTCGAATCCTTACAAGTCTGGAAGTCTGAGTCCGTGTATCCTACGGGTGTTAGGTCCCCTCCAGAATACACTAGCATATAATCCCTCGTTCTCTTAAGATACTTGAGTATATGCTTTACTGCTTGCCAGTGCTTGGTTCCAGGATTCGCTTGATATCGACTCACCATACCTACTGCAAAACATATGTCCGGGCGAGTGCAAAGCATAGCGTACATAAGGCTACCCACAGCGGATGCATAAGGGACCTTACTCATATGCTCTCTTTCTTCCGATGTCTTGGGACCGTCATCCAATGAAAGAGTTAAACTGGCAATAGAAGGTTGTGAGCCTTTCTTTGCCTCTAGCATTGCATATTTGTCAATTATTTTATCTATGTATGAAGCTTGGGATAACGCTATCATTTTGTTCTTTCGATCTCTGAAGAGACGAATGCCTAGAACATAATTAGCTTCTCCCAAGTCCTTCATGTCAAACTGTTGGTGTAACCAAAGCTTGACCGATGATAAGTTCCTTACATCATTCCCAATGAGTAGTATATCATCGACATAGAGTATCAGAAAGACCACTTTTCCATCCTTAATACGTTTATAAACACAAGGTTCATCAACGTTCTGCTCAAAACCAAATGTCTTAATCGCTTGATCAAACCTCTGGTTCCATGAGCGGGATGCCTGCTTTAATCCATAAATGGATCTAAGCAACTTGCAGACTTTCTTATCTTGGCCGTTTGCTACGAACCCTTCGGGCTGTATCATATAGATACACTCTTCAAGATGGCCATTCAAGAATGCCGTCTTGACATCCATTTGCCAGATCTCGTAATCGAGAGCCGCAGCAATGGATAGAAGAATACGGATAGACTTCAGCATAGCAACAGGCGAAAAGGTTTCCTCGTAATCGATTCCAGCCTTTTGCGTGTATCCCTTTACAACCATTCTAGCTTTGAAAGTTTCCACTCTCCCTTCCGCATCATTCTTTCTTTTGTAGACCCATTTGCATCCAATGGGTTTTATCCCATCCAGCAAATCTACAAGTTCCCAAACAGAGTTGGATTTCATAGAATCCATCTCATTGTTCATAGCCAGTTTCCAAGATCTAGAATCAACATCCTTTATAGCTTCATCATATGTGACCGGATCTTCCTCATGCTCATGAGCCTCGGCCTGGTATACCTCAGCATCATACATAAAGAAATTAGGTTTCTTAGAAACCCTCCCACTACGACGAGGCACCCTAAATTGTTGATCGTCTGCAGGTCTTTCATTGGAACTCGGACTTGCGTCCAAGACCGAAATCTGTGGAGCAGTTCTTTCACCCGATAACTCCTCTAGCACCACTTTGCTTCGAGGCTTAAAGTCATTCATGTGACTTTCCTTCAAGAATGTCGCATGGGTTGAGACAATGACTTTTTGTTCCTTCGTGTTATAGAACAGACCTCCTTTAGTTCCCTTTGGATACCCTACAAACATGCACAATTCTGATCTTGGTTCCAACTTCTTCGCATCCCCATCCAGTACATGTGCCGGGCAGCCCCATATTCTCATATGTCCAAGGGAGGGCTTCCTGCCACGCCCCAATTCATACGGAGTTCTAGGAATTGATTTGCTCGGAACTTGGTTCAGAATATAGCACGCCGTTTGTAAAGCATGTCCCCAAAATGATAATGGCAGCGTTGAGTAACTCATCATGGACCGTACCATATCCAATAAGGTCCTGTTTCTCCTTTCGGCTACACCATTCTGTTGTGGAGTACCAGGTGCAGTCAATTGGGATAAAATCCCGTTCTCTACAAGATGTCCTAGAAATTCATCAGAGAGGTATTCACCACCTCGATCAGATTGAAGTGTCTTTATGGATTTATCCAATTGCTTTTCCACTTCCGCACGATACTCTTTGAACTTGTCAAAGGTTTCGCTCTTGCGGTGCATCAGATACACATATCCATACCTCGAGTAATCATCTATGAAAGAGACATAGTACTCGAACCCTCCTCGTGCTGTGACGTTCATGGGGCCACATACGTCAGTGTGCACAATTTCTAAGAACTCCTGTGCCCTTGTACCCTTAGCTCCAAAAGACCTCTTAGTCATCTTACCCTCTAGACAAGACTCACATTGGGGAAGTCGTACGTCCTCCAGAGATTCCAGAGGACCGTCTTTCACCAATCTTTGAATCCTATCCTGATTAATATGACCAAGTCTTAAATGCCAAAGATACGCCTTGTTAGAGTGAGAAACTTTCAACCTTTTAGAGTTATCAATTAATTTAGTGTCAAGCTGTGAGTACATCTTTGGTCTGATCAAATATAGGTTTCCATCCATCCATCCAGAACAGATAAAAGACTTATTTCTACGAATATCAACTCTTTTACTAAAAGAAACTGAATAAGAATCCTTTATTAAACAAGCTACCGATATAAGGTTCCTCCTAAAATTAGGAACATAAAAACAGTCTTTCAATAAAATAAACCTAAATTGATCAAAATAAAGATGAACGTCCCCCACTGCCTCAGCCACCACAAAGCTACCATCTCCAGTCCGCAACGAGAGGCTCCTATCATGTAGACTTCTCGTTTCCACGAACCCCTGCATAGAAACACAAACATGATTAGTGGCGCCCGAATCAATGACCCATGTGTCTTTCGATTCTTCCACCAAACACGCTTCTAAGTAATGAAGTTCCTTACCTTCCTTGCCCTTGGAGGCTAGGAATTCCTGGCAAGCCTTCTTGAAGTGACCTACCTTCCCACAGTGGAAGCATTTGGACTTTTTAGGGTCCTTCGGCTTCTTGTTCTTCTTCTTCTTCTTCCCGTCCGAGACAGGAGGATTAGAAGAACTGGAAGCCACTTGCTTCTTATTTGGCCTCTTCCTCTTCCGTGAGGGATTGGAAGATTCCGCCAAATTGGCCTCTCCTTTAGGTCGGACCGTATCCTCATCCCTGATCATCCGCTCATAAGCCTGTAGTTGCTTCATGAGCTCGGTAAGTCCTAACTCCTTTGTCGCCAGATTGTATGCGGCCTTAAACCCCACAAAATCTTTAGACAGAGTCTTGAACACCATCTCGATCTGGGTGTTATAGTCCAACTCAGCACCATTCTCGGCAGCCTCAGCGAAGAATCCCATTAGAGTGATCATATGGTCCTTCACCGGAGCACCCGCCTTTTGCTTAGAGTTCATAATGCTGGTGATAGCGGACTGTCGAGCCAATTTTTCTTGGCCTCCGAACATGTCCTCCAGATTTTCCATGATCTCCCCAGCAACTTGATAAGTCTCATGCTGCTTTTGTAAAGCACTCGTCATGCTAGCAAGGATGTAGCATCGAGCTATCTCATTGGATTCTCTCCAACGATTATAGGCAACCGGGACCTCCTCAAGTGGTGTGTCAGGTTTGAGCCCAGGTGGGCATGGTTCGTCCAGTACGAACTTGTGTCTCTCGCAGCTGAGAACTATTAATAGATTTCTTTTCCAATCTTTATAATTGTCGCCATTCAACTTATTTTCAGTAAGTATCGAAATGAGGGGTGTCGGTGACATTTTGAACTGAAATAAAATTATACTAGACATCATTACAAAGCCCAAGCAAATATGCAGATAATTTAGCAAATAAAACATACAAGTATGTTCCTACATGAAAATTGAAAAAAAATGTAGCATTGCAACAGTAATTCTCAGCACCTATTGCCCCAAGCCACCGAGGGGTGGTCATGAGAACAAATAGCCGGAACATGGACCCCGTCCAATTAATATATGTTACCTTAAATCCTCCAAGGTTAAGACATATATTAACAACCGCTTATTTGGCCACCAGTTTAGTTAACAGAGCTTCTAGGGAAGGTTAATAACAAAACGAGTCTTGAGTGTATAACCATTGTTTACGTAGCCCGATCCACGTCCTACCAAGCCACCGAGGGGTGGTCATGAATAGGATCGCACCCGAACACGTTTTCCACATAGGAGATCCAATCTAGTATACTGGCGGCGGTAAACACCTACCGAGGGGTGTGGTCAGGTCAGAACTGACGCGAGGCGTTACCATGCTTTCACATATGGATCAACAATGGAGGCCGTGGGTTTTGTTTGAAACCCTCTCCCACTCAATATTTTGAAAAACATGAAAGTTTTGACAAATTATGTATGATCAATATAGTATGAGCGGCACTCACCTATCCTATATGACATGTTATCAAATATGCATACAAAACATCTATCAATACATATTTATACATCCATGACATATCACAGAAAAAATAATTGACAGAATAACCAAGCTATGGTTCCATCCTAGAACAAAGAAAATAAAGATTACAAAATTCCATCCAAAGTATTCTTTGGGTCTTGAATTCTGTTCCGTCTTCTTGTATCCTTCTTTATGTAGCCTCTCCATTTATTTCTCATCCCAAGAATTATTTAAAATTTAAATCTCCCAAAAATTTAAATTTCAAATTCAAATTCCAAATTCGAATTTCAAATTTAAATTTCAAATTTAAATTTCAAACAATTTTAAACATCATGTGTAATAATATGTAATTACAAAATTTCAAATTTTCAATTACATATTTTTAAACATGATTTAAAATTAAATCTCAAATTTAAAAATCAAAATTTTCTGATTTTTGGACCGTCGGACCGCCGCCCCCGTAGGCGGCAGCCGCCGTGGGCAGCCACAAACCCCGGAGGGCCTGGCAGCCCACGGCCGCCCCATGTGCAGCCCTGCCGGGCTGCAGGCCAAGCCTGCAGCGCCAGGCTGCACGCCCAGGCTGGGCGCAGCAGCCTGCAGCCAGTGGCTGCTCGCCCAGGCTACGGCCAGCCTTGGGCAGGCCACGGCCACCCCTGGCTGCAGGCAGAGCCTGCGGCCGTGGGTGGTGTGGGCCTGCACAGGGGCTGCCGCAGCCCCATCCTGCCCGAGGGCAGGGGCTGCAGCCCCACCAAGGTTTGTCGGCCTATCCCGATGGGTCGTGTCTCGATTTTCGTGCCATATTCCAATTTACCTATTAGGATCTCCAAAAATTAATTTGAATCCCAATTAATTGAAATTTTCCACACAATCAAAATTTCAATCTTTAAATTAAATTTAACTTTTGGGAAAAATAAATTACGGTTTTAATCTTCAATCTCCTCCAAGAATAATTACATAAAAAATTCTAAACCGTTTCCGGTGTACAAAAATTCTAACCATAAATATTCTAAGAGACAAAAATTAAAATCCATGGGAAAAACACAGTGTTAATAAACTGCTCCTATGGTTACATAAAAAATTCCTAGATACAATTTTTCTAAATTCTAAGGAACCATAACCGGTATAAACAAGCATGCTTATAATAATTCAAAAAATTAAAATAACCACATACTTTATACATAATACATGATAACAACATAAAGGAACCCTAGAATGCCACTCTCTAAATATCAAATCCATACATAAATAAGAAAACTAAGTAATTGTCTAATTTATGTACATGGCATAGTCATGAGATGGCTCTGATACCAATTGTAGGAAAATAAACCGGTAAAAACGTATCAGAGTGGCGCAGCGGAACAATAAAAATTTTAAGATCGTTAAATATCTCATGATGCCATATACAATAAACCAACAACAATTAAAACTCATACCTCAAGGACTGTTAGGAAATGCCCTAAGTATTAGAGACATTTTGATGTATTCATTTTGAACTGGATAATAAAATTATACATAGAGGTTATTCATTACATTGCTATCTGTCCTCGTCTTATTTACATGTTAAAGTAAATGTAAGCAAATATGGCTCACTGACTGCTTGTGTTAAAACTGTTAGAACGTTGCATGCAATGGACTTTTGTATGCGAGAAGACAATGTTCTAAAGTTAGCAGTCTAAACTATGGTCTGTAGTCTATGGGGTTAGACCGAGCATCTAACTCATGATTAAGACTATTATGTTGTCTAAAGCCTTGGAGGGGACGGTCTGTCTTGACTGTCTGGAGCTGGACTCCCAAGTAGAGACATGGATATGTTGCTCGGTGGTGACATATTAGACCGGGACTAAAGCGTGATTGATCTACGTAGTCCGCTATGAGTGGATCAATCTGCTTTTGACGTTCATTGTGCAATAACCTTAATCCTGAGTAAATGAACTACTTCATGTATATGACTTGTGTACTTCGATGTTCCAATGGCTAAAGCGTCTCAGAGGTAGTAAGCTTATAGACCGGTTCGTTGGGTGCATGACTTGTATACGATGAAGGGTTTGTTTGCAGATATCGGAATCATAGCTCTGAGGAGTTAAAGGTATCCTCTTAAAGGCATTATACTGAATGTGAAAATGGACAACGCCTTGGGTCGTCTGCTGGGCGTATGACTTCTTATTCACATATGGTGAATAATCATTTTCTTAATTCGGTAGTATAATGGAACTTTGAGATAGCCTGATCAGTAGGATTAAACGGACTTTGACCTAAGGCTGATCATGGATATCATATGAGGGTTTTGCATATATGACAAGGTCATTGGATGGTAGCTCGTCACAGGCTTACGTAATACGGTATATAATTGGGAGTTCAGTTTCAGGTTTATAGTGGTGTGACTCTGAAATTAGTGATCATATGATTGAGTTGTTCGGTACAGAATGATGATCATATGGAATCACGGGAGCCCGATTATATATGTCCAATCAGTCCCTCTACTAGCTCCACATAATTCCTTAACGTTTGGCAAATTGATTTGTGTATGCTATTGGCTAGTTTATTATGTATGGATGGTGATGACACAGGATTAGGATGGTAGACAAGATTCTCTCCGGTTGGATTCAGATTTTGTTTTGGATAATAGAGTACACAATTATTCGAACTCCAAATAAAGTTGCCATGATTTTATTTGAGATTGGATTGGAGTTGTAGAAAATTATCCATGAGAACAAGAATATGAAACACAACCGTTTTGTGGAATTTGAAATTTGAATTTTGAAATTTGAAATTTGAATTTTGAATTTGAAATTTGAATTTGAAATTTGAATTTGAAATTCGAATTTGAAATTTGAATTTGAAATTTAAATTTGAAATTTGAAATTTGAAATTTGAAATTTGAAATTTGAATTTGAAATTTGAATTTGAAATTTGAAATTCAAATTTTGAATCACAGTCCAAGTGGGATTCGAATTTGTTGTGGAAAATCCACAAGGTTTGAAATTCGAATTTGAGTTGGATTTGGAGAGGATAATCTTGTTAGAATCCTACTTGAATTTTGAATCCAAATCCCAACAAAAGTGGGCGAATTTTTTGAGGATAATCCTCAATGGAAAATTCGGTTTTTGTGGATAAGATTCAAGGGTAAATTCAAGCTTCAATCCTAGTTGAATTTGGATTCTCTCTACTGCCTAAAAGTGGCCGAAATTTTGGAGCCTAAATCCTAGGAAATTCGGTTATTTTTGGATAAGGTTGAGATGAGATTTAGCTTGAAAAATCCTAGTGTAATTTTGATTCTTCCTTATCCTAAAAGTGGCCGAAAATTTGGAGAAGATTTTCTCCTAAAGATTTCGGATTTTTTGGTTGAAAAAGGGAAATAAAATTCTAGTTAAAATCTTGTTTAGATTTGGATTGGATTTATCCTAGAAAACCGAATTTGATTGTGGAGATTCTCCCTTGGAAAATTCAGATTTTTTGGTTTGGATAAGGGAGAAAATCTTTTCCTAGTCCAATTCGAATTCAGAGAATCACCTCATGCAGGTCTATAAATAGAGGTCCTGCCACTCCAGTTCTCTCAGACCACAGACTCTCAGGTGAGCAGGCTTATTGTTGCACAGCTCATCGTGACAATAAAGTTCTTTAGAGATCTGGGTGGTCGGAAGAAGACTAGCAGTGCTAGCATACCGATCGAGGTTCAGAGTGCCCACACACTCAGCCATTCGGGAATTGGAGAATAGTAGAGAAGGCTAGTTGGTTGAAGCCTCCGGTCATTCTCCTCCTGCATATTGGCGTCCTTGAGGTAGGAGTTTTAATTGTTGTTGATTTATTGTATATGGCATCATGAGATATTTAACGATCTAAAAATTTTTATTGTTCCGCTGCGCCACTCTGATACGTTTTTATCGGTTTAATTTCCTACAAGGACGCCAATCTTGCAGGAGGAGAATGACCGGAGGCTTCAACCAACTAGCCTTCTCTACTATTCTCCAATTCCCGAATGGCTGAGTGTGTGGGCACTCTGAACCTCGATCGGTATGCTAGCACTGCTGGTCTTCTTCCGACCACCCAGATCTCTAAAGAACTTTATTGTCACGATGAGCTGTGCAACAATAAGCCTGCTCACCTGAGAGTCTGTGGTCTGAGAGAACTGGAGTGGCAGGACCTCTATTTATAGACCTGCATGAGGTGATTCTCTGAATTCGAATTGGACTAGGAAAAGATTTTCTCCCTTATCCAAACCAAAAAATCCGAATTTTCCAAGGGAGAATCTCCACAATTAAATTCGGTTTTCCTAGGACAAATCCAATCCAAATCTCAACAAGATTTTAACTAGAATTTTATCTCCCTTTTTCAACCAAAAAATCTGAAATCCTTAGGAGAAAATCTTCTCCAAATTTTCGGCCACTTTTAGGATAAGGAAGAATCAAAATTCCACTAGGATTTTTCAAGCTAAATCTCATCTCAACCTTATCCAAAAACAACCGAATTTCCTAGGATAAAGCCTCCAAAATTTCGGCCACTTTTAGGGAGGGAGAGAATCCAAATTCAACTAGGATTGAAACTTGAATTTTCCCTTGAATCTTATCTACAAAAACCGAATTTTCCATTGAGGATTATCCTCAAAAAATTCGCCCACTTTTGTTGGGATTTGGATTCAAAATTCAAGTAGGATTCTAACAAGATTATCCTCTACAAATCCAACTCAAATTCGAATTTCAAACCTTGTGGATTTTCCACAACAAATTCAAATCCTACTTGGACTGTGATTCAAAATTTGAATTTCAAATTTCAAATTCAAATTTCAAATTCAAATTTCAAATTTCAAATTTCAAATTTCAAATTTAAATTTCAAATTCAAATTTCAAATTCGAATTTCAAATTCAAATTTCAAATTCAAATTTCAAATTCAAAATTCAAATTTCAAATTTCAAAATTCAAATTTCAAATTTCAAAATTCAAATTTCAAATTCCACAAAACGGTTGTATTTCATATTCTTATTCTCATGGATAATTTTCTACAACTCCAATCCAATCTCAAATAAAATCATGACAACTTTATTTGGAGTTCGAATAATTGTGTACTCTATTATCCAAAACAAAATCTGAATCCAACCGGAGAGAATCTTGTCTACCATCCTAATCCTGTGTCATCACCATCCATGCATAATAAACTAGCCAATAGCATACACAAATCAATTTGCCAAACGTTAAGGAATTATGTGGAGCTAGTAGAGGGACTGATTGGACATACATAATCGGGCTCCCGTGATTCCATATGATCATCATTCTGTACCGAACAACTCAATCATATGATCACTAATTTCAGAGTCACACCACTATAAACCTGAAACTAAACTCCCAATTATATACCGTATTACGTAAGTCTGTGACGAGCTACCATCCAATGACCTTGTCATATATGCAAAACCCTCATATGATATCCATGATCAGCCTTAGGTCAAAGTCCGTTTAATCCTACTGATCAGGCTATCTTAAAGTTCCATTATACTACCGAATCAAGAAAATGATTATTCACCATATGTGAATAAGAAGTCATCCGCCCAGCAGACGACCCAAGGCCTTGTCCATTTTCACATTCAGTATAATGCCTTTAAGAGGATACCTTTAACTCCTCAGAGCTATGATTCCGATATCTGCAAACAAACCCTTCATCGTATACAAGTCATGCACCCAACGAACCGGTCTATAAGCTTACTACCTCTGAGACGCTTTAGCCATTGGAACATCAAAGTACACAAGTCATATACATGAAGTAGTTCATTTACTCAGGATTAAGGTTATTGCACAATGAACGTCAAAAGCAGATTGATCCACTCATAGCGGACTACGTAGATCAATCATGCTTTAGTCCCGGTCTAATATGTCACCACCAAGCAACATATCCATGTCTCTACTTGGGACTCCAGCTCCAGACAGTCAAGACAGACCGTCCCCTCCAAGGCTTTAGACAACATAATAGTCTTAACATGAGTTAGATGCTCGGTCTAACCCCATAGACTACAGATCATAGTTTAGACTGCTAACTTTAGAACGTTGTCTTCTCGCATACAAAAATCCATTGCATGCAACGTTCTAACAGTTTTAACACAAGCAGTCAGTGAGCCATATTTGCTTACATTTACTTTAACATGTAAATAAGACGAGGACAGATAGCAATGTAATGAATAACCTCTAAGTATAATTTTATTACCCAGTTCAAAATGAATACATCAAAATGTCTCTAATACTTAGGGCATTTTCTAACAATGACATGGATAATTTTCTACAACTCCAATTCAAACTCAAACAAAATCATGGCAACTTTATTTGGAGTTTAAATAATTGTGTATTCTATTATCCAAAACAAAATCTGAATTCAAATGGAGATAATCTTGTCTTCCATCCTTATCCTATGTTTACACCATCCATGCATAGTCAACTAGCCAATAAGCATACATAGATCAATTTGCCATTCATTAAGGAATTATGTGGAGCTAGTAAAGGGACCAATTGGACATATATAATCGGGCTCCTATGAATCCATATGATAATCATTCTATGCCGAGTAACTCAATCATATGATCCCTAATTTCAGAGTCACACCACTACAAATCTGAAACTAAACTCCCAATTATATACTATGTTACGAAAGCCTGTGACAAGCTAATGTCCACTGACCTTGTCATGTATGCAAAACCCTCATATGGTATCCATGATTAGGCTTAGGTCAAAGTTCGTTCATCCTACTGATCAGGCTATCTTAAAGTTCCATTATACTATCGAATAAGAAAATAATTATTAACTAGATGTGAATAAGAAGTCATTTGCCTAGCAGATGACCCAAGGCCTTATCTGTTTTCACATCCAGTATAATGCCTTTAAGAGGATACCCTTAACTCCTTATTAGAGCTATGATTCCGATATCTGCAAACAAACCCTCCATCGTATATAAGTCATGCACCCAACGAACCGGTCTATAAGCTTACTACCTCTGAGACACTTTATCCATTAGAACATAAAAGTACACTAGTCATATACATGAAGTAGTTCATTTACTCAGGATTAAGGTTATTGCATAATGAACGTCAAAAGCAGATTGATCCACTTATAGTGGACTATGTAGATCAATCACGCTTTAGTCCCGGTCCAATATATCACCATTAAGCAATATATCAATGTCTCTACTCGAGAGTCTATGCTCTGGACAGTCAAGACAAACCATCTGTTAGGAAATGCCCTAAGCATTAGAGACATTTTGATGTATTTATTTTGAACTGGATAATAAAATTATATATAGACGTTATTCATTACATTGCTATCTGTCCTCATCTTATTTACATGTTAAAGTAAATGTAAGCAAATATGGCTCCTTGACTGCTTGTGTTAAACTGTTAGAACATTGCATGCAATGGACTTTTGTATGCGAGAAGACAATGTTCTAAAGTTAGCAGTCTAAACTATGGTCTGTAGTCTATAGGGTTAGACCGAGCATCTAACTCATTTTAAGACTATTATGTTGTCTAAAGCCTTGGAGGGGACGATTTGTCTTGACTGTCTGGAGCTGGACTCCCAAGTAGAGACATAGATATATTGCTTCATGGTGACATACTAGATCGGGACTAAAGTGTGATTGATCTACGAAGTCTGCTTTGAGTGGATCGATCTGCTTTTGACGGTCATTATTCAGTAACCTTAATCCTGAGTAAAAGGACAGCTTCATGTATATGACTTGTGTACTTTGATGTTCCAATGGCTAAAGCGTCTCAGATGTAGTAAGCTTATAGACCGGTTCGTTGGGTGCATGACTTGTATACGATGAAGGGTTCGTTTACAGATATCGGAATCATAGCTCTAATGAGGAGTTAAGGGTATCCTCTTAAAAGCATTATACTGAATGTAAAAATGGACAAGGCCTTGGGTCGTCTGCTGGGCGGATGACTTCTTATTCACATATGGTGAATAATCATTTTCTTTATTCGGTAGTATAATGGAACTTTAAGATAGCCTGATCAGTAGGATTAAACGGACTTTGGCCTAAGGCTGATCATGGATATCATATGAGGGTTCGGCATACATGACAAGGTCATTAGACGATAACTTGTCACAGGCTTACGTAATATGGTATATAATTAGGAGTTCAGTTTCAGGTTTATAGTGGTGTGACTCTGAAATTAGTGATCATATGATTGAGTTGTTCGGTAAAAGAATGATGATCATATGGATTTGCGGGAGCCCAATTATATATGTCCAATCAGTCCCTCTACTAGCTCCACATAATTCCTTAACGTTTGGCAAATTAATTTGTGTATGCTATTGGCTGGTTTATTATGCATGGATGGTGATGACAAAGGATTAGGATGGTAGACAAGATTCTCTCCAGTTGGATTCAGATTTTGTTTTGGATAAAAGAGTACACAATTATTCGAACTCCAAATAAAGTTGCCATGATTTTATTTGAGATTGGATTAGAGTTGTAGAAAATTATCCATGAGAACAAGAATTTGAAACACAAGTGTTTTGTGGATTTTGAAATTTGAAATTTGAAATTTGAATTTTGAATTTTGAATTTTGAAATTTGAAATTTGAATTTTGAATTTGAAATTTGAATTTGAAATTTGAATTTGAAATTCGCATTTGAAATTTGAAATTGAAATTTAAATTTGAAATTTGAAATTTGAAATTTGAAATTTGAATTTGAAATTTGAATTTGAAATTTGAAATTCAAATTTTTAATCACAGTCCAAGTGGGAATCGAATTTGTTGTGGAAAATCCATAAGGAATGAAATTCGAATTTGAGTTGGATATAGAGAGGATAATCTTGTTAGAATCCTACTTGAATTTTGAATCCAAATCCTAACTAATGATGGACGAAATTTTGAGTAGTATCCTCAATGGATTTTCAGTTTTTGTGGATAAGGTTCAAGGAAAAAATTCAAGTTTCAATCCCAGTTGAATTTGGATTCTCTCCTCCCAAAAAATTGGCCGAAATTTTGGAGTATATCTTCTAGGGAAAATTCGGTTATTTTGGATAAGGATGAGATAAGATTCAAGCTTGAAAATCCTAGTGGAATTTTGATTCTCCCTTGTCCTAAAAGTGGCCGAAATTTTGAGGAGATTTTCTCCTTGGAATTTTTGGATTTTTTGGTTGAAAAAAGGGAGATAAAATTCTAGTTAAAATCTTGTTTAGATTTGGATTGGATTTATCCTAAATGGCTGAGTTTTATTGTTGGGATTTTCCCTTGGAAAATTCAGATTTTATGGTTGTGGATAAGGGAGAATATCTTCTTCTAATCCAATTTGAATTCAGAGAATCACCTCATGCAGGTCTATAAATAGAGGTCATGTCACTCCAGTTCTCTCAGACTACAGACTCTCAGGTGAGCAGGCCTATTGTTGCACAGCCCACCGTGACAATAAGTTCTTTAGAGATCTGGGTGGTCGGAAGAAGACTAGCAGTGCTAGCATACCGATCGAGGTTCAGAGTGCCCACACACTCAGCCATTCGGGAATTGGAGAATAGTAGAGAAGGCTAGTTGGTGGAAGCCTCCGGTCATTCTCCTCCTGCAAGATTGGCATCCTTGAGGTATGAGTTTTAATTATTATTGGTTTATTGTATATGGCATCATGAGATATTTAACGATCTAAAAATTTTTATTGTTCCGCTGCGCCACTCTGATACGTTTTTTACTGATTTATTTTCCTACAATTGGTATCAGAGCCATCTCATGACTATGCCATGTACATAAATTAGACAATTACTTAGTCTTTTTATTTATGTATGGATTTCCTACAATTGGTATCAGAGAGTGGCATTCTAGGGTTCCTTTATGTTGTTATCGTGGATTATGTATAAAGTATGTGGTTATTTTAATTTTTTGAATTATTATAAGCATGCTTGTTTATGCCGGTTATGGTTCCTTAGAATTTAGAAAAATTGTATTTAGGAATTTTTATGTAACCATGGGAGCAGTTTATTAACACTGTAATTTTCCCATGGATTTTATTTTTTGTCTCTTAGAATTTTTATGGTTAGAATTTTTGTACACCAGAAATGGTTTAGGAAATTTTATGTAATTATTCTTGGAGGAGATTAAAGATTGAAGACTGTAATTTATTTTTTCCAAAAGTTAAATTTGATTTAAAGGTTGAAATTTTGATTGTTTGGAAAATTTCAATTTAATTGGGATTCAAATTAATTTTAGGAGATCCTAATAGGTAAATTGGAATATGGCATGAAAATCTAGACACGACCCCTCGGGATAGGCCGACGGGCCTTGGTGGCGCTGCAGCCCCTGCCCTCGGGAAGGATGGGCCTGTGGCAGCCCCTGTGCAGGCCATAACTACCCACGGCCGCAGGCTTGGCCTACAGCCGAGGGTGGCCGTGGCCTACCCAAGGCTGGCCGCAGCCTGGGCGTGCAGCCTGTCGGCTGCTGCGCGCAGCCTCAGCCTAGCACTGCAGGCTTGGCCTGCAGCCCGGCAAGGCTGCACATGGGCGGCCGTGGGCTGCCAGCCCCTCTGGGGCTGGTGGCTGCCCACGGTGGCTGCCGCCTACGGGGGCGTTGGTGCGACGGTTCAAAAATGAAAAAATTTTGATTTTTAAATTTGAGATTTAATTTTAAATCATGTTTAAAAATATGTAATTGAAAATTTGAAATTTTTGAAATTACATATTATTACACATGATGTTTAAAATTGTTTAAAATTTGAATTTGAAATTTAAAATTGAAATTCGAATTTGGAATTTGAATTTGAAATTTAAATTTTTGGAGATTTAAATTTTAAATGATTCTTGGGATGAGAAATAAATGGAGGCTACATAAAGATGGATACAAGAAGACGGAACAAAATTCAAGACCCAAAGAATGCTTCAGATGAAATTTTGTAATCTTTATTTTCTTTGTTCTAGGATGAAACCATGACTTGGTTTTTCTGTCAATTATTTTTTCTGTGATATGTCATGGATGTATAAATATGTATTGATGGATGTTTTTGTGGCGGCCCGCCCCTCGTAGAGATCATACAATACTATTACAGTTGAGCTTTATCGCTAACTGCGATAGATTGTACTCTCATGGGTCGCCGGCTTATCTCTCTCTCTCTTTTAAAATCATGTCGTTTTAGGGGAAATTTTTTTTTTTTTTCTTTAAACATCATATAAAATCTTTTTCCACTATTTACTTTGTTGACAAGTACAAAGTAATATAAATAATATAGTACTTTCGTAAAATTATATATAATTATAAAAGACTGTTTCCCCCTTTTTCCCTTCACTTTACGCTCAGCGGCAAGACTCTGGCAGTACCATATCCCTCGCCCAGTTATCCCATTTGACACGCGCCATCCCGTCCGCCATCCAGCCAAACAAGCTACTGAGCTGGTCGCTTACCTGCAACATTAGCAAAAATGGTGAGCTACAGGCTCAGTAAGTTCAAACATGCAAGAAATAAAATTTCTATGAATAGTACTATTCATCCGTGAATAGTACCGTTGACTACTATTCATCTATGAATAGTAACTTTGACCACTATTCATACGTGAATAGTAATGTTGACCACAACACTGTATCACACTAGGACATCTACTGCGATGTTAGTGCTCTCACTAAACTGTCTTATGCTCAATTATGGCACAGTTTTAGTTTTAGGTCATTATCTTTTAATTACGTTCTGGTTTTGAGCTCAGATTGGCAATACCATTTAAGTGCGCATGACTGGGAGCGGTACATTAGTGCTGACCTCCACAGCCTTAATCTCATAGCCCCGAAGGCAAAATAGTACATAACTGGGAGCGGTACATCAGTGCTGACCTCCACAGTCTTATCTCATAGCCCCGAAGGCAAAAATAGTACCTCCCTATACGGAAGGCTGGTACGCCAGAAAGTGGGTTCATTACCGACTTTTTACACATCTAACCCGGTGACTTCATATTGCCCCGTGGTTAGGAATGGTTCACATTTTAATTTTAGGGGAGTGAGTTTCATTAACCTCGCTCTAGTGCCCGAAGCACAATTAACCATGTGTCCCATTCTTATAGTGCCCGTAGCACATTTCGTCACTCTCTCTATTTTATCATAGTGCCCGTAACACATATGTACCTAACTTATAGTTAGTACATTAAAGTTAGCACAATATTGCTATATGTTGCAGACAGGTAAATGTCTGAACTTACCTTATCAGACTGTTCTCTTTCTCTCTCTTGGATCTTGAATCGCCTTCCTTGTAGGCCGATTTTGGGATCCTACAGACAAAACTATGTCTGTTAATTTCTTTCCCATTTATAGCTTTTATTTTTCATTAAAAAGCTTAAATAAAACCTATTTATAACTTTTTAGGTTTTATTTATTATTTTCACCATTTTCCCCCAACTTTTGCAAAATTACGATTTTGCCCCAATATTTTGGCAAGATTGCAGTTTTGCCCCTGACGGAATTTTATTGATCCAGACTGTATTTTTGGCTCTCAGGAACTTTTCTGATTCTTTTCTAATCATTACCGGGTTCGTTTTTACTTTATTTCCATTTTTCACTTTCCCGGCCCTCGGGAAGCACTATTCCGACCCTTACGTCGGTTTAGCGATTTTCTATCGTTTCGGAGCCTCAAATGGACGTTTCACTAGTATTTAAAACGTTCATCTAGACTTTCCCGACCTAGGTCTCCGAGGCTCGGGTTTTCCGTTCCCGACTCGGACCTTTATTTTATTTCCAAAAACGCCCCCCCCTCGGGGTCGGTTTTTCAATCTCACACGCGTTTTTCATTTTTAAGGGGACGGGTTACTATTCACAACCCACCCCTTAAATTTTTCCTTATTCAATTTTTTTCCGTTAGGGACTCGGGTTTCCGTTCCGGCCCTAACTTTTATTTTAAATTCCTATTTTACCCCGAATGCCGTTTTCGAAATTTCGGCAGCATTTCGGCGTAAATTTAAGGCTTCCGGCGTTAGGTACGCCTCGAACCGTATGTACCTGCCACGTACTATACCACAAGCTTATTTTATGTAAAAGTTTTCCAAACTTTTACATAAAAGCCCACAAATTTCAAATTTCCCATTATCACCCACATTACAACATTTTTTTTCACAAATTTACCCTTAATTTGGTTTCGGTTTTCACAACAAAACCAAACCAAATTTTGTCAAATTTTCACCACACTTTAGGCCATTCAAATGTCATGTTTCCAACACTTTTTCAAGCCCATTTTCAATGCATTTTCAACCACATTTTTAGGGTTTTTATGCACTTAGAACCCACGGCCTTATTAATGAAAATCATGCTCAACATATTTGTTTCATTCTTTCAATCACATTGCCACCATTTACACATTAAATTGCATGATTTCAATCAACCAATTTCCACATAAAACCAACAAAATTTTTCTTCCAAACCCATTGTAACTCACGGCCACTTTATGAAATGCACACCAAAATTTTTTTCAAGCTTTTCCATAATGAAATACAAGCTTTATTCTTCACAATTTAAACTTAGAAAGCATGTTAACCATTAACCACACACTTTTTTTTCATTGGTTACCTAAGGTAACCCACGGATTTACCTTTGAAAAACCAACCAAAATTTGGTTTTTCTTTAATGAATTTGCATGGTTTTCTTCCTTAATACATCCTTAACAAAACCCAACATCAAATCCATGAAAAACAACCAAAAATTTTCCATCTTCCAATCACTATTCACCCACGGATTTCATTGAAAAAAAACCATGAAAATTTGAGTGAAAAAGGGAGTTACCTTAATCAATTGCTTCCTTTGTCTTCAATGAACACTTTGCCACTCTTTTTTGTGAAGAAAAATTGAAGAAAATCTTGGTTCTCCTTGGTAGCTCACGTAGACTCCATGGAAAATCACTTAGCAAAATTTTCTTATGGCTTTTGCATGAAAAAAAAAGCTTCGGCCTTTCACTCCAAAACTTGCCGACTTAAACCACCAAAAAGACCAATTAATTTAGCCTTCCACCAATGAGAATTAGACATCTTTCAAGCCATTACTTTCCATAATTTTCAAAAATTAAAAATGGTAATTTTTGGCCAAATCTTGGCCTTTAGATCAAAAGGTGATTAAATCCTAGCCATTAATGCCACCAACCACCTTATTTATTCCATTTAATAAGCTTGATTTATGATGTCATAAATGCAAAAGTGAAAGTTGACTTTGACTTTCACTATTCACATTAATTCGACTACTTTTTGACCGATACCGGTTCGAGCCGAAATTTTCCTGAAATCGTCCCGGCGTGTTCCTGAGGTCTCCTGTGCAGTCGGATCAATTTAATCTGCTTCCGTTTGATCAAAATCAATCCCGGAAGTTTACCGTCTTTTATTGCTCCGGTTAGGGTTTTCAATGCCGATTTTGGCACCGTTTCACCCGTTTCAACTCAGTGAATTTTTCCAGCACTGAATTCTTACTCGTCAGTATTGTTAGAACATTTTCATATATTCTGAACAATATAAATACATTTATTTCACTCTTTAAATAGTACAAATTGTTATATACATACAATTGTACATTTTCGTCCGAGAATTGCTTGAATTTCCCGGTTGTCACATTCACCCCTCCTTATAAAATTTTCGTCCTCGAAAATTAGAACAAATGGGGGTATAATTTCCTCATCTCGTCTTCTCGTTCCCACGTAGCTTCTTCAATATTGTGATTTTTCCACAAAATCTTCACTAGTGGGATTACCTTATTCCTCAGTACTTTCTCTTCACGAGCTAGTACTTGAATAGGCTGTTCCTCATATGTCAAATCCTCGTGGATTTGAATAGGCTCATGCTTCAATACATGGGACGGATCTGGTATATACTTTCTCAGCATCGACACATGAAATACATTATGCACTGCCGACAATTCTGGGGGTAGCGCTAATCTGTAAGCGACCTTTTCAATGCGTTCGATAATTTCATAAGGTCCAATGTATCTTGGACTCAGTTTCCCCTTCTTACCGAAATGCATAATCCCCTTCATAGGCGATACCTTGAGAAACACGAAGTCTCCTTCGTCAAACTCCAAGGATCTCCGCCTTTTATCCGCGTAGCTCTTTTGTCGGCTTTGCGAAATTTTCATTTGACGCTGAATTCTAGCAACTGCATCGGAAGTCTCTTGCATGAAATCCGTCTTATGCAACTGCTTTTCTCACAAATCGTACCAGTGTAATGGTGATCTGCACTTCCGTCCATACAAAGCCTCGTAAGGTGCCATGCCTATCGAAGCTTGGTAACTATTATTGTACGAGAATTCAATCAATGGTAACTTCTCGTTCCAATTTCCCGCAAAATCCATAACGCAAGCTCGAAGCATGTCCTCTAACGTCTGAATTGTCCGCTCTGACTGCCCGTCTGTTTGCGGATGAAAAGCCGTACTGAGTCTCAATTCAGTACCCATGGCCTCTTGCACACACTTCCAGAAATTTGAAGTGAACCGTGCATCTCGATCTGATACAATGGATTTCGGTACTCCATGTAGTCTGACGACATGAGTTATGTACAGCTGAGCAAACTTTTCCAGCGAAAAAGTCATCTTGACAGCTATGAACCGTGCCGTCTTGGTCAGTCTGTCCACAATAACCCAGATGGCATCATAACCTTCTCGGGTTTTTGGGAGTCCCACTACAAAATCCATCGTAATGTGTTCCCATTTCCATTCAGGAATCTCCAACGGTTCCAATCTTCCTGCTGGATGTTTATGTTCCGCTTTGACTCTCTGACAGGTCATGCATCTACTCACGAATTTAGCTATATCGTTCTTCATCCCTTTCCACCAGAACTGTAACTTCAAGTCCTGATACATCTTGCTCGCTCCGGGATGAACCGAATAGGGTGTCTCGTGGGCTTCTGACATGATCCGTCTTCTAAGTTCCTCATCAGCTGGAACATTTATCCTTCCTTGATACAGGATTATTCCATCCTTGGAAATTCCTTCTTGAGAACTTGCCATCACAGGATCTCGCCTTTGAGCTTCCTTTATTTCCTCAAATAGCGATGATTCCACTTGGAGTGCAGCTAATCTTCCAGATATCAGCTCCAAGTTCAAAGAATTTATCTCTTGCTGCAATGGCTTCGGAAGCCTGTTTATTGGTAGCTGGTGCGATACAGTAGACTTCCTACTTAGAGCATCCGCTACACGGTTGGCCTTTCCTGGATGGTAGAGGATTTCACAGTCATAATCCTTCACCAATTCCAACCATCGTCTCTGTCGCATATTGAGCTCTTTTTGCGTGAAGAAATACTTCAAGCTTTGGTGATCAGTGAAAATCTGACATTGAGCTCCATAGAGATAGTGTCGCCAAATTTTAAGTGCGAACACTACTGCAGCAAGTTCAAGATCATGCGTAGGATAATTCCTTTCATGCTCCTTTAACTGACGGGAAGCATAGGCAATCACCTTGCCGTCTTGCATCAGGACTGCTCCCAATCCTATTTTCGATGCGTCACTGTAGATCACGAACTTCTCCCCTTCAATGGGAAGCGTAAGGATTGGTGCGCTTGTCAGTCGCCTCTTTAACTCCTGGAAGCTTCTTTCGCATTTCGTGGTCCACTCGTACTTTCTTTCTTTGCGTGTAAGAGCAGTAAGAGGTGCAGCTAGTCGCGCGAATCCCTCTACAAATCGCCGATAATAACCAACCAATCCCAAGAAACTGCGTATTTCAGTTACACTCTTGGGTGCAGGCCACTGGTTAATTGCCTCTACCTTTGTCGGATCTACAGCAATACCTTCCTGAGATACAACATGTCCGAGGAAATGTACTCTGTCCAGCCAAAACTCGCATTTTGAGTATTTGGCATACAGTTGATGCTTCCGTATCGTATTCAACACGATCCTCAGATGCTCCTTGTGCTCCTCATGAGTCTTCGAGTATATAAGAATGTCATCAATGAATACAATGACAAACTTATCCAAATACTCTTTAAAAATTCTGTTCATCAAATCCATGAACGCTGCCGGCGCATTTGTCAATCCGAATGGCATCACAAGGAACTCGTAGTGTCCATAACGAGTCCTAAACGCCGTCTTAGGAATATCACTCTCTTTGATTCTCAACTGGTGATATCCTGATCGTAAGTCGATCTTGGAAAATACCGCTGCGCCTTTTAACTGGTCGAATAGGTCATCAATTCTAGGTAACGGATACCTATTTTTGATCGTAACCTTATTCAACTCCCGGTAATCAATGCACAGTCGGAATGTTCCATCCTTTTTCTTGACAAATAACACAGGTGCACCCCATGGGGAAAAACTCGGCCTGATGAATCCCTTATCCAAAAGCTCCTTCAATTGTACCTGCAGCTCCTTTAACTCCACTGGAGCCATACGGTATGGTGCTTTGGAAATGGGTGCTGTTCCAGGCATCAACTCAATCTCGAACGAGATTTCTCTCTCTGGCGGTATCCCTGGTAACTCTTCCGGAAATACGTCAAGAAACTCATTAACCACCAGAACATCTTCAGCTTGAAGCTTCTGTTCCTCGGTAGTATCCACCACATATGCCAGATATCCCATGCAACCACTGGCTATCAGCTTGCTTGCTCTCAGCGAACTGATCATCATCTTCCTGGGTCTTCGAGAAGTATCAACATACTCGAAACTCTCTTCTTCCTCGGGTTAGAAGACTATCTTTCGATTTCGGCAGTCGATCGTAGCTTGGTATTTCCCTAGGAAATCTATGCCTAAAATCACATCGTAATCCATGATCTCCATTACGATCAACTCAGCATATAGTTCCCTATTTGCCACATATACTGGTACATAGGGTAACCAGTAACTGGACAACAATACTTCCCCAGAAGGTAAGGCTGTCTTCAATACCCTTCCCATATTATCCTTAGGAAGTCCTATCTTGTTAGCAAATGCATAGGAAACAAATGAATACGTAGCACCAGAATCGAATAGTACAGAGGCTACATGACTAGCGACAGGAAGCTGACCTGTCACCACGTTTGATGTTCCTGCCTCTGCGTCTTCCTTGCTGTAGGCCATCACACGAGCATCAGCACGTTGCATACGCTCCTGGCGTTGCGGCCTTACTGGTGACTCTTCCACTCTGGCTTGAAGGGAATGAGCTTGTGGGCGTGTCTGGTGCGGTTGGGAAGTGCCTTGTCCACCCTGCCTATTGGGACAGTTCCTGGCGTAATGGCCTTCCTTTCCACATTCGTAGCAAACAAGTGGCCCAAATCTGCATTGCCCAGAATATCTCTTCCCGCATGTAGGGCAGTTTTGCACATTAGACTCTGCATTACCAACTGTTCTCCGCTGCTGGTTTCGATTATTTCCCTGGTGATTCCCAGAAAAATTTCCTTTCCTCTTGTTTTGCTGGGATCCCTGACTATTGCCCTGGCTTGGTTTCGCATTTTGACTAGGCTTGCTTGATTGACCAACTTGTGTAGACTTCGCCAAAGCCCTCTCCTTCTTCTTAGCCTCCCAGTGTTTCTCTCTTTCCTCTTTCTGTCGAGCTACATGAAACTCAGCCCTGATGGCCCGACTCACACAATCGGCTACAGAAGTAGGTGGCACTAGTCCAGTATCTACCAATGCAGCAATTTCCGGCCTGAACATCCCTATCATTTTCTGTATCTTTTCCCTCTCAGTAGGGACCACATAAGGACACAAACGGGATAGCTGATCGAACTTTCTGCAGACTTCGCTCACCGACATGTTCCCTTGTGTTAACTCTGAGAATTCTTTCGTTGCTGTCTCAGAGATGCAGGGTCGTAATATTTCTGGTTGAATTCTTCCAGAAATTCCGCCCAACTCATGGTAGACACGTCTCTCCTCATTCGCACAGTGTCCCACCAAAACCGAGCATCTTTTCTCAGCACAAAAGACGCACATGCAACCTTCTCCCGGTCGGTTAGGTTCATGAACTCCATGATCACTTGTAATGATGACAACCAGTCTTCAGCCTCTAAGGGATTTGTAGACCCTTCAAATTCTGGCGGCCTCATACGCCTGAATCTTTCATAGAGGGGTTCTAGATTTAATACTGGTTGTGGTTCAGGAGCTCTCTCATGTACTGCAGCTGGAGGAATAACTGGATCTACCTCAGCTTGTTGTTCTACTTGGGTACCCTCAGAGCCTTGTCTCTGTTCTAGCTCCTCTACCCGTCGCCTCAGATTCGCATTTTCTTGCATCTGAGCTTCCAACAGAGCTTGTATCTGATCCAATCTCTCCATAATATCAGGACGTCGCTCTCGTCCCTCTGGTCGATTTCTCAAATCCACCATCTTGGCTATTGTCCTATTATGGCACGATAATTCACCGTTAGCTTTTTCCATAACCGCATTCGTAAAATTATATCAATTTACGAAATTTAGGGTACTGTAAAACCACATCATCTTAACACATCATCGTACAACATATAATCATTTTGGTATTTCATTCATAGCAAAACATTTATATGTTATACATAGGTATCACCAGTCATATATACATCGGCCCTTTATACTAAATGGCCACAAGTCTATACAAAAGAGCTTTTCTCTAAGCTACTTATGTACATCTACATATCTACTGGTCACTCATTCCCCGCATCTGGGACTAGAGGATATTCTTCTGGATCCTCATCGTCATCTGGCTCATCTGAGTCGTCACCACCCCGTGGTCTAGATGGTCCGGCCTCATGATCATTCATCATTCTTCTCGGCCCGAATATGCGTGCAAACATCTCATCTTGACCCAGCGTCTCTCGTCGACTCTGCGTCAGATGCTCGATCAGAATCTCTCTCTCGATCGCCCTGATCGTTACCACGAACTCTTGGAGCGTCGGAGGAAACGGCTTGATCACCCTCGGTCTCAGCTCCAAGGATAAACCTTTCCAAAACAGCTCACAGCAGTTTGCTTCCGTGAGGTTAGGCAACGGACATCTCCTCCGAATGGTCTCCTCAAACCGTGCTGCGTAAGACATCACTGTCTCACCAGACAGCATGACCATCCTTTCGGTCTGGAGAATGTAATCCCTGACCTCATCGAATCCAGGGTACGCAGGTGTATCAGCCTCTCGTCTCTCTGGAGGTGCTGGAGCAGGTGCTGGATCCCTAGGTTGAAACTGATCAGCCAACCGCTGACAGAATTCGGCCCAACTGAATCCCAATAAAATCTCCTGGTCGCAATATTGCCAGAACACTCGAGCGTCTCCCTGAAACATACTGACTGCCAACTGGATCCACATATCTCGATCAATATCGCATATCACCATGATCCTCTCTACGGCATGGAGCCAGTCCTTGGTCTCCATCGACTGTCGTCCACCATCAAACATCGGAGGACTGCTGGCCCTAAATGCCTGTACTGCCCGTGCCGACACTCTCACCCCAATATGTTGGCATCCACCAACAACTGGAATATCCACTACTACCGGTGGATGTACTATCGGTCGTGGCTGTACTATCTCTACTGGCGCTGGCACTGGTGCTGGTACTGGTACGGGAGGTCTCTCGGGTACCGGGGATCGAACTACCGGCCTTTGGGAAATGGGCGGCCTCACAATGGGTCTCGTCCATACCCTTAATACCCCTCTTGGTCGTGGTAGCGGTGGTCTCACATATGGAGGTCTGGTCATCGTGCTACCTATAAGATAATTATTTTCACATAAGAAAATAATTAACTGAACTTAAGTAAACTACTTACTTGGATAGCAGTGCAGGATGCGCAAAGTGTCAAATCAGGATATGGTCACACTGCTCTGATATACCAACTGTGACGGCAATTGGTATTCAAAACTTAGCCACTCGAAAACCAGTCTCTGATACCAACTGTGGCAGCAGTTGGTATTATAAACTAGACCAATCTCAGACCTTGCTCTGATACCAACTGTGGCGGCCCGCCCCTCGTAGAGATCATACAATACTATTACAGTTGAGCTTTATCGCTAACTGCGATAGATTGTACTCTCATGGGTCGCCGGCTTATCTCTCTCTCTCTTTTAAAATCATGTCGTTTTAGGGGAAATTTTTTTTTTTCTTTAAACATCATATAAAATCTTTTTCCACTATTTACTTTGTTGACAAGTACAAAGTAATATAAATAATACAGTACTTTCGTAAAATTATATATAATTACAAAAGACTGTTTCCCCCTTTTTCCCTTCACTTTACGCTCAGCGGCAAGACTCTGGCAGTACCATATCCCTCGCCCAGTTATCCCATTTGACACGCGCCATCCCGTCCGCCATCCAGCCAAACAAGCTACTGAGCTGGTCGCTTACCTGCAACATTAGCAAAAATGGTGAGCTACAGGCTCAGTAAGTTCAAACATGCAAGAAATAAAATTTCTATGAATAGTACTATTCACCCGTGAATAGTACCGTTGAATACTATTCATCTATGAATAGTAACTTTGATCACTATTCATACGTGAATAGTAATGTTGACCACAACACTGTATCACACTAGGACATCTACTGCGATGTTAGTGCTCTCACTAAACTGTCTTATGCTCAATTATGGCACAGTTTTAGTTTTAGGTCATTATCTTTTAATTACGTTCTGGTTTTGAGCTCAGATTGGCAATACCATTTAAGTGCGCATGACTGGGAGCGGTACATTAGTGCTGACCTCCACAGCCTTAATCTCATAGCCCCGAAGGCAAAATAGTACATAACTGGGAGCGGTACATCAGTGCTGACCTCCACAGTCTTATCTCATAGCCCCGAAGGCAAAAATAGTACCTCCCTATACGGAAGGCTGGTACGCCAGAAAGTGGGTTCATTACCGACTTTTTACACATCTAACCCGGTGACTTCATATTGCCCCGTGGTTAGGAATGGTTCACATTTTAATTTTAGGGGAGTGAGTTTCATTAACCTCGCTCTAGTGCCCGAAGCACAATTAACCATGTGTCCCATTCTTATAGTGCCCGTAGCACATTTCGTCACTCTCTCTATTTTATCATAGTGCCCGTAGCACATATGTACCTAACTTATAGTTAGTACATTAAAGTTAGCACAATATTGCTATATGTTGCAGACAGGTAAATGTCTGAACTTACCTTATCAGACTGTTCTCTTTCTCTCTCTTGGATCTTGAATCGCCTTCCTTGTAGGCCGATTTTGGGATCCTACAGACAAAACTATGTCTGTTAATTTCTTTCCCATTTATAGCTTTTATTTTTCATTAAAAAGCTTAAATAAAACCTATTTATAACTTTTTAGGTTTTATTTATTATTTTCACCATTTTCCCCCAACTTTTGCAAAATTACGATTTTGCCCCAATATTTTGGCAAAATTGCAGTTTTGCCCCTGACGGAATTTTATTGATCCAGACTGCATTTTTGGCTCTCAGGAACTTTTCTGATTCTTTTCTAATCATTACCGGGTTCGTTTTTACTTTATTTCCATTTTTCACTTTCCCGGCCCTCGGGAAGCACTATTCCGACCCTTACGTCGGTTTAGCGATTTTCTATCGTTTCGGAGCCTCAAATGGACGTTTCACTAGTATTTAAAACGTTCATCTAGACTTTCCCGACCTAGGTCTCCGAGGCTCGGGTTTTCCGTTCCCGACTCGGACCTTTATTTTATTTCCAAAAACGCCCCCCCCTCGGGGTCGGTTTTTCAATCTCACACGCGTTTTTCATTTTTAAGGGGATGGGTTACTATTCACAACCCACCCCTTAAATTTTTCCTTATTCAATTTTTTTCCGTTAGGGACTCGGGTTTCCGTTCCGGCCCTAACTTTTATTTTAAATTCCTATTTTACCCCGAATGCCGTTTTCGAAATTTCGGCAGCATTTCGACGTAAATTTAAGGCTTCCGGCGTTAGGTACGCCTCGAACCGTATGTACCTGCCACGTACTATACCACAAGCCTATTTTATGTAAAAGTTTTCCAAACTTTTACATAAAAGCCCACAAATTTCAAATTTCCCATTATCACCCACATTACAACATTTTTTTTCACAAATTTACTCTTAATTTGGTTTCGGTTTTCACAACAAAACCAAACCAAATTTTGTCAAATTTTCACCACACTTTAGGCCATTCAAATGTCATGTTTCCAACACTTTTTCAAGCCCATTTTCAATGCATTTTCAACCACATTTTTAGGGTTTTTATGCACTTAGAACCCACGGCCTTATTAATGAAAATCATGCTCAACATATTTGTTTCATTCTTTCAATCACATTGCCACCATTTACACATTAAATTGCATGATTTCAATCAACCAATTTCCACATAAAACCAACAAAATTTTTCTTCCAAACCCATTGTAACTCACGGCCACTTTATGAAATGCACACCAAAATTTTTTTCAAGCTTTTCCATAATGAAATACAAGCTTTATTCTTCACAATTTAAACTTAGAAAGCATGTTAACCATTAACCACACACTTTTTTTTCATTGGTTACCTAAGGTAACCCACGGATTTACCTTTGAAAAACCAACCAAAATTTGGTTTTTCTTTAATGAATTTGCATGGTTTTCTTCCTTAATACATCCTTAACAAAACCCAACATCAAATCCATGAAAAACAACCAAAAATTTTCCATCTTCCAATCACTATTCACCCACGGATTTCATTGAAAAAAAACCATGAAAATTTGAGTGAAAAAGGGAGTTACCTTAATCAATTGCTTCCTTTGTCTTCAATGAACACTTTGCCACTCTTTTTTGTGAAGAAAAATTGAAGAAAATCTTGGTTCTCCTTGGTAGCTCACGTAGACTCCATGGAAAATCACTTAGCAAAATTTTCTTATGGCTTTTGCATGAAAAAAAAAGCTTCGGCCTTTCACTCCAAAACTTGCCGACTTAAACCACCAAAAAGACCAATTAATTTAGCCTTCCACCAATGAGAATTAGACATCTTTCAAGCCATTACTTTCCATAATTTTCAAAAATTAAAAATGGTAATTTTTGGCCAAATCTTGGCCTTTAGATCAAAAGGTGATTAAATCCTAGCCATTAATGCCACCAACCACCTTATTTATTCCATTTAATAAGCTTGATTTATGATGTCATAAATGCAAAAGTGAAAGTTGACTTTGACTTTCACTATTCACATTAATTCGACTACTTTTTGACCGATACCGGTTCGAGCCGAAATTTTCCTGAAATCGTCCCGGCGTGTTCCTGAGGTCTCCTGTGCAGTCGGATCAATTTAATCTGCTTCCGTTTGATCAAAATCAATCCCGGAAGTTTACCGTCTTTTATTGCTCCGGTTAGGGTTTTCAATGCCGATTTTGGCACCGTTTCACCCGTTTCAACTCAGTGAATTTTTCCAGCACTGAATTCTTACTCGTCAGTATTGTTAGAACATTTTCATATATTCTGAACAATATAAATACATTTATTTCACTCTTTAAATAGTACAAATTGTTATATACATACAATTGTACATTTTCGTCCGAGAATTGCCTGAATTTCCCGGTTGTCACAGTTTTATATGCATATTTGATAAAATGTCATATAGGATAGGTGAGTGCCGCTCATACTATATTGATCATACATAATTTGTCAAAAACTTGCATGTTTTTCAAAATATTGAGTGGGAGAGGGTTTCAAACAAAACCCACGACCTCCATTATTGATCCATATGTAAAAGCATGGTAACGCCTCGCGTCAGTTCTGCCCTGACCACACCCCTCGGTAGGTGTTTACCGCCGCCGGTATACTAGATTGGATCTCCTATGTGGAAAACGTGTTCGGGTACGATCCTATTCATGACCACCCCTCGGTGGCTTGGTAGGACGTGGATCGGGCTACGTAAACAATGGTTATACACTCAAGACTCGTTTAGTTATTAACCTTCCCTAGAAGCTCTGTTAACTAAACCTGTGGCCAAATAAGTGGTTATTAATATATGTCTTAACCTTGGAGGATTTAATGCAACATATATTAATTAGACGGGGTCCATGTTCCGGCTATTTGTTTTCATGACCACCCCTCGGTGGCTTGGGGTAATAAGTGCTGAGAATTACCGTTGCAATGCTACGTGTTTTTCAAGTTTCATGTAGGAACATACTTGTATGTTTTATTTGCTAAATTATCTGTATATTTGCTTGGGCTTTGTAATGATGTCTAGTATAATTTTATTTCAGTTTAAAATGTCACCGACACCCCTCATTTCAATACTCACTGAGAATAAACAGAATGGCGATAATTGTAAGGATTGGAAAAGAAATCTGTTAATAGTTCTTAGATGTGAGAGACACAAGTTCGTACTGGACGAACCATGCCCACCAGGGCCAAAACCTGACACATCGCTTGAGGAGGTCCCGGTTGCCTACACTGTAGGAAAATAAATCGGTAAAAACGTATCAGAGTGGCGCAGCGGAACAATAAAAATTTTTAGATCGTTAAATATCTCATGATTCCATATACAATAAATCAACAACAATTAAAACTCATACCTCAAGGACGCCAATGAACAGGAGGAGAGTGACCGGAGGCTTCAACCAACTAGCCTTCTCTACTATTCTCCAATTCCCGAATGGCTGAGTGTGTGGGCACTCTGAACCTCGATCGGTATGCTAGCACTGCTAGTCTTCTTCCGACCACCCAGATCTCTAAAGAACTTTATTGTCACGATGAGCTGTGCAACAATAAGCCTGCTCACCTGAGAGTCTGTGGTCTGAGAGAACTGGAGTAGCAGGACCTCTATTTATAGACCTGCATGAGGTGATTCTCTGAATTCGAATTGGACTAGGAAAAGATTTTCTTCCTTATCTTTAACCAAAAAATCCGAATTTTTCCATAGGATAATCCTAACAATAAATTCGGTTTTTCCTAAGATAAATCCAATCCAAATCTTAACAAGATTTTAACTAGAATTTTATCTCCCTTTTTCAACCAAAAAATCCGAAATTCACAAGGAGAAAATCCTCCAAAAGATTTCGCACATTATGGATAAGGGAGAATCAAAAATTCCACTAGGATTTTCAAGCTTGAATCTTATCTCAACCTTATCCAAAAATAACCGAATTTTCCTTGGATAAAGGCTCCAAAATTTCGGCCACTTTTAGGGAAGGAGAGAATCCAAATTCAACTAGGATTGAAACTTGAATTTTCCCTTGAATCTTATCCACAAAAACCGAATTTTTCCATTGAGGATTATCCTCAAAAAATTCGCCCACTTTTGTTGGGATTTGGATTCAAAATTCAAGTAGGATTCTAACAAGATTATCCTCTCCAAATCCAACTCAAATTCAAATTTCAAACCTTGTGGATTTTCCACAACAAATTCGAATCCTACTTGGACTGTGATTCAAAATTTGAATTTCAAATTTCAAATTCAAATTTCAAATTTCAAATTTCAAATTTCAAATTTCAAATTTAAATTTCAAATTCAAATTTCAAATTCGAATTTCAAATTCAAATTTCAAATTCAAATTTCAAATTCAAAATTCAAATTTCAAATTCCACAAAACGGTTGTGTTTCATATTCTTGTTCTCATGGATAATTTTCTACAACTCCAATCCAATCTCAAATAAAATCATGGTAACTTTATTTGGAGTTCGAATAATTGTGTACTCTATTATCCAAAAACAAAATCTGAATCCAACCGGAGAGAATCTTGTCTATCATCCTAATCCTGTGTCATCACCATCCATGCATAATAAACTAGCCAATAGCATACACAAATCAATTTGCCAAACGTTAAGGAATTATGTGGAGCTAGTAGAGGGACTGATTGGACATATATAATCGGGTTCCCGTGATTCCATATGATCATCATTCTGTACCGAACAACTCAATCATATGATCACTAATTTCAGAGTCACACCACTATAAACCTGAAACTGAACTCCCAATTATATACCGTATTACGTAAGCCTGTGACGAGCTACCATCCAATGACCTTGTCATATATGCAAAACCCTCATATGATATCCATGATCAGCCTTAGGTCAAAGTCCATTTAATCCTACTGATCAGGCTATCTTAAAGTTCCATTATACTACCGAATCAAGAAAATGATTATTCACCATATGTGAATAAGAAGTCATCCACCCAGCAGACGACCCAAGGCCTTGTCCATTTTCACATTCAGTATAATGCCTTTAAGAGGATACCTTTAACTCCTCAGAGCTATGATTCCGATTTCTGCAAACAAACCCTTCATCGTATACAAGTCATGTACCCAACGAACCGGTCTATAAGCTTACTACCTCTGAGACGCTTTAGCCATTGGAACATCAAAGTACACAAGTCATATACATGAAGTAGTTCATTTACTCAGGATTAAGGTTATTGCACAATGAACGTCAAAAGCAGATTGATCCACTCATAGCGGACTACGTAGATCAATCACGCTTTAGTCCCGGTCTAATATGTCACCACCAAGCAACATATCCATGTCTCTACTTGGGAGTCCAGCTCCAGACAGTCAAGACAGACCGTCCCCTCCAAGGCTTTAGACAACATAATAGTCTTAACATGAGTTAGATGCTCGGTCTAACCCCATAGACTACAGACCATAGTTTAGACTGCTAACTTTAGAACATTGTCTTCTCGCATACAAAAGTCCATTGCATGCAACGTTCTAACAGTTTTAACACAAGCAGTCAGTGAGCCATATTTGCTTACATTTACTTTAACATGTAAATAAGACGAGGACAGATAGCAATGTAATGAATAACCTCTATATATAATTTTATTATCCAGTTCAAAATGAATACATCAAAGATGTCTCTAATACTTAGGGCATTTCCTAACATATGCTCGTTGGAGAGAATCCAATGATATAGCTCGATGCTATATGCTTGCTAGCATGACGAGTGCTTTACAAAAGCAGCATGAGACTTATCAGGTTGCTAGGGAGATCATGGATAATCCGGAGGACATGTTCGGAGGCCAAGAAAAGTTGGCTCGACAGTCCGCTATCACCAGCATTATGAACTCTAAGCAAAAGGCGGGTACTCCGGTGAAGGACCATATGATCACTCTAATGGGATTCTTCGCTGAGGCTACCGAAAACGGTGCTGAGTTTGTAGGATAATAAATGGGTAAAAACGTATCAGAGTGGCGTAGTGGAACAATAAAAATTTTTAGATCGTTAAATATCTCATGATGCCATATACAATAAATCAACAACAATTAAAACTCATACCTCAAGGACACCAATGAACAGAAGGAGAGTGACCGGAGGCTTCAACCAACTAGCCTTCTCTACTATTCTCCAATTCCCGAATGGCTGAGTGTGTGGGCACTCTGAACCTCGATCGGTATGCTAGCACTGCTAGTCTTCTTCCGACCACCCAGATCTCTAAAGAACTTTATTGTCACGATGAGCTGTGCAACAATAAGCCTGCTCACCTGAGAGTCTGTGGTCTGAGAGAACTGGAGTGGCAGGACCTCTATTTATAGACCTGCATGAGGTGATTCCCTGAATTCGAATTGGACTAGGAAAAGATTTTCTTCCTTATCTTTAACCAAAAAATCCGAATTTTTCCATAGGATAATCCTAACAATAAATTTGGATTTTCCTAAGATAAATCCAACCCAAATCTTAACAAGATTTTAACTAGAATTTTATCTCCCTTTTTCAACCAAAAAATCCAAAATTCACAAGGAGAAAATCCTCCAAAAGATTTCGGCCATTATGGATAAGGGAGAATCAAAAATTCCACTAGGATTTTCAAGCTTGAATCTTATCTCAACCTTATCCAAAAATAACCGAATTTTCCTAGGAGATTTTCTCCCTAAATTCGGCCACTTTTCAGGGAAGGAGAGAATCCAAATTCAACTGGGATTGAAACTTGAATTTTTCCCTTGAATCTTTTCCACAAAAATCTGAAATTTCCTTGAGGATTATCCTCAAAATTTTGTGCAACATTTGTTAGGATTTGGACTCAAAATTCAAGTAGGATTCTAACAAAATTATCCTCTCCAAATCCAACTCAAATTCGGATTTCAAACCTTGTGGATTTTCCACAACAAATTCGAATCCTACTTGGACTGTGATTCAAAATTTGAATTTTAAATTTCAAATTCAAATTTCAAATTCAAATTTCAAATTTAAATTTCAAATTCAAATTTCAAATTCAAATTTCAAAATTCAAATTTCAAATTCCACAAAACGGTTGTGTTTCATATTTTTGTTCTCATGGATAATTTTCTATAACTCCAATCCAATCTCATATAAAATCATGGTAACTTTATTTGGAGTTCGAATAATTATGTACTCTATTATCCAAAACAAAATCTGAATCCAACCGGAGAGAATCTTGTCTACCATCCTAATCCTGTGTCATCACCATCCATGCATAATAAACCAGCCAATAGCATACACAATTCAATTTGCCAAACGTTAAGGAATTATGTGGAGCTAGTAGAGGGATTGATTGGACATATATAATCAGGCTCCCGCAAATCCATATGATCATCATTCTTTTACCGAACAACTCAATCATATGATCACTAGTTTCAGAGTCATACCACTATAAACCTGAAACTGAACTCCCAATTATATACCGTACTACGTAAGCCTGTGACATGCTATCATCCAATGACCTTGCCATATATGCAGAACCTTTATATGATATCCATGATCAGCCTTATGCCAAAGTCCGTTTAATCCTACTGATCAGGCTATCTTAAAGTTCCATTATACTACCGAATAAAGAAAATGATTATTCACCATATGTGAAAAAGAAGTCATCCGCCCAGCAGACGACCCAAGGCCTTGTCCATTTTCACATTCAGTATAATGCCTTTAAGAGGATACCCTTAACTCCTCATTAGAGCTATGATTCCAATATCTGTAAATGAACCCTTCATCGTATACAAGTCATGCACCCAACGAACCGGTCTATAAGCTTACTACCTTTGAGACGCTTTAGCCATTGGAACATCAAAGTACATAAGTCATATACATGAAGCTGTCCTATTACTCAGGATTAAGGTTACTGCATAATGAACGTCAAAAGCAGATCGATCCACTTAAAGCAGACTTCGTAAATCAATCACGCTTTAGTCCCGGTCTAATATGCCACCACCAAGCAACATATCTATGTCTCTACTTGGGAGTCCAGCTCCAGACAGTCAAGACAAACCGTCCCCTCCAAGGCTTTAGACAACATAATAGTCTTAACATGAGTTAGATGCTCGGTCTAACCCCATAGACTACAGACCATAGTTTAGACCGCTAACTTTAGAACATTGTCTTCTCGCATACAAAAAACCATTGCATGCAACGTTCTAACAGTTTAACACAAGCAGTCAGGGAGCCATATTTCCTTACATTTACTTTAACATGTAAATAAGACGAGGACAGATAGCAATGTAATGAATAACCTCTATATATAATCTTATTATCCAGTTCAAAATAAATACATCAAAAATGTCTCTAATGCTTAGGGCATTTCCTAACAATCTCCCACTTGCCCTAAGCCAGCAGATGTGCCATGTTACGCATCCCCATCACCTCTACGTGCCTCTTAAAGCTTCTAGCCACCAAAGTCTTAGTAAAGGGATCGGCGATGTTATCCTCGGACGCTATCTTACATACATCCACTTGTCCTGTCTCCACATGCCGTCTAATAATATCATATCTTCGATCGATGTGCTTGGTCCTCTTGTGGTGCCGAGATTCCCTTGTGTTGGCAATAGCCCCTGTATTATCACAGTAAAGTGTGATAGGCTTGTCAACACCCGGAATGACCTCAAGGTCTCTAAAGAACTTGCGGAGCCAAACCGCTTCTTTAGATGCCTCAGCCGCAGCCACATACTCAGCCTCCATAGTAGAGTCAGCTGTGCAGCCCTGCTTCACGCTCCTCCACACAATGGCGCCTCCTCCGAGTAAAAACACTGATCCAGATGTCGATTTCCTCGAATCCTTACAAGTTTGGAAGTCTGAATCCATGTATCCTACGGGTGTTAGGTCCCCTCCAGAATACACCAGCATATAATCCCTCGTTCTCTTAATATACTTGAGTATATGCTTTACTGCTTGCCAGTGCTTGGTTCCTGGATTCGCTTGATATCGACTCACCATACCTACTGCAAAACATATGTCTGGGCGAGTGCAAAGCATAGCGTACATAAGGCTACCCACAGCGGATGCATAAGGGACCTTACTTATACGCTCTCTTTCATCCGATGTCTTGGGACAGTCATCCAATGAAAGAGTTAGACCGGCAATAGAAGGTTGCGAACCTTTCTTTGCCTCTTGCATTGCATGTTTGTCAATTATTTTATCTATGTATGAAGCTTAAGATAAAGCTATCATTTTGTTCTTTCGATCTCTGAAGAGACGAATGCCTAGAACGTAATTAGCTTCTCCCAAGTCCTTCATGTCAAACTGCTAGTGTAACCAAAGCTTCACCGATGATAAGTTCCCTACATCATTCCCAATGAGTAGTATATCATCGACATAGAGTATCAGAAATACCACTTTTCCATCCTTAATACGTTTATAAACACAAGGTTCATCAACGTTCTGCTCAAAACCAAATGTCTTAATCGCTTGATCAAACCTCTGGTTCCATGAGCGGGATGCTTGCTTTAATCCATAAATGGATCTAAGCAACTTGCAGACTTTCCTTTCTTGGCCTTTCGCTACGAACCCTTCGGGCTGTATCATATAGATACACTCTTCAAGATGGCCATTCAAGAATGCCGTCTTGACATCCATTTGCCAGATCTCGTAATCGAGAGCCGCAGCAATGGACAGAAGAATACGGATAGACTTCAACATAGCAACAGGCGAAAAGGTTTCATCGTAATCGATTCCAGCCTTTTGCGTGTATCCCTTTGCAACCAGTCTAGCTTTGAAAGTTTCCACTCTCCCTTCTGCATCCTTCTTTCTTTTGTAGACCCATTTGCATCCAATGGGTTTTATCCCATCCGGTAAATCTACAAGTTCCCAAACAGAGTTGGATTTCATAGAATCCATCTCATTGTTCATAGCCTGTTTCCAAGATTTAGAATCAATATCATTTATAGCTTCATCATAGGTGACCGGATCATCCTCATGCTCATGAGCCTCGGCCTGGTATACCTCAGCATCATACATGAAGAAATTAGGTTTCTTAGAAACCCTCCCACTACGACGAGGCACCTTAAATTGTTGATCGTCTGCAGGTCTTTCACTGGAACTCAGACTTGCGTCCAAGACCGAAATCTGTGGAGCAGTTCTTTCACCCGATAACTCCTCTAGCACTACTTTGCTTCGAGGCATAAAGTCATTCATGTGACTTTCCTCCAAGAATGTCGCATGGGTTGAGACAATGACTTTTTGTTCCTTCGGGTTATAGAACAGACCTCCTTTAGTTCCTTTTGGATACCCTACAAACATGCACAATTCTGATCTTGGTTCCAACTTTTTCGCATCCCCATCCAGTACATGTGCCGGGCAGTCCCATATTCTCATATGTCCAAGGGAGGGCTTCCCGCCACGCCACAATTCATACGGAGTTCTGGGAATTGATTTGCTCGGAACTTGGTTCAGAATATAGCACGCCGTTTGTAAAGCATATCCCCAAAATGATAATGGCAGCATTGAGTAACTCATCGTGGACCGTACCATATCCAATAAGGTCCTGTTTCTCCTTTCGGCTACACCATTCTGTTGTGGAGTACCAGGTGCAGTCAATTGGGATAATATCCCGTTCTCTACAAGATGTCCTAGAAATTCGTCGGAGAGGTATTCGCCACCTCGATCAGATCGAAGTGTCTTTATGGATTTATCTAATTGCTTTTCCACTTCCGCACGATACTCTTTGAACTTGTCAAAGGTTTCACTCTTGCGGTGCATCAGATACACATATCCATACCTCGAGTAATCATCTATAAAAGAGACATAATACTCGAACCCTCCTCATGCTGTGACGTTCATGGGGCCACATACGTCAGTATGCACAATTTCTAAGAGCTCCTGAGCCCTTGTACCCTTAGCTCCAAAAGACCTCTTAGTCATCTTACCTTCTAGACAAGACTCACATTTTGGAAGACGTACCTCCTCTAGAGATTCCAGAGGACCATCTTTCACCAATCTTTGAATCCTATCCTGATTAAGATGACCAAGTCTTAAATGCCAAAGATACGCCTTGTTAGAGTGAGAAACTTTCAACCTTTTAGAGTTATCAGTTAATTCAGTGTCAAGCAGTGAGTACATCTTTGGTTTGATCAAATATAGGTTTCCATCCATCCATCCAGAACATATAAAAGTCTTATTTCTAAGAATATCAACTCTTTTACTAAAAGAAACTGAATAAGAATCCTTTATTAAACAAGCTACCGATATAAGGTTCCTCCTGAAATTAGGAACATAAAAACAGTCTTTTAATAAAATAAACCTAAATTGATCAAAATAAAGGTAAACATCTCCCACTGCCTCAGCCACCACCAAGCTACCGTCCCCAGTTCGCAACGAGAGGCTCCTATCATGTAGACTTCTCGTTTCCACAAACCCCTGTATAGAAACACAAACATGATTAGTGGCGCCCGAATCAATGACCTAAGTGTCTTTTGATTCTTCCACCAAACACGCTTCTAAGTAAAGAAGTTCCTTACCTTCCTTGCCCTTGGCGGCTAGGATTTCCCGGCAAGCCTTCTTGAAATGACCTACCTTCCCACAACGGAAGCACTTGGACTTTTTAGGGTCTCTGGGCTTCTTGTTCTTCTTCTTCTTCTTCCCATCCGAGACAGGAGGATTAGAAGAACTGGAAGCTGCTTGCTTCTGATTTGGCCTCTTCCTCTTCCGTGAGGGTTTGGAAGATTCTGCCAAATTGGGCTCACCTTTGGGTTGGACAGCATCCCCATCCCTGATCATCCGCTCATAAGCTTGGAGTTGCTTCATGAGCTCAGTTAGTCCTAACTCCCTTGTCGCTAGATTGTATGCGGCCTTAAACCCCACAAAATCTTTAGACAGAGTTTTGAACACCATCTCGATCTGGGTGTTGTAGTCCAACTCAGCACCGTTTTCGGCAGCCTCAGTGAAGAATCCCATTAGAGTGATCATATGGTCCTTCACCGGAGTACCCGCCTTCTGCTTAGAGTTCATAATACTGGTGATAACGGACTGTCGAGCCAATTTTTCTTGGCCTACGAACATGTCCTCCAGATTTTCCATGATCTCCCCAGCAATTTGATAAGTCTCATGCTGCTTTTGTAAAGCACTCGTCATGCTAGCAAGTATGTAGCATCGAGCTACATCATTGGATTCTCTCCAATGAGTATAGGCAACCGGGACCTCCTTAATCGGCGTGTCAGGTTTTGGCCCTGGTGGGCATGGTTCGTCCAGTACGAACTTGTGTCTCTCGCAGCTGAGAACTATTAATAGATTTCTTTTCCAATCCTTATAATTGTCGCCATTCAGTTTATTCTCAGTAAGTATTGAAATGAGGGGTGTCGGTGACATTTTGAACTGAAATAAAATTATACTAGACATCATTACAAAGCCCAAGCAAATATACAGATAATTTAGCAAATAAAAACATACAAGTATGTTCCTACATGAAACTTGAAAAACATGTAGCATTGCAACGGTGATTCTCAGCACCTACTGCCCCAAGCCACCGAGGGGTGGTCATGAGAACAAATAGCTGGAACATGGACCCCGTCCAATTAATATATGTTGCCTTAAATCCTCCAAGGTTAACACATATATTAATAATCACTTATTTGGCCACCAGTTTAGTTAACAGAGCTTCTAGGGAAGGTTAATAACTAAACGAGTCTTGAGTGTATAACCATTGTTTACGTAGCCCGATCCACGTCCTACCAAGCCACCGAGGGGTGGTCATGAATAGGATCGCACCCGAACACGTTTTCCATAGAGAAGATCCAATCTAGTATACCGGCGGCGGTAAACACCTACCGAGGGGTGTGGTCAGGGCAGAACTGACGCGAGGCGTTACCATGCTTTCACAAATGGATCAACAATGGAGGCCGTGGGTTTTGTTTGAAACCCTCTCCCACTCAATATTTTGAAAAACATGCAAGTTTTGACAAATTATGTATGATCAATATAGTATGAGCGGCACTCACCTATCCTATATGACATGTTATCAAATATGCATACAAAATATCCATCAATACATATTTATACATCTATGACATGTCACAGAAAAAATAATTGACAGAATAACCAAGCCATGGTTCCATCCTAGAACAAAGAAAATAAAGATTACAAAATTCCATCCAAAGCATTCTTTGGGTCTTGAATTATGTTCCGTCTTATTATATCCATCTTTATGTAGCCTCCCCATTTATTTCTCATCCCAAGAATTATTTAAAATTTAAATCTCCAAAAATTTAAATTTCAAATTCCAATTCCAAATTCGAATTTTAAATGTAAATTTCAAATTTAAATTTTAAACAATTTTAAACATCATGTGTAATAATATGTAATTTCAAAAATTTTAAAATTTTCAATTACATATTTTTAAACATGATTTAAAATTAAATCTCAAATTTAAAAATCAAAATTTTTTCGAATTTTGGACCATCGAACCGCCGCCCCAGAAGGCGGCAGCCACCGTGGGCAGCCACCAGCCCCAAAGGGGCTGGCAGCCCACGGCTGCCCCCTATGTGCAGCCTTGCCGGGCTGCAGGCCAAGCCTGCAGCGCCAGGCTGCACGCCCAGGCTGGGCATAGCAGCCGGCAGGCTGCAGGCAGCGCCTATAGCCAGAGGTTGCACGCCCAGGCTGCGGCCAGCCTTGGGCAGGTCACGGCCACCCTTGGTTGCAGGCCAAGCCTGCGGCCGTGGGTGGTGTTGGCCTGCACAGGGGCTGCCGCAGCCCCATCCTGCCCGAGGGCAGGGGCGGCAGCCCTACCAAGGCCCATCTGCCTATCCCGAGGGGCCGTGTCTCGATTTTCGTGCCATATTCCAATTTACCTATTAGGATCTCCAAAAATTAATTTGAATCCCAATTAAATTGAAATTTTCCACACAATCAAAATTTCAACCTTTAAATCAAATTTAATTTTTTTGGAAAAAATAAATTACGGTCTTCAATCTTCAATCTCCTCCAAGAATAATTACATAAAATTTAACCATTTCCGATGTACAAAAATTCTAACCATAAAAATTCTAAGAGACAAAAAATAAAATCTAAGGGAAAATTACAGTGTTAATAAACTGCTCCCTTGGTTACATAAAAATTCCTAGATACAATTTTTCTAAATTCTAAGGAACCATAACCGGTATAAACAAGCATGCTTATAATAATTCAAAAATTAAAATAACCACATACTTTATACATAATCCATGATAACAACATAAAGGAACCCTAGAATGCCACTCTCTAAATATCAAATCCATACATAAATAAAAAGACTAAGTAATTGTCTAATTTATGTACATGGCATAGTCATGAGATGGCTCGGATACCAATTGTAGGATAATAAATCAGTAAAAACGTATCAGAGTGGCGCAACGGAACAATAAAAATTTTTAGATCGTTAAATATCTCATGATGCCATATACAATAAACCAACAACAATTAAAACTCATACCTCAAGGACGCCAATCTTGCAGGAGGAGAATGACCGGAGGCTTCAACCAACTAGCCTTCTCTACTATTCTCCAATTCCCGAATGGCTGAGTGTGTGGGCACTCTGAACCTCGATCGGTATGCTAGCACTGCTAGTCTTCTTCCGACCACCCAGATCTCTAAAGAACTTTATTGTCACGATGAGCTGTGCAACAATAAGCCTGCTCACCTGAGAGTCTGTGGTCTGAGAGAACTGGAGTGGTAGGACCTCTATTTATAGACCTACATGAGGTGATTCTCTGAATTTGAATTGGATTAGGAAAAGATATTTTCCCTTATCCATAACCAAAAAATCCAAATTTTCCAAGGGAGAATCTCAACAAAAAATTCGGTTTTTCTTAGGATAAATCCAATCCAAATCTAAACAAGATTTTAACTAGAATTTTATCTCCCTTTTTCAACCCAAAAAATCTGAAAATTACAAGGAGAATATCTCCTAAAAATTTCGGCCATTATGGATAAGGGAGAATCAAAAATTCCACTAGGATTTTCAAGCTTGAATCTTATCTCAACCTTATCCAAAATAACCGAATTTTCCTAGGAGATTTCTCCCTAATTTCGGCCACTTTTCAGGGAAGGAGAGAATCCAAATTCAACTGGGATTAAAACTTGAATTTTTCCCTTGAATCTTATCCACAAAATTCTGAAATTTCCTTGAGGATTATCCTCAAAATTTCGTGCAACATTTGTTAGGATTTGGATTCAAAATTCAAGTAGGATTCTAACAAAATTGTCCTCTCCAAATCCAACTCAAATTCAAATTTCAAACCTTGTGGATTTTCCACAACAAATTCGAATCCTACTTGGACTGTGATTCAAAATTTGAATTTTAAATTTCAAATTCAAATTTCAAATTTAAATTTCAAATTCAAATTTCAAATTCGAATTTCAAATTCAAATTTCAAATTCAAAATTCAAATTTCAAATTCCACAAAACGGTTATGTTTCATATTTTTGTTCTCATGGATAATTTTCTACAACTCCAATCCAATCTCAAATAAAATCATGGCAACTTTATTTGGAGTTCGAATAATTGTGTACTATATTATCCAAAACAAAATCTGAATCCAACCGGAGAGAATCTTGTCTACCATCCTAATCCTGTGTCATCAACATCCATGTATAATAAACCAGCCAATAGCATACACAATTCAATTTGCCAAATGTTAACGAATTATGTGGAGCTAGTAGAGGGACTGATTGGACATATATAATCGGGCTCCCGCAAATCCATATAATCATCATTCTTTTACCGAACAACTCAATCATATGATCACTAGTTTCAGAGTCACACCACTATAAACCTGAAACTGAACTCCCAATTATATACCATATTACGTAAGCCTGTGACAAGCTATCATCGAATGACCTTGTCATATATGCAGAACCCTCATATGATATCCATGATCAGCCTTAGGCCAAAGTCCGTTTAATTCGACTGATCAGGCTATCTTAAAGTTCCATTATACTACCGAATAAAGAAAATGATTATTCGCCATATGTGAATAAGAAGTCATCCGCCCAGCAGACGACCCAAGGCCTTGTCCATTTTCACATTCAATATAATGCCTTTAAGAGGATACCCTTAACTCCTCATTAGAGCTATGATTCCAATATCTATAAACGAATCCTTCGTCGTATACAAGTCATGCACCCAACGAACCGGTCTATAAGCTTACTACCTCTGAGATGCTTTAGCCATTGGAACATCAAAGTACACAAGTCATATACATGAAGCTGTCCTTTTACTCAGGATTAAGGTTACTGCATAATGAACATCAAAAGCAGATCGATCCACTCAAAGCGGACTTCGTAGATCAATCACGCTTTAGTCCCGGTCTAATATGTCACCACCAAGCAACATATTTATGTCTCTACTTGGGTGTCCAGCTCCAGACAGTCAAGACAAACCGTCCCCTCCAAGGCTTTAGACAACATAATAGTCTTAACATGAGTTAGATGCTCGATCTAACCCCATAGACTACAGACCATAGTTTAGACCGCTAACTTTAGAACATTGTCTTCTCGCATACAAAAAACCATTGCATGCAATGTTCTAACAGTTTAACACAAGCAGTCAGGGAGCTATATTTCCTTACATTTACTTTAACATGTAAATAAGACGAGGACAGATAGCAATGTAATGAATAACCTCTATATATAATCTTATTATCCAGTTCAAAATAAATACATCAAAAATGTCTCTAATGCTTAGGGCATTTCCTAACAGAGTTGGACTACAACACCCAGATCGAGATGATGTTCAAAACTTTATCTAAAGATTTTGTGGGGTTTAAGGCCGCATGCAATTTGGCGACAAGGGAGTTAGGACTAACCGAGCTCATGAAGTAACTCCAAGCTTATGAGCAGATGATCAGGGATGGGGATGCTGTCCAACCCAAAGGTGAGGCAAATTTGGCAGAATCTTCCAAGCCCTCACAGAAGAGGAAGAGGCCAAATCAGAAGCAAGCAGCTTCCAGTTCTTCTAATCCTCCTGTCTCGGATGGGAAGAAGAAGAAGAAGAACAAGAAGCCCAGGGACCCTAAAAAGTCCAAGTGCTTCCGTTGTGGGAAGGTAGGTCACTTTAAGAAGGCTTGCCGGGAATTCCTAGCAGTCAAGGGCAAGGAAGGTAAAGAACTTCATTACTTGGAAGCATGTTTGGTGGAAGAATCGAAAGACACTTGGGTCATTGATTCGGGCGCCACTAATCATGTTTGTGTTTCTATGCAGGGGTTCTGGAAACGAGAAGTCTACATGATAGGAGCCTCTCGTTGCGAACTGGAGACGGCAGCTTGGTGGTGGCCGAGGCAGTGGGAGATATTTACCTTTATTTTGATCAATTTAGGTTTATTTTATTGAAAGACTGTTTTTATGTTCATAATTTTAGGAGGAACCTTATATCGGTAGCTTGTTTAATAAAGGATTCTTATTCAGTTTCTTTTAGTAAAAGAGTTGATATTCGTAAAAATAAGTCTTTTATCTATTCTGGATGGATGGATGGAAACCTATATTTGATCAAACCAAAGATGTACTCACTGCTTGACACTGAATTAATTGATAACTCTAAAAGGTTGAAAGTTTCTCACTCTAACAAGGCATATCTTTGGCATTTAAGACTTGGTCATATTAATCAGGATAGGATTCAAAGATTGGTGAAAGACGGTCCTCTGGAATCTCTGGAGGATGTACGTCTTCCCCAATGTGAGTTTTGTCTAGAGGGTAAGATGACTAAGAGGTCTTTTGGAGCTAAGGGTACAAGGGCTCAGGAGCTCTTAGAAATTGTGCATACTGACGTATGTGGCCCCATGAACGTCACAGCATGAGGAGGTTCGAGTATTGTGTCTCTTTTATAGATGATTACTCGATGTATGGATATGTGTATCTGATGCACCGCAAGAGTGAAACCTTTGACAAGTTCAAAGAGTATCGTGCGGAAGTGGAAAAGCAATTGGATAAATCCATAAAGACACTTTGATCTGATTGAGGTGGCGAATACCTCTCCGATGAATTTCTAGGACCTCTTATAGAGAACGGGATATTATCCCAGTTGACTACACCTGGTACTCCACAACAGAATGGTGTAGCCGAAAGGAGAAACAAGACATTGTTGGATATGGTACGATCCATGATGAGTTATTCAACGCTGCCATTATCATTTTGGGAATATGCTTTACAAACGGCATGCTATATTCTGAACCAGGTTCCAAGCAAATCAATTCCTAGAACTCCGTATGAATTGTTGCGTGGCAGGAAGCCCTCCCTTGGACATATGAGAATATGGGGCAAAAAAGTTGGAACCAAGATCAGAATTGTGTATGTTTGTAGGGTATCCAAAAGGAACTAAAGGAGGTCTATTCTATAACCCGAAGGAACAAAAAGTCATTGTTTCAATCCATGCGACGTTCTTGGAGGAAAGTCAAATGAATGACTTTAAGCCTCGAAGCAAAGTAGTGCTAGAGGAGTTATCGGGTGAAAGAACTGCTCCACAGATTTCGGTCTTGGACGCAAGTCCGAGTTCCACTGAAAGACCTGCAAACGATCAACAATTTAGGGTGCCTCGTCGTAGTGGGAGGTCGAAGAAACCTAATTTCTTCATGTATGATGCTGAGGTACACCAGGCCGAGGCTCATGAGCATGAGGATGATCCGGTCACCTATGATGAAGTTATAAATGATGTTGATTCTAAATCTTGGAAACAGGCTATGAACAATGAGATGGATTCTATGAAATCCAACTCTGTTTGGGAACTTGTAGATTTGCCAGATGGGATAAAACCCATTGGATGCAAATGGGTCTACAAAAGAAAGAAGGATGTGGAAGGGAGAGTGAAAACTTTCAAAGCTAGACTGGTTGCAAAGGAGTTCACGCAAAAGGCTGGAATTGATTACGATGAAACCTTTTCGCCTGTTGCTATGCTGAAGTCTATCCGTATTCTTCTGTCCATTGCTGCGGCTCTCGATTATGAGATCTGGCAAATGGATGTCAAGACGGCATTCTTGAATGGCCATCTTGAAGAGTGTATCTATATGATACAGCCCTAAGGGTTCGTAGCGAAAGGCCAAGAAAAGAAAGTCTGCAAGTTGCTTAGATCCATTTATGGATTAAAGCAAGCATCCCGCTTATGGAACCAGAGGTTTGATCAAGCGATTAAGACATTTGGTTTTGAGCAGAACGTTGATGAACCCTGTGCTTATAAACGTATTAAGGATGGAAAAGTGGTCTTTCTGATACTCTATGTCGATGATATACTACTCATTGGGAATGATGTAGGGAACTTATCATCGTTCAAGCTTTGGTTGCACCAACAGTTTGACATGAAGAACTTGGGAGAAGCTAATTATGTTCTAGGTATTCGTCTCTTCAGAGATCGAAAGAACAAAATGATAGCGTTATCCCAAGCTTTATACATAGATAAAATAATTGACAAATATGCAATGCAAGAGGCAAAGAAAGGTTCACAACCTTCTATTGCCGGTCTAACTCTTTCATTGGATGATTGTCCTAAGACATCGGAAGAAAGAGAGCGTATGAGTAAGGTCCCTTATGCATCCGCTGTAGGTAGCCTTATGTACGCTATGCTTTGCACTCGCCCAGATATATGTTTTACAGTAGGTATAGTGAGTCGATATCAGGCAAATCCTAGAACCAAGCACTGGCAAGCAGTAAAGCATTTACTCAAGTATCTTAGAAAATGAGGGATTATATACTGGTGTATTTTAGAGGGGACCTAACACTCGTAGGATACACAGACTCAGACTTCTAGACTTGTAAGGATTCGAGGAAATCGACATCTGGATTAGTGTTTTTGCTCGGAGGAGGCACCATTGTGTGGTGGAGCGTGAAGCAGGGCTGCACAGGTGACTCTACTATGGAGGCTGAATATGTGGCTGCAGCAGAGGTATCTAAAGATGTGGTTTGGCTCTGCAAGTTCTTTAGAGACCTTGAGGTGATTTCGGGTGTTGACAAGCTTATCACACTTTACTGTGATAACACAGGGGCTATTGCCAACACAAGGGAATCTCGGCACCATAAGAGGACCAAGCACATAGATCGGAGATATCATATTATTAGAGGGCACGTGGAGACAGGACAAGTGGATGTATGTAAGATCGCGTCTGAGGACAACATTGCCGATCCCTTTACTAAGACTTTGGTGGCTAGAAGCTTTGAGAGGCACGTAGAGGCGATGGGGATGCGTAACATGGCACATCTGCTGGCTTAGGGCAAGTGGGAGATTGTTAAGAAATGCCCTAAGCATTAGAGACATTTTGATGTATTTATTTTGAACTAGATAATAAAATTATATATAGAGGTTATTCATTACATTGCTATCTATCCTCGTCTTATTTACATGTTAAAGTAAATGTAAGCAAATATGGCTCCCTGACTGCTTGTGTTAAACTGTTAGAATATTGCATGCAATGGACTTTTGTATGCGAGAAGACAATGTTCTAAAGTTAGCGGTCTAAACTATGGTCTGTAGTCTATGGGGTTAGTCTGAGCATCTAACTCATGTTAAGACTATTATGTTGTCTAAAGCCTTGGAGGGGACTGTTTGTCTTGACTGTCTAGAGCTGGACTCCCAAGTAGAGACATATATATGTTGCTTGGTGGTGACATATTAGACCGGGACTAAAGCATGATTGATCTACGAAGTCCGCTTTGAGTGGATCGATCTGCTTTTGACGTTCATTATGCAGTAACCTTAATCCTGAGTAAAAGGACAGCTTCATGTATATGACTTGTGTACTTTGATGTTCCAATGGCTAAAGCGTCTCAGAGGTAGTAAGCTTATAGACCGGCTCGTTGGGTGCATGACTTGTATACGATGAAGGGTTCGTTTACAGATATCGGAATCATAGCTCTAATAAGGAGTTAAGGGTATCCTCTTAAAGGCATTATACTGAATGTGAAAATGGACAAGGTCTTGGGTCGTCTGCTGGGCGGATGACTTCTTATTCACATATGGTGAATAATCATTTTCTTTATTCGGTAGTATAATGGAACTTTAAGATAGCCTGATCAGTAGGATTAAACGGACTTTGGCCTAAGGCTGATCATGAATATCATATGAGGGTTCGGCATACATGACAAGGTGATTGGACGATAGCTTGTCACAGCCTTACGTAATACGGTATATAATTAGGAGTTCAGTTTCTGGTTTATAGTGGTGTGACTCTGAAATTAGTGATCATATGATTGAGTTGTTCGGTAAAAGAATGATGATCATATGGATTTGCAGGAGCCCAATTATATATGTCCAATCAGTCCCTCTACTAGCTCCACATAATTCCTTAACGTTTGGCAAATTGATTTATGTATGCTATTGGCTGGTTTATTATGCATGGATGGTGATGACAAAGGATTAGGATGGTAGACAAGATTCTCTCAGGTTGGATTCAGATTTTGTTTTGGATAATAGAGTACACAATTATTCGAACTCCAAATAAAGTTGCCATGATTTTATTTAAGATTGGATTGGAGTTGTAGAAAATTATCCATGAGAACAAGAATTTGAAACACAACTGTTTTGTGGATTTTGAAATTTGAAATTTGAATTTTGAAATTTGAATTTGAAATTTGAATTTGAAATTTGAATTTGAAATTTGAATTTGAAATTTAAATTTGAAATTTGAAATTTGAAATTTGAATTTGAAATTCGAATTTGAAATTTGAAATTCAAATTTTGAATCACAGTTCAAGTGGGATTCGAATTTGTTGTGGAAAATCCACAAGGAATGAAATTCGAATTTGAGTTGGATATGGAGAGGTTAATCATGTTAGAATCCTACTTGAATTTTGAATCCAAATCCTAACTAATGATGGATGTAATTTTGAGTATTATCCTCAATGGATTTTCTGTTTTTGTGGATAAGATTCAAGGAAAAAATTCAAGTTTCAATCCCAGTTGAATTTTGATTCTCTCCTCCCAGAAAAGTGGCCGAAATTTTGGAGTATATCTCCTAGGGAAAATTCGGTTATTTTGGATAAGGATGAGATAAGATTCAAGCTTGAAAATCCTAGTAGAATTTTGATTCTCCCTTATCCTTAAAGTGGCCGAAATTTTGAGGAGATTTTCTCCTTGGAATTTTCAGATTTTTTGGTTGAAAAAAGGGAGATAAAATTCTAGTTAAAATCTTGTTTAGATTTAGATTGGATTTATCCTAAACGGCCGAATTTTATTGTTGGGTTTTTCCCTTGGAAATTCGGATTTTATGGTTGTGGATAAGGGAGAATATCTTCTCCTAATCCAATTCGAATTCAGAGAATCACCTCATGCAGGTCTATAAATAGAGGTCCTGCCACTCCAGTTCTCTCAGACCATAGACTCTCAGGTGAGCAGGCTTATTGTTGCACAGCCCACCGTGGCAATAAGTTCTTTAGAGATCTGGGTGGTGGGAAGAAGACTAGCAGTGCTAGCATACCGATCGAGGTTCAGAGTGCCCACACACTCAGCCATTCAGGAATTGGAGAATAGTAGAGAAGGCTAATTGGTTGAAGCCTCTGGTCATTCTCCTCCTACAAGATTGGCGTCCTTGAGGTATGAGTTTTAATTGTTGTTGGTTTATCGTATATGGCATCATGAGGTATTTAACGGTCTAAAAATTTTTATTGTTCCGCTACACCACTCTGATACGTTTTTTACCGATTTATTTTCCTACACCATCCCCACCATGGCTTTAGACAACATAATAGTCTTAACATAAGTTAGATGATCGGTCTAACCCCACAGATTACGGACCTTAATTTAGACTGCTTACTTTAGAACATTGTCTTCTCGCATACAAAAGTCCATTGCATGCAACATTCTAATAATTTAACACAAGCAGTTAGTGAGCCATATTTGCTTACATTTACTTTAACATGTAAATAAAATAAGGACAAATAACAATGTAATGAATAACCTCTATCTAAAATTTTATTATGCAGTTCAAAATAAATGAAATACATTAAAATGTGTCTTATACTTAGGGCATATCCTAACAAGCAGCACTATCACGGTCGAGCTTTGAAGCCAACTATAACAATCTGCCACCTCGTGGGTCATCAGCAACTTACTTTTAACATACTGTCTTTGTTTAATATACTTATTTTAACTTTCCCATTTTAATGTATATATAAGAAATTTTATTTTATTTTTTTTAAAACTTGAAAATTGTACTATCGTAAAACATTTACTATAATAAACATCTTACATTGTCATAACTTAATTTACATCATAAATATATCGTTTCAAAATCCATTCAAATTCTACTCAGCGAAAAAATTGTAGCAGGACCATAACCCTCACCCAGTCCCTTGGCACATGCAGATCCTGTCCATCATCCATCGTAATTTTATTGATGTATAGGTTGCTTACTTGCAACATGAACAAACTTATGAGCTACAACCTCAGTATGTTCAAACATTAAGACAAGTAACATAGACCATAACTCAGAGTGTTATATATAGTGTTAGTGCGCATTATGTTTATTAATGCTCACTTATGGATAACGTCTCAATCTTAGGTCTTTATCTTGTATTATATTTTGGTTTTGGGCCTCATGTTGGTCATTCCGTAGTGCGTACATGACTAAGACGGACACTGGGAAGTGACCCATTAGCCAATCCTCAACAGTTTAACATAACATTAACATAAACATAACATGAGGAACCTCCACCTTGCGTGAGGCCGGTACGCCAATAGGTGGTTTTATTACCATCTTTCATATGGTTCTGACCAATGACATTCTCATTGTCCCTTGGTCTGGAACACTTTACATGTCTTTCTTTTATTGTGTGTATTTTATTAGACACATCGTTATGCATATAGCACCTACATATATAATTTATATTTTACACATAGCACATAGACATGTCAAGTAAATTCATGTTGCAGATAATGAAATGTCTAAACTTACAGATATTTCGCTAACGTTTCCTTCTTGGGGTCCACTGACGTTCCTTCGTCACTTCTAAATCGGGTCCCTATAGCCGAAATAATCAATGATTATTTTCAATATTTATTTCATACTTAAAACGTCACAAAAATGTAAGAATTCTAAGTTCGAGTCACTTACAATGAATTTAGGGATTTAGTATTTCATTTTTAACTTTTCTGTCAACTTTTACCAAAATTACCATTTTGTCCCTAGTGGAATTTTCTTACTTTTCTTATACTTAAATCTTGATTTTGGTCATTAAAACCTTAATTAAGGCCTCAGGATACTATTCCAAGCCTTAACACCCCTTTTTTTAACTTTTGGTAAAATGACCATTTCATTCCTAACTTTTGACAAAATGACCATTTCATCCATAGCATGATTCCTCTTCGTAAATATACTTTTCTTTGGCTTAAAACTTAATTTTGGCATTTAGAATTTTAATTAAGCTATTTTAAGGCCCTAACGGTCCTTTTCTAACATTTCTAAAATTTTTGGTCAAAATGACCGTTTTGCCCTTAACAAGTCTTTGGGTCGTAACATTTCCACTTTAACGTTTTGACAGGATTTTCTAAGTTGAAAAATCATAAAATAAATTTTCCTAGACCTTATGATGTTTTTACAATATTAATTGCTGTAAATTCTCTGTCTATCTTTCACCCAACCCTCGAGTAGCACTATTCCGACCCTAGGTTGTTTATCCTCTTTTTCTTGCGTTTCGAGGCTCCGAAAGGACGTTTTACTAATATTGAAAATATCCATCATCCTTTCCTAGGCCTAGGTCACCGACGGGGCTCGGGTTTTCACCCTGACCATATTTTTATCCCTTATTTCCCAAAATACCCTTCTAGTCGTTCTAAAAATTTTGGCAGCATTTCATCTTAAATTTTGAGTTCCCAGCCTTTAGGTAACACCTCAAAACCATTGTACCTACCATGTACTAAACCAGAGGCCTAATTTTATGCAAAGAGTTCAAAACTTTTTGCGTAAAATTTTCACATAAACATAAGGTTTTATAATGACATTTCAATGCATTATTTTCCAACATCACCCACGGTTTTTGCATACAAATTCAAACACAAATTTTTCTCTTCACAAACTTAATCCATCATACTACATAACCCACGTTTTCTTTTCCCATGAAAAACCTAAGCCAAAAATTCAGTTTCCTAGGGTTAAATCATGAAATTTTCGTTTTCTCACGTTCCTCGTTATTCACCTACATCAATCTAACTTTCGTAGCACCAAATTAAATATTGTAATATCAAAATTTCTTAAACTCTTGCTCATCCATTATCCATAGTTTTACAACCCCAAAATCATCACCAAATTCCATGTTTTCAAGAGTTTAATCGCCAATTTCTCTCCCTAGTTCACAGTAACCGGAATCAACACTTAAAACCTAACTATTAACCACTAAATCGTCATTCACTATAATCAAATTTTCTCCTAAATTTGGCAGCAACAAGGCACAGATTCTATAGCCTAAAATGCATAAAAAACTTTTTAAGAAAGAGCTATTTACCTTGTCTTAGTGCAAGAGTTCACTCACATGTGCTAGAAGCGCGATTTTTGCACGAAACCGTAAAAAATTCCCTTTGGTTGAGCTTGGTGTTTTCTTTATTCTCTCTTGGCTATGGTTGCTGGTTTTTGGGTGTTAATAGCCGTGTATGAAGAGCTGAAAACACCCCCCAATATCCGATTCCACTTAAACCCAATTTTTACCTTTTTTTTTTCTTACTTTTAGTTAATGTTTGTAATTCTTTCTCAAATTACATAATTTCCTTGCAATTTTGGACTAATAATAGGTAGCCAAACTAGCCCCTATTCAGCCACTTACCACCGGATCCTCCAAGGGAATCATTTCCCAAAATTTTGTTTTTAAAACAAAAGAAAAAGATGAAATTTTGGCAAACTTTTAGCCCTTGGATCAAAACCCCTTTAAACCTAAGCCATTGGTCTTCTAATTCTTTCCATTGAGTTTAGTTTGTTATTCCTACACTTATGACATCATCATATAATTGGTTGGTCAAAGTTTGACCAAAAGTCAAACTGAAAGAAATTTTATTGAAATCTCGCTGGTAGGTTTCTAAAGTCATCCGTGCGATCGGTTTGCCTAAAATCACTTCCTTTTTGCCAAAAGTCATTATCATAACTATTTCATCTTTTTGTGCACTTGGCTTACCATGGGTCATTTTCTAGGTTTTCTGATACCGAATTAGCACTGTTCTTCCCATTTCGGTTAGGTAAAATTTTCCATCACTGTCTTTTAACATTGTTAAAACATTTTATTGTATTCTAAACAACATTAAATCATACATTTCGCATTTTAAACATAAAAATTATCGTATACATACAATGTACATATTTCCTGAGAATGATGATGCAATGACCCCCATGTTCATGAAACCTAATTACTATGTTATAAGTAATTAAGGAACAAATTGAGAGTAGTTTGAAGCTTTTTGGTACACGTTTGATGAACACAGTCACGTACATGGTCATGTACTTCTCGGACTATTGAACATGTGAAAGGCTGTGTTTCGGGAAACTGGGATGTTGAGTGATCTTAACCAGTATATGCCTGTGTCTGCAGTACACATGACTGTGTAAGAACGCCCTGAGCTCATGTCAAAGGCCATGTTTCGAGAAATTAGGCGTGTTAAGCAATGATAACTAGTACACACCCGTGTCTAGCGTACAAATTTCTGTCTTGCATGGTATACGCCCATGTAAGAGCTCATGTCGAAGGCCGTGTATCAAGTAGGAGCCAAATTTTGAGTTATAAAAAGGGCAGAATCTATCACGTGAAGTAGAGAACTGCTATAATAACCCCCATGTTCCTGAAACCTAATTACTATGTAATTAGTAATTAAGTCAATGAATACATTATAAATTGCCAGTTTGAATAAATTAAATAGGCATAAAAACATTTAATTACTATTCATGTAGTGAAAGGGGCAATTGAGAGTATGATCAGTTCACCTTAGTATATGTGAGTATGCATGTAAGACATGCAATATCAAGAAACCTGTCTAGAAGACCATTTGTTGACACAAAACTGATGAGTTAGTTATCAATATGCTCAGACTGATTATCTGAGCACGGCAGTGATAATTACCCTAATAGATTTATAGTATCGAGAAAAGTAGTCCAAATGACCTCTTCTCTCCAAGAAACTGACAAAATCAAAGTCAGAACGTTCAGATTAGTCAGTTAAACAGAGAATAGTGAATAATAGATATGCAATGTCAAGTTAATGGCCAAGACAGCCTTAATTTGACATAAAACTAATATATTTAGACTCAGAACACTCAAATTAGTCAATTGAGCGCAAAATACGTTTTTTTGAGACATGGTCACACATATCCCAAAAACTAGTCTAGATGACCTTAGATGGACATAAAACTGATAAATTTGAAATCAACGTATCCAAATTAGTCAGGATAGACTGTGTTTGTAATTTCACACAAAATAGCCTCGTTATGCGTGCGCAATGTCAACACAGTGTAGGCACAACCACAGTATAGGAAATGAACAGTAAAATAGACACAGAATGAGCTCATAGGCATTACAACCCAACTAGGAATTATCAAAATAAGAATCGGATCAAGAAAATCCAATTTTTGGCTAAGGTGTAGAACACCGTCGAGAAAAGGCCGAACACCGCTGTGGGAAATTAGACTACGAAGAGAAGACAACATAGATGATTTCATCCCCTTAAAAATCCATGTATTTTAGCTGGAAAAGTACCAAAATTCAGCTACAAAGTAGCCCAAAAGTTGCCTTAAAATATTGATATAGGCTTATGATACATTGGATTAAAATATGAAAAAGGTGTACAAAGGCACATGTAACTTTTGGCTTGAATTTAATGCATTTCTTGGCTCCAAAACCCAGCAGCAACCCTTAGTTTTTGTGGGCAGCCAACAGCAGAATCCCCCCCCCCCCTCCCCCCAAGCTTAGTTATTGGGTTAATTAAGTGGGATTTAAGTTGATTAATTTTTGTTAGTTTTGCCTATAAAATGATGTGCTTGGCCTAGGGTGTCATTTTCTTCTTTGCTCACCCAAAGACACAACTTTTCTCTCCCTTTCTCTTCAGAAAATTAGATCCCTTTTCAGCCAAAAGATAGCCCAAAAACCCAACCAAAAACACACCAAATCTTCACCCAAAAATCAGCCACAACCTAGCTTGTGTTGGAGCCATTACCTCAAGCCATTTCAAGGTTGTTGTCGATAAGGTCTTAGAATCGATCTTAGTGGTTTTGTTGGTTTTCTTTTGGCTTGGTAATAAAAGAAAATTTTGTGTTTCTTCTAGCCAAAGGCTGATGTCACGGCCCAAAATTTAGACACGTGACACGGCAGCCAAATCATAATATCAACCCAGGATTTAAGGAAAACATTTATTACAAAAAACGGGTCAACATTATAATTTAGCTAAGCCTAATTATTTATGAAGTAGCATCATAACCACAAAATAAAATAAAGTAGAAAATAAATACTTTTTAATGCAGAAATCAAACACAAAATCAGTCTTCAAAAGAAATTACCAACCATAAAATATTCCTAAGCATGAAATTTAAATAACATGAAATAAAGTCCAAACTTAATATCTCATTACATCAGAACGAGAAACAGAAAGAAGAAGATGGAGAAAACGGATAGCATCATCTTCGGTAGAAACGGATAGCTCAACGATTTTCAGAACTACTACCTCCCGCACCTGGAAGTAGTCATTTCAAAATCACAAAGAAAAAGGGACGTGAGCGCTAGCTCAGTAGGATAGAAACAAAGGCGGATTAAACAAGTAACATTTAAAAGTATGACATAATATTCGTTTTCAAAAATAATCAACAATTTAAGAATACATGGCATAATAATCATTCCCAAAAATAATCAACAATTTCGTGAAAACATTTTTAATACAAGTTTTATTCTGCTGAGGACTTAGCGTAGCTGCAATATACATGCCCCAATATTAAAATAATAAATCATTAAAATAAACCATCATATTTTGAGTGAGGACTTGTCATAGCTATAATATACGTGCCTCGAATTTGAATTATCCTAGATCATCTCGTTACAGTTGAAATAGGCCGAACGACCCTGCGCAGGTTTAGGGACCTTCCCCCATGGTGTCAACTCTGGGACGCACGCATCATTTATAATGATCGTGAACTAGAGCTCAATTATGTTCACCGGATTATTCAAAAGATGGTATTTACCAAGTTATATTATGCCATTAATCAAAACACGCTTCAAAATACACATTTATTACAAAACACTTTGCATGCGTTTATTTCATCAAAAACAGTATAATAATTTCATAAACTGAAAACAGCATGCCATCGATAAAATAAGGAAATTTAAAACACTTGACTACTCCCAGAAAAGGCTAGAAAGTCCTACCTCGATTATTCGCACAAGCGTTGCGATAACGTGATCCACCAATCAAGCAAGAACGTCAAATAAATCCTATAATCACAACATATGATCAGTGTAGATCTAGACATAATCATCCAATCATTTTAATGTGCCACAAAATTATTTTAAAATGTTTAATAAACATTTGGGATTTAAAAAAAAAATTTGTGAAAAACTCTAAGTTAGGATATTACTGGTCATGGGCAGACTGACCTAGGCTGACTTCAAAATCAATATTAATTCATTTTTAATCCCAAAAATTCTAAATTTTTAATATGTTAAACTAGACATCCGTAGCTTTAATTCTATATAATTTTTATAATTTTTAGACATCGTTTGTTTACTCAACTAGGCCAAAAACCGAGGGGTTGTTTTTAGGCATAAAATCAGGGTTTCAGTTTCAATTCAAAAACTGGCAGTTCTGTCCACCTATATTAGAAAAATATTCTGACTAGGCCAACGGATGAGTTTGGTTCTGAAATTTTGTAAGAATTTAGGGGACATCTCGAATTTAATTTTAGGCTCAAGATTTACTCGAAAATCATTTTTAAATCTCAAGTTATGGCTGACACAATTTTAGTGTTCATATGGTAATTTTCCAGATTTCCGTTTTTCCTGTCCGAATTTCAATTAGCCTCAAACCAATTCAATTTTCATCCAATGATCACGAAATTTCGTGGAGAACCTTATTTATATGTCATTAACACAACCCAAGAATCAAATTGGCAAAAATCATAAAATTTACACATGTGATAATAGGGTTTTTGAAAAGGGATCAATGAGGCAGAATTTTTAGGGTTTTAGAGAGAGAAATCACACCTTGTTTGTGCTGCACTATTTTTGATGCTTGGTCTCCTTTTTGGCTGAATTTGGGTGAGTGTTGGAGTCTTCAAAACAGTAGGGAAAACAGTGGAGAAAAAAACATATAAATTTCGGATTTAAAATCAAAAGGAGAAGGAAGGAAAAAGTTGATTTCTCACCTTGTCTTTGTCTCAAAAATTGTTGAATCTTTGAGCTACCTTTAGGTAGGTTTTGCTTGCTGTTTTGGTGTGTTTTGGGAGAGAAAAATTCAGAGAGGAAAGAAGGGGAGGCTGGCCGAATTTTGAGCGTGAAAGGAAAGGTGAATGAGAGTTAAAAGAGGGTTTTTATACTAGGTTTTTCTTTCCGTTTTTCTTCCTTGCTTGGCCGAATATTTTGAGGGGCAAAAGGGAAAGTTTTTGTGCTGTTTTGAGGCTAGGGTTTTTCTCTCCTTATTTTTCCTTAAGTGGCCGAAATTATCCATTAGTTTTTAAGGAAAAATAATTTGAATTTTGATTGAGTTTTGACCTAGCTTTTAATTCAAATAAAATCTCCTTTATTTCCTACACTTTATGGCCGAATTTCTTCTTTATATTGAAGGGATGAAATTTGAGTTTGAATCCTCCTTGGATTTATGGGATTTAAATTTTAATTAAAAATCCCAAGTAATGGCCGAATATTTTAGGGTTTTTTTTAAAGTTAAAATTGTTGACTTTTTGAGTGTAATTTGACTAGGAAACCAACCTAGGGTTTCCAAAAGATTTTTAATTAATTTTTGGCACACTAATTTTATTTAAATTATATATTGACTCTTAAATAAAATTTAAGGCGTCACAGCTGACCCCTTTTGTTCACCTAGGACCACACAGATTTTGGTCACCTACCCCCTTGGTTCGGATTGTGCAAGATCAAGCACACTAAGGTAAAACACCGAAAACCCTCTTTTGTGGTTAGTTTCATTTAAGTTTGATATCAAGTGATTTATGTGTATTTATTTGAGCAATAGGTTGTAATAATCTTTATTTTGAGCCTTTAGCATTTTGATTATGCATTTTTGTGGTTGTGTGCTTGAGCTTTAAGTTTTTGTGAATAGATGTGTGAATGGATGCTTTAGGGTTTGTTGGGAACCAAACTGTCTCACTTTTTAGGTCACGGTTTTGGCCATTTTTGAACACATTATGGTCTGATTTTGGGAATTTGTAAAACATAACGTTTTTAGGAAATCTCATTACGAGCATTTTTGTTCAAATAGCCTTTGCTAAAAATAACTCTAAGATAGGTTTTCAAGACAGTTTCCAACCAAAGTTCAAAACTAGGACTAAAATCCTAAACAACAGGCACAGTTTCAAATTTTTATAAAATAAACAACTTAGAATCCAAACCGAATCTCGGACTCAACATGAAAGTTTTAGATCTCTTAAAAATCTTTAAGATGACCTATGCGAGTTTTAAAAATTTGGCCGTTTCAGGCCCCAAACAGAGCAGTTACTAAACAAGCATAAAATTGGAATTTTTCTAAAACTAGGCACGCGTTTTAGCCACAGGTTCGACGAGTTTAGGGCCCATTAGATTTTGATTCGAGCTTCGAGATGAACATGAGGGTTGTTTATCTCGTCGAGGACTAAAAGTTCCATGTTCAATAAATTCACAAATTAAATTGTTTCAAACAAGTTTTAATCAGTTTTTGGAAAATGGTTCAAGAACCACCTTTACACATGAACACCAAAATATGTTCTCTTTGAATAAGAAAACAGTTCAAAACTCAAGTTTGTGCTCAAACCAAGAAAATGGTTTAAACAAGAAAATGCATTCCTTTTTACACAAACTCGATCATTTTAAGCAAGTTTTATGCAGTTTTTTGAAAAAGGGTTTAAGAACCCCCTTATTAAACGAACACCAAAATGTGTTCTTTTCTTTTTAAAATGAAAAAATGGTTTTGATAAAACACCCCTACCTTCCAACTGGAAGATATGGGGAAGGTTCCAAAGAGCGTAGATTTTCCCCAAAATTTTATAAGAATTCTAAAATAGTAGAGGTAGCCCGATTGACTACTACACCAAATATGCAAAATAACCCAGTAGGCTACATAGTCAACAATGCACGAGGTAACCGGTCAGTTGACTAGTCGGTTAACTAGTCAAGGACTGAGTTTGTATGAGATAGCAAGAAACAGTGATTAATTTGTTAAGTAGATAAATTAATCATGCATGATTAAAAATTAGATACCAAATTCCCAAAGTAGAGCAGTTGGGTACTGATAGGCATGAATACCATACAATAATAAAATTTATTAGTCACTAATGACCACAGTGACCTGAGAGCGAATGTTAATGAATGCGTTATGATTACAAGAAGGTACCTATATTGTGACAAGGTGAGAGTACACACTGTCCGCTGATAGGTAAGTACAACTTCACCTATAGCATGAGCAAAAATGGGTTTAAAGTGTTGTTTTTACACTATGTTAAGTATGCAAACCATGCACAGTTATTGCATAGCATGATAGAAGTGTTTATATTTCATAATCGCATAGATTAATAAAAGCATGAGTTAGATACCATACATCCCTATCACGTAAGATTAGGGGATAGCCTAGTAGAGCATATGGCCTGATTAGATAAAGAATTGGGTAATTAAATTAAGGTGTTGGTATAACGGGTGCAAGGTCCATAATATGTATATAAATATAACAGGCGCAAGGCCTACGAGCGCAAGGCTCACTATGCCCTTTCAGATAAGAAACGATAATGGATAATGAAGCATAATATGAGCATAGTCGATTCATGCCTTGTTCATGATATGCCTTAGCTATAGTTACAGCATGCTTCCAGCTATAATTGATATGCATTCAGTATATGATGTTTTCTGTTATGCATTCAGTTATGTGATGTTTTAGTTATGTATGATGCTTTGGATTTGCATCCAGTATGTGGAATGTTTCAGTGCGTCGTACATGTTGTGTGTACATGACATGCTTATATGTTTTAAGTATGACTTATGTTTTGAACACGTTTTACGGATATAACATTGTACTTATTGAGTGTAAAGCTCACAGCATGTGTTCATGCTATAGATAAGCGACTTATCACCTAGACTACGATGGACGGTGATGGTGGCAGAGTCGGATGTGAGGGTGAGGTTGTGGTTACCACTGCCAGTGTTGACTTCCGCACAATATTAAACAAAAATTTTATTTTTGAGTAGTAACTAGTTAAATAATTTCATAAGTATGTATGTAAGATTGAGCTTCAGTTGTTTTAGACCTTTGTATTTGTAAAGTATATGTATGCACATAAATAGTAGAACGTACATATATATATATTTAAAAAAAATATCCCTAATAAAATTATGGTATCAAAGTAAGTTTGAGTATAAGTTTTCAAGCCAGATAAGTTAAGCAACTGTTCTTTAAGTAAGCAAGAATAGTTCTCAAGTAAGTTCAGTTTTAAAGCAAAGCTAGTAAGAGAAATTTTAAGCGACGGTTCGGGCCACTCAGGGTCCAAGTTATCACAGTTGGTATTAGAGTGGTATCCTGCCACCCTCCTCACATTGCCGCATGCCTGCCTCATCTGTCCAAGTAAGTTGGTTTTTATTTTATAGTATTAGTATGTAAGTTAATGTAAGTTATAATGTGTAATCATGGCTGCACTAGTAGAGGTTATGCCAGTAGAGCCGCACCAGAGGACGAGGGTTCCAAAGGACAACATAGTTCGAACACGTACACAGACAAACCAAGCATCCCAAGAGGATGAATTGATGGCATAGCTAGCAGCTATGTGAGAGATAATAAAGAACCAACAGCGTGACCTATACCAGCTCAGTGGTTGCTAGGCCAACAGAACCAGGCACCACAGACAACAGAGGTGCCAGCCCAGGAGGCTCTAACAGCCCCAGAAACTTTGAGGGAGCAAGCAGCTCCCCTAGCCCAGGTGGCATCAGCACCCCTAGCAATGACTACTCCCACAGTAATCAATGTTCTTCCGCCAACCCTTAGGGAAGGCGACTTGTATGAGAGATTTCGGCGCAAGAAAGCCCCAGAGTTTGAAGGGACTATAAATCCCATAGAGACCGATGATTGGCTGACAGATATCTAAGTGATCTTGGACTTTGTGGGATTAACCAATAGAGAAAAGGTGATGTATGCATCCTTTGCCCTACGCAAGGGAGCACGCCAGTGGTGGAAGACGGTAGCTATCAGGAGGAATGCCAATAAAATGAGCTAGAATCAATGAGTTCAAGGAGATGTACTTCAACGACGAAGCACTAGCGGTGTAACAAGATGAGTTCAACAACCTGCGCCAAGGTAGCATGACCATGATAGAGGTGGTCAGGAAGTTTAAACAGTTAACTCAACTCTGTCCTGACCTAGTGCCCATAAATAAGGAAAGAGTCAGGCGAATGCTGAAGATGTTCAGAACGGACATCACAGTCCAGGTCTGCAGCGGAAGTCATGGACCAGCGACAGTGGCAGAATGTGTCAGTAGGGCTATCCGAGTCGAATACTGGTTGGCTCAGGATAAGGAGCGAAGGGCTCAAATTTTCAAAGCCCGAAAGGAGGAAAAGTGCGACATCCCGTGCCCTTAGTGGCCCAGACCGTCACTTAAAACTACTACTTGTATTGATACTTATGCTTTCTTGCAAACCATTAATGCTTACTTAAAATCTATTTACTTAGATACCCTAATTTTAGGGAATTTTTTTTGATGCGTATATGTTTACTATTCACGTATGTATACTTTAAATATGCATCGTCTAAATTATTGGGAGTTCAAGTACACATACACATATATAATACTATTTAACTATTTACTACTCAAAATTTACTGTCTAACTATTACAATTCAAAAAATACTATTTAACGGTTACTGTTCAAAAATACTATTCAATTGTTACTATTTAAAAATACTATTTAATGTTTACTATTCAAAAATACTGTTTACTCAAGCTGTGCGGAAGATTAACCTACGGTGTATCCATAACCTCGCCCTCGCATCCACCTCTGCCGCCATCATCACCCATGGTGGTTTAAGCTATAGGAAGCTTACCTATAGCATGAACACAGTTCGTGAGCTTTACGCTCAGTAAGTATAACATGTTAACCGCAAAATATGTTTAAAACATAGCACATACTTAAAACCACATAAGCATGTCATAACCAACACATCTTATGAGACATTCCACATATCAGAACAACACATATCACCAAATGTAGAACATCATATACATAATCATAACATACTAAATCCATAACAGAAACATCATGTACTGAATGCATCTTACTGTAAATGGAAGCATAGTGAATTATATCGTGAATAATGCATGGTCCGAATAAGCTCATCTTATGCTTCAATGTTCTTTTCTTTCTTATATCTACTTAGGGCCCGTGTGTCAGTACCGAGTGCACGTGAATCATCGGGAATGCCCCTGATCCTGGACTTTGGCCCGTTATGGATATATTTTATGGCCTTAGCCTGTCATACATTATGAGCCTCAGTTCGTTAGATTCTGTGGGCCTTGGCCTGTTATACTGACACCCTTATTCTCATCTTTCCCAATTCTTTATTTGATCGTGCCACATACTCTACTAGGCTATCAACTAATCTTACGCGATGGGGATGCCTGGCCTCTAATTTGTTCTTTCATCAATCTACGCGATTGTGAAACTATATGCTCTTATGTATGCTATGCAATAACGTGTGCATGGTATGCATACTTAACATACTGTAAAGGCCATAATTTCAAACTCATTTTTTTCATACTGTAGGCGGAGTTATACTTACCTAGTTTGCACACAAACTTGTACTCTCGCCTTAGTCAACTTACAGGTTACTACCTATCATTAATAACGCATCTCATTAATATTGGTCACTGAGTCACTAGTACTATTAGTGACTAATATATGGTACCGATTGTTGTCGGTACTAGCTCTCTCTCTCTCACTTGAGAGTTTGCTTCTCTATACGTGGTTAATTAATTTATTACCCAATAAATTAATTAATGTTGTTCTTGGATCACCATTACCGTTAATGACTACAACTTGTGTTTCTATGTGGTACCGAGGCCCATTGGCACCGTATTGGCCTACTTTGGGGATTTGGTGTCTATCTTCTATCGTGTTTGATTAACTTGTCTACCTGACAGATTAATCATCATTCCTTACCATTTCATTCAAAACACGGTCCTTGACTGGTTGCTGACCAGTCAACTGACCAGTTACTTTGAGTGTTCTTAATAGTCTACCGAGTTACTATTGTCTGTTTGGTGTGGTAGCCTACCGGGCTACCTACATTGTTTTAGTCATTTTTGAAAATCGTTTTGGTTGCCTTATAGAATTCTTGGGAAAATTATGTATTTTGAAAGCATCCCCTTATCACCCCATTTAAAGGTAGGGGAACCTTTTATGAAAACCATATTTTTATTTTAAAGTGTTAAAAAATATGTTGGTGTTGTATTTAAAAGGGGCTTTTGAACCATTTATCGAAATTGTTTTAAAAACTTGTTCGAAATGACTTTGTTTGCAAATTTGGTGAACATAAGATTTTTCATCGTTGACGAGATGAACAATTCTTGTGTTCACCTTGGAGCTCAAATCTACCTCGAACGGGTCCTAATCTTACTAAACCCGTGGCTACTTATGCCCAGTTTTAGCAAAAATCCCAGTTTTACGCTATTTTGAAAACAGCACTGTTTGAGACTCGAAATGGCTAAATTTTTAAAACACGCATAAGTCGTGCTAAAGGTTTTGACGAGATCTACAACTTTTTTGTTGAGCCTGAGATCCAGTTTGGACTTAAGGTGTCCATTTTTAACAAAACTTGAGACTATTTCCAGTGCTCGGATTCTTGGTCCCAGTTTTGGACACTGAATGAATACCACTCGAAAAACCTATCGTAATATCATTTTTAGTCAAAAGTTATTAGACATAAAAACGACCATAACGAAATTTCCTTCAAACTATGAGTTTCACCAAATCCCAAATTCCGAACCTGATGGGGTCAAAATGGCCAAAACCCATGGCCTTTTTCTAAAGACAGATTATGTCCAGCCACCTAAAAAAAAATGTTCATGCTTACATATGCACACATCCATTCGTAAAAATGTAACACAACCATCCAACCACAAACTTAAAAATGGAAAGCTAAGGGCTCAAAATAAACTTATTACAACCGTTTTGCATAAACAAATACACATAAATTTCTTGATCAAAACTTAAAACAACTAAATCACCACAAAGGGTTTCAATTTTACCTCTTGTGCTATGATCCAAGCATAAATCTGATTCAAAGGCTTGGTTACCAAAATAGCCATGTGAACCAAGAGAGGTCGACGGTCGGTTTATGCTAGCAAGACAAAATTTTGTCTTTAATATCAAACCAAAACCATAACTAGAAAAACACAATGATAGGTTCCAAAAACTTACCCTTGCAAACCCTTGAAGTGGCTTGGAATGAAACCTCCTAACACAAGTTTGAGGGGGCTAATTATGGCACCCCCAAATCCAACCACTCAAAACTGTCATGAACCGACTCTGTTGCCGATTAAGACAGCCCTTGTGTCAAATCCAAATCACCATGTTAAAACTCTTTTTCTTAAACTCTTATTTTTCAGGGCCCAAAAATTTCACCCATAATTTTTTTTTTCTTTTTAATACATACATTCTCGAAAAGAAAGCTAAGTATAAAAGCCATGTAAAATACAATACTAACTTTTAGTTATCTTTTTGAGTACAATATAATGTATAATATACAAAATATTCATACTGCATTTTTGTTGACACATTCTCTTCAATTCACTAACTCTCAATGCTCAGTGGAACACTTATGGCAGTACCAAGTCCACGATGAATTCCCTATCCCTTGACATGTGCACATCCTGCTGCCATCCATATAGTCTACTAAACAGGTTTCTTACCTGCAACATGAACAAACTGGTGAGCTAATAGGCTCAATAACTTCAAACATACTTAGTAAGAATCGCATGGATTCAAAAACATTAAAAACTCAATTTTCTATAAATAGTACTATTCATCATGATTAGTGACTTTGACCTTTGACCGATGAATAGTAATTGTTACCCTAACAAGTTACTGTTCACATTACTTTAACTGGATACTATTCATATTAGCCTAATTGATTACTATTCATATTAGCCTAACCGGTTACTATTCCAATTAGCCTAACTACTTATTATTCACATTTTTCTAACCGAGTTCGCTATACTTAATGTAAGCTTCGGTTATGCTCAATTATAGTTTTTATCATATTATCGATTATTCCTTCGCTATTTGTACTCTGGTATTGAGCTCTTTTATGGCAGTACTGATAATTTATCATGCGCACTGACTAGGAGGGCCTAGGGAGCGACCCCAGAGTTTCGGCCTCCACAGCCCTTATTATATCCCCGTAGGACCTGAAAAACCTCTATCACAATGTTGGAGGGGCAGTACGCCTTAAATGGTTTTATTACCATCTTTCAATTATAGTTTTAACCAAGTGACATTAATCGTCACCTCAAGGTCACTAACCTCCATCGCCCGTAAGCCTTAGATATTCTTTTCCTTTTATTATGTGGGACCTGTTATATTAACTAATCCTCAAATGTCCATAGGATTTGATACCTAGTGTACAACTAGTACATAACAGTGTAATACAGTATTTCATGTTGTAGATATAAAAATGCTTGAACTTACCAATACTGTAATAACATCCACTTTCGGAACTCCTCCACAGTTTTATCTCTAATTTGGGTTCCTACAGACATAATATTATTTGTTAGTACCCTATATTAATTAATACTTTAAATATATTTATTCTATGATAAATTTTATAAAACATTTCAATTCTTTATACGGTACACGATTTGCGACATGCCCGTGTCCCTGCCTGTGTTCCTCACAGTTTTATTTTACACGGCCATGTTCCGCTGTACACGCCCATGTACTAATTAAACTCTAGATTTTCAACTCTAAAATCTTTATTTTGGGTCCTAGAATTTTATTTAAGTCATTCTAGGTCTTTTAGGGTCCTTTCTAAGCCTTTTGGAAATTTTTGATCAAAATAACCATTTTGCCCCTAACGGGTCTCGGGATCGTAACTATTCCGTTCTATCCTTTTTCTCAAATTTTCTAAGACTAAATATCTTAAAATAATATTCTCTAGGCTTCTGTATCATTTTACAGCTTAATTTGCTGTAAAATCCTAATTATCCATTTTCCCGGCCCTCAATTACTATTCATCCATCACCTTGGGTCGTTTCTCGTTTTTCGAGCATTTCGGAACCTCAAATGGCCATTTCACTACTCTTGAAATGTTTTTCATCCCGTCCCCGGCCCCCTATTCCCGAGAGACTCAGGTTTCCTATTCTGACCTAATTTTTCCCTTGTTTCTCAAAATACCCCTAACATGAATTATTTTCCTATTTCAGGCATTTTAGTCATTAAGGGTCAGTTTACTATTTCTCTTGGGTTGGTTTTTCATTTTTAATTTTAATCCATCGAGGGGTCTCGGTTTCCTTCCTGAGTCCAATATTTTTGCCCTTGATTCCCTGAAATGCCCTTATGTCGTTTTAAAATTTTCGATAGTATTTTTGCTTGTATTTTAAGGTTTTCTCGGTATTAAGTACGCCTCAGAACATTTATATCTACCACGTACTATACTAGAGGCCTATTTTATACAAAGTCTCCAAACTTTGTATAAAAATTTTTCACATTAACCAATGTTCAAAAATTAATACACAACATCAATTATTTTCAAACCTAGCCTTGGTTTATCATGTTAATCATCACCAAATATTTTTCATCACCTTCCACAATTATCACATTTTATTCTTAGGTTTTCAAATGTGCAAATCAACATCAAAACCTAACAAAATTTTCATTCTAACCCTAGCATAAGCCACGGATTTTCATGCAAATTCACATAGAAAATATTATTTTCTTTCCTAGGGTTTTTTCAACATTACACATTCTTATTCAACACTAAAAATTTCCCATTTTGTAGTGTTTATCATCCATGGATTTTAGCATGAAAATTACATCAATTTTTCTTGTTTCTTGATTCTAATTCATGCTTAATTCAATATGTAACCAAATGAACACAAACCCTTAACCAAATCACCAAATCACCAATTTCCAATTTACTTTTCTCACCAATAATGCCACGGATTTTTCATGGAAACATGCAAAATTTTTGCTTGTTTCTTAACCCTAAATCATGCTTTAATCTCTAAAACACCACAGTAATCATAACATCAACAAAACATCAATTTCTATCAATGTTTCTACACCATCATACCCATGGATTTTTACTAAGAAAATTAAGTAAAATTGCTTCAATTTAGAAGCTTATCTTATCTATTTGATTGCTTGATGCTAGAAATAAAATGGAAGCTCATTTTAGTGTGAAATTTTGGACAAATTTTGGCTTTAATAGGGGGAAAAGCCCACGGTTTTTGGCTGTTCAAGAATGGCAAGAATTTGGCCAATTTTTCCATTTTTTTTTTATGAATTTTGTAGCCTATTTATGTGATGCCCTGTGCCCTCAATGGCCCAGACCATCACTAAAAACTGACTTGCTTGCTTTTCTTGTACTTTCTAGCAATTTATACTTAACTAGATATCATAAAATTAGGGATTTTTTTTTTACATGTACGTATTTACTGTATACGTACGTATACCGATTACTATTCAAAATACTATTTAACGGTTACTATTTAAAAATACTATTTAATGATTACTATTCAAAAATACGATTTAGGGTTACTATTCAAAAATACCATTTAACAGTTACTATTCAAACATACTATTTAACGATTACTATTCAAAGATACTGTCTGACAATTACTATTCAAAGTACTATTTAACCATTACTAATCAAAATACTGATACTCAAACTTGCGAAAGATAAACTCGCGATGTCTCCATAACCTTACCCTCACATCCACCTCCGCCGCCACCATCGCCCATTAGGATTTAAGCTGCAGGACGCTTACCTATAGCATGAACACACTACGTGAGCTTTACACCCAGTAAGTACAACATGTTTACCGCAAAACATGTTTAAACATAGTACATACTTAAAAATATATAAGCAGTCATATACCACATATACCACTTTAACATATCACATATCACATATCATATCAATGATTATAAAACTTCACATAACATGTGCATCACAGAAACATCGTGTACTGAATGCATCTAGAAGCATGGTGAACTATAACTAATGCATGATCCGGTTATGTTCATTTATGCTTCAAACTTCTCTTTTCTTTTCTTGTCTATTTAGGGCCCATGTGTCAGTACCGTGCGTGCACAGACCATTGGTAATGCCCGTGATAAAATAGTCAGAGAGCCATCAACGGATGCTCAACTTTCTACTTTAACTTAAGACCTCTTCATTTGAAAAGGCCGGTACGACACGCTTACTAATTTCTGTCTTGTTTATCTTTTCTAGCCATATGCTTCTCTAAGCTGTCCCAAATCCTACATGGTAGGGACGTATGGCATCTAACTTACTTTTTCATCAATCTACTTGATTATGAAACTACATAGTCTTAAACATGCGGTGCAACATCGTGTGCATGGCATACATATTTTAACAAACTGTAAAATATCATTTAAAAGCATTTTCGTTCATGCCATAGGCGGAGTTGTACTTACGTAATTGCAAGCAACTTGAAATCATGCCTTTATCGATTCACAGGTTACCACTTGTTATCAATAACGTTTCTGATTAATACTCCCGTTGAGTCACTATTAACGTTAGGGACTATATCTTGCGTTTCTATGGGGTTCCAAGACCCGCCGATACTGTGATAACTAGGAATTTTAGATTCTCGAAATAGGTTAAAATTGTATGTATATAACAATTTTAATAAATAAAATGTGAAAAAGTTGTATTTCAACACTGTTGTGAATAGTGTAAAAATGTTCTGACAGTGTTAAAGTGTGTGAGTTCGGGGATGAAAAATTTTACCGGACATAATTGGGTGAGACGGTTCGAAATCAGAGCGAAAAACCCTAGAGAGTGCATTGAAATATACTAAAACAATAGAAATTTACGGTAGAGAATTCTGATGAAACGGAAGTAAAATAAGATAAACAGATCACACTGGAGGCACTGAGAACCCACCAACGCGATTTTGGTAAAATTCCGTTCGGATCGGATTATAGTCAAAAATTGATCACGAATTAATTAATGAATTAATATGAATAGTTGATGACATCACCTTGATTATGTCATAAAACAAATTATTTTACTTAAATTTGGAAAGTAATTTTGAAAGGTGTATGGTGTAGATTAGCCTACATTATGATCAATGGCTAAGATCATGCCAAAAAGCCATTGAAAAATTTTTTGTAAAAATGTTAAAAGGCCATTCGGCCACTTGGTAAGGTAGAAGAAAAAATTTTGATTTTTGCCCAAAAATCTTTACTTTTTAGTCCTTGAATAATTAGGAAATTGTTGGAAAAAAATTACAAACAAGCCCTTGGTTTTTGCCTATAAGTAGGCATCAAAATTTAATCAAAAAATGAAAAAAACCTAACCAAACTCTTGCCTTTTCTTCAGCCAAAAACCGTGGCCTTCTCCCCCTTTGAAAGCCAAAATTTTGTTTTCAATTTCACATCAAACCTAGCTTGCATTGCATTACCAATCACAAGTCATCAACTAATCAAGGTAAGCTTCAAAATCGAAGCTTTTCCCTTTGATTTTCCTTAGAAAATCTGTGGGTATGAAAGTGTGAAAACAATGGAAAAAATTATTATTTAGTTGATGATGTGATGATGTTTTGATTTGTTTGATGTTGTAGTATTTAAAGCATGAATTAGGGTTTAGAAACAAGTAAAAATTTTGCATGTTTCCCTTGAAAATCCGTGGCTTCAATGGTGTGAAAAAAGCATGAGTTTTGATGTTTTGATTTAGTGTTTATGTTCATTCAATTATGGGTTGAATTAAGCATGAATTAGAATAAAGAAACAAGAAAATTTTGATGTAATTTTCTTGCTAAAACCGTGGGCATGAACATTAAGAAATGAAAAATTTTTAATGTTGAAGAATGTTGATAAAAACCCTAGGAAAGAAAATGAAGTTTTCTATGTATTTATGCATAAAAATTCGTGGCTATACTAGGGTTAGAATACATGTTTTGTTAGGTTTTGATGTTGTTTTATACATTGGAAAACCTAAGAATGATGTGATGTGATGAAAAATTATTTAGATGCGATTAACTAATAAACCGAGGCTTGTTTGAAAGAAAAATGTTGTGGCTGGTGTTTGTTTCTGAATATTGAAAAATGTGGAAAATTTTTATACAAAGTTTGGAAACTTTGTGTAAAATAGGCCTCTGGTATAGTACGTGGTAGGTACAAAGGTTCTGAGGCGTAATTAACGCCGGGAAACCTTAAAATATAAGCGGAAATGCTGTCGAAATTTCTAAAATCGGCTTAAGGGCATTTCAGGAAACGAGGGGTAAAAATATTGGACTCGGGAAGGAAACCGAGACCCCTCTGTAAGTTAGGATTAGAAATGGAAAACCAACCCAAAAGGAATAGTAAACTGACCCTAAAACACTAAAATGCCTAAAACAGGAAAAAAAATTCATGTTAGGGGTATTTTGGGAAACGAGGAAAAAAAATGTAGGTCGAGATAGGAAACCCGAGCCTCTCGAGGACCGAGGGCCTGGGACGGGATAAATAATGTTTAATAAGTAGTGAAAAGGCCATTTGAGGCTCCGAAACACTCGAAAAATGAAAAAACGACCCTAGGTAACGGATGAATAGTAACCAAGGGCTGGGAAAAATAAGATTGAGATTTTGCAGCAATTTAAGCTGTAAAATGACATAAAAACCTAGGAAATGTTATTTTAAAATAATTAGACTTAGAAAAATTGGAAAAAATGATAGAACGAAACAATTACGATCCCGAGACCCGTTAGGGGTAAAATGGTCATTTTGACCAAAAATTTTCTGAAAAGGCTCGGAAAGAACCCTAAAAGACCTAGAATAACTAAGATAAAATTCTAAAACTCAAGGTAAAGATTTTAGAGTTAAAATTCTGAAAATTTTGAGGAACACGGGCGTGTAGAGGAATACATGACCGTGTATAGGAAAAATTTTATAACCCGAGAGGTACACGGGCTTAAACACGGGCGTGTATCGAGCCGTGTACAGTTACACGGCTAAGATAGAAAACAACATGGCCGTGTAGAATAGACCCGAGAGGTACATGGGCTAGAACACGAGCATGTTGCAGACCGTGTACCACAAACAAAATTTAAATGTGTAGAATTGTTAAGTGAAATAAATGTATATTTAAAGTGATAATTAAAACAGGGTATTAACAGACAATATTATGTCTGTAGGAACCCAAAATAGAGATAGAACTGCGGAGGAGTTTCGGAAGTGGACACTAGCGCAGTATTGGTAAGTTCAAGCATTTTCGTGTCCGCAACATGAAATACTGTGTTGATCTATTTTGTACTAGGTGTGCACTAGATATAAAATCCTATAAGCATTTGGGGATTAGTTAGAATAACATATCCCAAATAACGAAAATAAGTAAGACCTACGAGAAATGGAGGATAGTGACCTTGAGGTGACATATAAGATCACTTGGTCAAAACTATAAATTGAAAGATGGTAATGAAACCATTAAGGCGTATCGCCCCTCCAACATAGTGGTAGAGGTTTGTTTAAATCCTATGGGGTTATTCGGACTGTGGAGGCCGATGTCCTAAGGTCGCTCCTTAGACCCTCCCAGTCAGCGTGCTAATAATCATCGATACTACCATAAACAGAGCTCTAAGCTAGAAATCAAATAGAGAATAAACAATCAATAAAATGATAAAAATCATGATTGAGCATAACCGAAGTTTACGTTAGAGTAATGTAAATTCGGTTAGGATATATGAATAGTACCCAGTTAGGGTAAAGTGAATAGTAACCAGTTAGGGTAACTGGTATTATTCATCGATCAAAGGTCAAAGTTACCATTTATGGTGAATAGTACTATTCATAGTGAATACTACTATTTATAAGAGATTGAGTTTTTAGTGTTTTTAAATCAATATGATTCTTACTATGTATGTTTGAACTTACTGAGCCTGTTAACTCATCAGTCTGTTCTTGTTGCAGGTAAGAAACTTGTTCAGTAGATTCTTAGATGGCGGCAGGATGCGAGCGTGTCAAAGGGATAGGGAACTTACCGTGGACTTGGTCCTGCCATAAGTTTTTTGCTGAGCTTTTTGAGTTAAAGAAAATATGTTTGAAGATGAAATATACAGTACATATATATTATATATGTTGTATAATATGTTGTACTTATTTAAGACATAGAAAAGCCAGTATTATATTTTACATCACTTTCTTACTTGGTATTCATAAGAAAGAGTATGTATTAAAGAAAAAAAAAATTTGGGTGAAATTTTAGGCCCTGGTATTTAAGAATTATGAGCAAAAGAGTTTAAAACTAACGACTCGGATTCAGTACACGAATGGTCTTGGTCGGCTGTAAAGTCGATTCATGGTGGTTGTGGGTGGTTGGAATCAGGGGACGTCACAGGTTGGTATCAGAGCGGTTGACAATATCTCTATTGACACAAAGCACGATCTGCCTGTCAATCCAAGTAAGTTAGCTTTTTTAAGTTAGTTAACTTTACATTTATTCAAAATTATATACTTTTGTAGGACTTAAAAATACTAGACCACCGTATGTGAGACCTCATCCATACCGACCTAGAGGACTGATCCGGGTATGGACTAGACTCGTGATCAGACCGTCCATGATGCGACGAGCGATGCAGCGACCACCTGTGCCTGAGCCACTAGCGCCAAACATAGTAGCACTGACACTAGTACAAGCACCACCTCCACAACCGATAGTGAACCCTCCCATGGCAGTAGACATTCCAGTGGTGAGAGACCAAGCTCGTATAGGAGCCAGAGTGTCAGTACGAGCTGTACATGCATTTAGAGGCAGTCATCCATCGGCGTTCGAGGGAGGTCAACAAGGGATCTCTACGAGAGACTGGCTACACGACATTGAGGTCATCATGCACCAGTGCGATATAGATCAAGATTGCTGGGTTCTGATGGCCATTGGCACATTCTGTGAGGATGCACGGTTATATTAGGAGTATTGTGATCAGGAGATGCTGCTAGCAATGGATTGGGCTGAGTTTCGCCAAGTCATGCTGGAGCAGTTCCCACAAAAAAGCGCTGCACTAGTGGTAGGCCCTCTTGAGAGTAGGACAGTATCACCACCATCGGCCATGTACCTGACCATGTACTTTAAAAATTGCACTAAAATATATCAAATTATTCTTCAATTTCTCATTAAATTAAAAATTAAAGTACATGATCGGGGCGATCCTTACAATTTCATCCTCAAAAATTAGAATAAATCTGGGAAATCTCTTTTCATATCCTCTTCCCGTTCCTATGTAGCTTCTTTGAGGTTATGATTCCGTCATAACACTTTAATAAGCGGAATCACTTTATCCTAAGAATCTTATTTTCCCAGGCTAGAATCTATATAGGTCTCTCTTCATAGGTTAGATCTGCATGTACTTCAACTGGCTCTTGGCTTAGTATATGGGAACTATCTGACACGTACTTCTTCAATATCGAGATGTAGAAAACATTGTGTACGGAAGCTAGTTCGGGAGGAATCACTAATCAGTAGGCTACCTCCTCGACCCTTTCAAGGATCTCGAAAGGTCCTATATATCTAGGACTGAGCTTCCCTTTCTTCCCAAAGCGCATCACCCCTTTCATGGGTGCCACCTTGAGAAAAACTGAGTCTCCTTCTTGAAATTTGAGAGGTCTTTGTCGTCTATCCGTATAACTCTTCTGGCGGCTATGCGCTGTATCCAGTCTCTCTCATATAAGCTTCACAGCTTTTGTTGTATCCTTGATGAATTCGGTGATGGTGAGCTGTTTTTCTCTAGTCTCATGCCAGTGAATCAGAGATCGACATCTTCTTCCATAAAGTGCCTTGTATAGAGCCATCCCAATCGAGGAATGATAGCTATTATTGTACGATAACTCTATTAATGGCAGCTTCGGATCCCAATTCCCCTTGAAGTCTAAGACATACACTCTCAACATATCTTCTAATGTTTGTATAGTCCCCTCAGACTGACCGTCAATCTAAGGATGGAAAGCGGTGCTGAACTTCAATTTGGTTCCCATTGCAGCTTAAACGCTCTGTCAAAACCTTGAAGTGAAGCGTCCATCTAGATCTGAGATGAACAATTTGGGTACTCCGTGCATTTTTACTACTTAAGCAACGTACATTTCCGCTAACCTTTCTACCGAGTAGCTCAACTTTATGCCTAAAAATCAAGCTAACTTCATTAGTCGATCCATAATTACCTAGATGGCATCATTCCCGCTTGAGGTTTTAGGCAATCTGACCATGAAATCAATGGTAATTTGCTCCCATTTCCACTCTGGTAGCTCGATCTTCTACAGCACTCCTCCCAGTCGCTGATGTTCTGCTTTAATTTTCTGGCAGGTGAGGCACCTCGCCACGAACTCGGTGACATCATTCTTTATATTTGGCCACCAAAAACTTCCTTTCAAGCCCTTGTACATCTTATTTGATCCTAGATGTATCGAGTATGGCATGTCATGAGCTTCTGACAGGATCTGCTTCTTGAGTTCCTCATCCTTTGGGACACACACTCTATCTCTGAAATAGAGTATGCCATCCTTAGAAACTTGAAATTCTGAATTCTGGTCTTCCATTGCCTCCCTTTTGAGCTTGTGCATGGATGAATCGAGGTCTTGGCCGGCCTTGATTTCCGCTATGAGCGTTGACTGGAGGGTCATTTCAGACAACCTTCCTGTTAACATCTCAATCTCGCTGCTTCGTAGCTCCTTTTGTAGTGCTTCCGACAGGGAATGGATGGTCATAAGCATCGAAGAGTGCATCCTACTCAATGCGTCAGCCACATTATTGGTTTCCCTGGGTGATATAGGATTTCACAGTCATAATCCTTAACCAACTACAGCCATCTTTGTTCCCTCTTATTAAGCTTCTTTTGCGTGAAAATGTATTTGAGGCTCTGGTGGTCCGTGTAGATCTCGTACTTGACACCATATAGGTAATGCCTCCATATTTTGAGTGCAAAGACCACCACTACAAGCTCCAGGTCATGCGTCGGGTAGTTCCTTTCGTGGTTCTTGAGTTGTCGCGAGGCGTATGCAACTACCCTACCACCTTGCATTAACATGGCTTCTAGTCCAGTCTTAGACATGTCGCTATAAATTACAAAAGTCCCTTGTTCAGCATCTGGTATGGTCAGGATTGGAGCGTTCGTGAGTCAGCTTTTTAGCTCCTAAAAGCTCTTTTCGCACTTGTCAGACCACTCGTACTTCTTCTCCTTCTTGGTTAGCGTCGTGAGTGGTGTAGCTAGCTTCAAGAATACTTCCACAAAGTGTCGGTAGTATCCCACTAAACCTAAAAAGCTACAGATTTATATTAAGTTTTTCATTGTCAGCCAATTGCTAACTGCTTCTACCTTTGTCGGGTCCATGGACACTCCCTCATGGGAGACCACGTGACCGAGAAAATAAACCATCTCCAGCCAAAATTCACACTTAGAGAATTTGGCATACAGCTGATGCTCCATAAGCTTAAGTAGGACGACTCTGAAATGCTCTGCATGCTCTTCCTTTGTCTTAGAATAAACAAGTACGTCATTGATAAACACAATGATAAACTTGTCCAAGAACTCCTTGAATACTCGGTTCATTAGATCCATGAAAGTGGCAGGTACGTTTGTCAACCCGAACGACATAACGAGGAACTCATAATGTCCATATCATGTACGGAATGCCGTCTTGGGGATGTCAGCATCTCTGATCCGCAATTGGTGGTACCCGGAACGTAGGTCGATCTTGGAAAATATGGCAGTGCCTCGTAGCTGATCAAACAAATTGTCGATCCACAGCAACAGATACTTGTTCTTGATCATGATCTTGTTCAGCTCCTGGTAGTCTATGCACATTCACAACGTTCCGTCTTTCTTCTTTACAAATAAGACCGGTGCTCTGCATGGCGAGCAGCTCTGTCGAATGAAACCCTTGTCCATCAGCTCCTTTAACTGAGTTTGAAGCTCATTCAATTCTGCCAGGGCCATTCTATAGGGGGCCTTGGATACGGGTACCGATCCTGGTAACAGTTCAATTTCGAACGATATCCCCCGCTCCAGCGGAAGTCCTGGAAGGTCTTCGGGGAATACTTCCGTGAACTCCTTTACTACTGGTACATTGTCTGGTCTGGTTTCCACTTTCTAGGTCGTATCCATTATGTGTGCAAAAAAACCAGTGCATCCACTAGATAGTAGCTGGTGAGCCTTCATTGCCGATATCATCGTCTATGGTTGCTTCGACGATAAGCCCTCGTAGATAAATTTTTCGTGTCCGCTCGGGTGGAAGATCACCTCCCGTCTTTGATAGTCTATAATGGCATGGTGCTTGGCGAGGACATCCATTCCTATAATCACGTCATAGTCACACATCTCAATGACGATTAGGTCCATTCTCAGCTCGTGCCTGCTAATAACTATTGGTACGTGACGTATCCAATAGCTAGACAACAAAACTTCCCCAAAGGGAAGGGCAATTCAAAAAGTCTGGTTTATCTTACCGAAGTTCTTGCCTAACCTCCTAGCAAATTCTGATGATGTAAAAGAATGCATAAAGCTAGAATCAAACAAAACTAGTACAGTGGAGTTGGCGACAGAAAGCTGACCTGTCACCATGGTCGAGGTTCTGGCCTCTGCATCTTCGTGAGTAAAGGCATAGATCCTCCCCTGCGGCTCTGGAGCTTCCAATCTACCTTGGCTGATCACTGGGCCTTCAATCCTTCCTTGGGCAGTGTGCAGCTATCCGCTAGTAGGCCGGGCTTAACCTTGCTGATTTTGCGGGTTCGAGTGGTAGTGTTTCATGAAATGGCCTTCCTTGCCACATATGTAACAACCACTAGTGCCCTGGCCGCATTCTCCCGGATGGTTCCTTCTACATTTTGGACAAGGTGGGTGTTGATTTTTGTTTCCTCCTTGGTTATTTTTCTTCTGAGGAAAGTTCCTTTGCTGGCCTTGATTGACTGGATTCCCTTTCCTCTTATTGTTGTTGTTGGATGGCTGGTTGTGTTGGTTGTTTCCCATACCCTACCTTCTGTGGTGAAATTCAGAGTGTTGTCTGCCCTTGGTTGGCTTCGATTGGTTCTTCTCTTCTCTCTTTTCCTTGAAGATCTACGCCCTCCTTTCTTTGTCTTGGGCTAGCCAATACTCAACCCGGATGGCTCTACTGACACATTTGGCTATGGTTGTTGGCCCATGCTGCTGCTGTAGACTTGGACGGCTATATCCGTCCAGAACATTTTCAGCAACCTCCTGACCTTTTCCTTCTCAGTCGGCACTAGGTTGCGGCAAAGTCGGGCTAGTTGTTCAAATTTTCTTATGACCTCTATAACTGTCATGCTTCCTTGGGGTAAATTCTTAAATTCATCCTTCTGGACTGCTAAGGCCTCGTCATTGAAGTACATTTCTCTGAACTCGGCAATGAAGTCTACCCAGTTCATTTCATTGATGTTCCTTCTGATAGCCACGGTCTTCCACCACTGGCATGCTACTTTTCATAGGGCTAGGGATGCACACATAACTTTTTCTCCTTCAATCAGTCCCACGAGGTCTAGAATGAATTGAACATCAGTCAGCCAATCGTCGGCTTCAATAGGGTTCGTAGAAAAATTATATTTAGGCCCTCAGGGAAAAATGATACTACCTTTCATAAAACATCTCCTAAAACATATATATATTTTTAATTTGGTAGGACTGACACACACTTCCCAAAATACGATCCCATTAAGTACATTAAGTTGAGTCAGACGTGGAAAGCTACTGTTTCCCTCTACATAAATACATAACAAAAATTTTGGTGAAAAGGGTTACTACTACCCAGAGGATAATCCTGACTCTGCATCGGACATTTGGTCATTCTCGCTTTCAATCAGGGGAAACTCCTCAGGGTCTTCATCCTTATCTCCCCAAGCAAAATCAACTACATCATCACTGGCGATGATGACTTGGGGCTCATACATTTCTACCCACTCATCGTCACTGATGTGATCGGGGATCTCCTCCTCCTCGTTGTTAGGTTGGGCATCGGGGATAGCCTCGTCACCGTCTTCATCCATATGGTGTCTGGGAGACAGAGGGGCTGGTTCGGGGTCTTGCATCAGGTCTCCATTGTCTTCAGGTACTGCTGGCTATGGTTTGGCCGCGAGCTCTTCGTCGTCCAGCTGAGGTGCAGTGTTTACCAGGTCAGGGTTGAGTGCCACTCGCTCAGCATCCATTATGTCTAGGACCACGCGCCTTAGGTTCTCATATGGCGGAGCATAGTGGACGAGGTCCCTCACGTACCATGGAATCCCTCTCCAAAGCAAATCGGTTACCTCTGCAAATGGATTGCCTAAGGGAATGCACGGCAACATGGTGCCTAAAAATCGCTGACAGTAGTGTACCATGGTCTCTCCCTCGTAAATGTCCCAAATGTCAGAGAGGACCTGATATCTCCTCTCTTACATATCATCCTAAATGTCTGCATCCTTAGTTGGGTCGTCGAAGTTGCGAAGGTCTTGGTAGAACTCATCCCACTGCTTTGCTGGACCCCTGATCCTGTGTCGATCATTCCACCATGTCATTACTGGTCCTCGTAATCGGCTACTGGCCATTACCACTTGTAGACGGTGTGGAATATGGCACCCTTCAAAGATTGTCTCCATATGATGAATCTAATAAGGGAGTTCATATGGGTTGCTACCATCGTATGTGTGTGGTCGCATGGCGGCAAAAGCTACACTCGCTTCTCGGTCCTCCCGCACTTGCTGAGGGTCAAATGGTGTAGCCATTCTCTTATTATAAATTAATCGTCAACTCATATACTAAATTTTCGAAAAACAACTAACTTACTCGGACAGATGAGGCAGGCGTACGGCGATGTGAGGTAGGGTGGCAGGAAACCGCTCTGATACCAACTGTGATGCCCCGTGCCCTCAGTGGCCCGGACCGTCACTAAAAACGGACTTGCTTGCTTTTCTTATACTTTCTAGCAATTTATACTTAACTAGATATCATAAAATTAAGGGTTTTTTTTTTACATGTACGTATTTACTGTATACGTACATATACGATTACTATTCAAAAATACTATTTAACGGTACTATTCAAAAATACTATTTAATGATTACTATTCAAAAATACGGTTTACAGTTTCTATTCAAAAATACCATTTAACGATTACTATTCAAACATACTATTTAACGATTACTATTAAAAGATACTGTCTGACAATTACTATTCAAAGTACTATTTAACCATTGCTATTCAAAATACTGATACTCAAACTTGCGGAAGATAAACTCGCGGTGTCTCCATAACCTTGCCCTCACATCCACCTCCACCGCCACCATCGCCCATTGGGATTTAAGCTGTAGGATGCTTACCTATAGCATGAACACACGACGTGAGCTTTATGCCTAGTAAGTACAACATATTTACTACAAAATATGTTTAAACATAGTACATACTTAAAAACATATAAGCAGTCATATACCACATATACCACTTTAACATACCACATATCATGTGACGCCCCGTGCCCTCAGCGGCCCGGACCGTCACTGAAAACTCTATTACTTGCTTCTTTAAAAACGATACTTAAACTTGCTGAATTTAAGACTATAAATTTAGAGGGATTTTTTTTTTTTTTTTTTATATACACGTACGTATTTACTATTCACGTACGCATACTATTAAAATGCGGAATTTGAAAAACATAAGGATTTCAATTATACATACATAATTATATACATGTTTATCTGATTACTATTCACCAGATACTATTTAAATATACTACTCGTACATATACTGTTTACTGTTCCAAAATACCATTTAACCTTTACTATTCAAAATACTATTTAACTGTCACCATTCAAAATATTATTTACTCATACTGTGCGGAAGAATACTCGCGGTGTATCCATAACCTCATCCTCACATCCACCTCCGCCATCATCATCGTCCCTTGATGTTTACGTTATAGGATGCTTACCTACAGCATGAACACACTCCGTGAGCTTTACGCCCAGTAAGTACAACATGTTAACCGCAAAACATGTTTAAAACATAGCACATACGTAAAATCATAGGCATGACATTTATCACTTAATAAATCACATACCATATAAGCATATCACATATCAGCTCACATATCATGTCATCACATAACATGTCATAACACTGAATATAAAACTTCACATACTTTATGCATGACAGAAGCATCGTGTACTGTATGCACTCTACTGAAAAAGAAAGCATAGCGAACTATAACTAATGCATGATCCGGTTATGTTCATTTATGCTTCAAACTTCTCTTTTCTTTTCTTGTCTATTTAGGGCCCATGTGTCAGTACCGTGTGCGCGCAGACCAACGGTAACGCCCGAGGTCAACTAATGCTGAAGAGCCATCAACTGATGCTCAACTTGTGGCCTGAACTTTTTTTAACTGGAAACCCCTTCGACTGAAGGAGCCGGTATGACACACCTATTTATTTCCATCTTGTTTAACTGTTCTAGCCATACGCTTCTCTAAGCTGTCCCCAATCCTACGCGGTAGGGATCTATGGCTTCTATCTTGTTCTTTCATCAATCTACTCGATTGTGAAGCTATATGCTCTTATGTATGCTGTGTAGCATCGTGGGCAAGATACATACTTAAAATACTGAAAAAGCATCATTTTAAATTCATTTTATCCATGCTGTAGGCGGAGTTGTACTTACCTGTCAGCAGACAGTTTATACTCTCGCCTTCGTCACAATACAGGTACCTCCCTGTAATCATAATGCATTACATTAACATTCACTCTTAGGTCACCCTGGTCATTAGTGACTAATAAAAATTCTCGTTATGTGGTACCGATCCTTATCGGTACTAATTGCCCTCTTCTTAAGAATTTGATTTTCTAATCGTGGTTAATTAATTTATTTACCCAATAAATTAATTAACATCGCTCTTAGGTCACTCTATCGTTAGGAACTAATAAACTTATCGTTGTGTGGTACCGATGCCTATCGGTACCTAACTGCTCTACTTTGGGAAATTTGATATCTAATTTTTAATCGTGCTTGATTAATTTGTCTACTTGACAAATTAATCACTGTCTCTCACTATCCCATTCCGACTTCGTCCTTGACTGGCTAACCAACCAGTCAACATACTGGAATACCTCTCGTATGACCATTTAGCCTATCGGGTTACCGTTACCGATGTAATCGCCCCAAATTTTATACTTCGATCGCACCCGTCCCTCGGGTGGTACTATTCTGACATAGGGGTCGTTTTCTTACATTACGAAATTTCTAATGGGGCGGTTCACTAATCCTCATAACGTCCGTCCTTCTTTCCCAGACTTAGGTCATCGAGAGAGCTCGGGTTTCCATCCCGATCACATTTTCAGTCCTCGTTTCCTAAAATACCCCTTTGTGCCGTTTTAGAAATTTCGGCAGCATTTCCGCTTAATTTTTAGGTTTCCGGCGTTTAGGAAACGCCTCAAAACCATCTAACCTATTCTAACCTGCCACGTACTAAACCAGAGGCCTAATTTTTACGTAAAAGCTCCGCTTTTTACGTAAAAATATTCACATTTTCTCACATTCCCTTTTTCGATATTTCACCGTTTTTTCTTACAATTCCTCAAGTCATTAAACCATAATTAATACATAATTATTTCCAATATTAAATTGAGGAATAAATAGATCAACACTACTACCAAAATCGTTCCCGTCGGCGGTCGGACGAACCGTTCGGTCTCGACCGTGCAATCTTTAAATCGTCGTTCTTCACTTTTGAAACTCCGGTTTGCAAATCCGATGCCGCGGATGTGTCCGAAACGTCGAAAATAGGCCAACGGGCCATTCTTCAATTTTCGGTCTCCGGGTCGCCGTTGACCGGCGTTGACCGCCGTTGACCGGCGTTGACCGGCCGTTGACCACGGCGGCGATGGAAGTGGCGACCACCATCTTAAAGAGCTCGACGAGAGGAACCCATTGGTGGTGTCAATTTCACGAATCGAGGCTCCTATCACCGGAAATCGGCTCTCGAAAAGTCGGCGACGGCGGCGGCGTTGGATCTTCATTTTTCCGGCGTTGTTGCCCAAAATTGATTTGGGGCTTTTGATCTACGTGTTGTTCTGAGCATTTTGATACCGACCTTGCAACTCAACTCCGCTGGAATAGCGAGATCCGACGGCGGCGATGGCGACGGCGACGGCGAACCTGGGGCGGCGCGATTCGGCGGCTGTTGACGTGAAATGAAGCCTGGGTTTTGTTCTACTCTTCACCACGAATCCATTGGGACCGGAATCGTGGCATTTGGACGTCGGACGGTGGAGATACGGCGGTTTGAAAAATTCGGCCACCGGCGGCTTTGGGCGGCGCGTGCGGCGTGCTCCGGCATCGGTTCGGTCGACTCGGCCCACCGTTGGAATCAGCTCGTCGAGAGCTTTCCAATGGTGCCGGCGGTGTCAAAAACGGAGGCCGGATTCGATAGTTGGTCACTGTTCATCTTCGTGTGGTATGGGAGGGAGAAAATGTGATTTGGAAAAATATGGGGGCTATTTTTCTATAATCCCCAAAATTTCCTCCTTTATACTAATTTTTTTGAAAAATTTTAAGATAGGCTATACTGACTAATTTGGGCGTGCTGAACCCAAATATATCAGTTTTATCTTCATCCGAGGTCGTCTCGACCAGTTTCCCGATACTGTATGGTTCCCGGTCAAAAATTACTTTTTGTGCTCAAATGACTAATTTGAGCATTCTGATTCCAAATATATCAGTTTTATATCAAGAAGAGGTCATCTTGATCAATTTCTTGATACTGTGGTTAGGCCTACACTGTGTTGACACTGTGCACGCATAATGAGGCATTTTCGCGTGAAATTTCAAACACAGTCTCTCTTGACTAATTTGGACGTGCTGATTTCAAATTTATCAGTTTTACGTCCATCTGAGGTCTTCTGGACCAGTTTTCGGGATCTGCATGACCCCGTCTCGAAAAACGTGTCAGGTGCCCGATTGACTAATTTGGGCGTCCTGAGTCTAAATATATCAGTTTCGGGGCGAGAAAAGGTCGTCTTGACCCTCATCCCGATACTGCGTATCCCTTAAACAAAATCTACATTCTATGCTCAATTGACCAGATTGAGCCTGCTGACTATTAATATATCAGTTTTGTGCCAGATTAAGGCCGTCTTGGCCACTAACCTGACACTGCGTTTCTCACTATTCACTATTCACTATTCACTGTTCACTATCTGACTGACTAATCTGAGCGTTCTGACTTTGATTTTGTCAGTCTATGGGCGAGAAGAGGTCATCTAGACCACTTTTCTCGATACTGTACATCTATTAGGGCAATTATCACTGCTGCGCTCAGATGACCAGTCTGAGCGTACTGATGACTAGCTCATCAGTTCTGTATCATGAAATGGTCGTCTAGACCGGTTTCTTGATATTGCGTGTCTCAACGCATACTCACATAATAGGGTGGACCGATTTCGCTGTCGATTACCCATTTCACTGCATGAATAGTAATTAAACGTTATTATTCCTATTTAATTCATTCAACTGAAAAGCACACTGTACTTATTAACTTAATTACATCATTACATAGTAATTAAGTTTCATAATTCATGAGAGTCATTACAGTGGCTCTCGGCTCATTACACAGCCTTCTACACAGACTCTTACACGTGTGTGTGCAACGCAACACGGGCGTGTACATTTCAGACACGAGCATGTACTAGTTGAGACTACTCAACACGGCCATGTCTTTGAAATACATTCATCTATCTGAGCAGTACACAGCCTCTTACACGATCATGTACTTGACCGTGTTTCTTAAATTGTACTAAAAGACATTAAATTATGTCCATTTTATTCCTTAATGACTTATTACATGGTAAGTAGGTGCCATGAAAATGGCGGTCATTACAACCTACCCCCCTTACAAAATTTTCGTCCTCGAAAATTAGAATAATTCCGGGAAGTCTCTTCTCATGTCTTCTTCCCATTCTCATGTGGCTTCCTCAACACTATGATTCTGCCACAACACTTTTACTAGCGGTATACTTCATTCCTAAGTACTTTCTCCTTTCTAACTAAGATCTGCACGAGTCTCTCCTCGTACGTCGGATCAGCGTATACTACAACGGATTCTTGGCTAAGAACATGGGAGCTGTTTGGCACGTACTTCTTTAACATCAAAACGTGAAAGACATTGTGCACTGTAACTAACTCGGGAGGAAGTGCTAGTCTATAAGCCACCTTCCCGACTTTCTCTATTATCTCAAGGGTCCTATGTACCTAGGACTGAGCTTTCTTTTATTTTCAATGCGCATCACCCCTTTCATGGGTGCCGCCTTGAAAAAGACCGAATCTCCTACTTGAAACTTGAGGGGTCTACGGCGCTTATCGTCAAAATTCTTCTGTCGACTGTGCGCTGTATCTAACGTTTCTCGTATCAGCTTCACGTCTGACATGGTATTCTTGATGATGTCCGAGCTAACTACTCGTTTCTCTCCAAACTCGTACTAATGAGCCAGAGATCTGCATTTCTTTCCACAGAGTGTCTCGTACGGTGCCATTCCTATCGAGGAATGATAGTTGCTGTTGTACGAGAACTCGCTCAATGGTAGCTTCTGATATCAATTTCCTTTGAAGTCTAGGACGCAGGTCTCAACATGTCCTCTAACATCTGTATGGTCCTCTCAGACTAACTGTCGGTCTGAGGATGAAATGCTATGCTGAACTCTCACTTGGACCGTAATGCGGCTTGAACACCTCGCCAAAATCTGGAGGTAAAGCGTCCACTACGATCTGAGACGATCGACTCTGGTATTCCGTGCCATTTCACGAACTGTGCCGCATAGATTTCTACTGGTCGTTCCACCGAGTAGCTAACTTTCATTGCTAAAAATCTAACTGATTTCATCAGTTTTTCTACAATCACCCAGATTGCATCATTATCGTTTGACGTCTTCGGCAATCCGATTACGAAATTCATCGTAATCTGGTCCCATTTCCACTCGGGTAACTTAAATTCCTACGATTATCCTGCTGAGCGCTGGTGATCTACCTTAACCTTCTGGCACGTAAGGCAGCTGGCGACGAACTCGACAATGTCATTCTTCATTCCAAGGCACCAAAAACTTTCCTTTAGGTACTTGTACATCTTATTCGCTACCGGATGTACGGAATATGACGTCTCGTAAGGTTCCAAAAGGATTCGCTTCTTGAGTTCTTCATCTTTTAGAACACATACTCTATCTCTGTAGTAGAGTATGTCGTCCTTAAGGATCTTAAACTCTGAACCCTTATCCTCTATAGCTTCCTTTTTGGACTTGAGCAGGGACAAATCAAAATCTTGACCGATCTTGATCTCTTCTTGGAGCGTCGATTGGAGGGTCATCTCAGACAATCTCCCTATCAAAATCTTGATCTCGCTGTAGCATAACTCCTTTGTAGCGCTCTTGACAAGGCACTAATAGCCATAGGCATAGTAATATACTTCTGACTCTACGCATTGACCACTTTATTGGCTTTCCCCGGATGGTATAGGATCTCACGGTCGTAATCCTTACCAACTCTAGCCATCTACGCTGTCTCATGTTGAGCTCTTTCTGCGTTAAGATACATTTGAGACTCTAGTGGTCGATGTAAATCTCGCACGTGACTCTGTACAGGTAGTGCCTCCATGCTTTTATCGTAAAAACTATCGCTACTAGCTCCAGATCACGCGTTGGGTAGCTCTTCTCAAGGTTTTTTTTTTTGAGTTGTCGTGAAGCATACGCGACTACTCTACCACTCTACATCAACACAGTTTCCAACTTGGTTTTAGATGTGGCGCTTAAATCACAAAGTTTCCCTGACCAACATTTGAAATGGTCAGCATTGGAGCGCTTATGAGTCTTCATCTTAGCTCTTGAAAGCTTTCCTCACACTTATCGATTCACTTATACCTCTTTCCCTTCTTGGTGAGCGCTGTGAGCGGAGCAGCTAACTTTGAGTAGCCTTCGACTAAGTGTAGGTAACATCCTGTTAGTTTAAAGAAACTGTGAATTCCCGTTTCGTTCCTCTGAGCTGGCCACGTGCTAACTGCATCAATTTTCGCCAGGTCCACAGATACTCCTTCCTTGGGGTCTACGTGGTCTAGGAAATGGACCTTCTCCAGCCAAAACTCGTACTTGGAGAACTTGGTGTATAACTGATGGTCCTGTTGCATGCGCAAAATGATAATTAAGTGCTCTTTGTGCTCTTCCTTCGTCTTAGAGTGTATAAGTATGTCATCGATGAACATAATGACAAACTTATCCCAATAGTCCTTGAACATGCGGTTCATCCGGTTCATGAAAGTTGCTGGTGCGTCCGTTAATCTGAGTGACATGAACAGAAACTCGTAATATCCGTACTGCGTTTGAAAGGCTGTTTTGGGTACATCTTCTTTCCTGATTCGTAGTTGATGATACCCTGAACGTAGACCGATCTTCGAGAACACTGCAGCGTCTTGAAGCTGATCGAATAGATCGTCAACCTGTGGTAATGAATGCTTGTTCTTAATCGTAATCCTATTAAACTCTCTGTAGTCGATGCACATTCTCAGTGGTCCATCTTTCTTCTTCACGAATGGTACGGATGCTCCCCAGGGTGAACAGTTTTGTCGAGTAAACGTTCAGTCTCGAACGAGATCTCGCGCTCTGACGAGAGTTCTAAAAGACCTTCTGGAAATAGCTCTACGAATTCCCTGACTATCGGCATGTTCTCGGATCCTATCCCTATTCCTTGAGTCTTATCTGCTACGTATACTAGGAAGTCCGTGCATCCACTAGATAGCATCTCGCGAGCCTTCACTGCTGATATCATCGTCTTTGGTTGCTCTGGCGACAAACCCTTGCAGATGAACTTTTCACATCCGATTGGTTCGAAAACGATTTTTCGCCTTCAACAGTTTATAACAACGTTGTGTCCTAAGCTTTTTAGCAGAATCTGATGATGCAACGAATGGGTGGCTCCAGAATCAAGTAGAACTAACACATCAAAGTTGGTGATAGAAAGCTGGCCTGTCACCACTACAGAAGTTACAGCTTCAGGGTCATTCTTCGCGTAAGCATAGATTATCCCTTAGCTGTCTGAAGCTTTCAGTATGCCTTGTGTGATTGAAGGGTCTTCGATCCTAGTCTGGTTGGTGTGAAGTTGATTATTCCCAGTGTGGGGTTGATTCTGTCGATTCTGCAGGTTGGAGTGGCAATTTTTTTTTTTGGCATAGTGGCCTTCCTTGCCACAGATGAAACAACCACTTGCTCTCTGCTTGCATTCTCCTGGGTGCCTCCTTCCGCATCTCGTGCATGTCGGGTATTGGCTATCATTCCTTCCTGGTCGTATCTCTTCTAGGGAAATTCTTCTGTGAATCTTGATTGCCCTAATTCCCCTTTTCTCTTGTTGTTGTTATGGGAATGTCTATTATTCTGGCCGGTTCCCACATTCTGCCCTCTGTATTGTGACTCGGGGTTCTGCTTCTCCTGAGCCTACTCGGCTTGCGTTTTCTCCTCCTTTCGTGCCTTAAAATTCTACGCCTTTCGCTCCTTCTCATGAACCGATCAGTACTCAGTTCAGATAGCCTTGCTGACACATTCTGCTAGTGTCACTGGTCCGTGGCTTCGGCTACAGACCTAAACTGCGATTTCCATTTTGAACATCTTCAGCATTCGTCTGACTCTCTCATTTTAGTCGGTACTAAATCTGGAAAAAGTTGAGCCAGCTGCTCAAACTTCTTGACTGCCTCCATAACAGTCATACTACCTTTGCGCAGGTTGTTGAACTCGTCTTACTGCGCTGCTAGTGCTTCCTTGTTGAAGTACGTCTCCTTGAATTCCTCAATGAAATCGCTCCAGCTCATCTCTCTAATGTTCCTCCTAATGGTTACCATCTTCCACCACTAACGCGCCACATTGCGCAGGGTGAAGGATGCGTACATCACTTTCTTTCTCTATCTGTTAACCCTATAAAATCCAAGATTACTTGGATATCCGTTAGCCAATCATCGGCCTCTATAGGGTTGGTGATTCTTAAGAATTCTAACGCTTTCATGCGTCGGAATCTTTCATACAAGTCGCCTTCCCTAGGGATTGGCAAAAAAAAAACAATTGCTGCTATGAGAGTAGCCATTACTATAGGCGCTAGTGCCTCCTGGGCTGGAGGAGCTGCTTGTTCCCTTAGAGTTTCTGGGGCTGCTAGAGCCTCCTGTGCTAGCATCTTTACTGACTGTGGTGCCTGGGGTTGCTGGCCCAGCTGTTCCCTAAGCTGGTTTAGCTCCGGTTGCTAGTTCTCCATCATCTCTCGCATGGCTGCAATCTGTGCTATCAACTCATCCTCTCGGGATGCTGGGTTTAACTAAGCTCTCGTTCTTGCCATGTTTTCCTATGTAACCCTATCGTACAGCGAAAAAGGAAAAATATAAGTCTCTTAAATTCTATACTTGGGACTCGTATCACATATCATTTTCTTTCTTACTTAACAATCTTACTTAAACATTATGGATATAAATATACACACTATATCCATCTTTCTTTCTCTCGTACTGTGATGTTCAATACAATTACCGCATTGTATTGGGACATCGTCTGAGTGCTAGGATTCGTCCTGCACTTTCTGTCATATCATACTCACACTGTGGAAAAAAATTATATCTGGCCCCTAGGGCAAAGCTTTACTACTTATCTCATAATATATTTCACATAATATATATACATATATTCAAGATTCTAGTTCAGTGGGAGTGACACACACTTCCCCTATACGATCCCAACAAGTACATTGTGCTACAACTGACGGGGGAGAGCTGCTGCTTCCCTCTATATATTTTCATAACTAACATTCCCGCAGAAGGGTTACTACTATTGGAAGGACAATCCTGATTCAGTATCAGGCATCTCCTCATTGTCACTATCGCTAAGTGAGAATTCCTCTGGGTTCTCCTCTTCTTCTCAGTCGAAACTGACCTCGTCATCGCTGGCTATGATGACTTGGGGTTCGTACATCCCCATCTATTCGTCATTACTAAAGCGGTTGGGGATCTCCTCTCCCTCATCGTCGGGATGGGCGTCGGAAAGAGTCTCGTTATCTTCCTCTTTCATGGGGTGTTCAGGAGACATACGGGCTGGTTCAGGGTTCTCTATCGGCTCCCTATTGCCCTTGTGTACTTCTGACTGGTGCTCGGCCGTGAACTCTTCATCGGCCAGTTGGGGTGCTGGTTCTACCGGGTCACCCTCTATAATGGCGGCTGCTATAATGCCTTGGGCTTGTGTAGGGTTCCCGGGGTTGAGCACTTTTCTCTCGGCGTTCACTATCTCCTTGATAAGGCTTGCTAGTCCTGCTTGATTGCTCTTCTAATTCTGTTTGGCAAGGTCTCTTTCTCTCTTTGGGTCTTCTCCTGTCTTGATCCACTTTTGTCTCGGCATGTATTGTAGAAGTCCATTTCGGTTCCTTGTAGTAAACAGCATACGTTAGAACTGTATCGTCGGACATCAGCTGCAGTCTTTCAGTCCGATGAACAAATTCTCGTATATCCATAACTCTAGAGAACTTAGGCAGTTTCACTCCCTGCTTGCCCATAGAGAAAAACTGGAGCTGATGCTGGACTGCTCTCAGAGATTGGCTCGATCGTGGTATGGCGAAACTCGACACAGTTAAGAGCTCATCCTGGTCATAAGGATCCCGATACACACGAGAGTATCTTCCTGAGAGATATCAACAGCCAACAGGACTCAGTTATCCTGATCAATGGCGTACAATCGGGGAATCACTTTGATAACGCGAAACCAGTCCTGACATTCTCATGGAGTGCAGGAGTACTGTTTGCCATTCAAAACTTAGTGGACAACTAGCCCTGAAGATCGGTACAACTCGAGCAGCAATCCATGTTCTTTCTCAGAACAGTTCTCTAGCACTGCACGGTCGTGATTTTTCGTATAATGATCTCAGCATCTTTTCAGCTTGTCCTCGCCATCATAGATTTCGTCGTCTCATTACTATAAAATGTTATCTTCAATAGATAAACATTTACCGACTAAAAAATAAAACTAACTTACTTGGACAGATGAGGTAGGCATGCGGTGATGTGAAGTAGGATGGCAGGAAACCGCTCTGATACCAACTGTGACGCCCCGTGCCCTCAGCGGCCCGGACCGTCACTGAAAACTCTATTACTTGCTTCTTTAAAAACGATACTTAAACTTGCTGAATTTAAGACTATAAATTTAGAGGGATTTTTTTTTTTATATACACGTACGTATTTACTATTCACGTACGCATACTATTAAAATGCGGAATTTGAAAAACATAAGGATTTCAATTATACATACATAATTATATACATGTTTATCTGATTACTATTCACCAGATACTATTTAAATATACTACTCGTACATATACTGTTTACTGTTCCAAAATACCATTTAACCTTTACTATTCAAAATACTATTTAACTGTCACCATTCAAAATATTATTTACTCATACTGTGCGGAAGAATACTCGCGGTGTATCCATAACCTCATCCTCACATCCACCTCCGCCATCGTCATCGTCCCTTGATGTTTACGTTATAGGATGCTTACCTACAGCATGAACACACTCCGTGAGCTTTACGCCCAGTAAGTACAACATGTTAACCGCAAAACATGTTTAAAACATAGCACATACGTAAAATCATAGGCATGACATTTATCACTTAATAAATCACATACCATATAAGCATATCACATATCAGCTCACATATCATGTCATCACATAACATGTCATAACACTGAATATAAAACTTCACATACTTTATGCATGACAGAAGCATCGTGTACTGTATGCACTCTACTGAAAAAGAAAGCATAGCGAACTATAACTAATGCATGATCCGGTTATGTTCATTTATGCTTCAAACTTCTCTTTTCTTTTCTTGTCTATTTAGGGCCCATGTGTCAGTACCGTGTGCGCGCAGACCAACGGTAACGCCCGAGGTCAACTAATGCCGAAGAGCCATCAACTGATGCTCAACTTGTGGCCTGAACTTTCTTTAACTGGAAACCCCTTCGACTGAAGGAGCCGGTACGACACACCTATTTATTTCCATCTTGTTTAACTGTTCTAGCCATACGCTTCTCTAAGCTGTCCCCAATCCTACGCGGTAGGGATCTATGGCTTCTATCTTGTTCTTTCATCAATCTACTCGATTGTGAAGCTATATGCTCTTATGTATGCTGTGCAGCATCGTGTGCAAGATACATACTTAAAATACTGAAAAAGCATCATTTTAAATTCATTTTATCCATGCTGTAGGCGGAGTTGTACTTACCTGTCAGCAGACAGTTTATACTCTCGCCTTCGTCACAATACAGGTACCTCCCTGTAATCATAATGCATTACATTAACATTCACTCTTAGGTCACCCTGGTCATTAGTGACTAATAAAAATTCTCGTTATGTGGTACCGATCCTTATCGGTACTAATTGCCCTCTTCTTAAGAATTTGATTTTCTAATCGTGGTTAATTAATTTATTTACCCAATAAATTAATTAACATCGCTCTTAGGTCACTCTATCGTTAGGAACTAATAAACTTATCGTTGTGTGGTACCGATGCCTATCGGTACCTAACTGCTCTACTTTGGGAAATTTGATATCTAATTTTTAATCGTGCTTGATTAATTTGTCTACTTGACAAATTAATCACTGTCTCTCACTATCCCATTCCGACTTCGTCCTTGACTGGCTAACCAACCAGTCAACATACTGGAATACCTCTCTTATGACCATTTAGCCTATCGGGTTACCGTTACCGATGTAATCGCCCCAAATTTTATACTTCGATCGCACCCGTCCCTCGGGTGGTACTATTCTGACATAGGGGTCGTTTTCTTACATTACGAAATTTCTAATGGGGCGGTTCACTAATCCTCATAACGTCCGTCCTTCTTTCCCAGACTTAGGTCATCGAGGGAGCTCGGGTTTCCATCCCGATCACATTTTCAGTCCTCGTTTCCTAAAATACCCCTTTGTGCCGTTTTAGAAATTTTGGCAGCATTTCCGCTTAATTTTTAGGTTTCCGGCGTTTAGGAAACGCCTCAAAACCATCTAACCTATTCTAACCTGCCACGTACTAAACCAGAGGCCTAATTTTTACGTAAAAGCTCCGCTTTTTACGTAAAAATATTCACATTTTCTCACATTCCCTTTTTCGATATTTCACCGTTTTTTCTTACAATTCCTCAAGTCATTAAACCATAATTAATACATAATTATTTCCAATATTAAATTGAGGAATAAATAGATCAACACTACTACCAAAATCGTTCCCGTCGGCGGTCGGACGAACCGTTCGGTCTCGACCGTGCAATCTTTGAATCGTCGTTCTTCACTTTTAAAACTCCGGTTTGCAAATCCGATGCCGCGGATGTGTCCGAAACGTCGAAAATAGGCCAACGGGCCATTCTTCAATTTTCGGTCTCCGGGTCGCCGTTGACCGGCGTTGACCGCCGTTGACCGGCGTTGACCGGCCGTTGACCACGGCGGCGATGGAAGTGGCGACCACCATCTTGAAGAGCTCGACGAGAGGAACCCATTGGTGGTGTCAATTTCACGAATCGAGGCTCCTATCGCCGGAAATCGGCTCTCGAAAAGTCGGCGACGGCGGCGGCGTTGGATCTTCATTTTTCCGGCGTTGTTGCCCAAAATTGATTTGGGGCTTTTGATCTACGTGTTGTTCTGAGCATTTTGATACCGACCTTGCAACTCAACTCCGCCGGAATAGCGAGATCCGACGGCGGCGATGGCGACGGCGACGGCGAACCTGGGGCTGCTCGATTCGGCGGCTGTTGACGTGAAATGAAGCCTGGGTTTTGTTCTACTCTTCACCACGAATCCATTGGGACCGGAATCGTGGCATTTGGACGTCGGACGGTGGAGATACGGCGGTTTGAAAAATTCGGCCACCGGCGGCTTTGGGCGGCGCGTGCGGCGTGCTCCGGCATCGGTTCGGTCGACTCGGCCCACCGTTGGAATCAGCTCGTCGAGAGCTTTCCAATGGTGCCGGCGGTGTCAAAAACGGAGGCCGGATTCGATAGTTGGTCACTGTTCATCTTCGTGTGGTATGGGAGGGAGAAAATGTGATTTGGAAAAATATGGGGGCTATTTTTCTATAATCCCCAAAATTTCCTCCTTTATACTAATTTTTTTGAAAAATTTTAAGATAGGCTATACTGACTAATTTGGGCGTGCTGAACCCAAATATATCAGTTTTATCTTCATCCGAGGTCGTCTCGACCAGTTTCCCGATACTGTATGGTTCCCGGTCAAAAATTACTTTTTATGCTCAAATGACTAATTTGAGCATTCTGATTCCAAATATATCAGTTTTATATCAAGAAGAGGTCATCTTGATCAATTTCTTGATACTGTGGTTAGGCCTACACTGTGTTGACACTGTGCACGCATAATGAGGCATTTTCGCGTGAAATTTCAAACACAGTCTCTCTTGACTAATTTGGACGTGCTGATTTCAAATTTATCAGTTTTACGTCCATCTGAGGTCTTCTGGACCAGTTTTCGGGATCTGCATGACCCCGTCTCGAAAAACGTGTCAGGTGCCCGATTGACTAATTTGGGCGTCCTGAGTCTAAATATATCAGTTTCGGGGCGAGAAAAGGTCGTCTTGACCCTCATCCCGATACTGCGTATCCCTTAAACAAAATCTACATTCTATGCTCAATTGACCAGATTGAGCCTGCTGACTATTAATATATCAGTTTTGTGCCAGATTAAGGCCGTCTTGGCCACTAACCTGACACTGCGTTTCTCACTATTCACTATTCACTATTCACTGTTCACTATCTGACTGACTAATCTGAGCGTTCTGACTTTGATTTTGTCAGTCTATGGGCGAGAAGAGGTCATCTAGACCACTTTTCTCGATACTGTACATCTATTAGGGCAATTATCACTGCTGCGCTCAGATGACCAGTCTGAGCGTACTGATGACTAGCTCATCAGTTCTGTATCATGAAATGGTCGTCTAGACCGGTTTCTTGATATTGCGTGTCTCAACGCATACTCACATAATAGGGTGGACCGATTTCGCTGTCGATTACCCATTTCACTGCATGAATAGTAATTAAACGTTATTATTCCTATTTAATTCATTCAACTGAAAAGCACACTGTACTTATTAACTTAATTACATCATTACATAGTAATTAAGTTTCATAATTCATGAGAGTCATTACAGTGGCTCTCGGCTCATTACACAGCCTTCTACACAGACTCTTACACGTGTGTGTGCAACGTAACACGGGCGTGTACATTTCAGACACGAGCATGTACTAGTTGAGACTACTCAACACGGCCATGTCTTTGAAATACATTCATCTATCTGAGCAGTACACAGCCTCTTACACGATCATGTACTTGACCGTGTTTCTTAAATTGTACTAAAAGACATTAAATTATGTCCATTTTATTCCTTAATGACTTATTACATGGTAAGTAGGTGCCATGAAAATGGCGGTCATTACATATCACATATCATATCAATGATTATAAAACTTCACATAACATGTGCATCACAGAAACATCGTGTACTGAATGCATCTAGAAGCATGGTGACCTATAACTAATGCATGATCCGGTTATGTTCATTTATGCTTCAAACTTCTCTTTTCTTTTCTTGTCTATTTAGGGCCCATGTGTCAGTACCATGCGTGCACAGGCCATCGGTAACGGCCGTGGTAAAATAGCCGGAAAGCCATCAATGGATGCTCAACTTTCTGCTTTAACTTAAAACCTCTTCATTTGAAAAGGCCGATACGACATGCTTACTAATTTCCGTCTTGTTTATCTTTTCTAGCCATATGCTTCTCTAACCTGTCCCAAATCCTACATAGTAGGGACGTATGGCATCTAACTTGCTTTTTCATCAATATACTTGATCATGAAACTACATACTCTTAAACATGCAGTGCAACATCGTGTGCATGGCATACATATTTTGACATACTGTAAAATATCATTTAAAAGCATTTTCGTTCATGCCATAGGCGGAGTTGTATTTACCTAATTGCAAGCAACGTGAAATCACGCCTTTATCAATTCATCGGTTACCACCTGCCATCCATAACATTTCTCATTAATACTCATGTTAAGTCACTATTAACGTTAGTGACTATAACTTGTGTTTCTATGGGGTACCGAGACCCGTCGATACCCTACTAGCCTATTATAAGGATTAGGTGTCTATCTCGTATCGTGTTTGATCAATCGTCTACTTAATAGATTAATCATCGTTCCTCACTATGTTGATCGAAACGTGGCCCTTGACTGGTTTACCGCTCAGTCAACTGACCGATTAACTCGCGTGTTGGTAACTAAGTAGTCTATCGAGCTACTATACATAAACTTAGTGTAGCAATCGACCGGGTTACTTCGCTTGTTGGGGTGTGGTAGCCTACTAGGCTACTAAGGCTTGTTTAGTGTAAAGGCTCACCGGGCTACTATGTCTTATTTGGGGTAGTACCCTACCGAGCTACTAAGGCTTGTTTGGTGTAGTAGCCTACTGGGCTACACATACTATTTTACTTTGAAAAATTGTTTGGGTTGGCTTGTAAAAATCTTGGAAAAATTCCTTATTTTGAAACCGCCCCCTTATCACCCTGTTGGAAGGTAGGGGATGTTTTTATGAAAACCTTGTTCATAATTTAAAGTGTTAAAACACATTTTTATTTTTAAGTGCATAAATTATATTTTTAAAGCTTGCATTTTAATGGTAGTTTTGAACCACTTTTGAAAACTATTTTGAAACTTGGTCTAAATGACTTTGTTTGTGATTTTGTCAAACACGAAAGTTTTCATCCTCGACAAGATGAACAAATCTCATGTTCATCTTGGAGCCTAAATCTAACTCTAACGGCTCCAAATTTCATTAAACCCGTGGGCTTGGTGCCCAGTTTTTTGTGATAGTCCCAGTTTTGCGTCTCTGTAAAAACGGCTCGGTTTAAGGCCCAAAACGGCCAAATTTTTCACACACGCGGGTGGTTTTTAAGGTCTCAATGAGATCTACAACTTTTGTGCTGAGTTTAAGAACCGGTTCAGACCCTAAGTGGTCCATTTCTAGCAAAACCCGAGACTAAACACTGGATTTAGATTTTGTTCCCGGTTTTGGACACTGAGTGAAAAACAATCAAAAAACCTATCATACGTTCGTTTTTGGCTGAGGGATATTTGACGTAAAAACAACCGTATCAAAATTTCCTTAAAATACCATGTTTTTCCAAATCCCAAATTCGGAACCTAAGTGGGTCGAAATGGCTAAAATCCGTGTCCTTTCCTTAAGGATAGATTTGTGTCCAGCCACTATGACGTTCATACTTTCATTCGCACATAACCATTCAAAAAAATTAATGTAAATATAACCACAACCATATGAACTTAAAAATGATAATCTAAGGGCTCAACATAAACTTATTACAAACCATTTGCATAAATAAATACACATGAATGGCCTTGATCAAAACTTAAAATCAACTAACACAAGATAAGGTTTTCAGTTTACCTTCGTGCCTTGAACCAAGCATGGTTTCAACTAGGCTTGAGGAACCAAAAATGGTCGTGGGAATCCAAGAGAATGGGGTCTGTTTTTGCTAGAACAAATACCAAAAATTTCACTTAAAAATCAAATCAAAACAGAAACTAAAAACTACAGGGATCGGTTTTTGAAGACTTACCCTTGGTGCCTTAAAACGACTTGGATTCGAATCCTCCTAGCACAAGCTTGTGAGGTTTGATTTTTGGTAAGTTTGTGGTATGATTTAAAGCTTGAAAAACTGAAGGTTTGGAGGCTTAAGGGGTTCGGTTGCAGCTAGGAGAAAAAGAAGAAGTGAAATGTGTTTTGGAAGCCAAAAAGAAAGGAAACAAATCACTTGTGTAAAAGGTACCTTTTATAGGCAAATTGATCAAACAACTTAGACTGAATCCTACTTAATTGTCTACCAAATTACAGCTGATTACAACTGCTTTTGCAGCTAATGAGCGTGGAAATTTAAAGCCAAATTTTATCTGTGTTGGCTTCTCATCGCAATCTAATTTTATACAGCGGTGTTCGGTCCTTTCTCGGCAGTGTTCCAATTTTCATCCGAAAATTGGTTTTCTGAATCTGATTTTTGTACTACAAATTCTTGGTTGTTTTATACTGTATAAGAGCCCATTATCAATCTAGATTACTATCTACATCCTATACTGTGGTTGTGTCTACACTGTGTTGTCCTTTTGCACGCAAACCGATGCGTTCCTAGGCGAAATTTCAGACACAATCTCTCTTGATTAATTTGGACATGTTGATTCTATTTTTATCAGTTTTACATCCATTAGAGGTCATCTAGACCAGTTTTCGAGATCGGTGTGACCCCATCTCGAAAAACGTGTCAAGTGCCCAATTGACTAATTTGGGCGTTCTGAGCCCAAATATATCAGTTTTGGGCGAGTAAAGGTTGTCTTGACCCTCATCCTGATACTTTGTATCTTTCAATCTAAAAATCTCGTTTTGTACTCAATCAACCAGATCGAGTCTACTAACTGTTCATGTATCAGTTTTAGATCAAATTAAGGCCGTCTTTACCAATAACTTGACACTGCGTTTCTCTCTATTCATTACCCACCGTTTTCTACTTAACTGACTGTTGTAAGTGCTCTGACTTTGATTTTGTCAGTATATAGGTGAGAAGAGGTCATCTGTACCATTTTCTCGATATCGTACCCATGTTAGGGCTATCTCTCGCTATTGTGCTCAGATGTTTGGTCCGAGCATTCTGGTGATATATTTACCAGTCTTGTGTCAAGAAATGGTTGTCCAGACTAGTTTCCTGACACTACATGTTCCATTCATTTATACACATAATAGGGTGGATTGGGTTCACTGTCGATCGCCCCTTTCACTGCATAAATAGTACTTAAAGAGTACCGTATCTGTTTAGTCCATTCAATGGGAAATATACTATATTTTTCCAACTTAATTACTCATCGCATAGTAATTAGGTTTCATGCAATTTGAGGGTCTATGTAATGGCTTTCTGCCCATTACATGGGCTTCAACACGGCCTTTAACATGGGCGTGTATAAGGTAATACGGGCGCGTATACACCAGACACAGGCATGTACTAGTTGAATTTCTTTAACACGGCCATGTTTCAAAACATGGCCTTTTACACGTTCATAACCCGAATGGTACACGACCTCTTCCACAACCATATTCTTGACTGTGTCTCAGTACACGACCATGTTCAGTTACACGGCTTCTCACACGTTCACAGCCCGAGTGGTACACGGCCATGTACTTGACCGTGTTCTACTACACAACCATGTATACTTACACGGCTACACACACGTACACAGTCTGAGTGGCACACGGCCACTTACACAGTAATGTACCTGACTGTGTAATTTAAAAATTGCACTAAAATGCATCAAATTATTATTCAATTTCTCATTAAATTGAAAATTAAAGTATATGATCGGGGCAATCCTTACAATCTACCCCTCTTATAAACATTTTCATCCTCGAAAATTAGAATAAATCTGGGAAGTCTCGTTTCATATCCTCTTCCCGTTCCCGTGTAGCCTCTTCGAGGTTATGATTCTGCCATAATACTTTAACAAGCGGAATCACTTTATTCCTAAGAACCTTATTTTCCCTGGCTAGAATCTATACGGGTCTCTCTTCATAGGTTAGATCTACATGTACTTCAACTGGCTCTTGGCTCAGTACGTGGAAACTATCTAACACGTACTTCTTTAACATCGAGACGTGGAAAATATTGTGTATGGAAGCCAGTTTGGTAGGAAGTGCTAATCGGTAGGCTACCTTCCCGACCCTTTCGAGGATCTTGAAAGGTCCTATATATATAGGACTGAGCTTTCCTTTCTTCCCAAAGCACATCACCCCTTTCATGGGTGCCACCTTGAGGAAAACTGAGTCTCCTTCTTGAAATTCAAGAGGTCTTCGTCATCTATCTACATAACTCTTCTAGCGGCTATGCGCTGTATCCAGTCTCTCTCGTATAAGCTTCACAGCTTTTGTTGTATAATTGACGAAGTCGGTGCTGGTGAGCTATTTTTCTCCAGTCTCGTGCCAGTGAATCGGAGATCAGAATCTTCTTCCATAAAGTGCCTCGTACGGAGCCATCCCAATCAAGGAATGATAGCTATTATTGTACGAGAACTCTATCAATGGCAACTTCTGATCCCAATTCCCCTTGAAGTCTAAGACACACGCTCTCAACATATCTTCTAACATTTGTATAGTCCTCTCAGACTGACTATCTGTCTGAGGATGGAAAGCAGTGCTGAACTTCAATTTGATTCCCATTTTAGCTTGAACGCTCTGCCAAAACCTTAAAGTGAAGCGTCTATCTTGATTTGAGATGATCGATTTGAATACTCCATGCAGTCTTACTACTTGAGCGACGTACATTTATGCTAACCTTTCTACCAAGTAGCTCAACTTCATGGCTAAAAATCGAGCTAACTCCATCAGTCAATCCACAATTACCTAGATGGCATCGTTCCCGCTTGAGGTTTTGGGCAATCCAACCATGAAATCCGTGGTAATTTGCTCCCATTTTCACTTTGGTAGCTCGATCTTTTATAGCTCTCCTCCCGGTCATAAATGTTCTACTTTAATTTTCTGGCAGGTGAGGCACTTGCCACGAACTCGGCGACGTCATTCTTCGTGTTTGGCCACCAAAAACTTCCTTTCAAGCCTTGGTACATCTTATTTGCTCCTGGATGTATTGAGTACGATGTGTCATGAGTTTCTGACAGGATCCGTTTCTTAAGTTCTTCATCCTTTGGGAAATACACTTTATCTCTGAAATAGAGTATGCCATCCTTAGAGTATGTAACTACCCTACCACCTTGCATTAACATGGCTCCTAGTCCAGTCTTAGACACGTCGCTATAAATTATAGAAGTCCCTTGTTCAGCATCTAGTATGGTCAGGATTGGAGCGCTCGTAAGTCAGCTTTTTAGCTCCTAAAAGCTCTTTTCACACTTGTCAGACTACTCGTACTTCTTTTCCTTCTTAGTTAGCGTCGTGAGTGGTGCAGCTAGCTTCGAGAATCCTTCCACAAAGCGTCGGTAGTATCCCGCTAAACCTAAGAAGCTACAAATTTCTGTTACATTTTTCAGAGTCGGCCAATTACTAACTGCTTCTACCTTTGCTGGGTCCACGGACACTCCCTCATGGGAGACCATGTGACCGAGAAAATGAACCCTCTCTAGCCAAAATTCACATGTAGAGAATTTGGCATACAGCTGATGCTCCTTAAGCTTGAGTAGGACGGCTCTTAAATGCTCCGCATGCTCTTCATTTGTCTTAGAATATACAAGTATGTCATCGATAAACAGAATGACAAACTTTTACATGAACTCCTTGAATACTCTGTTCATTAGATCCGTGAAAGTGGCAGGCACATTTGTCAACCTGAACGACATAACGAGGAACTCATAATGTCCATATTGTGTTCAGAATGCCATCTTGGGGATGTCGGCATCTCTGATCCGTAATTGGTGGTACCAAAAATGTAGGTCGGTCTTGGAAAATATGGCAGCGCCTTGTATCTGATCAAACAAATCGTCGATCCATGGCAACGGATACATATTCTTGATCGTGATCTTATTTAGCTCCTGGTAGTCTATGCACATTCACAACGTTTCGTGTTTCTTTACAAATAAGACCGGTGCTCCCCACGGCAAGCAGCTCTGTCGAGTGAAACCCTTGTCCATCAGCTCCTTTAAGTGAGTTTGAAGCTCCTTCAATTCTATTGGGGCCATTCTGTAGGGGGCCTTGGATACGGGTGCCGATCCTGGTAATAATTTGACTTCGAACGATATCTCATGCTTCGGCGGAAGTCCTGGAAGGTCTTTGGGGAATACTTCCGTGAACTCCATTACTACTGGTATGTTGTCTGGTCTGGTTTTTGCTTTCTGGGTCGTATCCATTATGTGTGCGAGAAAACCAGTGCATCCATTGGATAGTAGCTGGTGAGCCTTCATTGTCCATATCATCCTCTTTGGTTGCTTCGACGATAAGCCCTTGTAGACAAATTTTTCGTGTTCGCTTGTGTGGAAGATCACATCCCGTCTCTGATAGTCTATAACGGCGTGGTACTTGGCAAGAACATCCATTCCTATAATCATGTCATAGTCACACATTTCGATGATGATTAGGTCCATGCTCAGCTCGTGCCCACTAATAACTATTGGTACATGATGTATCCAATAGCTAGACAACAAAACTTCCCTAGAGGGAAGGGCAATTCAAAAAGTCTGGTTCATCTTATCTAAGTTCTTGCCTAATCTCCTAGCAAATTCTTATGATGCAAAAGAATACATAGTGCCGAAATCAAACAAAACTAGTGCAGTAGAGTTGGCAACAGAAAGCTGACCTGTCACCATGGTCAAGATTTCGGCCTCTGCATCCTTGCGAGGAAAGGTATAGATCCTCCGCTGCAGCTCTAGAGCTTCCAATTTGCCTTGGCTGATCATTAGGCCTTCAATCCTTCCCTGGGCATCATGGCGCTGTCCGCTAGTAGGGCAGGCTTGACCTTGCTTATTTTATGGGTTCGAGCGGCAGTGTTTCGCGGAGTGGCCTTCCTTGCCACATATGTAACAGCCGCTGGTGCCCTGGCGGCATTCTCCTGGATGGTTCCTTCCGCATTTTGGGCAAGGCGGGTGTTGATTTCTGTTTCCTCATCAGTTATTTTTCTTCTGAGGAAAGTTCCTTTGCTGGCCTTGATTGGCTGGATTCCCTTTCCTCTTATTGTTGTTGTTGGATGGCTGGTTGTGTTGGTTGTTTCCCATACTCTGCCCTCTATGCTGAAATTCAGAGTGTTGTTTGCCCTTGGTCGGCTTCAATTGATTCTTCTCTTCTCTCTTTGCCTTGAAGATCTATGCCCTCCTTTCTTTGTCTTGGGCTAGCCAATACTCAGCCCGGATGGCTCTACTAACACATTCAGCCATGGTTGTTGGCCCATGGCTGCCGTTGTAGACTTAGACAGCTATATCCATCTAAAACATTTTTAGCATCCTCCTAACCTTTTCCTTCTTAGTCGGCACTAGGCCGGGGCAAAGTCAGGCTAGCTGTACAAATTTTCTTACGGCCTCCATGACTGTCATGCTTCCTTGCCACAAATTGTTAAATTCATCCTACTGGACTGCTAAGGCCTCTCGTTGATGTACATTTCTCTGAACTTGGCAATGAAGTGTGGCGGCCCGCCCCTTGTGGAGATCATACAATACTATTACAGTTGAGCTTTATCGCTAACTGCGATAGATCGTACTCTCATGGGTCGCCGGCTTATCTCTCTCTACTCTTTTTAAATCATGATGTTTTTGGGAAAATTTTTTTTCTTTTTTCTTTAAACATCATATAAAATCTTTTTCCACTATTTACTTTGTTGATAAGTACAAAGTAATATAAATAATACAGTGCTTTTGTAAAATATATATAATTACAAAAGAACTGTTTCCCTTTTTTTTTTTCCCTTCACTTTAATGCTCAGCGGCAAGACTCTGGCAATACCATATCCCTCGCCCAGTTATCCCATTTGACACGCGCCATCCCGTCCGCATCCAGTCAAATAAGCTACTGAGCTGGCCACTTACCTGCAACATTAGCAAAAATGGTGAGCTACAGGCTCAGTAAGTTCAAACATGCAAGAAATAAAATTTCTATGAATAGTAGTATTCATCATGAATAGTCCCGTTGACCACTATTCATACGTGAATAGTACTTTGACCACAACACTGTATCACACTAGTACATCTACCGCGATATTAGTGCTCTCACTAAACTGTCTTATGCTCAATTATGGCACAGTTTCAGTTTTAGGTCATTATCTTTGATTACGTTCTGGTTTTGAGCTCAGGTTGGCAGTACCATTTAAGTGCGCATGACTGGGAGCGGTACATTAGTGCTGACCTCCACAGCCTTAATCTCATAGCCCCGAAGGTAAAATTGTACATGACTGGGAGCGGTACATCAGTGCTGACCTCCACAGCCTTATTCTCATAGCCCCGAAGGCAAAATTACCTCCCTGTACGGAAGGCTGGTACGCCAAAAAGTGGTTTCATTACCGACTTTTTAACATTCTAACCCGGTGACTTCACATTGCCCCGTGGTTAGGAATGGTTCACATTTTAATTTTAGATGAGTGAGTTTCATTAACCTCGCTCTAGTGCCCGAAGCACAATTAACCATGTGTCCCATTCTTATAGTGCCCGTAGCACATTTCGTCTCTCTCTCTATTCTATCATAGTGCCCGTAGCACATATGTACATAACTTATAATTAGTACATTAAAGTTAGCACAATATTGCTATATGTTGCAGACAGGTAAATGTCTGAACTTACCTTATCAGACTGTTCCCTTTCTCTCTCTTGGATCTTGAATCGCCTTCCTTGTAGGCCGATTTTGGGATCCTACAGACAAAACCTTGCCTGTTAATTTCATTTCCATTTATAGCTTTTATTTTTCATTAAAAAGCTTAAATAAAACCTATTTATAACTTTTTAGGTTTTATTTATTATTTTCACCATTTTCCCCTAACTTTTGCAAAATTATGATTTTGCCCCAATATTTTGACAAAATTACAGTTTTGCCCCTGACGGAATTTTATTGATCCAGGCTGCATTTTTGGCTCTCAGGAACTTTTCTGACTCTTTTCTAATCGTTACCGGGTTCGTTTCTATTTTATTTCCACTTTTTTACTTTCCCGGCCCTCGGGAAGCACTATTCCGACCCTTACGTCGGTTTAGCGATTTTCTATCGTTTCGGAGCCTCAAATGAACGTTTCACTAGTATTTAAAACGTTCATCTAGACTTTCCCGACCTAGGTCTCCGAGGCTCGGGTTTTCCGTTCCCGACTCGGACCTTTATTTCATTTCCAAAAACGCCCCCCCCTCGGGGTCGGTTTTTCAATTTCACTCACGTTTTTCATTTTCAAGGGGACGGGTTACCATTCACGACCCACCCCTTAAATTTTTTTCCTTATTCAATTTTTCCGTCAGGGACTCGGGTTTCCATCCCGGCCCTAACTTTTACTTTAAATTCCTATTTTACCCCGAATGCCGTTTTTGAAATTTCGACAGCATTTCGGCGTAATTTTAAGGCTTCCGGCATTAGGTACGCCTCGAACCGTATGTACCTGCCACGTACTATACCATAAGCCTATTTTATGTAAAAGTTTTCCAAACTTTTACATAAAAACCCACAAAATTCCAATTCCACATTATCACCCACATAACAAAATTTTTTTCACAATTTTACCCTTAATTTGGTTTCGGTTTTCACAACCAAACCGAACCAAATTTTGTCAAACTTTCACCACATTTTAGGCCATTCAAATGTCACGTTTTGAACAAATTTTCAAGCCCCTTTTCTTGGCATTTTCAACCAATTTCTTAGGGTTTTTACCCTTATACAACCCACGGCCATTTAATGAAACACATGCCAAACATTTTTGTTTCATTCTTTCAATCACATTGCCACCATTTACACATTAAATTGCATGATTTAAATTAACCAAACATCACATAAAAGCATGCAAATTTTTCTTCCAAACCCTTAGGAACTCACGGCCACATTATGTAATTCATACCAAAAATTTTTTTTCAAGCTTTTCATAATGAAATACAAGCTTTATTCTTCACAAAATTAAACTTGGAAGCAAGTTAGAAATTAAACCACAAACTTTTCTCATTGGTTACTCAAGGTAACCCACGGATTTTCCCTTGAAAAACCAACAAAATTTCGGTTTTTCTTTACATAAATTGCATGGTTTTCTTCCTTATTACATCCTTAACAAAACCCAACATCAATTCAATGGAAAACAACCAAAAATTTTCCATCTTTTTCTCACTATTCACCCACGGATTTTAAGAAGAAAAACCATGAAAAATTAAGTGAAAAAGGGAGTTACCTTGGTCTAATGATTCCTTTGTCTTCAAGAAACACTTTGACACTCTCTTTTGTGAAGAAAAGTTGAAGAAAATCTTTTTTTCCCTCGGGTGGCTCACGTAGACTCCATGGAAGGAACTTATAAAATTTTTTTTTCTTTTGGTTTGGCATGAAAATGTGGTCTCGGCCACTTTATCAAAATGTTGCCGACTTAACCATGCAAGAAAGCCAATTAATTTGGCTCTAAACCAATGGAATTTTGACACCTTTCATGCCTAATTCTTTCTCCATTTTTCAAAAATTAAAAATGGTAATTTTTGGCCAAATCTTGGCCTTTAGATCAAAAGGTGATTAAATCCTAGCCATTATTGCCACCAACCACCTTATTTCTTTCATTTAATAATCTTGATTTATGATGTCATAAATGCAAAAGTGAAAGTTGACTTTGACTTTCACTATTCACATTAATTCGACTACTTTTTGACCGATACCGGTTCGAGCCGAAATTTTCCTGAAATCGTCCCGGCGTGTTCCTGAAGTCTCCTGTGCAGTCGGATCAATTTAATCTGCTTCCGTTTGATCAAAATCAATCTCGGAAGTTTACCGTCTTTTATTGGCTCGGTTAGGGTTTTCAATGCCGATTTTGGCACCGTTTCACCCGTTTCAACTCAGTGAATTTTTCCAACACTGAATTCTTACTCGTCAGTATTGTTAGAACATTTTCACATATTCTAAACAATATAAATACATTTATTTCACTCTTTAAATAGTATAAATTGTTATATACATACAATTGTACATTTTCATCCGAGAACTGCCTGAATTTCCCGGTTGTCACATTCACCCCTCCTTATAAAATTTTCGTCCTCGAAAATTAGAACAAATGGGGGTATAAATTTCTCATCTCGTCTTCTCGTTCCCACGTAGCTTCTTCAATATTGTGATTTTTCCACAAAATCTTCACTAGTGGGATTACCTTATTCCTCAGTACTTTCTCTTCACGAGCTAGTACTCGAACAGGTTGTTCCTCATATGTCAAATCCTCGTGGATTTGAATAGGCTCATGCTTCAACACATGGGACGGATCTGGTATATACTTTCTCAACATCGACACATGAAATACATTATGCACTGCCGACAATTCTGGGAGTAGCGCTAATCTGTAAGCGACCTTTCCAATGCGTTCGATAATTTCATAAGGTCCAATGTATCTTGGACTCAGTTTCCCCTTCTTACCGAAACGCATAATTCCCTTCATAGGCGATACCTTGAGAAACACGAAGTCCCCTTCATCAAATTCCAAGGATCTCCGCCTCTTGTCCGCATAACTCTTTTGTCGGCTTTGCGCAATTTTCATTTGATGCTGAATTTTAGCAACTGCATCGGAAGTCTCTTTTATGAAATCCGTCTTATGCAACTGCTTTTCTCGCAAATCATACCAATGTAATGGTGATCTGCACTTCCGTCCATACAAAGCCTCGTAAGGTGCCATGCCTATCGAAGCTTGGTAACTATTATTGTACGAGAATTCAATCAATGGTAACTTCTCGTTCCAATTTCCCGCAAAATCCATAATGCAAGCTCGAAGCATGTCTTCTAACGTCTGAATTGTCCGCTCCGACTGTCCGTCTGTTTGCGGATGAAAAGCCGTATTGAGTCTCAATTCAGTACCCATGGCCTCTTGCACACACTTCCAGAAATTCGAAGTGAATCGTGCATGTCGATCTGATACAATGGATTTTGGTACTCCATGTAGTCTAACGACATGAGCTATGTATAGCTGAGCAAACTTTTCCAGCTAAAAAGTCATCTTGACAGCTATGAATCGTGCTGTCTTGGTCAGTCTATCCACAATAACCCAAATGGCATCATAACCTTCTCGGGTTTTCGGGAGTCCCACTACAAAATCCATCGTAATGTGTTCCCATTTCCATTCAGGAATCTCCAGTGGTTCCAATCTTTCTGCTGGATGTTTATGTTCCGCTTTGATTCTCTGACAGGTCATGCATCTGCTCACGAATTTCGCTATATCATTCTTCATCCCTTTCCACCAGAACTGTAACTTCAAGTCCTGATACATCTTGCTAGCTCTGGGACGAACCGAATACGGTGTCTCATGGGCTTCTGACATGATCCGTCTTCTAAGTTCTTCATCAGTTGGAACATTTATTCTTCCTTGATAAAGGATCATTCCATCCTTGGAAATTCCTTCTTGAGAACTTGTCATTGTTGGATCTCGCCTCTGAGCTTCCTTTATTTCCTCAAATAGCGATGATTCCACTTGGAGTGCAGCTAATCTTCCAGATATCAGCTCCAAGTTCAACGAATTTATCTCTTGCTGCAATGGCTTCGGAAGCCTTTTTATTGGTAGCTGGTGCGATATAGTAGACTTCCTGCTTAGAGCATCCGCTACACGATTGGCCTTCCCTGGATGGTAGAGGATTTCACAATCATAATCCTTCACCAGTTCCAACCATCGTCTCTGTCGCATATTGAGCTCTTTTTGCGTAAAGAAATACTTCAAGCTTTGGTGATCAGTGAAAATCTGACATTGAGCTCCATAGAGATAGTGTCGCCAAATTTTAAGTGCGAACACTACTGCAGCAAGTTCAAGGTCATGCGTAGGATAATTCCTTTCATGCTCCTTTAATTGACGGGAAGCATAGGCAATCACCTTGCCGTCTTGCATTAGGACTGCTCCCAATCCTATTTTCGATGCATCACTGTAGATCACAAACTTCTCCCCTTCAGTGGGAAGTGTAAGGATTGGTGTGCTTATCAGCCGTCTCTTTAACTCCTGGAAGCTTCTTTTGCATTCCATAGTCCACTCGTACTTCCTTTCCTTGCGTGTAAGAGCGGTAAGAGGTGCAGCTAGTCGCGTGAATCCCTCTACAAATTGCTAATAATAACCAGCTAACCCCAAGAAACTGCGTATTTCAGTCACACTCTTGGGTGCAGGCCACTGGTTAATTGCCTCTACCTTTGTCGGATCTACAGCAATACCTTCCTGGGATACAACATGTCCGAGGAAATGTACTTTGTCCAGCCAAGACTCGTATTTTGAGAATTTGGCATATAGTTGATGCTTCCTTATCGTATTCAACACGATCATCAGGTACTCCTTGTGCTCCTCATGAGTCTTCGAGTATATAAGAATGTCATCAATGAATACAATGACAAACTTATCCAAATACTCTTTAAAAATTCTGTTCATCAAATCCATGAACGCTGCCGGCGCATTTGTTAATCCAAATGGCATCACAAGAAACTCGTAATGCCCATAACGAGTCCTAAACACCGTCTTAGGAATATCACTCTCTTTGATTCTCAGCTGGTGATATCCTGATCGTAAGTCGATCTTGGAAAATACCGTTGCGCCTTTTAATTGGTCGAATAGGTCATCAATTCTAGGTAACGGATACCTATTTTTGATCGTAACCTTATTCAACTCCCGATAATCAATGCACAGACGGAATGTTCCATCCTTTTTCTTGACGAATAACACAGGTGCACCCCATGGAGAAAAACTCGGCCTGATAAATCCCTTATCCAAAAGCTCCTTTAATTGTACCTGCAACTCCTTTAACTCCACTGGTGCCATACGGTATAGTGCTTTGGAAATAGGTGCTGTTCCAGGCATCAACTCAATTTCAAACGAGATTTCTCTCTCTAGAGGTATCCCTGGTAACTCTTCTGGAAATACGTCAAGAAACTCATTAACCACAGGAACATCTTCAGCTTGAAGCTTCTGTTCCTCTGTAGTATCCACCACATATGCCAGATATCCCATGCAACCACTGGCTATCAGCTTGCTGGCTCTCAGCGAACTGACGATCATCTTCCTGGGTCTTCGAGAAGTATCAACATACTCGAAACTCTCTTCTTCCTCGGGTTGGAAGACTATCTTTCGATTTTGGCAGTCGATCGTAGCTTGGTATTTCCCTAGGAAATCCATGCTTAGAATCACATCGTAATCCATGATCTCCATTACGATCAACTCAGCATATAGTTCCCTATTTGCCACATATACTGGTACATAGGGTAACCAGTAACTGGACAACAATACTTCCCCAGAAGGTAAAGCTGTCTTAAATACTCTTCCCATATTATCCTTAGGAAGTCCTATCTTGTCAGCAAATGCATAGGAAACAAATGAATGCGTAGCACCGGAATCGAATAGTACAGAGGCTACATGACTAGCGACAAGAAGCTGACCTGTCACCACGTTCGATGTTCCTGCCTCTGCATCTTATTTACTGTAGGCCATCACACGAGCATCAGCACGTGACATTCGCTCCTGGCGTTGCGGCCTCACTGGTGACTCTTCCACTCTGGCTTGAAGGGAATGGGCTTGTGGGCGTGTCTGGTGCGGTTGGGAAGTGCCTTGTCCACCCTGTCTATTTGGACAGTTCTTTGCGTAATGGCCTTCCTTTCCACATTCGTAGCAAACAAGTGGCCCAAATCTGCATTGCCCAGAATGTCTCTTCCCACATGTAGGGCAGTTTTGCACATTAGACTCTGCATTACCAACTGTTCTTCGCTGCTGGTTTCGATTATTTCCCTGGCGATTCCCAGAAAAATTCCCTTTTCTCTTATTTTGCTGGGATCCTTGACTATTGCCCTGGCTTGGTTTAGCATTCTGATTAGGCTTGCTCGATTGACCAACTTGCGTAGACTTCACCAAAGCCCTCTCCTTCTTCTTTGCCTCCCAGTGTTTCTCTCTTTCCTCTTTCTGTCGAGCTACATGGAACTCAGCTCTAATGGCCCGACTCACACAGTCTGCTACAGAAGTAGGTGGTACTAGTCCAGTGTCTACTAACGCAGCAATTTCCAGCCTGAACATCCCGATCATTTTCTGTATCTTTTCCTTCTCAATAGGGACCACATAAGGGCACAAACGGGATAGCTGATCGAACTTTCGGCAGACTTCGCTTACCGACATGTTCCCTTGTGTCAACTCTGAGAATTCTTTCTGTTGCTGTCTCAGAGATGCAGGGTCGTAATATTTCTGGTTAAATTCTTCCAGAAATTCCGCCCAACTCATGGTAGACACGTCTCTCCTCATTTGCACAGTGTCCCACCAAAACCGAGCATCTTTTCTCAGCACAAAAGACGCACAGGCGACCTTCTCCCAGTCAGTTAGGTTCATGAATTCCATGATCACTTGTAAGGATGACAACCAGTCTTCAGCCTCTAAGGGATTTGTAGACCCTTCAAATTCTGGCGGTCTCATGCGCCTGAATCTTTCATAGAGGGGTTCCAGGTTTAATACTGGTTATGGCTCAGGAGCTCTCTCATGTACTGCAGCTGGAGGAATAACTGGATCTACCTCAGCTTGTTGTTCTACTTAGGTACCCTCAGAGCCTTGTCTCTGTTCTAGCTCCTCTACCCGTCACCTCAGATTAGCATTTTCTTACATCTGAGCTTCTAACAAAGCTTGTATCTGATCCAGTCTCTCCATAATATCAGGACGTCGCTCTCGTCCTTCTGGTCGATTACGCAAATCCACCATCTTGCCTATTGTCCTATTATGGCACAATAATTCACCGTTAGCTTTTCCATAACCACATTCGTAAAATCATATCAATTCACGAAATTTAGGGTAATGTAAAGCCACATCATCGTAACACATGATCGTACAACATATAATCATTTTGATATTTCATTCATAGCAAAACATTTATATGTCATACATAACCACCACCAGTCATATATATACATCAGCCTGAGGTACAAAATGGCCACAAGTCTATACAAAAGAGCTTTTCTCTAAGCTACTTATGTACATATATACATATCTACTGGTCACTCATTCCCCGCATCTGGGACTAGAGGATATTCTTCTGGATCCTCATCGTCATCTGGCTCATCTGAGTCATCACCACTCCTAGGTAATACTCCCTGTCCAGAGTCATCACCTCTTCGTGGTCTAGACGGTCCGGCCTCATGATCATTCATCATTCTTCTCGGCTGGAAGATGCGTGCAAACATCTCATCTTAACCCAGTGTCTCTCGTCGACTCTGCGTTAGATGCTCGATCAGAATCTCTCTCTCAATCGTCCTGACCGTCACCACGAACTCTTGGAGCGTCGGAGGAAACGGCTTGATTACCCTCTGTCTCAACTCCAAGGGTAAACCTTTCCAGAACAGCTCGCAACAGTTTGCTTCAGTGAGGTTGGGCAACGGACATCTTCTCCTGATGGTCTCCTTAAATCGTGCTGCATAAGACATCACCGTCTCACCAGACAGCATGACCATCTTCTCTGTCTGGAGAATGTAGTCCCTGACCTCATCAAATCCGGGATACGTAGGTGTATCAGCCTCTCGTCTCTCTGGAGGTGTTGGAGTAGGTGTTGGATCTCTAGGCGAAAACTGATCAGCCAACCGCTGACAGAACTCAGCCCAACTGAATCCTAATAAAATCTCCTGGTCGCAATATTGCCAGAACACTCGAGCGTCTCGCTGAAACATACTGACTGCCAATTGTATCCACATATCTCGATCGATGTCGCATATCACCATGATCCTCTCTACGGCATGGAGCCAGTCCTTGGTCTCCATCGACTGTCGTCCACCGTCGAACATAGGAGGACTGCTAGCTCTGAATGCCTGTACTGCCCGTGCCGACACTCTCACCCCAATATGTTGGCGTCCACCAACAACTGGAATGTCCACTACCACCGGTGGATGAACTATCGGTCGTGGCTGTACTACATCTATTGGCACTGGCACTGATGCTGGTACTGGTACCGGAGGTCTCTCGGGCACCGGGGGTCTGCTTACCGGTCGTTGGGACATAGACGGCCTCACAATAGACCTCGTCCATACCCTTAATACTCCTCTTGGTCGTGGTAGCGGTGGTCTCACATATGGAGGTCTGGTCATCTTACTACCTATAAGATAATTATTTTCATATGAGAAAATAATTAACTGAACTTAAGTAAACTACTTACTTAGATAGCGGTGCAGGATGCGCAAAGTGTCAAATCGGGATATGGTCACACTGCTCTGATATACCGACTGTGACAGCCGTTGGTATTCAAAACCAAATCAGTCGCAAACCTTGCTCTGATATACCAACTGTGGCAGCAGTTGGTATTATAAACTAAACCAATCTCAGACCTTGCTCTGATACCAACTGTGGCGGCCCGCCCCTTGTGGAGATCATACAATACTATTACAATACTATTACAATTGAGCTTTATGGCTAACTGCGATAGATTGTACTCTCATGGGTCGCCGGCTTATCTCTCTCTACTCTTTTTAAATCATGATGTTTTTGGGAAAATTTTTTTTCTTTTTTCTTTAAACATCATATAAAATCTTTTTCCACTATTTACTTTGTTGATAAGTACAAAGTAATATAAATAATACAGTGCTTTTGTAAAATATATATAATTACAAAAGAACTGTTTCCCTTTTTTTTTTTCTCCTTCACTTTAATGCTCAGCGGCAAGACTCTGGCAGTACCATATCCCTCGTCCAATTATCCCATTTGACACGTGCCATCCCGTCCGCATCCAGTCAAATAAGCTACTGAGCTGGTCGCTTACCTGCAACATAAGCAAAAATGGTGAGCTACAGGCTAAGTAAGTTCAAACATGCAAGAAATAAAATTTCTATGAATAGTACTATTTATCATGAATAGTACCATTGACCACTATTCATCCGTGAATAGTAACTTTGACCACAACACTGTATCACACTAGTACATCTACCGCGATGTTAGTGCTCTCACTAAACTGTCTTATGCTCAATTATGGCACAGTTTCAGTTTTAGGTCATTATCTTTGATTACGTTCTGGTTTTGAGCTCAGGTTGGCAGTACCATTTAAGTGCACATCACTGGGAGCGGTACATTAGTGCTGACCTCCACAGCCTTAATCTCATAGCCCCGAAGGAAAAATTGTACATGACTGGGAGCGGTACATCAGTGCTGACCTCCACAGCCTTATTCTCATAGCCCCGAAGGCAAAATTACCTCCCTTTACGGAAGGCTGATACGCCAGAAAGTGGTTTCATTACCGACTTTTTAACATTCTAACCCGGTGACTTCACATTGCCCCGTGGTTAGAAATGGTTCACATTTTAATTTTAGGTGAGTGAGTTTCATTAACCTCGCTCTAGTGTCCGAAGCACAATTAACTATGTGTCACATTCTTATAGTGCCCGTAGCACATTTCGTCTCTCTCTATATTCTATCATAGTGCCCGTAGCACATATGTACCTAACTTATAATTAGTACATTAAAGTTAGCACAATATTGCTATATGTTGCAGACAGGTAAATGTCTGAACTTACCTTATCAGACTGTTTCCTTTCTCTCTCTTGGATCTTGAATCGCCTTCCTTGTAGGCCGATTTTGGGATCCTACAGACAAAACCTTGTCTGTTAATTTCATTTCCATTTATAGCTTTTATTTTTCATTAAAAAGCTTAAATAAAACCTATTGATAACTTTTTAGGTTTTATTTATTATTTTCACCATTTTCCTCCAACTTTTGCAAAATTACGATTTTGCCCCAATATTTTGGCAAAATTACAGGTTTGCCCCTGACGGAATTTTATTGATCCTGGCTGCATTTTTGGCTCTCAGGAACTTTTCTGACTCTTTTCTAATCATTACCGGGTTCGTTTCTATTTTATTTCCACTTTTTTGCTTTCCCGGCCCTCGGGAAGCACTATTCCGACCCTTACGTCGGTTTAGCGATTTTCTATTGTTTCGGAGCCTCAAATGAACGTTTCACTAGTATTTAAAACGTTCATTTAGACTTTCCCGACCTAGGTCTCCGAGGCTCGGGTTTTCCGTTCCCGACTGGGACCTTTATTTCATTTCCAAAAACGCCCCCCCCCTCGGGGTCGGTTTTTCAATTTCACTCACGTTTTTCATTTTCAAGGGGACGGGTTACTATTCACAAACCACCCCTTAAATTTTTTTCCTTATTCAATTTTTCCGTTAGGGACTCGGGTTTCCATCCCGGCCCTAACTTTTATTTTAAATTCCTATTTTACCCCGAATGCCGTTTTTGAAATTTCGGCAGCATTTCGGCGTAATTTTAAGGCTTCCGGCGTTAGGTACGCCTCGAACCGTATGTACCTGCCACGTACTATACCACAAGTCTATTTTATGTAAAAGTTTTCCAAACTTTTACATAAAAACTAACAAAATTCCAATTCCACATTATCACCCACATAACAAAATTTTTTTCACAATTTTACCCTTAATTTGGTTTCGGTTTTCACAACCAAACCGAACCAAATTTTGTCAAACTTTCACCACATTTTAGGCCATTCAAATGTCACGTTTTTAACAAATTTTCAAGCCCCTTTTCTTGGCATTTTCAACCAATTTCTTAGGGTTTTTACCCTTATACAACCCACGGCCATTTAATGAAACACATGCCAAACATTTTTGTTTCATTCTTTCAATCACATTGCCACCATTTACACATTAAATTACATGATTTAAATTAACCAAACATCACATAAAAGCATGCAAATTTTTCTTCCAAACCCTTAGGAACTCACGGCCACATTATGTAATTCATACCAAAAATTTTTTTTCAAGCTTTTCATAATGAAATACAAGCTTTATTCTTCACAAAATTAAACTTGGAAGCAAGTTAGAAATTAAACCACAAACTTTTCTCATTGGTTACTCAAGGTAACCCACGGATTTTCCCTTGAAAAACCAACAAAATTTCAGTTTTTCTTTACACAAATTGCATGGTTTTCTTCCTTATTACATCCTTAACAAAACCCAACATCAATTCAATGGAAAACAACCAAAAATTTTCCATCTTTTTCTCACTATTCACCCACGGATTTTAAGAAGAAAAACCATGAAAAATTAAGTGAAAAAGGGAGTTAACTTGGTCTAATGCTTCCTTTGTCTTCAAGGAACACTTTGACACTCTCTTTTGTGAAGAAAAGTTGAAGAAAATCTTGGTTTCCCTTGGGTGGCTCACGTAGACTCCATGGAAGGAGCTTAGAAAATTTTTTTTTCTTTTGGTTTGGCATGAAAATGTGGTCTCGGCCACTTTATCAAAATGTTGCCGACTTAACCATGCAAGAAAGCCAATTAATTTGGCTCTAAACCAATGGAATTTTGACACCTTTCATGCCTAATTCTTTCTCCATTTTTCAAAAATTAAAAATGGTAATTTTTGGCCAAATCTTGGCCTTTAGATCAAAAGGTGATTAAATCCTAGCCATTAATGCCACCAACCACCTTATTTCTTTCATTTAATAATCTTGATTTATGATGTCATAAATGCTAAAGTAAAAGTTGACTTAGACTTTCACTATTCACATTAATTCGACTACTTTTTGACTGATACCGGTTCGAGCCGAAATTTTCCTGAAATTGTCCCGGCGTGTTCCTGAGGTCTCCTGTGCAGTCGGATCAATTTAAATTGCTTCCGTTTGATCAAAATTAATCCCGGAAGTTTTCCGTCTTTTATTGCCCCGGTTAGGGTTTTCAATGCCGGTTTTGGCACCGTTTCACCCGTTTCAACTCAGTGAATTTTTCCAACACTGAATTCTTACTCGTCAGTATTGTTAGAACATTTTCACATATTCTAAACAATATAAATACATTTATTTCACTCTTTAAATAGTACAAATTGTTATATACATACAATTGTACATTTTCATCCGAGAACTGCCTGAATTTCCCGGTTGTCACATGAAGTCTGCCCAGTTCATTTCATTGATGTTCATTCTTATAACCACGGTCTTCCACCATTGGCATGCTCCTTTTCGTAGGGCTGGGGATGTGCACATAACTTTTTCTCCTTCAGAAGGTCCCACGAGGTCTAGAATGACTTAAACATCAGTCAGCCAATCGTCGGCTTCAATAGGGTTCATAGTTCCTTCAAATTTAGGCACCTTCATGCGCCTAAACTGCTTGCATAAGTCGCCCTCTCTATAGGCTGGTACAATAACATTGGCTGCAAGAGCAGCCACAGCTGGTGGTGCTGGAATTGCTTGGGCTGGGGGGGCTGCCTGTTCTCTGTGAGCGTCGGGGGCTGCTGGTGTAGCTTGGACTGGTACCTCTACGGGTTGTGGTGCCTATTGTTGTCGGTTCATTTGTTCTCTGAGCTGGTTAAGCTCTCGTTGCTGATTTACCATCATTTCCTGCATCGTTGCGAGACGTGCCAGTAGCTCGTCGTCTCGCGTAGCTTGGTTTGTTTGGGCTCTTGTTCTTGCCATTGTCACCTATGTAACCCTATCATTCAACAGAAAAAGAGAACATAAGGTTCTCAAATTTTGTACTTGGGATTTGTATTTACATATCATTTTCCTTCTTACTAAACAACTTCATTTTAAGCATCATAGATATATATACATACTTTATCTTTCCTTTCTTCTTTTATCCTTATGATGTTCAACACAACTATCGTGTCGTATTGGGACAACATCTGAGTGCCAGGAACTGTCTTGTACTCTTTTCCATACTTGATCATACTTGTAGAAAAATCATATTTAGGCCCTCAGGGCAAAATGATACTACTTTTCATAAAACATCTCCTAAAACATATATATTTTTTAAATTTGCTGGGAGTGGCACACACTTCCAAAAATACGATCCCATTAAGTACATTAAGTTGAGTCAGATGGGGAAAGCTACTATTTCCCTTTACATAAATACATAACAAAAATTTTCGTGAAAAGGGTTACTACTACTCAGAGGACAATCCTGACTCTGCATCAGACATTGCCTCATTCTCGCTTTCACTTAGGGGAAACTCCTAGGGGTCTTCATCCTCGTCTCCCCAACCAAAATCAACTTCATCATCACTGGCGATGATGACTTGGGGCTCATACATTTCTACCCCCTCATTGCCACTGATGTGATCGGGGATCTCCTCTTCCTCATCATTAGGTTGGGCATCGGGGATAGCCTCGTTACCGTCTTCATCCATATGGTGTCCGAGAGACAGAAGGGCTGGTTCGGGGTCCTCTACCAGGTCTCCATTGTCTTCAGATACTGCTGGCTGTGGTTCAATCGTGAGCTCTTCGTCTGCCAATTGAGGTACGGCGTTTGCCAGGTCAGGGTTGAGTGCCACTAGCTCAACATCCATTATGTCTAGGACCACGCGCCTTAGGTTCTCATATGGCGGAGGGTAGTGGACGAGGTCCCTCACATACCATGGAATCCCTCTGCAAAGCAAATCGGTTGCCTCTATAAATGGATTGCCTAAGGGAATGCACGGCAACATGGTGCCTAAAAATCGCTGACAGTAGTGTACCATGGTCTCACCCTCGTAAATGTCCCAAATGTCAGAGAGGACCAGATATCTCCTCTCATACATATCATCCTAGATCTCTGCATCCTTAGCTGGGTCGTCGGAGCTGCGAAGGTCTTGGCAGAACTTATCCCACTACATTACTAGACCCCTGATCCTACGTCGATCATTCCACCATGTCATTACTGGTCCTTGTAATCGGCTACTGGCCATTACCACTTGAAGATGGGGTGGAATATGGCACCCTTTGAAGATTGTCTCCATATGATGAATCCAATAAGGGAGTTCGTATGGGTTGCTACCATCGTATGTGTGTGGTCGCATGGCGACGAAAGCTACACTCGCTTCTCAGTCCTCCCGTAGTTGCTAAAGGTCAAACGGTGTAGCCATTCTCCTATTATAAATTAATCGTCAACTCATATACTAAATTTTGAAAAACAAAAGCTAACTTACTTGGACAGATGAGGCAGGCATACAGCGATGTGAGGTAGGGTGGCAGGAAACTGCTCTGATACCAACTGTGACGCCCCGTGCCCTCAGTGGCCCGGACCGTCACTAAAAACTGACTTGCTTGCTTTTCTTATACTTTCTAGCAATTTATACTTAATTAGATAGCATAAAATTACGGATATTTTTTTACATGTACGTATTTACTGTATACGTATGTATACCGATTATTATTTAAAAATACTATTTAATGATTACTATTCAAAGATACTGTCTAACAATTACTATTTAAAGTACTATTTAACCATTACTATTCAAAATACTGATACTCAAACTTGCAAAAAATAAACTCGCGGTGTCTCCATAACCTTGCCCTCACATCCACCTCTGCCGCTACTGTCGCCCATTAGGATTTAAGCTGTAGGACGCTTACCTATAGCATGAACACACTATGTGAGCTTTATGCCCAGTAAGTACAACATGTTTACCACAAAACATGTTTAAACATAGTACATACTTAAAAACATATAAGCAGTCATATACCACATATACCACTTTAACATACCACATATCACATATCATATCAATGATTATAAAACTTCACATAACATGTGCATCATAGAAACATCATGTACTAAATGCATCTAGAAGCATGGTGAACTATAACTAATGCATGATCCAATTATGTTCATTTATACTTCAAACTTCTCTTTTCTTTTCTTGTCTATTTAGGGCTCATGTGTCAGTACCATGCGTGCACAGGCCATCGGTGACGCCCGTGGTAAAATAGCCGGAGACCCATCAACGGATGCTCAACTTTCTGCTTTAACTTAAAACCTCTTCATTTGAAAAGGCCGGTACGACACGCTTACTAATTTCTATCTTGTTTATCTTTTCTAGCTATATTCTTCTCTAAGCTATCCCAAATCCTACATGGTAGGGACATATGGCATCTAACTAGCTTTTTCATCAATCTACTTGATTATGAAACTACATACTCTTAAACATGCGGTGCAACATCGTGTGCACGGCATACATATTTTAACATACTATAAAATATCATTTAAAAGCATTTTCGTTCATGCAATAGGCGGAGTTATACTTACGTAATTGCAAGCAACTTGAAATCATGCCTTTATCAATTCACCGGTTACCACCTGTCATCAATAACGTTTCTCATTCATACTCCCGTTGAGTCACTATTAATGTTAGTGAGTATAACTTGCGTTTCTATGGGGTACTGAGACCCGTCGGTACCCTATTGGCCTACTATAGGGATTTGGTGTCTAACTCGTACTGTGTTTGATCAATCGTCTACTTGACAGATTAATCATCGTTCCTCACTGTGTTGATCAAAACGTGGCCCTTGACTGGTTTACCACTCAGTCAACTGACCGGTTAACTCGTATGTTGGTAACTAAGTAGTCTATCGAGTTACTATATGTGAACTTAGTATAGTAACCGACCAGGTTACTTCGCTTGTTGGGGTGTGGTAGCCTACCGGGCTACTAAGGCTTGTTTAGTGTAATGGTCCACTGGGCCATTATGACTTGTTTGGGGTAGTAGCCTGTCGGGCTACTAAGGCTTGTTTTGGTGTGATAGCCTATCGGGCTACACACACCATTTTACTTTGAAAAATTGTTTGGGTTGGCTTGTAAAAATCTTCGAAAAATTCTTTATTTTGAAACCGCCCCCTTATCACCTCGTTGGAAGGTGGGGGACATTTTTATGAAAACCTTGTTCATGTTATAAAGTGTTAAAACACATTTTTATTTTAAAGTGGTTTTCAAGATCTCGACGAGATCTACAACTTTCGTGCTGAGTCTGAGAACCGGTTCGGACTCTAAGTGGTCCATTTCTAGCAAAACCTGAGACTAAACACTGGGTTTGGATTTTGTTCCCAGTTTTGGACACCGAGTGAAAAACACTCTAAAAACCTATCTTAGGTTCGTTTTTGGCCGAGGGCTATTTGATGCAAAAACGACTGTATCAAATTTTCCTTAAAACACCAAAACCCAAATTCGGACCCTAAGTGGGTCGAAATGGCCAAAATCCATGGCGTTTCCTTAAGGACAAATTTGTGTCCAGCCACTAAGACGTTCATGCTTTCATTCACACATAACCATTCACAAAAATTAATGTAAACACAACCACAACCGCATGAACTTAAAAATGATAATCTAAGGGCTCAACATAAACTGATTACAAACCATTTGCATAAATAAATACACATAAATGGCCTTGATCAAAACTTAAAATCAACTAACACAAGATAAGGTTTTCGGTTTACCTTCGTGCCTTGAACCAAGCACGGTTTCAACTAGGCTTGAGGAACCAAAAATGGTCATGGGAATCCAAGAGAATGGGGTTTGTTTTTGCTAGAACAAATACTAAAAATTTCTCTTAAAAATCAAATCAAAATGGAAACTAAAAACTACAAGGATCGGTTTTTGAAGACTTACCCTTGGTGCCTTAAAACGACTTGGATTCGAATCCTCCTAGCATAAGCTTGTGAGGTTCGATTTTTGGTAAGTTTATGGTATGATTTAAAGCTTGAAAAAGTGAAGGTTTGGAGGCTTAAAGGGTTCGACTGTAGCTAGGAGAAAAAGGAGACGTGAAATGTGTTTTGGAAGCTAAAATGAAAGGAAACAAATCACTCGTGTAAAGGGTGCCTTTTATAGGCAAAATTGATCAAACTACTTAGATTTAATACTACTTAATTGTCTACCAAATTAGCCAAATCTTGGGAAAATTTTGCTGCCCAATTTCAGGCCAAAGTGGGCATGGCTGCTCGTTGGAAGGAGGGAGGAATAAACAAATATTGTTGACTAACCTTTTAAAACCCTTGAATATTTTATTCAAGTGTGTCATGGCTAGGGAAAATATTTTATTGGCCACCTTTTGGCCTATGTGTGCAGCTGATTACAATTACTTTTGCAACTAAGGGGCATGAAAATTTAAGGCCAAATTTTATCTATGTTGGCTTCTTATCGCAGTCTAATTTTATACTACGGTGTTCGGTCCTTTCTCGGCAGTGTTCCAATTTTCATCCGAAAATTGGTTTTCTTAATCTGATTTTTGTACTGTAAATTCCTGATTGTTTTATACTGTCTAAGAGCCCATTATCGGTCTAGATTACTGTTCACATGCTATACTGTGGTTGTGTCTACACTTTGTTGTCCTTTCACACGCAAATCGAGGCATTCCCAGGTGAAATTTCAAACACAGTCTCTCTTGACTAATTTGGATGCGCTGATTCCATTTTTATCAGTTTTACGTCCATTGGAGGTCATCTAAACCAGTTTTCAGATCAGTGTGACCCCACCTCGAAAAACGTCTCAGGTGTCCGATTGACTAATTTAGGCATTCTGAGCCCAAATATATCAGTTTCGGGCCGAGTAAAGGTCGTCTTGACCCTCATCCTGATACTGCGTATCTCTCAAACTAAAAGTCTTGTTTTGTGCTCAATCAACCAGATCAAGTCTACCAACCATTCATATATCAGTTTTAGGTCAAATTCAGGCCGTCTTCGCCAATAACTTGACACTGCGTTTCTCTTTATTAATTACCCACCGTTTTCTACTTAATCGACTTGTCTGAGTGCTCCGACCCTGATTTTGTTAGTCTCTAGGTGAGAAGAGGTCATCTGAACTATTTTCTCAATATCGTACCCCTGCTAGGGCTATCTCTCGCTATTGTACTCAGATGTTTGGTCCGAGCGTTCTAGTGATCTATTTACCAGTCTTGTGTCAAGAAATGGTCGTCTGGACTAGTTTCCCCACACTACATGGTTCATTCATTTATACACATAATAGGGTGGACCGGGTTCACTGTTGGTCGCCCCTTCACTGCATGAATAGTGCTTAAACAGCACCGTATCTGTTTAGTCTATTCAATGGGAAATATACTATATTTTTCCAACTTAATTACTCATTGCATAGTAATTAGGTTTCACGCAATTTGAGGGTCTGCGTAACGGCTTTCTGCCCGTTACACAGCCTTCAACATGGCCTTTAACACGGGCGTGTATAAGGTAACACAGGCGTGTATACATCAAACACGGGCGTGTACTAGTTGAATTTCTTTTGCACGGCCCTGTTTCAAAACACGGTCTTTTACACGTTCACAACCCGAACGGTACACGGCCTCTTACACGGCCGTGTTCTTGACTGTGTCTCAGTACATGGCCATGTTCAGTTACACGGCTTTTCACACGTTTACAACCCGAGCAATACACAGCCTCTTACATGGCCGTGTACCTGACCGTGTTCTACTATACGGCCATGTATACTTACACGGCTACACACATATACACAGTCTGAGTGGTACACGGCCACTTACACGACCATGTAACTGACCGTGTACTTTAAAAGTTGCACTAAAATGCATCAAATTATTCTTCAATTTCTCATTAAATTGAAAATTAAAGTACATGATCAGGGCAGTCCTTACAATTTATAGGCAAAAACCAAGGACCACATAGCAAATATTTTCCAACAATTTGCTAATTGTTCACGGACTAAAGTGCAAAAATTTTGGGCCAAAAATCAAATTTTTTTGTTGTCTCCTTTCCACATGGCTGAATGGCCTTTTTTCTATATTTCCAAAAATTTTTTCAAGGTTATTTTTGCATGATCTTAACCCTTGATCTCAAGGACATCAAATCCTAACCATACACCTTTCCATATTACTTTACATCCTAAATAAAAATTACATTTATGACATCAGCATAGTGATGTCATCCTATTATATATGAATTAATTCACTAATTAATCTGTGGTCAAATTTTGACCCAAAGTCAAAACGAACAGAACTTTACCGAAATCACATAGGCGAGTTCAGGCCGCCTCTGGTTTGATCGGTTTGTTTTATTTTGCTTTCGTTTAGTCAAAATTCTCTACCGTAAATTTCTATCATTTTAGTGTATTTCAGTGTACTCCCTAGGGTTTTTGGCTCTATTTTCAAACTATCTCACCTGATTCTATTTGGTAAGATTTTCCATCCTTGAACTCACTTACTTTAACACTACCAGAACATTTTTACAGTATTCTCAATAGTATTAAAACACAACTTTTTCATAATTTATTCATTAAAATTCATACATACATACAATTTTAATCTGCTCCAAGAATCTAAAATTCCTGGTTATCACATTCACCCCTCCTTATGAAATTTTCGTCCCTGAAAATTTAGAACAAGTGGGGGTACAAATTCCTAATTTCATCTTCTCCCTCCCATGTAGCCTCTTCCATGTTGTGGTTTCTCCACAGCACTGTGACTGATGGGATCGTTTTGTTCCTCAAAACTTTATCTTCGCGTGCCAAAATTTGAATAGGTCTTTCTTCATAGGTCAGATCTTCTTGAATCTGGATCGATTCAATTTTCAACATATGGGACGGATCTGATATATACTTTCTCAGCATTGACACGTGAAACACATTATGTACTGTAGATATTTCTGGAGATAATGCCAATCTATAAGCCACTTTACCAATGTGTTCGATTATTTCATATGGTCCAATATATCTCGGACTTAATTTCCCATTCTTTCTGAATCGCATTATTCCTTTCATTGGCGAAACTCTTAGGAATATGAAATCCCCTTCTTTGAACTCCAGGGCTCTTCGTCTTTTGTCTGCAAAGCTCTTCTATTGGCTCTGGCCTATTTTCATCCGTTGCTGTATTTTTGTAACTGTATGCACTGTCTCTTATACAAAATCTGTCTTATGCAATCATTTTTCTTATAAATCATACCAATAAATCGGTGATCTACACTTCCTTCCATATAGACCTTCAAAGGGTGCCATACTTATTGAAGCTTGGTAGCTATTATTATACGAAAACTCTACCAATGGAAGTTTCTCATTCCAGCTCCTTGGGAAATCTATTGTACACGCACGCAGCATGTCTTCTAGCCTTTGAATGGTTTGCTCAGATTACCCATCTGTCTGTGGATGAAATGCTATGCTCAGATGCACTTCTGTTCCCATAGATTCTTGCACACATGTACAGAAGTTCAAAGTGAATCGTGGATCATGATCTGACACAATGGATTTAAGAACTCCATGTAACTTGACTATGTGGTTAACATACAAGCTCGCTAACTTTTCTAATGAAAAGGTCATTTTTATCACAATGAATCTTGATGTTTTTGTCAATCTATCTACAATAACCCAAATGGCATCATAACCTTCTCGGGTCTTTGGTAGCCCTACCATAAAATCCATTGTGATATGTTCCTATTTCCATTCAGGAATCTCCAACGGTTCTAGCTTTCCGCCTGCCTGATGATGTTCAGCCTTAACCTTTTGGCACGTCATACATCTACTTACAAATTCAGCAATGTCTTTCTTCATCCCTTCCCACCAGAATTGTAACTTCAAATCCTGGTACATCTTACTGGCTCCGGAATGCACTGAATATGGCGTTTCATGGGCTTCTATCATAATTCACCTTCGTAATCCTACATCATCTAGAATTTGAATTCTTCCCTGATTTAGGATTAATCCATCTTTAGGTACTTCCTCTTGAGGACTTGTTAGCTTCGGGTCTTGTTTCTGAGCCTTTCTGATATCCTTATACAGCATTGATTCCAGTTGCAGTGTAGCCAATTTTCCAATCATCAGCTCCACTTTCAACATGTTGATTTCTTACTACAATGGCTTTGGAAGTTTTCCAATTGGCAGTTGTTGTGAAACAGTAGATTTTCTACTTAACGCATCTCCAACACGATTGGCTTTTCCAGGATGATAGAGAATTTCACAATCGTAGTCTTTGACCAGCTCCAGCCATCTTCTTTGCCGTATATTTAGCTCCTTTTGTGTGAAGAAATACTTTAAACTTTGGTGGTTAGTATAAATCTGACACTAAGCTCCATACAGATAGTGTCGCCAGATCTTTAGTGTGAACACTACTATCGCAAGTTCCAAGTCATGCGTGGGATAATTTCTTTCGTGGTCCCTTAATTGACGTAAGGCATAGGCAATCACCTTATCACCTTGCATCAGGATAGCTCCTAATCCCATCTTCGAGGCATCGCTGTATATCATAAACATCTCCCCTTCAGTAGGAAATGTAAGTATCGGCACGCTCGTTGGTCATTTCTTCAGCTCTTGGAAGCTTTTTTCATACACCTACGTCCACTCGTATTTCCTCTCTTTGCATGTCAAAGCTATAAGAGGTGCAGCGAGTCGTGCGAATCCCTCTACAAATCTCCTATAATAGCTAGCTAGACCTAAGAAACTTCGTATTTCCGTCACACTCTTAGGTATAGGCCATTCGTTGATCGCCTCCACTTTTGCAGGATCCATAGCAATTCCATCCTTGGAAACCACATGTCCAAGAAAATGTACTCTATCCAGCCAGAATTCGCATTTGAAGAACTTGGCATAAAGTTGATGCTTCCTTATCGTCTGCAAGACAATCTTCAGATGCTCCTCATGTTCCTTATGAGTCTTTGAATATATCAATAAACACAATGACAAACTTATCCAAGTATTCCTTAAAGACTCGATTCATTAAGTCTATAAAAGCTACTGGCGCATTTGTTAACCCAAACGGCATCACAGGAAATTCATAATGATCGTAGCGGGTTTGAAATGTGGCCTTATGGATGTCACTCTCCTTGATCCTCAGTTGATGGTCTCCTAATCGCAGATCAATCTTGGAGAATACTGCTGCGCCTTTTAGTTGATCGAACAAGTGGTCAATTCTAGGTAATGGATACCTATTCTTGATAGTAACCTTGTTCAACTCCCGGTAATCAATGCACATGCAAAACGATCCATCCTTTTTCTTGACAAACAAAACTGGAGCACCCAATGGTGAATAGCTCAGGTGTATAAATCCTTTGTCAAGAAGCTCCTTCAGCTTCTCTTGTAACTCTTTTAATTCAGCCGGTGCCATTCGGTATGGTGCCTTTGAGATAGGTGCAGTTCCTGACATCAGCTCAATCTCAAAGGAGATTTCTCATTCAGGTGGCAATCCTGGTAATTCCTCTGGGAAGACATCAATGAATTCCTTTACTATAGGAATGTCTTCGGGTTGAAGCTTCTGTTCCTCTGGCACGTCCAACATACATGTTAAATATCCAGCACAACCGCTCGACATTAGCGTCCTCGTTTTCATCGAGTTGATTATTATCTTCTTCGATTAGCATGACATATCGACATACTCAAGTCCATCTTCTTAGTCAGTTTGAAACCTTATCTTCCGCTTCTGGAAATCGATCATGGCTTGATACTTCCCTAAGAAATCCATTCCTAGTATTACATCATAGTCAGCAAGCTCCATCACAATTAATTCTGCAAATAACTCCCTATTTGCCACAATTATTGGTACATGAGGTAACTAGTAATTGGACATCAAGACTTCCCCGAGGGTAGTACGATTCTAAATGTCATACCTATATTGTCTTTAGGATATCCTATCCTATTCACAAACTAGTATGAAATGAAAGAATGCATAGCTCCAGAATCAAATAAAACAGACGCCAAATTATTAGTGACAGAGAACTGACATGTCACTACATTTGACGTTCTGGCTTCCGTATCTTCCTTTGTATAGACCATGACTATAGCATTTGCATGGGGCAATCGTTCTGGTCTTTCCTACCTCTCTGAATGGGATGAACCTTCAGCCTTAGCCTGCAGTGAATATGCCTGGGAACGTTGCTGCTGTGACTGAGACGAGCCTTGCATATTTTGCCTATTTTCCAGACAATTTCTAGCGTAGTGACTATCCTTCCCATGTTGGAAATAGGCATTTGGGGCAATTTTGCATCAAACTACACAGTCTTGAACAATAAGGCTAGCATTATTGTTCGTTCTCCTCTGCTGGTTCCTATTTCCAGAATTATTTCTTTTTCTCTTCCCCTGGGACTGCTAACCAGAAGTACTTGGTTGCTCGGCCTTAGTATTCTGATTCGGTTTGCTGATTTGTCTAACCTGGGATCCAACTTATATAGCTTTGGCCAACACTTTCTCCTTCTTCTTAGCATCCCAAATCTTTTCCCTTTCCTCCTTCTATCGAACCAAGTAATATTCAGCCCTCAACGCCCTGTTTACACAATCAGATACAGTAGTGGGTAGCATCAATCCACTGTCCACCAACGCTGAGATTTCGGGACGGAACATTCTCAGCATTTTTTGGATTTTCTCCCTCTTAGTGGTGATAATGTATGGGTACAATCGGGACAACTGGTCGAACTTGCTACAGACTTCAATCATTGATATGTCCCCCTACTTTAATTCTGCAAACTCTCTTTGCTGTGGTCGCAGCAATGTGGGATTGTAATATTTCTGATTAAACTTCTCCAGAAAGTCCAACTAAGACATCGTATACATGTTTCTTCTCAACTTAACTGATTCCCACCAAAATCTTGCATCCTTTTTCAAAACAAAGAACGCACACATAATCTTTTCCTGATCGTTCGACTCCATAAATTCCAAGATCATATGGAGTGAAGACAACCACTCCTCCGCTTCTAGAGGATCTGTGGAACCCTTGAACTCTAGCGGCTTCATTTGTTGGAATCTCTCATGTAGTGGCTCGTGGTTGATTCGGGGTTGTGGTTAGGGTTTGATTTCTTCTTCTGGTACTACTGGCGGCACTTCTGGTTTGGGTGCAGCCATTTATGGGTTTTGGCCCTCTTTTTGGCCTTGTCTTTGCTCCATTTGCTCCAGTCTTTGCCTTAATTCAGCATTTTCTCTCATTTGAGCCTTAATTAAAGCTTTTAACTCGTCTACTCTTTCTGACAGGACTGGATGCCCTCTCATATTCCTCAAGTTTCGTGGATTCACCATCTTTTTTACTTCCTATAATCACCTAAGAGTGGATCGTTAGATTTTTACGAACATACTTTTATAAGTAAAAAAAAATAGCTTTAATCATCACATAATTTCAACATTTCATTCATTGAACATGTCAAAATCTGATTGTCATTTCTTTTCATTTCAAAATTTTTCAAAAGTACATCAGTTCGAAGGCTTTTCTCAAAATAGCCTTTCGATACAGTCATATATACACACATATGAACATATATATACATTTGTACAACACATGTATTTCTGCTCCTGACCTCCTAACTGAGGTTGTTCCGGAATTGTCAAAAATTCAACTGGATCCATTTCTTCCTCATCTGTTCTGTTGCTGGCCTCGGATGGCGTTGATCCTTCAGCTAGACCTGTACCTTCTGGTTGTCTCGATGGACTAGCCTCATGGTCATTTTCCATCGGTCCAGATCCGTACAAGTGATCTAACATTGCTTCCTGTAGTAACTATTCATGCCTCTTGCGTACCATGCGCTCCATCATCATCTCCTCCTCTACTTTAGCTACAGTGACAATAAACTTATGCAAAGTAGTAGGGTATAAAGGGGTTACCCTCTGTCGTATGTTGATAATGAGTCCCTTACAAAATATATCAAAAATATCCGCCTCCGTGAGGTTGGATAGAGGACATGTCCTTACAACGCTATCCTGAAATCAGACTACATACGTGAACACTATATCGCTTAGCATCATCTACTGTCTCTCTGCCCAAAGAACAAAATCTCTGACATCTGCATACTTGGGCATAGTCAGTGGCGGTACTACCCTACTCTCAGGAGGGTCTGACACCGGTGCTGAACTCCTCTGCAAAAACTGCTTCATCATGATTTGGTGAAACTCAGCCCAATTTAGTGTTAACAGCTTCTCCTGATCACAGTACTCCCAATATAACCGTGCATCCTCATGGAATGTGCCAATGGCCATCAATACCCAGCACTCCTCATCTATGTCACATTAGCGCATGATCGTCTCTACATCATGTAGCCAGTCCTGAGTAGAGATCTCCTACTGACTTCCCTCGAACGTAGGTGGATGACTGCCTTTAAAAGCATGTACTGCCCACACTGATACTCTAGCTCCTATACGAGCTCGATCTCCCACCACTGGAATATCTACTGCAACCGGTAGGTTTATAACCGATCGAGGGGGTGGTGCTTGTACTGGTGGTCGTTATGCTACTCGTCGGATCATAGACGGTCTGATCACGGGCCTAGTCCATACCCAGATCGGTCCTCTCGATCGATATGGGTGAGGTCTCACGTAAGGTGGTCTAGTCATCGTATGGCCTACAAGATTATATATCCTTGAATATATAGAAAGTTTGTGATGATCAGGAAATATGCAGTATCAAGAAATTAGTTAAAATGACATTTTCTTGATATGAAACTGATATATTTAGAATCAGAATGCTCAAAATTAGTCATTTGAGAACAATATGTAGAGTTTGTTAGGAGGTACACAGTATCGAGATAAGGGTCAAGACGACATTTTCTTGGCCCGAAGCTGATATATTTAGACTCAGGATGCCCAAATTAGTCAATCAGGCACCTGACACGTTTTTCGAGACGGGGTCACACATATCCCGAAAACTGATCGAGATGACCTCGAATGAAGTTGAAACTGATAAATTTGGATTCAGCACGTACAAATTAGTCAGTATAGCCTATTTGTATGCTCAAATTAGCTAATTGAGCACAAAGGTAATTTTTGATCGAGAATTCACAGTACCGAAAACTGGTCAAGATGACCTCAAATGAAAATAAAACTGATATATTTGAATTCAGGATGCCCAAATTAGTCAGGATAGCCCATGTTGAAATTTTGGGCGAAAAAGTATATAAAGGGCGAAAAATCAGAAATTTCAAAAACAAGCCCATAACTTTCTCTTATTTTCTCTTTCCTCCCCTTACCCGAAAATGAACAGTAACCGACCATCAGAAACGGTGTCCGTTTTCGACACCGCCGGTGTCATCGGAAAGCTCTCACCGGGCTGAGTCCAGTGGGTCGACTCGACGGAACGACCGCCGCACGCCGCCGCACGCGCAGCTCGAATGCCGCCGGAGCCGAGAAATTCGATCGTCGATATCTCCGCCGTCCGGCCACCGTTTACCACGAAACTGGTCCCAAAAGTTTCGTGGTGAAGAGAAGAGCAAAAACCATGCCACTGATCGCCTCAACACCGGTGGAATCGCGCCGCTCAAGCTTTGAAAAAGTCGGTGAAATGCCACCGTGGAGCCACCGTCGAAACGCCTGATTTCGACCGAGTTGAAGTATGCCGTTGGTACAGAAACGACCGCAGGGCTGAGGGGAGCAAAAGCCCTCAACCAATTTTGGGAAAAAATTTCGGCACGACGGAGTTCCACCGTCGCCGCCGTGACCGTGGTTTTCGAGGGAATTTTCCGACGATAGGGGTCTCCAAACATGAAATTGAGGCCACCAATGGATTCCTCTCGTCGAGCTCTTCAAGATGGGCTACTCATTTGCCACCGTCGCCGCCGTCAACCGCCGGTCAACGACAAGTCAATAGTGACCGGAGACCAAAAATTTAAGAATGGCCTGTTGGCCTATTTTCGACGCTCCGGATACATCCGCGGCGTCAGAATTTCAAGACGGAGTCTCAAAAGCAAAAAACGGAGAATTAAAGTTTGTCCGCGTGAAATCGAACAGTTCGTTCGATCGCCAGTGGAACGATTCCGGTAGTGACTTCGGTCCCTCCATTCCTGAAATTAATGTTTTTGGAATGAGTATATATGAATTATGCATTCTGGAATGTGAAATTGTAAGAAAAATGGACTATGTGTATGGAAAATAGTCAAATGAGAAAAAGTGAAAAATGTAAATATTTTTACGTAAAAAGTTGAGTTTTTACGTAAAAATATAGGCTCTAGTATAGTACATGGTAGAATAGAACTAGGTTAGATGGTTTCGAGGCGTTTCCTAAACGCCGGGAACCCAAAAATTAAGCGGAAATGCTGCCGAAATTTTGAAAACGGCATAGAAGAGTATTTTAAGAACCAAAGGGTAAAAACGTGGTCGGGATGGAAACCCGAGCCCTTTCGGTGACCTAGAACCGAGAAAGAGCATTAACGCTCGAGAGTCAAAATAGTACCACCCGAGGGTCGGTAAATAGTAAACCAAGAAATTATGGTAAATAAGGCCGTAAAAAAATTTAGTAAAGCTCAAGAAAAATTATTTGATGATTTTTGAGCTTAGAAGATCCAGTTTAAGTAATAAAATGAGAATGATATGACTCAAAGACCCATTAGGGGTAAAACGGTAATTTTGACTGGAAAATTTCAAGAATAATAGAAAAGGATCCTAATGGACTTAGAATGGCTTAATTAAGATTTTAAGGGCCAAAGCTAAGTTGCGAATCAAAGAAAAGTAAGGTTATAATGAGAAAAATCCCATTAGGGGCAAAATGGTAATTTTGCCAAAAGTTCAGGGTAAAATAGTAATTTTACTAAAAGTTAGCAGAAAAGTTATAAATTGGATATTAGATCCTTAAATTTATGATCGAGAAATGAAACGTAGAATTTTTACGTTTTATTAAGTTTTATACATGCAAGAAGCATAGAAAATAACCGTTATTATTTCGGTTATAGGGATCCGCACCAGACGATACGAAGAGACGTCTGCGGACCAAGGAAGCAAGAAAAGAGATGCTAGCAAGTATTAGTAAGTTCAAACATTTAATTGACTGCAACATAAATGAACTGGTCATGTTATGTGTTATGTGTTCTATGTAGTAAGTTCGAATATTTAATTGACTGCAATATGAATAGACTATTATGTCTAAGTATGATATGTGGTAAGTTGAAATATGTGATTTGTTTGTAACATGAACTGACATGTTATGTTCGGTTTATGTTTAAGTGTTATATGGAATTTATGTCTGTTAGTGCTATATGCACTAAAGTGTGACTAACATAATTCACACTATAGAAAAGTTACGTTAAGAAATAAATGATTTATGAAATACAAACGAAAGAAATGAAACAAAAGAAAGAAAGAAAGAAAAGAAAAGAAACGAAAGAAAGAAAGGAAAAGAAAATGAACGAAAGAGAGAAAGAATGAATGAACAAACGAACGAAAGGATAAAGTAAAGAACGAGAAAGATAAGCAAGATAATAAGACTGAAAAGTTAAGGTTGGTGTACCGGCCTCCCCAGCTGTGAGGTTTAAGAGTTAAGAATAGCCTCCACCCCAGATGTGTGGTGCTACCGCAAGCTTAAGGTAGTTAATGGCTAACGCACTACCCTAAGTTTATAGTGTGAGATCGACCTTGGGGTTGATTGGTGGATCGCTCCCCCGTTCCCCCATTGGTCTACGCGCATTAGGTACGTCCAACCATGGGCCCACAAGAGAAAGTGAAAGATAAGAAAAGTAAAGAAAATCTAAGAAAAGCAAAGAAAAGAAAGTAAAGCTTAGCAAAGAAAAGCTAAGAAAAGAAAGTAAAGCTAAGAAAAACTAAGAAAAGCAAAGAAAAGAAAAGAAAGTAAAGCTTAGCAAAGTAAAGCTAAGAAAAGCTAAGAAAAGAAAAGAAAAGAAAAGAAAGTTAAGCTTAATAAAGAAGAGCTAAGAAAAGCTAGGAGAAGAAAAGAAAAGAGACAGATAAAGAGAGAAAAGAAAAGAAGGAGATAAAACAACAGATTAGGACATGATTTACTAGTAAAAGAAAAGAAAAGAAAAGAGAGGTAAATAAAGAAAGAGAAGAAAGGAAGGAGATGGATCGACAGATTAGGATATGATCCATCAGTCAAAGAAAAGGAACGGATTAGGATATGATCCATCGGTCAAAGAAAAGAAACAGATTAGAATATGATCCATCAGTCAAAGAAGATTAGGATATGATTCATCAGCCAAAGAAAAGAAACAGATTAGGATATGATCCATCAGTGAAAGAAAAGAAACAGATTAGGATAGGATCCACTAGTAAAAGAAAAGAAAAGAAAAGAAAAGAGAGATAAATAAAGAAAGAGAAGAAAGGAAGGAGATAGATCGACAGATTAGGATAGAATCCACCAGTAAAAGAAAAGAAAAGAAAAGAGAGATAAATAAAGAAAGAGAAGAAAGGAAGGAGATAGATCGACAGATTAGGATATGATTCATCAGCCAAAGAAAAGAAACAGATTAGGATATGATCCATCAGTGAAAGAAAAGAAACAGATTAGGATAGGATCCACTAGTAAAAGAAAAGAAAAGGAAAGAAAAGAAAAGAGAGATAAATAAAGAAAGAGAAGAAAAGAAGGAGATAAATCGACAGATTAGGATATGATCCACTAGTGAAAGTAAAAAGAAAGAAAAGAAAAGAAAGTAAAGCTAAGAAAAGCTAAGAAGAGCAAAGAAAAGAAAAGAAAGTAAAGCTAAGAAAATAAAAGAAAATAAAGTAAAGTAAAGAAAAGCTAAGAAAAGCTAGGAGAAGAAAAGAAAAGAGGCAGATAAAGAAAAAAAAAAAGAGAGAGAGAGAGAGAAATAGAATGAAGGAATAGGATATGATTTATAGAACAAGAAGAATGACATAATATAAAAGAAAGAACAAAAGAACATCACGAAGAAGAAAGAATGAAAGTAAACAAGCATAATGCCACTAATATGTGTGCATATGCTTAGCAAGAAAAGAAAAGAAGAAGAAAAGTATGACATGAAAGAAAGAAAGAATAAAAGAACATCACGAAGAAGAAAGAATGAAAGTAAACAAGCATAATGCCACTAATATGTGTGCATATGCTTAGCAAGAAAAGAAAAGAAGAAGAAAAGTATGACATGAAAGAAAGAAAGAACAAAAGAACATCACGAAGAAGAAAGAATGAAAGTAAAGAAGCATAATGTGACTAACATGTGTGCATATGCTATGTTATGCATAAATTGATATGAATAAGTCAGTTATACAATTTTAAGTGTATTTGTGATGTTTAAGCATACATTAAGTATGCTATGTTTAAATTGATATGTGTATACATTGTTTTGTATAATGTTGAGTATGTTATGCTTAAGATGTTAAGCATATATTCTGTATGTTATGTTTAAATTAGGTTATGCAAAAAAAAAAAAAAACGTTGAGATTGTTCTCTCAATGTTAGAATATGTTATATATGAAGTTGAAAGTAAAGTATAATGTATGTTCATGTTCTGATGCCACAGTTGGTATCAGACATGTTCTGTCCAAAAGGTATGAGTTAGTATTTTGTCATGAATGTATGTTTGGACTTACTGGGCCTGTCACTCATAAGTTTGTTTATGTTGCAGGTAAGCATCCTGCACGAAGATAAGACAAGTGATGGATGACGGATGGAATCTGCATGTGCCAAGAGACTGGGTGAGGGTTATGGTACTACTATGAGTCTTCCGCTGAGCTGTTTAAAAGAGTATTAAAATGATGTTTTATAATGTAAATGAAGTTAAGGCAATGTAAAAGGTTTATTATAGTAAATGTTTTACGACGATACAGTTTCCAAGTAAAGTTTAAGAAAAGAAAAAAAAAATATTCCATATTTTCATGTTCAAATGGGAAGTTAGAGTAAGCATGTTAAAGAAAGTATGTTAAAAGTAAGATACCAGCTATTATAGATGGTATCAGAATAAGTTAAAAACAAGTTAAAAGTAAGTTACCGACGACCAAAGTGGTTACAGTCTATCGCAGTTGGCAACAGTGGCTGACTGTAATAGTACTATTTAACACTACGTAGGGCGGGTCGTCACAAAGTTAACTAAGTTAAAGGAAACTAACTTACTTGGATTGACGAGCAGACCGTACTTTGTGCCAGTAGGGATATGGTCAACTGCTCTGATACCAACCTGTGGTGCCCCCGAATCCAACCACTCGAAACTGTCATGAACCGACTCTATTGCTGATCAAGACAGCCCTTATGTCGAATCTGAATCACCAATTTAAAACTCTTTTTCTTAAACTCTCATTTTTTAGGGCCTGAAAATTTCACCCATAATTTTTTTTTCTTTTTAATACATACTTTCTCAAAAAGAAAGCTAAGTATAAAAGCCATGTAAAAAACAATACTAACTTTTAGTTATCTTTTTGAGTACAATATAATGTATAATATACAAAATATTCATACTGCATTTTTTTTATACATTCTCTTCAATTTACTAACTCTCAAAGCTCAGCAGAAGACTTATGGCAGGACCAAGTCCATAGTGAATTCCCTATCCCTTGACACGCGCACATCCTGCCGCCATCCATATAGTCTACTGGACATGTTTCTTACCTGTAACATAAACAAACTGGTGAGCTAACAAGCTCAGTAAGTTCAAATATACTTAGTAAGAATCGCATGGACTCAAAAACATTAAAAACTCAATTTCTTATAAATAGTACTATTTATGATCACCATGAATAGTGACTTTGACCTTTGATCGATAAATAGTAAATGTTACCCTAATAGGTTACTATTCACATTACTTGAACTGGATACTGTTCACATTAGCCTAACCGGTTACTATTCATATTAGCCTAACCAGTTACTATTCCCATTTTTCTAACCGAGTTCGCTATACTTAATGTAAGTTTCAGTTATGCTCAATTATGGCTTTTTATTGATTATTCCTTCTCTATTTGTATTCTGGTATTGAGCTCTTTTATAGAAGTACTGATAATTTATCTTGCGCGCTGACTGGGAGGGCCTAGGGAGTGACCCTAGAGCTTCGGCCTCCATAGCCTTTATTATATCCCCATAGGACCTGAAAAACCTCCATCACAACATTGGAGGGACGGTACGTCTTAAATGGTTTTATTACCATCTTTCAATTATAGTTTTGACCAAGTGACATTAATCGTCACCTCAAGGTCACTATCCTCCATCACCCGTAAGCCTTAGATATTCTTTTCCTTTTATTATGTAGGACCTGTTATACTAACTAATCCCCAAACGTCCATAAGACTTGATACCTAGTGTACAACTAGTACATAATAGAGTAATACAGTATTTTATGTTGCAAACATGAAAATGCTTGAACTTACTAATACTGCGATAACGTCCACTTCCGGAACTCCTCCGCAGTTCTATCTCTAATTTGGGTCCCTACAGACATAATATTATCTGTTAATACCCTATATTAATTATCACTTTAAATATATTTATTTTGTGATAAATTTTACAAAATATTTCAATTCTTTATATGGTACATAGTTTGTAACATGCCCGTATCCTTGGCCGTATACCTCTCGGTTTTATTTTACACGGCCGTGTTCCACTTACATGCCCGTGTACTAATTAAACTCTAGATTTTCAACTTTAAAATCTTTATTTTGGGTCTTAGAATTTTATTTAAGTTGTTCTCGGTCTTTTAAGGACCTTTCCGAGCCTTTCAGAAATTTTTAGTCAAAATGACCATTTTACCCCTAATGGGTCTCGGGACCGTAACTATTCCGTTCTATCATTTTTTCTCAAATTTTCTAAGCCCAAATATCTTAAAATAACATTCCCTAGGCTTCTGTATCATTTTACAGCTTAATTTGCTGCAAAATCCCAATTATCCATTTTCCCGGTCCTCAATTACTATTCATCCATCACCTATAGTCGTTTCTCGTTTTTCAAGCATTTCGGAACCTCAAATGGCCATTTCACTGCTCTTGAAATGTTTTTCATCCCGTCCCTGGCCCTCGGTCCCTGAAAGGCTCGGGTTTCCTATCCCGACCTAATTTTTCCCTTGTTTCCAAAAATACCCCTAACATGAATTATTTTCCTGTTTGAGGCATTTTAGTCATTAAGGGTCGGTTTACAATTCCTCTTGGGTTGGTTTTCCATTTTCAATTTTAATCCACCGAGGGATCCCAGTTTCCTTCCCAAGTCTAATATTTTTACCCCTCATTCCCCGAAATGCCTTTATGCATTTTAAAAATTTCGGCAGCATTTCCGCTTATATTTTAAGGTTTTCCTGGCGTTAGGTATGCCTCAGAATCTTTATACCTGCCACGTACTATACCAGAGGCCTATTTTATACAAAGTCTTGAAACTTTGTATAAAAATTTTCCACATTAACCAATGTTTAAAAATCAATACACAACATCAATTCTTTTCAAACCTAGCCTTGGTTTATCACGTTAATCATCACCAAATATTTTTCATCACCTTCCACAATTATCACATTTTATTCTTAGGTTTTCAAATGTGCAAATCAACATCAAAACCTAGCAAAATGTTCATTCTAACCCTAGCATAAGCCACGGATTTTCATGCAAATTCACATAGAAAATCTTGTTTTCTTTCCTAGGGTTTTTTCAACATTACACATTCTTATTTAACACTAAAAATTTCCCATTTTCTAGTGTTTATCATCCATGGATTTTAGCATGAAAATTACATCAATTTTTCTTGTTTCTTGATTCCAATTCATGCTTAATTCAATATGTAACCAAATGAACATAAACACTAAACCAAATTACCAATTTCCAATTCACTTTTCGCACCAATAATGCCACGGATTTTCATGGAAACATGCAAAATTTTTGCTTGTTTCTTAACCCTAAATCATGCTTTAATCTCTAATACACCAAACTAATCATAACATCAACAAAACATCAATTTTTATCAATGTTTCTCCACCTTCATACCCACGGATTTTCACTAAGAAAATCAAGTAAAATTGCTTTAATTTAGAAGCTTACCTTATCTATTTGATTGCTTGATGCTAGAAATGAAATGGAAGCTAATTTTGGTGTGAAATTTTGGACAAAATCTGGCTTAAATAGGGGGAAAAGTCCACGGTTTTTGGCTGATCAAGAATGGCAAGAATGGCAAGAATATGGCCAATTTTTCCATTTTTTTCTAACGAATTTTGAAGCCTATTTATAGGCAAAAACCAATGACCGCTTAGCAAATTTATTCCAACAATTTGCTAATTGTTCAACGACTAAAGTGTAATAATTTTGGGCCAAAAATCAAATTTTTTTGTTGTCTCCTTTCCACATGGCCGAATGGCCTTTTTTCTATATTTCTAAGAAATTTTTCAAGGTAATTTTGGCATGATCTTAACCCTTGATCTCAAGGACATCGAATCCTAGCCATACCCCTTTCCATATTACTTTCCATCCTAAATAAAATTTACATTTATGACATCAACATGGTGATGTCATCCTATTATATATGAATTAATTTACTAATTAATCTGTGGTCAAATTTTGACTGGAAGTAAAACCGAACAAAACTTTACCGAAATCGCGTAGGCAAGTTCTGGGCGCTTCCGGTGCGATCGATTTGTTTTATTTTGCTTCCGTTTGGTCAAAATTCCCTACCATAAGTTTCTATCTTTTTAGTGTATTTCACTGTACTCCCTAGGGTTTTCGGCTCTGTTTTCGAACCATCTCACCCGATTCTGTTTAGTAAGATTTTCCATCCCCGTACTCACTTACTTTAACACTGTCAGAACATTTTTACAGTATTCTCAACAGTATTAAAACACAACTTTTTCATAATTTATTCATTAAAATTCATACATATATACAATTTCAATCTACTCCGAGAATCTAAAATTCTCGGTTATCACACTAATTTTTGGCAAAACTTTGGCTAGATTTTAGGCTTGAAAAATGGTGGTTTGGGGGCAGTGGGGTAGTCAGTAGCAGCAAAGGAACTGAGAGAGGAAGAATTATGGTTTTTGGGGTGTGAAAAAGAAAGGGACACAACTAAAGCTAGACTCACCCTTTTATAGATAAACATAAGTGAAATTAACCAACACTAAGCTCAAATAATCAAGCCAATCTTAAGCTAATTTGGGGACAAATTTCTGTCCATTTCAGCCCTTGGGAGCCATGGGAGCTACGTTCATTAACGGAGGGAAGATTAAAAAATTTTTGGTGATGGAATGTGATGGAAATGTGACATTTTTTATTCAAATTATGTCATAGCTTGTCCCATATTTTAATACTACTTTTTCCCACTCGTTAGGGCTGTGTTTGGGTTGTTTCTAGCTGCTTGCACATGGTTTTCTAAGAGAAAATTTCATCTGTAAAGTCTTCTCTTTGCAGTCTAATTTCTGTCGTTCGGTATCCGACCCTTTTTCGGTAGTGTTATACTTTTCACCCGGAATTGGATTTTCTGAGCCCGATTTTTGTACTGATCAATCCTAGTCAATTTATACTGTCTAAGAGCGCATTTTATACTAGTTTACTAATCCTTTCCTATATCGTGATTGTGTCTATACTGTGTTGTCCTTTCACACGCATATCGAGGCGTTCTTAGGTGAAATTTCAAACATAGTCTCTCTTGATTAATTTGGATGTGTAGATTTCAATTTTATCAGTTTTACGTCCATCTATGGTCATCCGAACCAATTTTTAGGATCTATGTGACCCTACCTCGAAAAACATGCCAGGTGCCCAATTGACTAATTTGGGCGTTCTAAGTCTAAATATATCAGTTTTGGGGCGAGAAAAAGTCGTCTCAACCCTCATCTCGATACTGTATATCTCTCAAACAAAAATTCTCGTTTTATGCCCAATTGACCAGATTGAGCCTACTGACTGCTGATATATCAGTTTTATGTCAAATTAAGGCCGTCTTGGCCATTAACCTGACGTTGTGTTTTCCACTATTTACTATTCATTGTTTTCTAGTTTAACTGACTAGTTTGAGTGTTCTAACTCTGATTTTTTCAGTCTCCGGGTGAGAAGAGATCATTCAGACCATTTTCTAGATATCGTACCCTTGCTAGGGTTATTTATCATTATTGTGCTCAGATGTTTGGCCTGAGCGTTCTAGTGATCTGTTCACCAGTCTTGTGTCAAGAAATGGTCATCCGGACCATTTTCTGACACTGCATGTCTCATACACTTTTACACATAATAGGGTGGACCAAGTTCACTGTCAGTCACCCCTTTTCACTGCATGAAAGCATCGTACCTGTTTAATCTTTTCAACTGGAAATTATATTGTATTTTTCAACTTAATTACTCATTACATAGTAATTAGGTTTTATATATTTTGAAAGTCTGTATAACGGCCCTCTGCTTATTACACAGTCTTCTACATGGGTTCTAACACGGGCATGTATTGTCCGGACACGGGCGTGTACTAGTTGAGTTTGCTCAACACAGCCATGTCCTGAAACACGTTCATAATTCTGAGAGATACACGGCCACTTACATGGCCGTGTACCTGACCGTGTCACACTACAAAGCCATGTACTCTCACACGGCTTCTCACACTTATACAATCTGATCGGTATAGGGCTTCTTACATGGCCATTTACTTAATTGTGTTCCTTGAATTTGCACTAAAAGGCATCAAATTATTTCTCAATTTCTCATTATATGGAAATTAGGTTACATGAACGAGGCAGTCCTTACAACCTATCCCCCTTACAAAATTTTCATCCTCGAAAATTAGAATAAATCCGGGAAGTCTCTTATCATATCTTCTTCCCATTTCCATGTGGCTTCCTCTATACTATGGTTCTTCCACAACACTTTTACCAAGTGTATGACTTTATTTCTAAATACATTCTCTTCTCTAGCTAAAATCTGCATGGGTTTCACCTTGTATGTCATATCGGCATGCACTCCGTGCAGTCTTACTATCTGAGCTACATACGTTTCTGTAAATCTTCTACCGAGTAGCTCACTTCTATAGCTAGAAATCGAGCTGATTTCATCAATCTATCCACAATCACCCAGATTACATCATTGCCACTTGACGTTTTCTACAATACCACTACTGTGACGCCTTAAATTTTATTTAAGGGTCAATATATAATTTAAATAAAATTAGTGTGCCAAAAATTAATTTAAAAATCTTTTGGAAACCCTAGGTTGGTTTCCTAGTCAAATTCCGCTCAAAAAGTCAACAATTTGAACTTCAAAAAGAAACCCTAAAACATTCGGCCATCACTTGGGATTTTAAATTAAAATTTAAATTCCACAAATCCAAGAAGGATTCAAATTCAAATTTCATTCCTTAGATATAAAGAAGAAATTCGGCCATAAAGTGTAGGAAATAAAGGAGATTTTATTTGAATTAAAAGCTAGGTTAAAACTCAATTAAAATTCAAATTATTTTTCCTTAAAAACTAAGGGATAATTTTCGGCCACTTAAGGGGAAATAAGAGAGAAAACCCTAGCCTCAAAACAGCATAAAAACTTTCCCTTTTGCCCCTTAAAATTTTTCAGCCAAACAAGGAAGAGAAAGGGAAAGAAAAACCTAGTATAAAAACTTCTTTTAACTCTCATTCACCCTTCCTTTCACCCTCAAAAATTCGGCCAGCTTTCCCCTCTCTCCTCTCTGAATTTTCTCTCCCAAAACACACCCAAAATAGCAAACAAAACCTATCAAAAGGCAGCTCAAAGATTCAACAATTTTTTTAGACAAAAACAAGGTGAGAAATCAAACTTTTTCCTTCCTTCTCCTTTTGGTTTTAAATCCGAATTTTTATATGGTTTTCTCCATTGTTTTCCCTACTGTTTTGAAGACTCCAACACTCACACAAATTCAGCCAAAAAGGAGACCAAGCATCAAAAATAGTGCAGCATAAACAAGGTGTGAATCTCTCTCTCAAAACCTAAAAATTTTGCCTCTTTGTTCCCTTTCAAAAACCCTAATATCACATGTGTAAATTTTATGATTTTCCAATTTGATTCTTGGCTTGTGTTAATGACATATAAATAAGGTTTTCCACAAAATTTCGTGATCATTGGATGAAAATTGAATTGGTTTGAGGCTAATCGAAATTCGGACACAGAAAAACGGAAATCTGGAAAATTACCATATGAATAGTAAATTTGTGTCAGCCATAACTTGAGTTTTAAAAACGATTTTGAGTGAGTCTTGAGCCTAAAATTAAATTCAAGATGTCCCTAAATGCCTGTAAAATTTCAGAACCAAACTCATCCGTTTGCCCAGTCAAAATATTTTTTTAATATAGGCGGACAGAACTGCCAGTTTTTGAACTGAAACTGAAACCCAGATTTTATGCCTGAAAACAACCCCTCGGTTTTTGGCCTAATTGAATGAACAAATGATGTCTAAAAATTATAAAAATTATATGGAATTAAAGCTACGGATGTCTAGTTTAACATATTAAAAATTTAGAATTTTTGGGTTTAAAAATGAATTGATATTGATTTTACAATCAGCCTAGGTCAGTCTGCCCATGACCAGAAATATCCTAACTTAGAGTTTTTCACAAATTTTAAATCCCAAATGTTTATTAATCGTTTTAAAATCTTTTGTGGCACACTAAAATGATTTGATGATTATGTCTAGACCTAGACTAATCATATGTTGTGATTATAGGACTTATTTGACGTTCTTGCTGGATTTGTGGATCACGTTATCGTAACGCTTGTGCGATAATCGAGGTAGGACGTTCTAGCCTTTTTTGGGAGTAGTCAAGTGTTTTAAATTTCCCTGTTTTATCGATGGCATGCTGTTTTCAGTTTATGAAATTATTATATTGTTTTTGATGAAATAAACGCATGCAACGTATTTGGTAATTAAATGTGTATTTTAAAACGTGTTTTGATTTATGGCATAATATAACTTGGTAAATACCATCTTTTGAATAATCTGGTGAACATAATTGAGCTCTAGTTCATGATCATTGTAAATGATGCGTGCGTCCCAAAGTTGACACCATGGGGGAAGGTTCCTAAACCTGCGCAGGGCCGTTCGGCCTATTTAGACCGTAACGAGATGATCTAGGATAATTCAAATTCGAGGCACGTATATTATAGCTACGACAAGTCCTCACTCATAATAAGATGGTTGTTTTAATGATTTATGATTTTAATATTGGGGCACGTATATTGCAGCTACGCTAAGTCCTCAGCAGAATAAAACTTGCATTAAAAAAAATGTTTTTCACGAATTTGTTGATTATTTTTTTGTTATGATTATTATGTCATGTATTTTTTTTAAATTGTTGATTATTTTTGGAAACGAATATTATGCCATATTTTTAAATGTTATCTGTTAACCCACTTTTGTTTCTGTCCTACTGAGCCAGCGCTCACGTCCCTTTTCTTTGTGATTTCGAAATGACTACTTCCAGGTACGGGATGTAGCAGTTCCGAAATTCGTTGAGATATCCGTTACTACCGAAGATGATGCTATCCGTTTTCTCCATCTTCTTCTTTCTGTTTCTCGTTCTGATGTAATGAGACTTTAAGTTTGTACTTATTTCACGTTATTCAAATTTCATGCTTGGGAATATTTTATGGTTGGTAATTTCTTTTGAAAACTGATTTTGTGTTTGACTTCCGTATTAAAAAGCATTTATTTTCTCCTTTATTTTATTTTGTGGTTATGATGCTACTTTATAATTAGGCTTAGCTAAATTATAATATTGACCTGTTGTTTTTGTAATAAATGTTTTCCTTAAATCTCGGGTTGATATTATGATTTGGCTGCCGTGTCATGTGTCTAAATTTTGGGCCGTGACAACTACGAAATCCATCAAAATTTGGTCCCATTTCCATTTGGGCAACTCGATCTTCGATAGTTCTCCTACCAGCCATTGATGTTCCACTTTAATCTTCTGACATGTAAGGCATCCGGTGACGAACTCGGTGGCGTCATTCTTTCATCTTAAGTCACCAAAAACTCTCTTTCAAGTCCTTGTAACTCTTATTTGCCCCTGGATGTATAGAATATGGCATTTCATGAGCCTCTAAGAGGATCCGCTTCCTGAGTTCCTTATTCATCAGAATGCATACCCTATCTCTATAATAGAGCATGTCATCCTTAAAGACTCGAAATTCTGAATCCTAGTCCTCTATAGCCTCTTTTCTGAGCTTGATTAGGGATGAATTTAGGTCCTGACCTATCTTAATTCCTCCTAGGAGTGTCAATTGGATGGTCAAGTATGACAACCTCCCCATAAAAATCTCGATCTCATAACTTTATAGTCCCTTTTTGTAACGCTCCCGTCAGGGTACTGATAGCCATAAGCGACAAAGAATGCCTTTGACTTAGCGTATCGGCCACCTTATTGACCTTTCCTAATTGGTAAAGGATCTCACAGTCATACTTCCTTACTAATTCTAGCCATCTTCGCTGCCTCGCGTTGAGCTCCTTCTGCGTGAAGATGTACTCGAGGCTCTGGTGGCCCGTGTAAATCTTGCACTTAATGTTGTACAGACAGTACCTCCATATCTCAAGCACAAAAACGATTGCTGTTAGTTCCATATCATGAGTACGATAGTTCTTCTCATGGTCCTTGTCATTGTCGTCGTTGCCTTCCACCTCTAAGAGGGGTTCAGGAGACGAAGGGGCTAGTTCAAGCTCTTCCATGGGTTCCCTTGACGTCCTCAAGTGCTTCATGCTGATGCTCTTCCTTGGTTTCATCATGATCCTTCTTCAACATGTGTTGTCGAATTCCATATCAGTTTCCTTGTAGCGCACGACATACGTTAGAATTATGTCACTAGACATCTGCTGCAGTCTCTCAGTCCGATGAACAGATTCCTATATATCTGTAACTTTAGGGAACTTAGGTGGTTTCACCTCCCAGCTTGCCCACAGAGAAAAACTGGGGCTAATGCTGGACTCCTTTCGGTGATTTGCTTGATCATGGTGTGACAAAACTTGACCCAATTAAGAGCTCATCCTGGTCATAAGAATCTCAATACCCATGAGAGTACCTTGCTGAAAGATATCAACAACCATCAGGACTCAATTATCCTGATTAATGGCGTACAATTGGGGAATCATTTTGATAACGTGAAACCAGTCCTGACATTCTCATGGAGTGCAGAGTACTGTTTGCTACTCAAAACTTAGTAGACAACTAGCCCTAAAGATCGATACCTGAAGATCGATACAATTCGGGTGGCAATCCATGTTCCTACTTTAAATAGTTCCTTAGCACTGCATGGTTGTGATTCTACGTATGGTAACCTTACCATCCCTTCTGACTCTTTCTTTTTCAGTCGGTACCAAATCTGGACAAGGTTGAGCCAGCTGCTCAATTTCCCTGACTGCCTCTATAATAGTCATGCCACCTTGGTGCTGGTTGTTGAATTCGTCTTGCTGCACTATTAGTGCTTCTTCATTGAAGTACATCCCTCTTAATTCCTCAATGAAGTCACTCCAACTCATCTTACTAATGTTCTTACTGGTCACTGCTGTCTTCTATTTTTGACGCACCTCTTCCTTGAGGTAAGGGATATGTACATCAGCTTCTCTCATCGGCCAATTCACCTAGAATTCAATACTACTTGGTTATCTGCTAACCGATCATCAGCTCCTATGGGGTTGGTGGTTCCTTTAAACTCTGATGCCTTCATGCGCCGGAACCTCTCGTAAAAGTCACCTTCCCTAAGGGGATCAGTGGAAGAGCGTTGGCTGCTACAGGAATAGCTGTTGCTGGGTGTGACAACCGGGAAATTCAGGCAATTCTCGGATGAAAATGTACAAATGTATGTATATAACAATTTGTACTATTTAAAGAGTGAAATAAATATATTTATATTGTTTAGAATATATGAAAATGTTCTAACAATACTGACGAGTAAGAATTCAGTGTTGGAAAAATTCACTGAGTTAAAACGGGTGAAACGGTGCCAAAACCGACATTGAAAACCCTAACCGGGGCAATAAAAGATGGAAAACTTCCGGGATTAATTTTAATCAAACGAAAGCAATTTAAATTGATCCGACTGCACAGGAGACCTCAGGAACACGCCGGGACGATTTCAGGAAAATTTTGGCTCGAACCGGTATCAGTCAAAAAGTAGTCGAATTAATGTGAATAGTAAAAGTCAAAGTCAACTTTTACTTTAGCATTTATGACATCATTAATCCATTTAATAAATAGAAAGAAAATGGTGGTTGGTAGCATTAATGGCCATGATTCATCTACTTTTTGATCTAAAGGCCAAGATTTGGTCAAAATTCATCATTTTTAATTTTTGAAAATCATGGAAAGTATTAGTGTTGAAAGTTGGTGAAATCTCATTGGTGGAAAGCCAAATTAATTGGCTTATTGCATGGTTAAGTCGGCAAAATTTAACAAAAGTGGCCGAAGTCAAATTTCAAGCCAAAAACCAAAGAAAAATTTTCTAAGTATCCTTCCATGGTGGAGCCGTGAGCTACCAAGGGAAACCAAGCAATTTCTTCAATAATTCTACACAAAATTGGTGTCAACACATTCCTTGAAGACAAAGGAAGTAATTGACTAAGGTAACTCCCCTTGCACTTAACTTTTTCTTGGTTTTTCTTCAAGAAAACCGTGGGGTGAATAGTGAAAAAAGATGGAAAATTTTTGGTTGTTTTCCATGATTTGATGCTTGGGTTTTGTTAAGGGTGTAATAAGGAAGAAAACCATGTATTTGGTTTAAAGAAAAACCGAAATTTTGTTGGTTTTCCAAGGGAAAAACCGTGGGTTACCTTAGGTAAACAATGAGAAATTTGTGTGGTTTAATTGCTAACATGCTTTCAAGTTAAATTTTGTGAAGAATAAACCATGAATTTCATTATGGAAAGCTTGAAAAAATTTTGGTGTGCATTTACATAATGTGGCCGTGGGGTTACTTAGGGTTTGGAAGAAAAATTTGCATGGTTTTATGTGATGTTTGGTTAATTGAAATCATGCATTTTATAATGTAAATGATGGAATTATGAGTGAAAGAATGAAACAAAAATGTTGTGCATGTTTTTCATTCATTGGCCGTGGGTTATATATGGTTAAAACCCTAAGAATTTGGTTGAAAAATGTAATGAAAATGGGCTTGAAAATGTGTTAAAAAAATGACATTTTCATAGCCTAAAATGTGGTGGAAAATTTGAGAAGTTTGGTTCGGTTTGATAGTGAAAACCGAGACCAAAACTAAGGACAAAATTGAGAAAAAATTTTGTAATGTGGGTTGAAATATGAAATTGGAAATTTGTGAGCTTTTATGTAAAAGTTTTTTTGTAAGCTTTTATGTAAAAGTTTGGAAAACTTTTACATAAAATAGGCTTGTGGTATAGTACGTGGCAGGTACATATGGTTCGAGGCGTACCTAACGCCGGAAGCCTTAAAATTACGCCGAAATGCTGCCGAAATTTCGAAAACGGCATTCGGGGTAAAATGGAAATTAAAAATAAAAGTTAGGGCCAGGACGGAAACCCGAGTCCCTAACGGAAAAATGTAATAAGGGAAACCTAAGGGGTGGTTCATGAATAGTAACCCGTCCCCTTGAAAATTTAAAACGCGAGTGAAATTGAAAAAAAACCGACCCCGAGGGGGGGGTGTTTTTGGAAATGAAATAAAGGTCCGAGTCGGGAACGGAAAACCCGAGCCTCGGAGACCTAGGTCGGGAAAGTCTAGATGAACGTTTTAAATACTAGTGAAACGTTCATTTGAGGCTCCGAAACGATAGAAAATCGCTAAACCGACGTAGGGGTCGGAATAGTGCTTCCCGAGGGTCGGGAAAGTGAAAAGTGAGAATAAAATAAAAAACGAACCCGGTAATGATTAGAAAATAGTCAGAAAAGTTCCTGAGAGCCAAAAATGCAGTCTGGATCGGGAAAATTTCCGTCAGGGGTAAAATTGTAATTTTGCCAAAGTATAGGGGCAAAATCGTAATTTTACCAAAATACAAGGGCAAAATTGTAATTTTCCAAAAGTTGAGAAAAAATGGTGAAAATGATAAATAAAGCCTAAAAAGTTATAAATAGGTTTTATTTAAGCTTTTTAATGAAAAATAAAAGCTATAAATGGGAATGAAATTAACAGACAAGGTTTTGTCTGTAGGATCCAAAAATCGACCTACAAGGAAGGTGATCTGAGATCCAAGAGAGAAAGAAAGTTAAGAGACTGATAAGGTAAGTTCAGACATTTACCTGTCTGCAACATATAGCAATATTGTGCTAACTTTAATATACTAACTATAAGTTAGGTACATATGTGCTACGGGCACTATTATAGAGTAGAGAGAGAGACGTAATGTGCTTCGGGCACTATAAGAATGGGACACATGGTTAATTGTGCTTCAGGCACTAGAGCGAGGTTAAAAAAACTCACTCAACTAAAATTAAAATGTGAACCATTCCTAACCACGGGACAATGTGAAGTCACCGGGTTAGAATGTTAAAAAGTCGGTAATGAAACCACTTTCTGGCGTACCAGCCTTCCGTATAGGGAGGTACTTTTGCCTTCGGGGCTATGAGATTAAGGCTGTGGAGGTCAGCACTGATGTACCGCTCCCAGTTATGTACTATTTTGCCTTCGGGGCTATGAGATTAAGGCTGTGGAGGTCAGCACTAATGTACCGCTCCCAGTCATGCGCACTTAAATGGTACTGCCAACCTGAGCTCAAAACCAGAACATAAGCACAGATAATCACCTAAAACTGAAACTATGCCATAAGTGAGCATAAGACAGTTTAGTGAGAGTACTAACATCGCGGTAGATGTACTGTTGTGACACTGTGTGAGGTCAACCTTACTATTCACGTATGAATAGTGGTCAAAGTTACTATTCATAGAGGAATAGTGGTCAACGGGACTATTCACAATAAATAGTACTATTCATAGAAATTTTATTTCTGGCATGTTTGAACTTACTGAGCCTGTAGCTCACCATTTTTGCTAATGTTGCAGGTAAGCGACCAGCTCAGTAGCTTGTTTGACTGGATGGTGTACGGGATGGCGCGTGTCAAATCGGATAACTGGGCGAGGGATATGGTCCTGCCAGAGTCTTTCCGCTGAGCGATAAAAAGGGAAGAAAAAAAAAAAGAAAGAAACAGTCTTTTGTAATATTATATATTTTACGAAAGTACTGTAATATGTAAATTACTTTGTACTTGCCAACAAAGTAAATAGTGGGAAATATTTACATGATGTTTAAAGAAAAAAAAAATTTCCCAAAAACGTCATGATTTAAAAAGAGTAGAGAGATAAGTCGGCGACCCATGAGAGTACAATCTATCGCAGTTAGCGATAAAGCTCAACTGTAATAGTATTGTATGATCTCCACAAGGGGCGGGCCGCCACAGTTGGTATCAGAGCAAGGTTTACGGTTGGTGAAGTTTAGAATACCAACTGCTGTCACTGTTGGTATTAGAGCGGAATTACGATGGATCTAGTTTGGATTACCAACTGCAGTCATAGTTGGTATATCAGAGCAGTGTGACCATATCCTGATTTGACACTTTGCGCATCCTGCACCGCTATCCAAGTAAGTAGTTTACTTAAGTTTAGTTAATTATTTTCTTATATGAAAATAATTATGTTATAGGTAGCAAGATGACCAGACCCCCTTATGTGAGACCACCGCTACCTCGACCGAGAGGAGTATTACGGGTATGGACGAGACCTATTGTGAGGCCGTCTATGTCCCAACGACCAGTAATTAGACCCCCGGTGCCCGAGAGACCTCCGGTACCAGTACCAGCATCAGTGCCAGTGCCAGTAGATGTTGTACAGCCACGACCGATAGTTCATCCACCTGTAGTAGTGGACATTCCAGTTGTTGGTGGACGCCAACATATTGGGGTGAGAGTTTCGGCTCGGGCAGTACAGGCATTTCGAGCTAGCAGTCCTCCGATGTTTGATGGTGGACGATAGTCGATGGAGACGAAGGACTGGCTCCATGCCATAGAGAGGATTATGGTGATATGCGACATCGATAGAGATATGTGGATCCAGTTGGCCATCAGTATGTTTCAGGGAGATGCTCGAGTATTTTGGCAGTATTGCGATCAGGAGATTTTATTAGGATTCAGTTGGGCTAAGTTCTGTCAGCGGTTGGCTGATCAGTTTCCGCCTAGGGATCTGGCACCTGCTCCAGCACCTCCAGAGAGACGAGAGGCTGATACACCTGCGTATCCCAGATTTGATGAGGTTAGGGACTACATTCTTCAGACTGAGAGGATGGTCATGCTGTCTGGTGAGACAGTGATGTCTTATACGGCACGATTTGAGGAGGCCATCAGGAGAAGATGTCCGTTGCCCAACCTCACTGAAGCAAACTGTTGTGAGCTGTTCTGGAAAGGTTTACCCTTGGAGTTGAGACAGAGGATAATCAAGCCGTTTCCTCCGACACTCCAAGAGTTTGTGGTGACGATCAGGACGATTGAGAGAGAGCTTCTGATTGAGCATCTGACGCAGGGTCGATGAGAGACACTGGGTCAAGATGAGATGTTTGCACGCATCTTCAGACCGAGGAGAATGATGAATGATCATGAAGCTGGACCGTCTAGACCACGAAGAGGTGATGACTCAGGACAGGGAGCATTGCCTAGGGGCGGTGACGATTCAGATGATCCAGATGACGATGAGGATCCGGAAGAATATCCTCTAATCCCAGACACAGGGGATGCGTGATCAGTAGATATGTATACATGTACATAAGTAGCTATTAGAGAAAAGCTCTTTTGTATAGACTTGTGGCCAAAATGTATAAAATGGCCGATGTATATATGACTGGTGATGATTATGTATGACATATAAATGTTTTGCTATGAATAAAATATCAAAATGATTATATGTTGTACGATGATGTGTTACAATGATGTGGCTTTACAGTACCCTAAATTTCGTGAATTGATATGATTTTACGAATGTGGTTATGGAAAAGCTAACGGTGAATTATTGTGCCATAATAGGACAATAGACAAGATGGTAGATTTGCATAATCGACCATAAGGATGAGAGCGACGTCCTAATGTTATGGAGAGACTGGATCAGATACAAGCTCTGTTAGAAGCTCAGATGCAAGAAAATGCTAATCTGAGGAGACGGGTAGAAGAGCTAGATCAGAGACAAGGCTCTAAGGGTACCCAAGTGGAACAGGAAGCTGAGGTAGATCCAGTTATCCCTCCAGCTGCTGTGAATGAAAGAGTTCCTGAACCTCAACCAGTATTGAATTTGGAACCCCTCTATGAAAGATTCAAGCGTATGAGGCCGCCAGAATTTGAAGGATCTACAAATCCTCTAGAGGCTGAAGACTGGTTGTCATCATTACAAGTGATCATGGAATTCATGAACCTAACCGACCGAGAGAAGGTTGCATGTGCGTCTTTTGTGCTGAGAAAAGATGCTCGTTTTTGGTGAGACACTGTACGAATGAGAAGAGACGTGTCTACCATGAGTTGGGCGGAATTTCTGGAAGAATTTAACCAGAAATATTACGACCCTACATCTCTGAGACAACAACAGAAAGAGTTCTCAGAATTGACTCAAGGAAACATGTCGGTAAGTGAGGTTTGCCGAAAGTTCGACCAGTTATCCCGTTTGTGCCCTTATGTAGTCCCTACTGAGAGGGAGAAGATACAGAAAATGATCGGGATGTTCAGGCCAGAAATTGCTACGTTAGTAGACACTAGACAAGTACCACCTACTTCTGTAGCAGACTGTGTGAGTCGGGCCATCAGAGCTGAGTTTCATGTAGCCCGACAGAAAGAGGAAAGAGAAAAACACTGGGAGGCTAAGAAGAAGGAGAGGGCTTTGGCGAAGTCTACACAAGCTAGTCAATCAAGCAAGCCAAGTCAGAATGCTAAACCAAGCCAGGGCAATAGTCAAGGTTCCCAGTAAAACAAGAGGAAAGGCAATTTTTCTGGAAATCGCCAGGGCAATAATCGAAGCCAGCAGCGGAGAACAGCTGGTAATGCGGAATCCAATGTACAAAATTGCCCTACATGCGGGAAAAGACATTCTGGGCAATGCAGATTTGGGCCACTTGTTTGCTATGAATGTGGAAATGAAGGCCATTACGCCAGAAACTGTCCAAATAGACAGGGTGGACAAGGCACTTCCCAACAGCACCAGACACGCCCACAAGCTCATTCCCTTCAGGCCAGAGTTGAAGAGTCACCAGTAAGGCCGCAACGCCAGGAGCGTGTACCACGTGCCGATGCTCGTGTGATGGCCTACAGTAAAGAGGATGCAGAGGCAGGAACATCGAACGTGGTGACAGGTCAGCTTCCTGTCACTAGTCATGTAGCCTCTGTACTATTCGATTCTGGTGCTACGCATTCTTTTGTTTCCTATGAATTTGCTAACAAGATAGGACTTCCTAAGGACAATATGGGAAGGGTATTTAAGAGAGCTTTACCCTCTGGGGAAGTATTGTTGTCCAATTACTGGCTGCCTCATGTACCAGTATATGTGGCAAATAGGGAACTATATGCGGAGTTGATCGTAATGAAGATTGCGGATTACGATGTGATTCTAGGCATGGATTTCCTAGGGAAATACCGAGCTACGATCGATTTTCGAAATCGAAAGATAGTATTCCAACCCGAGGAAGAAGAGAGTTTCGAGTATGTTGATACTTCTCGAAAACCCGGGAAGATGATGATCAGTTCGCTGAGAGCAAGCAAGCTGATAGCCAGTGGTTGCATGGGATATCTGGCATATGTGGTGGATACTACAGAGGAACAGAAGCTTCAACCTGAAGATGTTCCTGTGGTTAATGAGTTTCTTGACGTATTTCCAGAAGAGTTACCAGGGATACCTCCAGAGAGAGAAATCTCGTTCGAAATTGAGTTGATGCCTGGAACAGCACCTATTTCCAAAGCACCATACTACATGGCTCCAGTGGAGTTAAAGGAGCTGCAGGTACAATTAAAGGAGCTTTTGGATTAAGGATTCATCAGGCTGAGTTTTTCTCCATGGGGTGCACCTGTGTTATTCGTCAAGAAAAAGGATGGAACATTCCGGTTGTACATTGATTATCGAGAGTGGAATAAGGTTACGATCAAAAATAGGTATCCATTACCTAGAATTGATGACCTATTCGACCAGTTAAAAGGCGCAGCGGTATTTTCCAAGATCGATTTATGATCAGGATATCACCAGCTGAGAATTAAAGAAAGTGATATTCTTAAGACGGCGTTTAGGACTCGTTATGGTCACTACGAGTTTCTTGTGATGCCATTCGGATTAACAAATGCGCCGGCAGCGTTCATGGACTTGATGAACAGAATTTTTAAAGAGTATTTGGATAAGTTTGTCATTGTATTCATTGATGACATTCTTATATACTCGAAGAGCCATGAGGAGCACAAAGAACATTTGAGGATCGTGCTGAATACGATAAGGAAGCATCAACTGTATGCCAAATTCTCAAAATACGAATTTTGGCTGGACAGAGTACATTTCCTTGGACATGTTGTATCCCAGGAAGGTATTGCTGTAGATCCAACAAAAGTAGATGCAATTAACCAGTGGCCTGCACCCAAGAGTGTGACGGAAATACAGTTTCTTGGGGTTAACTGGTTATTATCGACGATTTGTAGAGGGATTTGCGCGATTAGCTGCACCTCTTACTGCTCTTACACGCAAGGAAAGGAAGTACGGTGGACTATGGAATGCGAAAAAAGCTTCCAGGAGTTAAAGAGGTGACTGACAAGCGCACCAATCCTTACGCTTCCCACTGAAGGGGAGAAGTTTGTGATCTATAGTGATGCATCAAAAATAGGATTGGGAGTGGTCCTGATGCAAGACGGCAAGGTGATTGCCTATGCTTCCCGTCAATTAAAGGATCATGAAAGGAATTACCCTACGCATGACCTTGAACTTGTGGCAGTAGTGTTCGTACTTAAAATTTGGCGACACTATCTCTATGGAGCTCAATGTCAGATTTTCACTGATCACCAAAGCCTGAAGTATTTCTTCACGCAAAAAGAGCTCAATATGCGGCAAAGGCGATGGTTGGAATTGGTGAAGGATTATGATTGTGAAATCCTATACCATCCAGGGAAGGCCAATCGTGTAGCGGATGCTCTAAGTAGAAAGTCTACCATATCGCACCAGCTACCAATAAACAGGCTTCCGAAGCCATTGCAGCAAGAGATAAATTCTTTGAACTTGGAGCTGATATCTGGAAGACTAGCTGCACTCCAAGTGGAATCATCGCTATTTGAGGATATAAAGGAAGCTCAGAGGCGAGATCCAACAATGACGAGTTCTCAAGAAGGAATTTCCAAGGATAGAATGATCCTTTATCAAGGAAGGATAAATGTTCCAGCTGATGAAGAACTTAGAAGACGGATCATGTCAGAAGCTCATGAGACACCATATTCGGTTCATCCCGGAGCTAGCAAGATGTATCAGGACTTGAAGTTACAGTTCTGGTGGAAAGGGATGAAGAACGATATAGCGAAATTCATGAGCAGATGCATGACCTGTCAGAGAATCAAAGCGGAACATAAACATCCAGCAGGAAGATTGGAACCGCTGGAGATTCCTGAATGGAAATGGGAACACATCACGATGGATTTTGTAGTGGGACTCCCAAAAACCCGAGAAGGTTATGATGCCATCTGGGTTATCGTGGATAGACTGACCAAGACGGCACGGTTTATAGCTGTCAAGATGACTTTTTTGTTGGAAAAGTTTGCTCAATTATATGTAACTCATGTCGTCAGATTACATGGAGTACCAAAATCCATTGTATCAAATCGAGATGCACGGTTCACTTCGAATTTCTGGAAGTGTGTGCAAGAGGCCATGGGTACTGAATTGAGACTCAGTACGGCATTTCATCCGCAAACTGACGGACAGTCAGAGCGGACAATTCAGACGTTAGAGGACATGCTTCGAGCTTGTGTTATGGATTTTACGAGAAATTGGAACGAGAAGTTACCATTGATTGAATTCTCGTACAATAATAGTTACCAAGCTTCTATAGGCATGGCACCTTACGAGACTTTGTATGGACGGAAATGCAGATCACCATTACACTGGTATGATTTGCGAGAGAAGCAGTTGCATAAGACAGACTTCATAAAAGAGACTTCCGATGCAGTTGCTAGAATTCAGCGTCAAATGAAAATTGCGCAAAGCCGACAAAAGAGTTATGCGGATAAGAGGCGGAGATCCTTAGAGTTTGATGAAGGAGACTTCGTATTCCTCAAGGTATCGCCCATGAAGGGGATTATGCGCTTCGGTAAGAAGGGGAAACTAAGTCCAAGATATATTGGACCTTATGAAATTATCGAACGCATTGGAAAGGTCGCTTACAAATTAGTGTTACCTCCAGAATTGTCGGCAGTGCATAATGTATTTCATGTGTCGATGCTGAGAAAAAATATACCAGATCCGTCCCACGTGTTGAAGCATGAACCTATTCAAATCCACGAGGATTTGACATATGAGGAACAACCTATTCGAGTACTAGCTCGTGAAGAGAAAGTACTGAGGAATAAGACAATCCCACTAGTGAAGATTTTGCGAAAAAATCACAACATTGAAGAAGCTACGTGGGAACGAGAGGACGAGATGAGGAGTTTATACCCCCACTTGTTCTAATTTTCGAGGACGAAAATTTTATAAGGAGGGGTGAATGTGACAACCGGGAAATTCAGGCAATTCTCGGATGAAAATGTATAAATGTATGTATATAACAATTTGTACTATTTAAAGAGTGAAATAAATGTATTTATATTGTTTAGAATATATGAAAATGTTCTAATAATACTGACGAGTAAGAATTCAGTGTTGGAAAAATTCACTGAGTTAAAACGGGTGAAACGGTGCCAAAACCGGCATTGAAAACCCTAACCGGGGCAATAAAAGACGGAAAACTTCCGGGATTAATTTTGATCAAACGGAAGCAATTTAAATTGATCCGACTGCACAGGAGACCTCAGGAACACGCCGGGACGATTTCAGGAAAATTTCGGCTCGAACCGGTATCAGTCAAAAAGTAGTCGAATTAATGTGAATAGTGAAAGTCAAAGTCAACTTTTACTTTAACATTTATGACATCATTAATCCATTTAATAAATAGAAAGAAAATGGTGGTTGGTAGCATTAATGGCCATGATTCATCTACTTTTTGATCTAAAGGCCAAGATTTGGCCAAAATTCATCATTTTTAATTTTTGAAAATCATGGAAAGTATTAGTGTTGAAAGGTGGTGAAATCTCATTGGTGGAAAGCCAAATTGATTGGCTTATTGCATGGTTAAGTCGGCAAAATTTAACAAAAGTGGCCGAAGTCAAATTTCAAGCCAAAAACCAAAGAAAAATTTTCTAAGTATCCTTCCATGGTGGAGCCGTGAGCTACCAAGGGAAACCAAGCAATTTCTTCAATAATTCTACACAAAATTGGTGTCAAAACATTCCTTGAAGACAAAGGAAGCAATTGACTAAGGTAACTCCCCTTGCACTTAACTTTTTCTTGGTTTTTCTTCAAGAAAACCGTGGGGTGAATAGTGAAAAAAGATGGAAAATTTTTGGTTGTTTTCCATGATTTGATGCTTGGGTTTTGTTAAGGGTGTAATAAGGAAGAAAACAATGTATTTGGTTTAAAGAAAAACCGAAATTTTGTTGGTTTTCCAAGGGAAAAACCGTGGGTTACCTTAGGTAAACAATGAGAAATTTGTGTGGTTTAATTGCTAACATGCTTTCAAGTTAAATTTTGTGAAGAATAAACCATGAATTTCATTATGGAAAGCTTGAAAAAATTTTGATGTGCATTTACATAATGTGGCCGTGGGGTTACTTAGGGCTTGGAAGAAAAATTTGCATGGTTTTATGTGATGTTTGGTTAATTGAAATCATGCATTTTATAATGTAAATGATGGAATTATGAGTGAAAGAATGAAACAAAAATGTTGTGCATGTTTTTCATTCATTCGCCGTGGGTTATATATGGTTAAAACCCTAAGAATTTGGTTGAAAAATGTAATGAAAATGGGCTTGAAAATGTGTTAAAAAAATGACATTTTCATAGCCTAAAATGTGGCGGAAAATTTGAGAAGTTTGGTTCGGTTTGATTGTGAAAACCAAGACCAAAACTAAGGACAAAATTGAGAAAAAATTTTGCAATGTGGGTTGAAATATGAAATTGGAAATTTGTGAGCTTTTATGTAAAAGTTTTTTTGTGAGCTTTTATGTAAAAGTTTGGAAAACTTTTACATAAAATAGGCTTGTGGTATAGTACGTGGCAGGTACGTTTGAGGCGTACCTAACGTCGGAAGCCTTAAAATTACGCCGAAATGCTGCCGAAATTTCGAAAACGGCATTCGGGGTAAAATAGAAATTAAAAATAAAAGTTAGGGCCGGGACGGAAACCCGAGTCCCTAACGGAAAAATGTAATAAGGGAAACCTAAGGGGTGGTTCGTGAATAGTAACCCGTCCCCTTGAAAATTTAAAACGCGAGCGAAATTGAAAAAAAACCGACCCCGAGGGGGGGTGTTTTTGGAAATGAAATAAAGATCCGAGTCGGGAACGGAAAACCCGAGCCTCGGAGACCTAGGTCGGGAAAGTCTAGATGAACGTTTTAAATACTAGTGAAACGTTCATTTGAGGCTCCGAAACGATAGAAAATCGCTAAACCGACGTAGGGGTCGGAATAGTGCTTCCCGAGGGTCGGGAAAGTGAAAAGTGAGAATAAAATAAAAAACGAACCTGGTAATGATTAGAAAATAATCAAAAAAGTTCCTGAGAGCCAAAAATGCAGTCTGGATCGGGAAAATTTCCGTCGGGGGAAAAATTGTAATTTTACCAAAGTATAGGGGCAAAATCGCAATTTTACCAAAATACAGGGGTAAAATTGTAATTTTGTAAAAGTTAAGAAAAAATGGTGAAAATGATAAATAAAGCCTAAAAAGTTATAAATAGGTTTTATTTAAGCTTTTTAATGAAAAATAAAAGCTATAAATGGGAATGAAATTAACAGACAAGATTTTGTCTGTAGGATCCAAAAATCGACCTACAAGGAAGGCGATCTGAGATCCAAGAGAGAAAGAAAGGAAAGAGACTGATAAGGTAAGTTCAGACATTTACCTGTCTGCAACATATAGCAATATTGTGCTAACTTTAATGTACTAACTATAAGTTAGGTACATATGTGCTACGGGCACTATTATAGAGTAGAGAGAGAGACGTAATGTGCTTCGGGCACTATAAGAATGGGACACATGGTTAATTGTGCTTCGGGCACTAAGCGAGGTTAATAAAACTCACTCAACTAAAATTAAAATGTGAACCATTCCTAACCACGGGACAATGTGAAGTCACCGGGTTAGAATGTTAAAAAGTCGGTAATGAAACCACTTTCTGGCGTACCAGCCTTCCGTATAGGGAGGTACTTTTGCCTTCGGGGCTATGAGATTAAGGCTGTGGAGGTCAGCACTGATGTACCGCTCCCAGTTATGTACTATTTTGCCTTCGGGGCTATGAGATTAAGGCTGTGGAGGTCAGTACTAATGTACCTCTCCCAGTCATGCGCACTTAAATGGTACTGCCAACCTGAGCTCAAAACCAGAACATAAGCACAGATAATCACCTAAAACTGAAACTATGCCATAAGTGAGCATAAGACAGTTTAGTGAGAGTACTAACATCGCGGTAGATGTACTGTTGTGACACTGTGTGAGGTCAACCTTACTATTCACGTATGAATAGTGGTCAAAGTTACTATTCATAGAGGAATAGTAGTCAACAGTACTATTCATAATGAATAGTACTATTCATATAAATTTTATTTCTGGCATGTTTGAACTTACTGAGCTTGTAGCTCACCATTTTTGCTAATGTTGCAGGTAGGCGACCAGCTCAGTAGCTTGTTTGACTGGATGGTGTACGGGATGGCGCGTGTCAAATCGGATAACTGGGCGAGGGATATGGTCCTGCCAGAGTCTTTCCGCTGAGCGATAAAAAGGGAAGAAAAAAAAAAGAAAGAAACAGTCTTTTGTAATATTATATATTTTACGAAAGTACTGTAATATGTAAATTACTTTGTACTTGCCAACAAAGTAAATAGTGGGAAATATTTACATAATGTTTAAAGAAAAAAAATTTTTTTCCCAAAAACGTCATGATTTAAAAAGAGTAGAGAGATAAGCCGGCGACCCATGAGAGTACAATCTATCGCAGTTAGCGATAAAGCTCAACTGTAATAGTATTGTATGATCTCCACAAGGGGCGGGCTGCCACACTGGGGGTGCCGGTAGTGATGCAGGAAATTCTTGCCCTCACAGAAATCCTTGGGTTAGGGAAGTTGCTCACCCCCCCTGAAGTCTCTATGGGTGCTAATGCCTCCTAGGTTGGCACTGCTGCTACCCGTGGTTTGCTGGCCCAGCTGTTCCCTAAGCTGGTTCAATTCATGCTACTGGTTTCCTATCATTTCATCGCCTAGCCATGAGTTATGCTATCAACTTATCCTCTTGGGATGCCTGGGTTATTTGGACATGAGTTCCAATCATGATGCTTTCAAACTCTATCACATAACGGAAAAGGATTTATAGGTCCTTCGTTTACATACTGGGAAATCACGTCACCTATTTACCTTTTTACTCATGTGTGAAAATATTGTATCTAAATCCTTGGGCAAAATTGTATTGCCTTTCATATGGATACATAACATCACTCTGTTGGGAGTGGTGACCATTTCCTGGTACATAGTCTCAAAAAGACATATTATGAAAGGTCTAGTAAGGGTAAGCTACTACTACCCTTCATGCCCATATACATAGTCAAACGTTTTGCTAATATGGGTCACTGCTACTCAGAGGTTAGTACTAATTCTGCATCAGAGATATCCTCATTATCACTCCCGTCGATGGAAAACTCCTCCAGGTCATCTTCGTTTTCTAGACCAGAGCTGGCCTCATCATCATTGGCTTTATTAACCTGAGATTCCAGTTTGGACTCCATCCCGTTGTCATTGCTGATGAAGTAAGGAACATCATCATCATCATTGATCTCCACATTGGGGTGATATACTGCTAATGGTATAGCCGGAATAGGGTCCTCTAGCTGACGGTTGGCCACGGTGTCCTCACCGGCCTGTCCATAGTGGTTGAGGAGGTCTCGGCGGAAATCCTCCTAATGTACGATTGGGTCTTTACCCTTGCGATATTGACTCCACCAGGCCATAGCTGGCCTCTCTAGCCTGCTGCCTGCCAAAACCGCTTATAGGTGTGGTGGGATGTGGCAAGTTTGGAAGCTAATTTTCATGTTGTGAATCCATAGTGGGAGCTCATCTGGATCATACCCATCGTATTTGTCTGGTTGCATGGCAACGAAAGCCATACTCGCTTGGCGATCTTCTTGTATCTAGCGAGGGCCTATGGGAGCAGGTGCTACTGGTACATGTTCTAGAGGTATAGGTTCCACTGGTACCGCGATGGTCGCCTACTGTAACTTAGTCATTAACTTACAAACTAATATTCTAAAATAAAAACTGACTTACTTAGATAGATGAGGCAGGCGTGCGGCGATGTGAGGTAGGGTGGCAGGATATCGCTCTGATACTAACTGTGACGTCCCATGCCCTTAGTGGTCTAGACCATCACTTAAAACTACTACTTGTACTGATACTTATACTTTCATACAAATAATTAATGCTTACTTAAAGTCTATTTACTTAGATAACCTAATTTTAGGGATTTTTTTTTATGCGTACATATTTACTATTCACGTATGTATACTTTAAATATGCATCGTCTAAATTATTGGGAGTTCAAGTACACATACACATATATAATACTATTTAACTATTTACTATTCAAAATTTACTGTCTAACTATTACTATTCAAAAAATACTATTTAACGGTTACTATTTAAAAATACTGTTCAACTATTACTATTCAAAAAAACTATTTAATGGTTACTATTCAAAAATACTGTTTACTCGAGCTGTGTGGAAGATTAACTCGTGGTGTATCCATAACCTCGCCTTTACATCTGCCTCTGCCCCCGTCATCACCCATGGTGGTTTAAGCCATAGGACGCTTACCTACAGCATATCATAGTACATACTTAAAACCATGTAAGCATATCATAACCAATACATCTCACTGAGACATTCCACATATCAGAGCAACATATATCACCGAATGCAGAACATCATATACAGAATCATAACATACTGAATGCATAACAGAAACATAATATACTAAATGCATCTTACTGTAAATGGAAGCATAGTGAATTATATCGTGAACAATGCATGGTCTGATTATGCTCATCTTATGCTTCAATGTTCTTTTCTTTCTTATGTCTACATAGGGCCATTGTGTCAGTACCGAGTGCACATGGATTGTCAGGAATGCCCCTGATCCTGGGCCTTGGCCCATTATGTAGGAGAAAATCGGTAAAAATGCATCAAAACGGTGCAGTGGAACAATAAAAATTTTTTAAGATTATTAAATATCTCGTGATGCTGTATACAATAAACTAACAATAATAAAACTTATACCTCAAGAGGACGCCAATACTGTAGAAGGAGAATGACTGGAGGGCTTCAACTAATTAGCCTTCTCTACTATTCTCCAATTCCCGGATGGCCGAGTGTGTGGTCACTCGGTTCCTCGATCGATATGCTAGCACTGCTAGTCTTCTTCCTATCACTCAGATCTCTAAAGAACTTATTGTCACGGTGAGTTATGTAATAATAAGCCTACTTATTTGAGAGTCTGTGATCTGAGAGAACTGGAGTGGCAAGACCTCTATTTATAGACTTGCATGAGGTGATCTCTTGAATTCCAAGTGGATTACGAGAAGATTTTCTCCCTTGTCCACTCATAAAAATCTGAAATTAACAAGGTCAAAATTAAGGGTACATTCGGCCATCTTTTGGGATTTTACAATCCAAATTCAAACAGGATTTTAACTTGAATTTTATCTCCTCAATTATCCATAATTACTGAATTTCCCTAGTGCCAATAACATGACTAGATTTGGCCATTAAAAGTGAGGATAATCAAAATCCAAATAGGATTTTCTAGCTTAAATTTAATCTCACCCTTATCCATTAGAAAATCTGAAATTCCCTTTAGATTTATCCAATAAATTTTAGTCAACTTAAGGAGGAAGAGAATCCAAATTCAACTAGGATTGAAACTTGAATTTTTCCCTGAATCTTATCCACAAAAACCAAAAATATCTTGGAGGATTTTCCTCAACAAATTTTAGCCACTTTTGCTCAAATTAGAATTCAAAATTCAAGTAGGATTCAAACAAGATTTTCCACTTCATAATCCAACTCAAATTTGAATTCTAACCCTGTGGATTTATCCACAAAGAATTTGAATTTCACTTGGATTGTGATTCAAAATTTGAATTCAAATTTCAAAGTTCAAATTTCAAATTCAAACTTCAAATTCAAATTTCAAATTTAAATTTCAAATTCAAATTTCAAATTCGAATTTCAAATTCAAATTTCAAATTCGAATTTCAAATTCAAATTTCAAATTCGAATTTCAAATTCAAATTTCAAATTCAAATTTTAAATTTCAAATTTCAAATTTCAAATTTCAAATTTCAAACTCCACAAAAAGTTGTATTTCAAATTTTGTTCTCATGGATAATTTTCTACAACTCTAATTCAATTCAAAAAATCATGGCAACTTTATTTGGAGTTCGAATAATTGTGTTCTATTATCCAAAACAAAATCTGAATTCAACCGAAGAGAATCTTGTCCACCATCCTAATCCTATGTTAACACCATCCATGCAAAGTCAACTAGCTAATAAGCATACACTGATCAATTTGCCAACCATTAAAGAATTGTGTGGAGCTAATAGAGGAACCATTTTGATATCTATAATCGGGCTCCTGTGAGTCCATATGATCATCATTGTGTACCAAACAACTCAATCATATGATCACTAATTTCAGAGTCACACCACTATAAACCTGAAACTAAACTCCCAATTATATACCATATTACGAAAGCCTGTGACAAGCTAATGTCCAATGACCTTGCCATGTATGCAAATCCCTCATATGATATCCATGATCGGCCTTAGGTCAAAGTCCGTTCGATCCTACTAATCAGGCTATCTTAAAGTTCCATTATACTACTGAATAAGAAAATGATTATTCACCATATGTGAATAAGAAGTCATCCACCCAGTAGATGGCCCAACGCCTTGTCCATTTTCACATCCAATATAATACTTTTAAGAGGATACCTTTAACTCCTTAGAGCTATGATTCTGATATTTGTAAACAAACACTTCATCGTATACAAGTCATGCACCCAATAAATTGGTCTATAAGCTTACTACCTTTAAGACGCTTTAGCCATTGGAACATCAAAGTACATAAGTCATATACATAAAGTAGTTCATTTACTCAGGATTAAGGTTATTACATAATGAATGTCAAAAGCAGATTGATCCACTCATAGTGGACTATGTAGATCAATCACGCTTTAGTCCTGATTTAATATGTCACCACCAAGCAACATATCTATATCTCTACTTGGGAGTCTATGCACCAGACAGTCAAGAAAAATCATCCCCACCATGGCTTTAGACAACATAATAGTCTTAACATGAGTTAGATGCTCGGTCTAACCCCATAGATTATAGACCTTAGTTTAGACTGCTTACTTTAGAGCATTGTCTTCTCGCATACAAAAATCCGTTGCATGCAATGTTCTAACAGTTTTGACACAAGCAGTCAGTGATCCATATTTGCTTACATTTACTTTAACATGTAAATAGAATAAGGACAAACAGCAATGTAATGAATAATCTCTATATTATAATTTTATTATCCAGTTCAAAATAAATACATCAAAATGTCTCTCATGCTTAGGGTATTTCCTAACAATCTCCCACTTGTCCTAAGCCAATAGATGTGTCATGTTACGCATCCCCATCACCTCTCCATGCTTGTCAAAGCTTCTAGCCACCAAAGTCTTAATAAAGAGATCGACAATGTTGTCCTCAGACGTAATCTTACATACATCTATTTGTCCTGTCTCCACGTGCCCTCTAATAATGTGATACCTCCTATCTATGTGCTTAGTCCTCTTGTGGTGCCAAGATTCCCTTGTGTTAGCAATAGCCCTAGTGTTATCACAGTAAAGTGTGATAGGTTTGTTAACACCCAGAATGACTTCAAGGTCTTTAAAGAACTTACGGAGCCAAACTGCTTCTTTAAATGCCTCAACCGCAGCCACAAACTCAGCCTCCATCATAGAGTCAGCTGTGCAACCTTGCTTCACGCTCCTCCATATAATGGTGCCTCCTCCGAGTAAGAAGACTAATCCTGATGTTGATTTCCTCGAATTCTTGCAAGTTTGGAAGTCTGAGTCTGTGTATCCTATAGGTGTTTGGTCCCCTCCAGAATACACCAACATATAATCCCGCGTTCTCTTAAGATACTTAAGTATATGCTTTACAGCTTGTCAAAGCTTGGCTCCAGGATTCGCTTGATATCGTTTCACCATAACTACTGCAAAACATATGTCCGGGCGAGTGCAAAGCATAGCGTACGTAAGGCTACCCACAGCAGATGCATAAGGGACCTTACTCATATGCTCTTTTTCTTCTGATGTCTTGGGACAGTCATCCAATCAAAGAATTAGGCTGGTAATAGAAGGTTGTGAACCTTTCTTTGCCTCTTACATTGCATACTTGTTAATTATTTTATCTATATATGAAGCCTGGGATAACGCTATCAGTTTGTTCTTTCGATCTCTAAAGAGAAGAATACCTAGAACATAATTAGCTTCTTCCAAGTCCTTCATGTCAAACTATTGGTGTAGCCAAAGCTTGACCGATGATAAATTCCCTATATCATTCCTAATGAGCAGTATATCATCGACATAGAGTACTAGAAGGACCACTTTACCATCCTTAATACGTTTATAAACACAGGATTCATCAACGTTCTACTCAAAACTGAATGCTTTAATCATTTGATCAAATCTCTGGTTCCATGAGCGGGATGCTTGCTTTAACCCATAAATGGATCTAAGCAACTTGCAAACTTTTCTTTCTTAGCCTTTTGCCATGAACCGTTTGGGCTCTATCATGTGGATACATTCCTCAAGATAGCCATTCAAGAATGCCATCTTGACGTCCACTTGGCAAATCTCGTAATCAAGAGCCGCAGCAATGGATAGAAGAATATGGATAGACTTCAGCATAGCAATAGGCGAAAATGTTTCATCGTAATCGATTCCAGCCTTTTGTGTGTACCCCTTTGCAACCAGTCTAGCTTTGAAAGTTTATACTCTCCCTTCTGTATCCTTCTTTCTTTTGTAGACCCACTTACATCCAATGGGTTTTATTCCATCCAGTAGATCTACAAGTTCCCAAATAGAGTTGGATTTCATTGAATCCATCTCATTGTTCATGCCCTATTTCTAAGATTTAGAATCAATATCATTTATAGCTTCATCATAAGTGACCGAATCATCCTCATGCTCATGAGCCTCGGCCTGGTATACCTCAGCATCATACATGAAGAAATTAGGCTTCTTTGAAACCCTCCCACTATGACGAGGCACTCTAAATTGTTGATCATCTGCAAGTCTTTCACTGGAATTCGGACTTGTGTCCAAGACTGAAACCTGTGGAGTAGTTCTTTCACCTGATAACTCCTCAATCACTACTTTGCTTCGAGGCTTAAAGTCATTCATATGAATTTCCTCCAAGAATGTTGCATGGGTTAAAACAATGACCTTTTGTTCCTTTGGGTTATAGAACAGACCTCCCTTAGTTCCTTTAGAATACCCTACAAACATGCACAATTCTGATCTTGATTCCAACTTTTTCTCGTCCCCATCTAGTACATGTGCCGGGCAACCCCATATTCTCATATGTCCAAGGTAGGGCTTCTTACCACGCCACAATTCATATGGAGTCCTGGGAATTAACTTGCTTAGAATCTGGTTCAAAATATAGCACGCTGTTTGTAATGCATATCCCCAAAATGATAATGATAGTATTGAATAAGTCACCATGGACCATACAATAGCCAATAACCTGTTTCTCTTTTCGGCTACACTATTCTGTTGTAGAGTACCAGGTGTAGTCAATTGTGATAATATCTCATTCTCTACAAGATGTCCTAGAAATTCATCGGAGAGGTATTCACCATCTCAATCAGATCAAAGTCTCTTTATGGATTTACTCAAATGCTTTTCCACTTCCGCACGATACTCTTTGAACTTCTCAAAGGTTTCACTCTTGCGGTGCATTAGGTACACATATCCATACCTCGAGTAATCATCTATAAAGGAGACATAATACTCGAACCCTCCTCGTGCTGTGATGTTCATGGGGCCACATACATCAGTGTGCACAATTTCTAAGAGTTCTTAAGCCCTAGTACCCTTAGCTCCAAAAGACCTCTTAGTCATCTTACTCTCGAGACAAGACTCACATTGAGGAAGACGTACCTCCTCTAGAGATTCTAGAGGACCATCTTTTACTAACCTTTAAATCCTATCCTGATTAATATGACCAAGTCCTAAATGCCAAAGATACGCCTTGTTAGAGTGAGAAACTTTCAACCTTTTAGAGTTATCTGTTAATTCGGTGTCAAGCAGTGAGTATATCTTTGGTTTGATCATATATAGGTTTCCATCCATCCATCTAGAATAGATAAAAGACTTATTTTTATGAATATCAACTCTTTTACTAAAAGAAACTGAATAAGAATCCTTTATTAAATAAGCTACCTATATAAGGTTCCTCCTAAAATTAGGAACATAAAAACAGTCTTTCAATAATATAAACCTAAATTCATCAAAGTAAAGATAAACATCTCCCACTACCTCAGCTACCACCAAGCTACCATCTCCGATCTGCAACGAGAGACTCCTATCATGTAGACTTCTCATTTCCAAGAACCCCTGTATAAAAACACAAACATGATTAGTGGTGCCCGAATCAATGACCCAGGTATCTTTCGATTCTTCCACCAAACACGTTTCTAAATAATGAAGTTCCTTACCTTCCTTGCCTTTGGTGGCTAGGAATTCCTGGCAAGCCTTCTTAAAATGACCTACCTTCCCACAGTGGAAGAACTTGGACTTTTTAGGGTCATTGGGCTTCTTGTTCTTCTTATTGTTCTTCCCATCTAAGACAGGAAGGTTAAAACAACTGGAAGTCGCTTGCTTCTTATTTAGCCTCTTCCTTTTCCATGAGGGGAAGATTCCGTCAAATTGGCCTCTCCTTTGGGTTGAACTGCATCCCCATCCTTGATCATCCGCTTATAAGCTTGAAGTTACTTCATGAGCTTGGTGAGTCTTAACTCCCTTATCACTAGATTATATGTGGCCTTAAATCCCACAAAATCCTTAGATAGAGTTTTAAACACTATCTTGATCTGGGTGTTGTAGTCTAACTCAGCACCATTTTCGGTAGCCTCAGCAAAGAATCCCATTATAGTGATCATATGGTCCTTTACCGGAGTACCTACCTTTTGTTTAAAGTTCATAATGCTGGTAATAGCAGATTGTTAAGCCAATTTTTCTTGGCCTCCCAACATGTCCTCCAGATTTTCCATGATCTCCCTAGCAACTCGAAAAGTCTCATGCTGCTTTTGTAAAGCACTCATCATGCTAGCAAGTATGCGGCACCGAGCTATCTCATTGGATGCTCTCAAATGAGTATAAGCAATCGGGACCTCCTCAAGTGGTGTGTCAAGTTTGGGCCCAAGTGGGCATGGTTTGTCCAACACGAACTTTTGTCTCTCACAGCTGAGAACTATTAGCGAATTTCTTTTCCAGTCTTTATAATTATCGCCATTAAGCTTATTTTCAGTACGTATTGAAATGAGGGGTGTCGGTGACATTTTGAACTGAAATAAAATTATACTAGACATCATTACGAAACCTAAGCAAATATACAGATAATTTAGCAAATAAAACATACAAGTATGTTCCTACATGAAACTTGAAAAAAAACATGCAGCATTGCAACGGTAATTCTCAGCACCTATTACCCCAAGCCACCGAGAGGTGGTCATGAGACAAATAGCCAAAACATGGACCCCGTCCAATTAATATATGTTGCCTCAAATCCTCCAAGGTTAAGACATATATTAATAACCGCTTATTTTAGCCACCAGTTTAGTTAACAGAGTTTCTAAGGAAGGTTAATAACTAAACGAGTCTTGAGTATATAACCATTGTTTACGTAGCCCGATCCACGTCCTACCAAGCCACCGAAGGGTGGTTATGAATAGAATCGTGCCGAACATGTTTTCCACATAGGAGATCCAACCTAGTATACCGGCGGTGGTAAACACCTACTGAGGGGTGTGGTCAGGGCCAAATTGATGCAAGGCATTACTATGCTTTCACATATGGATCAACAATGGAGGCTGTGGGTTTTGTTTGAAACCCTCTCCCGCTCAATATTTTGAAAAACATGCAAGTTTTGACAAATATGTATAATCAATATAGTTTGAGTGACATGCACCTATCCTATATGACGTGTTATCAAATATGCATACAATTCATCCATCAATACGTATTCATCCATCCATGACATATCATTGAAAAAAATAATTGACAAAAAATAACTAAGCCATGGTTCCATCCTAGAACAAAGAAAATAAAGATTACAAAATTCCATCCAAAGCACTCTTTAGGTCTTGAATTTTGTTCCGTCTTCTTGTATCCATCTTCATGTAGCCTTTTGATTAATTTTTCATCCCAAGAATCATTTGAAATTTAAATTCCAAAATTTAAATTTCAAATTTGAATTTCAAATTTAAATTTCAAATTCAAATTTTAAATAATTTAAATTTCATGTATAATAATATGTAATTTCAAAAAAAAATTTAAATTGAAATTACATATTTTTAAACATGATTTAAAATTAAATCTCAAATTAAAAAATCAAAATTTTTGATTTTCGGCTCGTCAGACCACAGGGCCTGGAGACCTGTAGCCACCGTAGGCAACCCCCAGGGGGCTAGTAGCCCATGGCCATATGCCGGGTGCAGCCTTGCCGAGCCTATAGCCTCAGGCTACATGGCCAGGTGGCCATAGCAGCCGCTAGGCTACAGGCAATGCCTGCAGCTATGGGCTGCACACCCAGGTGGGTACAGCAGCCCGCCAGGCTACAGGTGATGCCTGTAGCCGTGGGCTACAGCTCAGGGCTGCGGCCAGCCCTTGGGGAGCCACGGCCACCCTCGACTACATATAGGATAGGTGCATGTCAACTTTAGCTGCAGGCCATTATTCATCTTGCCCGAAAATTTGTTTGAAACCCTCTCCCACTCAATATTTTGAAACAAAATTTCCATTTGAGTGTGTCATCTATTTGGGCCCAAATTTCCATTTGTTTGGCCCAAATTTCAAGATGAATAATGGTATCCTATACTGTAGAAGGAGAATGACTGGAGGGCTTCAACTAATTAGCCTTCTCTACTATTCTCCAATTCCCGGATGGCCGAGTGTGTGGTCACTCGGTTCCTCGATCGGTATGCTAGCACTGCTAGTCTTCTTCCTATCACTCAGATCTCTAAAGAACTTATTGTCACGGTGAGTTATGCAATAATAAGCCTGCTCATTTGAGAGTCTGTGATCTGAGAGAACTGGAGTGGCAAGACCTCTATTTATAGACTTGCATGAGGTGATCTCTTGAATTCCAATTGGATTACGAGAAGATTTTCTCCCTTGTCCACTCATAAAAATCTGAAATTAACAAGGTCAAAATTAAGGGTACATTCGGCCATCTTTTGGGATTTTGCAATCCAAATTCAAACAGGATTTTAACTTGAATTTTATCTCCTCAATTATCCGTAATTACTGAATTTCCCTAGTGCCAATAACATGACTAGATTTGGCCATTGAAAGTGAGGATAATCAAAATCCAAATAGGATTTTCTAGCTTGAATTTAATCTCACCCTTATCCATTAGAAAATCTGAAATTCCCTTTAGATTTATCCAATAAATTTTAGCCAACTTAAGGAGGAAGAGAATCCAAATTCAATTGGGATTGAAACTTGAATTTTGCCATGAATCTTATGCACAAAAACCAAAAATATCTTGGAGGATTTTCCTCAACAAATTTCGGCCACTTTTGCTAAAATTAGGATTCAAAATTCAAGTAGGATTCAAACAAGATTTTCCTCTCTATAATCCAACTCAAATTCGAATTCTAACCCTATGGATTTATCCACAAAGAATTCGAATTCTACTTGGACTGTGATTCAAAATTTGAATTCAAATTTCAAAGTTCAAATTTCAAATTCAAAATTCAAATTTAAATTTCGAATTCAAATTTCAAATTTTAAATTTCAAATTTAAATTTCAAATTCGAATTTCAAATTCGAATTTCAAATTTAAATTTCAAATTCGAATTTCAAATTTCAAATTTCAAATTTCAAATTTCAAATTTCAAACTCCATAAAAAGTTGTATTTCAAATTTTATTCTCATGGATAATTTTCTGCAACTTCAATTCAATCTCAAATAAAATCTTAGCAACTTTATTTGGAGTTCGAATAATTATGTACTCTATTATCCAAAACAAAATCCGAATTCAACTGGAGAGAATCTTGTTCACCATGCTAATCCTATGTTAACACTATCCATGCAAAGTTAACTAGCCAATAAGCATACACTAATCAATTTGCCAACCGTTATGAAATTATGTGGAGCTAGTAGAGTAACCAATTGGACATATATAATTGGGCTCCCATGAATCTATATGATCATCATTCTGTACTGAACAACTCAATCATATGATCATTAATTTCAGAGTCACACCACTATAAACCTAAAACTAAACTCCCAATTATATACCGTATTACGAAAGCCTGTGACAAGCTAATGTCCAATGACCTTGCCATGTATGTAAAACCCTCATATGATATCCATGATCAGCCTTAGGTCAAAGTCCGTTCAATCCTATTGATCAGGCTATCTTAAAGTTCCATTATACTACCGAATAAGAAAATGATTGTTCACCATATGTGAATAAGAAGTCATCCACCTAGTAGATGACCTAAGGGCTTGTCCATTTTCACATCCAATATAATGCCTTTAAGAGGATACCTTTAACTCCTTAGAGATATGAATCCAATATCTATAAACAAACCCTTCATCGTATACGAGTTATGCACCTAACGAACTGATCTATAAGCTTACTAACTCTTAGACGCTTTAGCTGTTGGAACATCAAAGTACATAAGTCATATACATGAAGTAGTTAATTTACTCATGATTAAGGTTATTGCATAATAAACGTCAAAAGCAGATCGATCCACTCATAGCGAACCACATAGATCAATCATGCTTTTGTCTTAGTCTAATATGTCACCACCAAGTAATATATCTATTTCTCTACTTGGGAGTCTATGCTCCGGACAGTCAAGACAAACCGTCCCCACCATGACTTTAGACAATATAATGGTCTTAACATGAGTTAGATGCTCGGTCTAACCCCATAGATAGACCTTAGTTTAGATCACTTACTTTAGAATATTATCTTCACGCATACAAAAATCCATTGCATACAACATTCTAACAGTTTTAACATAAGCAGTCAGTGAGCCGTATTTGCTTACATTTACTTTAACATGTAAATAGAATAAAGACAAACAGCAATGTACTTAATAACCTCTATATTATAATTTTATTATCCAGTTTAAAATAAATACATCAAAATATCTCTCATACTTAGGGCATTTCCTAACACGTTATGGATATATTTTATGGCCTTGGCCTGTTATACATTGTGAGCCTCAGCTCGTTAGATTTTGTGGGCCTTGGCTCGTTATACTGACACCTTTATTCTCAACTTTCCCAAATCTTTATTTGATCATGCCACATACTCTACTAGGCTATCCGTTAATCTTACGCGATGGGGATGCTTGGCCTCTAATTTGTTCTTTCATTAATCTACGCGATTGTGAAACTATATGCTCCTATGTTTGTTGTGTAATAACATGTGCATGGTATGCAGACTTAAGATACTGTAAAAGCCATCATTTCAAACTCATTTTATTCATGCTGTAGACGGAGTTGTACTTACCTAGTTTGCACATAAACTTATACTCTCACCTTAGTCAACTTACAGGTTACTACCTATCATCAATAAAGTATCTCATTAATATTGGTCGCTAAGTCACTAGTACCGTTAGTGACTAATTTATGGTACCGATTGCCGTCGGTACTAACTCTCTCTCTTACTCTTGAGAGTTTGCTTCTCTATATGTGGTTAATTAATTTATTACTCAATAAATTAATTAATGTCGTTCTTCGGTCACCATTACCGTTAGTGACTGTAACTTATGTTTCTATGTGGTACCGAGGCCCATCGGTACTCTATTGGTCTACTTTGGGGATTTGGTGTCTATCTTCTATCATGTTTGATTAACTTATCTACCTGATGGACTAATTGTCGTTCCTTACCATTTCATTCAAACACGATCCTTGACTAGTTGCTGACCAGTCAACTCACCGGTTACCTCGCACGTTGTTAACTACGTAGTCTACCAGGTTACTATTGCTTGTTTGGTGTTGTAGCCTACCAGGCTACCCACACTGTTTTAGTCATTTTTGAAAATCGTTTTGGTTGCCTTATAAAATTCTTGGGAAAATTATGTGCTTTGAAACCGTCCCTTTACCACCCCATTGGAAGGTAGGGGAACATTTTATGAAAACCATATTTTTATTTTAAAGTGTTAAAACATATTTTGGTGTTGTATTTAAAAGGGGTTTTTGAACCATTTATCAAAACTGTTTTAAAAACTTGTTTGAAACAACTTTGTTTGCAGATTTGGCAAACATAAAATTTTTCATCCTAGACGAGATGAACAATTCTTATGTTCACCTTAGAGCTCAAATCTAACTCGAACAGTCCTAATCTTACTAAACCCGTGGCTACTTGTGCCCAGTTTTTGCAAATTTCCCAGTTTTATGCTATTTTGAAAACGGCTCTGTTTGAAGCCTGAAACGACCAAATTTTTAAAAAACGCATAGGTCATCCTAAAACTTTCAACGAGATCTACAACTTTTGTGTTGAGCCCGAGATCGAATTCGGATTCTAAGTAGTCCATTTTCAACAAAACCTGAGACTATTTCCAGTGCTCAGATTCTTGATCCCAGTTTTGGACACTGAATGAAAACCACTCGAAAAACCTATCGCAGTGTCATTTTTGGCCAAAAGCTATTACATGCAAAAATGACTGTAACGAAATTTCCTTAAAAGTTTGAATTGACTAAATCCCAAATTCATAACTTAAGGGGGTCAAAATAGCCAAAACCTGTGGCCTTTTTCTGGGGACAGATTGTGTCCAGCCACCAAAAAAAAAAAACATTCATGCTCACATGTGCACACATCCATTTGTAAAAATGTAAACATAACCACACAACCACAAACTTAAAAATTGAAAACTAAGGGCTCAAAATAAACTTATTACAACCTATTTGCATAAACAAATACACATAAATTTCTTGATCAAAACTTAAACAACTAAATCCCCACAAAGGGTTTCGGTTTTACCTTTTGTGCTATTATCCAAGCACAAATCCGATTCAAAGGCTTGATGACCAAAATAGCAATGTGAACTAAGAGAGGTTGAGGATTGGTTTGTGCTAGCAAGACACCAAAAATTTTCTCTTTAATATCAAACCAAAACCATAACTAGAAATACACAAGGATAGGTTCCAAAAACTTACCCTTGCAAACCCTTGAAGTGGCTTGGAATGAAACCTCCTAACACAAGCTTGAAAGGGCTAATTTTTGGCAAACCTTTGGCTAGATTTTAGGCTTGAAAAATGGTGGTTTAGGGGCTATGGGGTAGTTAGTAGTAGCAAGGGAAATGAGAGAGGAAGAGTTGTGGATTTTGGGATGTGAAAAAGAAAGGGACACAACTAAAGCTAGACTTACCCTTTCACAGACAAACCTAAGTGAAATTAACCAACACTAAGCTCAATTAATCAAGCTAATCTTAAGCTAATTTGGGGACAAATTTCAGCCCTTAGGAGCCATGGGAGCTATGCACATTAAAGGAGGGGAGATTAAAAAAATTTTGGTGATGGAATATGATAGAAATGTGACATTTTTTATTCAAATTGTTTCATAGCTTGTCCCATATTTTAATACTACTTTTTCCCACTCTTTAGGGTTGTGTTTGGGCTATTTCTAGCTACTTGCACATGGTTTTCTAGGGGAAAATTTCATCTGTAAAGTCTTCTCTTTGTAGTCTAATTTCTGCAATTCGATATCTGACCATTTTTCGGTAGTGTTCTAGTTTTCACTTGGAATTGGATTTTCTGAATCTGATTTTAATACTGATCAATCCTAGTCGGTTTATACTATCTAAGAGCCCATTCTATACCAGTTTACTATTCCTTTCCTATACTGTGGTTGTGCTACACTGTGTTGTCCTTTTGCACACATATCGAGGCGTTCTCCGATGAAATTTCAAACACAGTCTCTCTTGACTAATTTGGATGTGCTGATTTCAATTTTATCAGTTTTATATCCATCTAAGGTTGTCCAGATCAGTTTTCAGGATCTATGTGATCGTACCTCGAAAAATGTATCAGGTACCCGATTGACTTATTTGGGCGTTCTGAGTCCAAATATATCAGTTTCGGGAGGAGAAAAGGTCGTCTTGATCTTCATCCCGATACTACATATCTCTCAAGCAAAAATTCTCATTTTATGCCCAATTGACCAGATTGAGCCTACTGACTACTGATATATCAGTTTTATGTCAAATTAAGGCCATCTTGGCCATTAACTTAACACTGTATTTTTCAGTATTCACTATTCATTGTTTTCTAGCTTAACTGACTAGTCTGAGTGTTCTGACTCCAGTTTTGTCAGTCTCTGGGCAAGAAGAGGTCATTTGGACCATTTTCTTGATATCATACCCATGCTAAGGTTATTTATCGCTATTGTGCTCAGATGTTCGGTTCGAGCATTCTGGTGATCTGTTCACCAGTCTTGTGTCAAGAAATGATGGTCCGGACCCATTTCCTAACACTGTATGTCTTATACACTCTTACACATAATAGGGTGGACCGAGTTCACTATCGGTCGTCCCTTTTCACTATATGAATAGTACTTAAATAGTACCGTACCTGTTTAATCTATTCAACTAGAAAATATACTATATTTTTAACTTAATCACTCATTACATAGTAATTAGGTTTCATACATTTTGAGAGTCTATATAATGGCCCTCTACTCATTACACGGTCTTCTACACGGGTTCTAACAGAGGCGTGTATTGTTCAGACATGAGCGTGTACTAGTTAAGCTTACTCAACGTAGCCATGTCCTAAAACACGTTCACAATTCTAAGCGGTACACGGCCACTTACATGGCCCTGTACCTGACCGTGTCACACTGCACAGCCATGTACTCTCACACAGCTTCTCATACTTATACAATCCAATCGGTACGCGGCTTCTTACACGGCCATGTACCTGACCACATTCCTCGAATTTGTATTAAAAGGCATCAAATTATTTCTCAATTTCTCATTATATGAAAATTAGGTTACATGAACGGGGTGGTCCTTACAAAAAGACGCAAGCTAAGCAGGCTCAGGGGAAGCAGAAACCCGAGTCATAACACAGAGGGCAGAACGTGGGGACCGACCAGAACAGCAGGCAATCTCACAACAACAATAAGAGAAAGGGAATTAGGGCAAACAAGGTTCATAGAAGAACTTCCCCCAGAAGAGAAACGACTAGGGAGGAGACGGCAATAAACACCCAACGTGCCCGAAATATGGAAAGAGGCACCCAAGGGAGTGTAAACAGGGAGCAATGGTTGTTTCATCTATGGCAAGGAAGGCCACTATGCTAGAGACTATTATTCCAACACACAGAATCAACAGAACCCAGCTCATCCCACAAGTAACTAACTCCACGCTACCCAGACCAGGATCAAAGGCCCTTCGATCGCACAAGGCAGACTGGAAGCCCCAGACAACAAAATCAGAAACTGTTGTTTAGGCTATGCATATAGGAATGATGTGAAGTAGTAGCTTACTCTCACTGGACCTATCCTAGTATGTCCTTTTGAGACTATGTACCGGGAAGTATGTGTCACTTCCACCAGACTAGAGTTTGTATATATTTTTGTGAAAATTTTATGAAAACTAGTACAGTATTGCCTAAGGACCTAGACTTTTAGAACAATACTTCCCTCAGGGGAGGTTTTATTGTCTAATTACTAGAGGCATTATGTATCGGTAATTATCTACAGAAGAGAGCTGAGTGTTAATCATCATCTACATGTACGATTATGACATAATCTTGAGAATAGACGTCCTTGCAAAATACAACACCCTCATAGACTGTCGAAGGTAGAAAGTCGCTTTTGAATTGATCAGGAGCAAAAAGTTCATCTACAGGGTTTTTCAAAGCTAGCCACACCACTCACAGCACTAACCAAAAAGTGAAAGAAGTTTAAGTGGACCGATAAGTGTAAGGAGAGTTTTCAAGAGCTGAAACGAAGGCTCACCAGCACCCTAGTACTGATAATTCCAAATGCTAGCCAAGGGAATTTTATGATCCATAGTGATGCATCTAAAACTAACTTAGGAGCTGTGTTGATACAGAGCGGGAGAGTAGTCGCGTATGCTTCATGACAGCTCAAAGACCACAGGAAGAACTTCTTTACGTATGATTTGGAGCAAGCAGTGGTAGTTTTTATGCTGAAGATATGGAGGAACTACCTGTACGGGATCAAGTATGAAATCTACACAGACCACCAAAGCCTCAAGTACATTTTTACATAGAAAGAACTCAACATCAGGCAGCGAAGATGGCTAAAATTGGTAAAGGACTATGACTGTGAGATCTTATACCATCCAAGAAAATCCAATAAGGTGGTCGATGTGTTGAGTCCAAAACATTCTTCATCACTTATGGCTATCAGTGCCTTGTCGGTAGCGCTACAAAAAGAGCTATGCAATAGCAAGATTGAGATATTGACAGAAAGGTTGTCTAACATGACCCTCCAATTGATGCTCCTAAAAGAGATCAAGATCGGTTAAGACCTTGAATTGTCCCTGATCAAGCTTAGAAAGGAAGCTATAGAGGATAAGAGTTTAGAGTTTAGACCTCTAAGGATGGCATACTCTATTATAGAGATAAAGTGTGTGTTCCGAAAGATGAAGAACTTAAGAAGTGAGTCCTTTTGGAAGCTCATAAGACACCATATTCCGTACAGCTAGGGGCAAATAAGATGTACAAGGACCTGAAGGAAAGCTTTTGATGGCCTGGAATGAAGAATGACATCACCGAGTTCGTCGCTAGATGCCTTATGTGTCAAAAGGTTAAGGCAAAACATTAGCGCCCGGCAGGAGAATTACAAAAGATTGAGCTACCCGGGTGGAAGTAGGACTAGAATACGATGGATTTCATAGTCAGATTGCTAAGGACATCAAATGGCAATGACATAATCTGGGTAAATGTAGACAGATTGACGAAATCAGCTCAATTTCTAGCCATGAAAGTTAGCTACTCGGTGGAACAACTAGTAGAAATTTATGTAACTTAAATACTAAGATTGCACGGAGTGCCAAATTCTATCATCTCAAATCATGACGGATGCTTCACCTTCAGATTTTGGTAGAGCATTCAGGCTGCGTAAGGGTCCAAGCTAAGGTTCAGCATAGCATTCCATCCTTAGATAGACGATTAGTCTGAAAAGACTATACAAACATTGGAGGACATGTTGAGAGCTTGTGTCCTAGACTTCAAAGGAAATTAGAATCAGAAGCCCTTGATCGAGTTCTCGTACAACAATAGCTACCATTCCTTGCTAGGGATGGCATCATATGAGGCACTTTATGAAAGGAAATGCAGATCTTCGGCTCATTAGTATGAGACTGGAGAGAAACGACTAGTTAGTGCGGACATCATCAAGAATACCACGGTCGAAGTACATGCCGATCTGACATACGAGGAGAAACCCGTGTAGATTCTAGCCAGAAAGTAGAAAGTACCTAGGAATAAAGTTATTCCACTTATCAAAGTGTTGTGGTAGAATCATAATATTAAAGAAGCCACATGGGAATTGGAGGAAGATATGATAAGAGACTTCCCAGAATTGTTAGAATTTTCGATGACAAAAATTTTGTAAGGGGATAGGTTGTAATGACCCCCATGTTCATGAAATCTAATTACTATGTAATAAGTAATTAAGGAACAAATTTGGAGTAGTTAAAACTTTTTGGTACATGTTTGAAGAACACAGCCAGGTACACGGCCGTATAAGTGGCTGTGTACTGCTTAAACTATTGAACATGTGAAAGGCTGTATTTCAGGAAACTGGGTATGTTGAGCGATCTTAACTAGTACATGCCCGTGTCTGGAGTACACACACCTGTGTCGCATGGTACACGCTCGTGTAAGAACGCCCTAAGCGCGTGTCGAAGGCTGTGTTTCAGGAAGCTGGGCGTGTTGAGCGATGATAACTAGCACACAACCGTGTCCGGAGTACACACGCCCATGTTGCATGGTACACGCCTGTGTAAGAGCCTGTGCCGAAGGCCGTGTATTAAGCAGGGAGCTGAATTTTGAGTTATAAAAATGGTAGTATCTGTCACTTAAAGTAAAGAGCCACTATAATAAGCCCTATGTTCCTGAAACCTAATTATTATGTAATTAGTAATTAAGTTAATGAATACAATATAAATTGCTAGTTTGAATAAATTAAATAGGTACATAAATGTTTAATTACTATTCATGCAGTGAAAGGGGTAACCGAGAGTGTGATCGGTTCACCTTAGTACATGTGAGTGTATGTGTGAGACATGCAGTATCAAGAAACCAGTCCAAACGACCATTTCTTGACACAGTGCTGATGAGCTAGTCATCAATACGCTCAGACTGATTATCTGAGCACAATAGCGATAATCACCCTGATAGATGTACAATATCAAGAAAAGTGGTCCACATGACCTCTTCTTGCCAAGAAACTGACAAAATCAGAGTCAGAATGCTCAGACTAGTCAGTTAAATAGAGAACAGAGAATAGTGAATAGTAGATACGCAGTGTCAGGTTAATGGCCAAGATGGCTTTAATTTGACATAAAACTGATATATTTGGACTTAGTACGCTCAAATTAGTCAATTGAGCGCAAAACACGTTTTTCAAGATGGGATCCCAAAAACTAGTCCAAATGACCACAGATTGACATAAAACTGATAAATTTGAAATCAACACGTCCAAATTAGTTAGGATACACTGTGTTTGTAATTTCACACGAAATAGCCTTGTTATACGTACGCAGTGTCAACACAGTTATAGGCACAGTCACAGTACAGGAAATAAACAGTAAAATAGAAATAGAATAGGCTCATAGGCATTACAACCCAACTAGAAATGATCAAAATAAGAATTGAATCCAGAAAATCTAATTTTCGACCAAGGTTTAGAACACCATCGAGAAAGGGCCAAACACCGTTGTGGGAAATTAGACTGCGAAGAGAAGACAACACAGATGATTTTATCCCCTTAAAAATCCATGTATTTCAACTGGAAAAGAAGCAAAAGTTAGCTGCAAATTAGCCCCAAAAGTTGCCTTAAAATATTGATATAGGCTTATGACACATTGGATTAAAATATACAAAAGGTGTACAAAGGCACATGTAACTTTTGGCTTGAATTTAATGCATTTCTTGGCTCTAAAACCTAGCAGCAGCCCTTGACTTTTGTGGGCAGCCAGCAGTAGAATTTTGCACCCCCCCTTAAGCCTAGTTATTAGGTTAATTAAGGGGGATTTAAGTTGATTAATTTTGGTTAGTTTTGCCTGTAAAAGGATGTGCTTGGCCTAGGGTGTCATTTTCTTCTTTTGCTCACCCAAAGACATAACTTTTCCCTCCCTTTCTCTTCAGAAAATCCAACCCCTTTTCAGCCAAAAGATAACCCCAAAACTCAGCCAAAAATACACCAAATCTTCAACCAAAAATCAGCCACAACCTAGCTTGTGTTGGAGCCATTACCTCAAGCCATTTCCAGGTTGTTTTCGGTAAGGTCCTAGAACTGATCTTTGTGGTTTTGTTGGTTTTCTTTCAGCTTGGTAATAAAAGAAAAATTTGTGTTTCTTCTAGCCAAAGGCCAGCCCTTTTTGTTCACCTAGGACCACACGGAGTTTGGTCACCCACCCCCCTTGGTTCGGATTGTGCTAGATCAAGCACACTAAGGTAAAACACTGAAAACCCTCTTTTGTGGTTAGTTTCATTTAAGTGTGATATCAAGTGATTTATGTGTATTTATTTGAGTAAGAGGTTGTAATAATCTTTATTTTGAGCCCTTAGCATTTTGGTTATGTATTTTTGTGGTTGTGTGCTTAAGCTTTAAGTTTTTGTGGATGGATATGTGAATGGACGTTTTAGGGTTGGTTAGGAACCAACCTGTCTCTGTTTTTAGGCCATAGTTTTGGCTATTTTCGAACATATTATGCTCTGATTTTGAAAATTTATAAAACACAAAGTTTTTAGAAAATTTCGTTACGAGCGTTTTTGTGTAAAATAGCCTTTGGCCAAAAATGACTCTAAGATAGGTTTTCGAGACAGTTTTCAACCGGAGTTCAAAACTAGGACTGAAATCCTAAGCAACAGGCACAGTCTTGGATTTAACAACTTAGAGTCTGAACTGGATCTCGAATACAACATGAATGTTTTAGATCTCATTGAAACCTTTAAGATGACCAATACAAGTTTTAAAAATTTGGTCGTTTCTAGCCCTAAATAGAGCAGTTTTTAAACAAGCATAAAACTGGAATTTTTCTAAAACTGGACACAAGTTTTAGCCATGGGTTTGATGAGTTTAGGACCCGTTAAAGTTTGATTCAAGCTCCGAGATGAACATGAAGTTGTTCATCTCATCGAGGATTAAAAGTTCCATGTTCACCAAATTCACAAATTAAATTGTTTCAAACAAGTTTTAATCGGTTTTTGGAAAATGGTTCAAGAACCACCTTTACACATGAACTCTAAAAAGTGTTCTCTTTAAATAAGAAAATAGTTTAAAACTCAGGTTTGTGCTCAAACCAAGAAAATGGTTTAAATAAGAAAATGTGTTCATTTTTACATAAACTCGATCATTTTAAGCAAGTTTTATGCGGTTTTTTGAAAAAGGATTCAAGAACCCCCTTATCAAACGAACACCGAAATGTGTTCTTTCCCTTTTAAAATGGAAAAATGGTTTTGATAGAACACTCCTACCTTCTAATGGGATGATATGGGGACGGTTCCAAAGAGCATAGATTTTCCCTAAAATTTTATAAGAATTCTAAAACGATAGAGGTAGCCCAATTGGCTACTACACCAAATACGCAAAGTAACCCGGTAGGCTATATAGTCAATGATGTACGAGGTAACTGGTTAGTTGACTGGTCAGTTAACCAGTCAAGGACTGAGTTTGAATGAGATAGGGAGAAATGGTGATTAATTTTTTAAGTTGACAAATTAATCAAGCACAATTAGAAATTAGATACCAAATTCCCAAAGTAGAGCAATTGGGTACCGATAAGCATCGGTACCATACAACAATAAAATTTATTAGTCAGTAATGACCACAGTGACCTAAGAGCGAATGTTAATAAAATACGTTATGATTACAGGAAGGTACCTATATTGTGACAAGGGCAAGAGTACACACTATTTGCTGACAGGTAAGTACAACTCCGCCAATAGCATGAGCAAAAAGAGGTTTAAAGTGTTGTTTTTACGCTATGTTAAGTATGCAAACCGTGGCAGTATTGTTGCATAGCACGATAGAAGTGTTTATATTTCATAATCGCGTAGATTAATGAAAGCATGAGTTAGGTGCCATACATCCCTATGACGTAAGATTACGAGATAGCCTAGTAGAGCATATGGCCTGATCAGTTAAAGAATTGGATAATTAAATTAAGGTGTCGGTATAACGGGCACAAGGCCCACAATATATATATCGGGCGCAAGGCCTACAACTATTACTGGGTGCAAGGCCCATAATATGTATATAAATATAATGGGCACAAGGCCTACGCAAGGCTTACTATGCCCTTTCTGATAAGAAAAGATAATGGATAATGAAGCATAATATGAGTATAATCGGTTCATGCCTTGTTCACTATATGCCTTAGCTCTAGTTACAGCATGCTTCCAACTATAGTTGATATGCATTCAGTATATGATGTTTTCTGTTATGCATTCAGTTATGTGATGTTTCAATTATGTATTTAGTTATATGTGATGCTTTGGATTTGTATCCAGTATGTGGAATGTTTCAGTGCATGGTACGTATTGTTTGTACATGACATGCTTATACATTTTAAGTATGACTTATGTTTTGAACACGTTTTGTGGATAGAATGTTGTACTTATTATGCGTAAAGCTCACAGCATGTGTTCATGCTATAAGTAAGCAACCTATGGCCTAGACTCCGATGGACGGTGACAGCGGCAGAGGCGGATGTGAGGGTATGGTTATGGATACCACTGCCAGTGTTGACTTCTGCACAGTATTAAACAAACATTTTATTTTTGAGTAGTAACCAATTAAATAATTTCATAAGTATGTATGTAAGATTGAGTTTTAGTTGTTTTAGACCTTTGTATTTGTAAAATATATGTATGCATGTAAATAGTAGAACGTACATATATATACATTAAAAAAAACCCTAAAAAAATTATAGTATCAAAGTAAGTTTGAGTATCAGTTTTCAAGCCAGATAAGTTAAGCAACTGTTCTTTAAGTAAGCAAGAATAGTTCTCAAGTAAGCTCAGTTTTAAAGTGAAGCTAGTAAGAGAAGTTTTAAGTGACAGTTCAGGCCACTCAGGTTCTAGGCTATCACAGATGAAATTTCTCTATTGTCACAATTATGCACCCTAAATATACACCCTAATGACATATATGTATATAAATATATATAAAAATATATGAACCACTAAATGCAAGTCTGATGTATGATGCAATGCAAAAAAAAAACATGCTCTTACATTATGCAGATTGCTAAAGATTTTCTTAGAGACAAAATGTGTTGCATCAAGAGCTTTTATAAAGATATTTGCAAGTTTTTTTTCTATTGCAACTTGCTCTAAAACAATGATTTTTTTTTTAACCAATTCTCTAATAAAGTGATGCCTAACGTCAATGTGCTTGGTCCTAGAGTGTTGAACAAGCTTTTTGGAAATATTTATAGCACTCGTGTTATCACAATAAATAGTCAAATTATCCTATAAAATACCATAGTCTTCAAGCATTTGCTTCATCCAAAGTAATTGAGTACAACAGCTGCCTGTAGCTATGTACTCAAATTCAGCAGTTGATAGGGAAATTGAATTCTACTTCTTGCTATACCATGATACAAGATTGTTTCTAAGATAGAAATAACCTTTAGTGGTGCTTTTTCGATCATCAGCATTGCCTGCTCAATTTGCATCACTAAAACTTGCAAGACTCGAATTATTATCATTAGTGTACTAAATACCATAATCAGCCGTCCCATTCACATATCTTATAATTCTCTTAATTGAAGTCAAGTGTGACTCTTTGAGATTTGCTTGATATCTAGCACATACACCAACACTGAAACATATGTCAGGTTTACTAGTGGTTAGATAAAGAAGACTCCCAATCATGCTCCTATAAAGACTAGGGTCTACAGATACTCTACTTTCATCTTTAGTTAACATTAGATCCCATTGGAGTACTCATGTGTTTGGCTTTTTCTAATCCAAATTTCTTTACTAGGTTTTTAGCATACTTACTTTGAGAGATAAAAATCCCATCCTCAAGTTGTTTAACTTGTAATCCTAGAAAGTAGTTTAGTTCACAAACATGCTCATCTCAAATTTTTTCTTTATTTGATCAACAAATTCTACTACTTTAGACTTAAAGGTAGATCCAAACACTATTTCATCAACATAATTTGAGCAGTTATAATGCCAGATTTAAATGTCCTAATGAACAAGGTTTTGTCTAGTCCCCCTTTGTTATAGCCCTTCTCTAATAGAAACATTATCAACCATTCATATCAGACCTTAGGAGCTTGTTTCAATCCATACAGTGTCTTTTTAAGTTTGTAAACATGATGAGGATGATATGGATCCTCAAACCCTTTTGGTTGCTCAACATATGCTTCTTCATTTAAAATTTCATTCAGGAAAGTACTTATGACAACCATTTATTATAATTTAAAACCTAGCAGACAAGCTATGCCCAAAAGTAATCTAATTGATTTAAGCCTAACTACTAGTGCAAAAGTCTTGTCAAAATCAATGCCTTCCACTTGAGTGTAGCCTTAAGTAATTAATCTAGCCTTATTCCTAATGAGATTACCTAACTTATCAGTTTTATTCTTAAAAGTGCACTTGATTCCTATCACATTAGAATCTTTTGGACTAAGAACAAGAGTCCACACATCATTCCTCACAAACTGTTCTAACTCTTCTTACATGGCACTAACCCAATATTCATCTAATAAAGCTTCTTTAATAGTTTTGGGTTCAGATTGAGAAGTGTAGCAGACAAACTTAATCTCACGGTAGTTGACTCTTTGCTTGTCCCTTAAATGTCTACCTTCATTAAGTCTTCCAATGACATCTTCAGTAGGATGATTCTTTTGTACTCTGGATGATGGTTCCCTTGTAACTAGGTTAGATGGTTCTGCTATGTATCTTTGTGAAGTTTCAAGTTTCATCACAGGGTGTGTTGCAACATTAGTTGATGTTTCAGTTTCTATTGCAACATTGCCTGAATCAACCAGGTTGGGTGTCAATGCAACAACATTAGCTCTTGCATCAATAGGCTATTCCATCTCTTCATTATCAGTAAAGCTTCGAATTTCTTTCTCTTTAGAGAATTCTGCAAAATCCTTCAAGTCATCAAACACTACATTAATAGACTCTATCATAGTTTGAGTTCTCATATTGTAAACTCGATATGCCCTATTGTTTGTTAAGTATCTTAAGAATACACTTTTATCACTTTTGGCATCAAGCTTACCTTAATACTCACAATCATTCAACATATAGCAAACATATGAAAATAACTAAGGTTTGGTTTCTTACCTTTCTAAATCTTATAAGGAGTTTTAGTAGTATCTGGCCTTAGATAAACACGATTAATTGTGTGGCAAGCTGTGTTGAATATCTCAGCCTAAAATCTGAAAGCGAGTTTCTTCGAATTTAACATCACCTGAGTCATCTCTTGGAGAGTCCTATTCTTTCTTTCAACAATACCATTTTGTTGTGGTGTCTTAGGAGTAGAACATCATGGGCTATAGAAATTAGCAAAAATAGCATATTCAAATTCTTTACCATGATCACTCCTAATTCTTACTATTTTGCCAATATTGCAGTCTTTTTCATTTTTCAGTTTTATGTGCAAAGCTTGAAAAACATCAAATGTATTAGATTTTTCACTAATAAAATTAACCTGTGTAAATCTAGAGTAGTCATCTATGCATACAAAGACATACCTTTTTCCTACAATACTTTCAACTTGCATTGCTCCCATGAGATCCATATGGAGCAGCTCAAGAACATGAGTTGTGTTTATTTACTGCACCACTTTGGGTGACTTCTTTACATGTTTGCCGATTTGACAAAGTCCACAAATTCTAGACTCTCTTTTCTTGAGCTTGGGAATCCCATGGACTTCACCTGAGTTCATAATTCTTGTTAGATTCTTATAATTAAGGTGACCAAGTTTTTGATGCCAAATATCAATATCACTAATAGTGATTTTGTAACAGGTTAGTGAGTGATGCAACATGTAATAATTATCCAAAGAACTAGACCCTATCAAAACACAATTTTTAGCTTTATCAAAAACACGACATTTATCCTTGTAAAATTCACAAATAGATCTTGGTTACACTACTAGCTTATGCTAAGCAGATTAGCTTTAAGTCCTTCCACTAGCAACACGTTCTTGAATTCTGGTAGGCCTTCAACATCCAGTGTTCTTTTGCCCAATATGTACCCTTTAATTCCATCACCATATGTAACATGGCCTAGAGCACGCTTTTGATAATCTTTTAGAAACGCCTTATTATCTATCATATGCCTAGAACAACCACTGTCAAAATACCAAGAGTTAGTAACACCTACTTTAAAGAAATATATGTTTTTCCAAACCTAAATTTTCCTAGGTGACTTACTATTTAATCAATCTTAATTTTAGGAGCCTTTTTGAGATATGCGGAATATGGTAAGTTAAAAACTACATCTCTCTTTAAAGCATTTTGATACTTATAGCACTTAGGTCTAATATGTCCACAAATGCTGCAATAATGACAAGTGGGTACATACCTTTTTGGCCTGTGCCTAGGAGGAATAGTTAGAGATTTCTTACCTCGATGAGGACTTATGTCTTAAGGAGCAGATAGCTTTGCAAACACAGTCTTTGACGAGGAGGCTTCACCTGTATATCGTAATCCATGATGATCACCACATGATTTTCCAATATGTAGGATGTGATCTAGTTTTACAGAGCCAGAATTGAGCATCTTCAAAGATTTTTGTGTTTCTTCCAATAAAGACCGAGATTCTTGAAGTTTTACATCCTTTTCAACAACTTGAGATTCAAGTTTGCTCATAGTATTCTTCAACATATCTCTTTCTTTAACAAGGTTAGATAATCTATCTTCTAGCTTCTTCTTTAGTTTGTACAACTGAATCTACTTGAAGTACATCATCTCATATGCCTTCTCAATTTCATTATCATTGAGTTCTTCATCACCACTACTACAATTAGAATCAGAAAAATACTTTCCATTAGATTAGGCTGATCTTTCAACTAATGTTGCAAGAGGTGTTGTAGCACTACCTGATGTCTCAGAGTGCATTGCAAAAGAGGTAAGAATAGAGAAATCTGGGAAATTCATGGGAACTTTTCTTGTGAAAGCAGTAAGTGCAACATGATTATGATATGATCTCCTATGACGTCCCCTGATTCCAACCACTCACAACCATCATGAATCGACTCTACGGCCGACCAAGACCGTTTGTGTGCTGAATCCGAGTCGTCAGTTTTAAACTCTTTTGCTCATAATTGGTAAATACCTGGGCCTAAAATTTCGTCCATAATTTTTTTTATACCTACTTTTTCCTACAAACACCAAGTAAGAAAACGATATAAAATATAATACTGGCCTTTCTATGTCTTAAATAAGTACAACATATTATACAACATATATAATATATATATGTACTGTATATTTTGTCTTCAAACATATTTTCTTTAACTCAAAAAGCTCAGCGGAAAACTTATGGCAGGACCAAGTCCACGGTGGGTTCCTTATCCCCTTGACACGCTCGCATTCTGCCGTCATCCAGGAATCTACTGGACAAGTTTCTTACCTGCAACATGAACAAACTGATGAGCTAATAGGCTCAGTAAGCTCAAACATTCATTGTAAGAATCATATTGATTCAAAAACACTAAAAACTCAATTTTCTATGAATAGTACTATTCATCATAAATAGTAACTTTGACCTTTGATCGATGAATAGTACCAGTTACCCTAACTGTGTACTATTCACATATTCTAACCGAATTTACATTACTCTAACGTAAACTTCGGTTATGCTCAATTATGATTTTTATCATTTTGTTGATTGTTTATTTTCTATTTCACTTCTAGTTTAGAGCCCTGTTTATGGCAGTACCAATGATTATTAGCACGCTGATTGGGAGGGTCTGAGGAGCGACCTTAGAACATCATCCTCCGCAGTCCTGATAACCCCGTAGGATTTAACGAAACCTCCACCACTATGTTGGAGGGGCAGTACGCCTTAATGGTTTCATTACCATCTTTCAATTTATAGTTTTGACCAAGTGATCTTATATGTCACCTCAAGGTCACTATCCTCCATTGCTCGTAGGTCTTACTTATTTTCGTTATTTGGGATATGTTATTCTAACTAATCCCCAAATGCTTATAGAATTTTATATCTAGTGTACATCTAGTATAGAATAGATTAACACAGTATTTCATGTTGCAGACACGAAAATGCTTGAACTTACCAATACTGTGCTAGTGTCCACTTTCGGAACTCCTCCGCAGTTCTATCTCTATTTTGGGTTCCTACAGACATAATAGTGTCTATTAATGCCCTGTTTTAATTATCACTTTAAATATACATTTATTTCACTTAACAATTCTACACATTTAAATTTATTTGTGGTACACGGTCTGCAACACGCCCGTGTTCCAGCCCATGTACCTCTCGGGTCTATTCTACACGGTCATGTTATTTTCTTTCTTAGCCGTGTAACTGTACACGGCTCGATACACCCCCATGTTCAAGCCCGTCTACCTCTCGGGTTATAAAATTTTTCCTATACACGGCCGTGTATCCTTCTACACGCCTGTGTTCCTCAAAATTTTTAGAACTTTAACTCTAAAATCTTCATTTTGAGTTTTATCTAAGTTATTCTAGGTCTTTTAGGGTTCTTTCCAAGCCTTTTCGGAAATTTTTGATCAAAATGACCATTTTGTAGGAAAATTGGTCGGTAAAAACGTATCAGAGTGGCGCAGCGGAACAATAAAATTTTTTAGATCGTTAAATATCTCATGATGCCGTATACAATAAATCAACAACAATTAAAACTCATACCTCAAGGATGCCAATATGCAGGAGGAGAATGACCGGAGGCTTCAACCAACTAGCCTTCTCTACTATTCTCCAATTCCCGAATGGCTGAGTGTGTGGGCACTCTGAACCTCGATCAGTATGCTAGCACTGCTAGTCTTCTTCCGACCACCCAGATCTCTAAAGAACTTTATTGTCACGATGAGCTGTGCAACAATAAGCCTGCTCACCTGAGAGTCTGTGGTCTAAGAGAACTGGAGTGGCAGGACCTCTATTTATAGACCTGCATGAGGTGAATCTCTGAATTTGAATTGGTCTAGGAAAAGATATTTTCCCTTATCCAAACCCAAAAAATCCGAATTTTCCAAGGGAGAATCTCCACAATTAAATTCGGTTTTTCTAGATAAATCCAATCCAAATCTTAACAAGATTTTAGCTAGAATTTTATCTCCCTTTTTCAACCAAAAAATCCGAATTTCTCTTGGAGAAAATCTCAACAAAAGTTTCGGCCATTATGGATAAGGGAGAATCAAAAATTCCACTAGGATTTTCAAGCTTGAATCTCATCTCAACCTTATCCAAAATAACCGAATTTCCTAGGAGATTTACTCCCTAATTTCGGCCACTTTTCAGGGAAGGAGAGAATCCAAATTCAACTAGGATTGAAACTTGAATTTACCCTTGAATCTTATCCACAAAAAACCGAATTTTCATTGGAGATTATCCTCCAAAAATTTGCCCACTTTTGTTGGGATTTGGATTCAAAATTCAAGTAGGATTCTAACAAGATTATCCTCTCCAAATCCAACTCAAATTCGAATTTCAAACCTTGTGGATTTTCCACAACAAATTCGAATCATACTTGGACTGTGATTCAAAATTTGAATTTCAAATTTCAAATTCAAATTTCAAATTCAAATTTCAAATTTCAAATTTCAAATTTCAAATTTAAATTTCAAATTCAAATTTCAAATTCGAATTTCAAATTCAAATTTCAAATTCAAATTTCAAATTCAAATTTCAAATTTCAAATTTCAAAATTCAAATTTCAAATTTCAAAATTCAAATTTCAAATTCCACAAAACGGTTGTATTTCATATTCTTGTTCTCATGGATAATTTTCTACAACTCCAATCCAATCTCAAATAAAATCATGGCAACTTTATTTGGAGTTCGAATAATTGTGTACTCTATTATCCAAAACAAAATCTGAATCCAACCGGAGAGAATCTTGTCTACCATCCTAATCCTGTGACATCACCATCCATGCATAATAAACTAGCCAATAGCATACACAAATCAATTTGCCAAACGTTAAGGAATTATGTGGAGCTAGTAGAGGGACTGATTGGACATATATAATCGGGCTCCCGTGATTCCATATGATCATCATTCTGTACCGAACAACTCAATCATATGATCACTAATTTCAGAGTCACACCACTATAAACCTGAAACTGAACTCCCAATTATATACCGTATTACGTAAGCCTGTGACGAGCTACCATCCAATGACCTTGTCATATATGCAAAACCCTCATATGATATCCATGATCAGCCTTAGGTCAAAGTCCGTTTAATCCTACTAATCAGGCTATCTTAAAGTTCCATTATACTACCGAATTAAGAAAATGATTATTCACCATATGTGAATAAGAAGTCATCCGCCCAGCAGACGACCCAAGGCCGTGTCCATTTTCACATTCAGTATAATGCCTTTAAGAGGATACCTTTAACTCCTCAGAGCTATGATTCCGATATCTGCAAACAAACCCTTCATCGTATACAAGTCATGCACCCAACGAACCGGTCTATAAGCTTACTACCCTCTGAGACGCTTTAGCCATTGGAACATCAAAGTACACAAGTCATATACATGAAGAAGTTCATTTACTCAGGATTAAGGTTATTGCATAATGAACGTCAAAAGCAGATTGATCCACTCATAGCGGACTACGTAGATCAATCACGCTTTAGTCCCGGTCTAATATGTCACCACCAAGCAACATATCCATGTCTCTACTTGGGAGTCCAGCTCCAGACAGTCAAGACAGACCGTCCCCTCTAAGGCTTTAGACAACATAATAGTCTTAACATGAGTTAGATGCTCGGTCTAACCCCATAGACTACAGACCATAGTTTAGACTGCTAACTTTAGAACATTGTCTTCTCGCATACAAAAGTCCATTGCATGCAACGTTCTAACAGTTTTAACACAAGCAGTCAGTGAGCCATATTTGCTTACATTTACTTTAACATGTAAATAAGACGAGGACAGATAGCAATGTAATGAATAACCTCTATGTATAATTTTATTATCCAGTTCAAAAATGAGTACATCAAAAATGTCTCTAATACTTAGGGCATTTCCTAACAATCTCCCACTTGCCCTAAGCCAGCAGATGTGCCATGTTACGCATCCCCATCGCCTCTACATGCCTCTCAAAGCTTCTAGCTACCAAAGTCTTAGTAAAGGGATCAGCGATGTTGTCCTCGGACGCGATCTTACAAACATCCACTTGTCCTGTCTCCACATGCCCTCTAATAATGTGATACCTCCGATCGATGTGCTTGGTCCTCTTGTGGTGCCGAGATTCCCTTGTGTTGGCAATAGCCCCTGTATTATCACAGTAAAGTGTGATAGGCTTGTCAACACCCGGAATGACCTCAAGGTCTCTAAAGAACTTGCGGAGCCAAACCGCTTCTTTAGATGCCTCAGCCGCAGCCACATACTCAGCCTCCATAGTAGAGTCAGCTGTGCAGCCCTGCTTCACGCTCCTCCACACAATGGCGCCTCCTCCGAGCAAAAACACTGATCCAGATGTCGATTTCCTCGAATCCTTACAAGTCTGGAAGTCTGAGTCCGTGTATCCTATGGGTGTTAGGTCCCCTCCAGAATACACTAGCATATAATCCCTCGTTCTCTTAAGATACTTGAGTATATGCTTTACTGCTTGCCAGTGCTTGGTTCCAGGATTCGCTTGATATCGACTCACCATACCTACTGCAAAACATATGTCCGGGCGAGTGCAAAGCATAGCGTACATAAGGCTACCCACAGCGGATGCATAAGGGACCTTACTCATACGCTCTCTTTCTTCCGATGTCTTGGGACAGTCATCCAATGAAAGAGTTAAACCGGCAATAGAAGGTTGTGAGCCTTTCTTTGCCTCTAGCATTGCATATTTGTCAATTATTTTATCTATGTATGAAGCTTGGGATAATGCTATCATTTTGTTCTTTCGATCTCTGAAGAGACGAATGCCTAGAACATAATTAGCTTCTCCCAAGTCCTTCATGTCAAACTGTTGGTGTAACCAAAGCTTGACCGATGATAAGTTCCCTACATCATTCCCAATGAGTAGTATATCATCGACATAGAGTATCAGAAAGACCACTTTTCCATCCTTAATACGTTTATAAACACAAGGTTCATCAACGTTCTGCTCAAAACCAAATGTCTTAATCGCTTGATCAAACCTCTGGTTCCATGAGCGGGATGCCTGCTTTAATCCATAAATAGATCTAAGCAACTTGCAGACTTTCTTATCTTGGCCTTTTGCTACGAACCCTTCGGGCTGTATCATATAGATACACTCTTCAAGATGGCCATTCAAGAATGCCGTCTTGACATCCATTTGCCAGATCTCGTAATCGAGAGCCGCAGCAATGGACAGAAGAATACGGATAGACTTAAGCATAGCAACAGGCGAAAAGGTTTCCTCGTAATCGATTCCAGCCTTTTGCGTGTATCCCTTTGCAACCAGTCTAGCTTTGAAAGTTTCCACTCTCCCTTCCGCATCCTTCTTTCTTTTGTAGACCCATTTGCATCCAATGGGTTTTATCCCATCCGGCAAATCTACAAGTTCCCAAACAGAGTTGGATTTCATAGAATCCATCTCATTGTTCATAGCCTGTTTCCAAGATCTAGAATCAACATCCTTTATAGCTTCATCATATGTGACCGGATCTTCCTCATGCTCATGAGCCTCGGCCTGGTATACCTCAGCATCATACATAAAGAAATTAGGTTTCTTCGAAACCCTCCCACTACGACGAGGCACCCTAAATTGTTGATCGTCTGCAGGTCTTTCACTGGAACTTAGACTTGCGTCCAAGACCGAAATCTGTGGAGCAGTTCTTTCACCCGATAACTCCTCTAGCACCACTTTGCTTCGAGGCTTAAAGTCATTCATGTGACTTTCCTCCAAGAATGTCGCATGGGTTGAGACAATGACCTTTTGTTCCTTCGGGTTATAGAACAGACCTCCTTTAGTTCCCTTTGGATACCCTACAAACATGCACAATTCTGATCTTGGTTCCAACTTCTTCGCATCCCCATCCAGTACATGTGCCGGGCAGCCCCATATTCTCATATGTCCAAGGGAGGGCTTCCTGCCACGCCACAATTCATACGGAGTTCTAGGAATTGATTTGCTCGGAACCTGGTTCAGAATATAGCACGCCGTTTGTAAAGCATGTCCCCAAAATGATAATGGCAGCGTTGAGTAACTCATCATGGACCGTACCATATCCAATAAGGTCCTGTTTCTCCTTTCGGCTACACCATTCTATTGTGGAGTACCAGGTGCAGTCAATTGGGATAAAATCCCGTTCTCTACAAGATGTCCTAGAAATTCATCAGAGAGGTATTCGCCACCTCGATCAGATCGAAGTGTCTTTATGGATTTATCCAATTGCTTTTCCACTTCCGCACGATACTCTTTGAACTTGTCAAAGGTTTCGCTCTTGCGGTGCATCAGATACACATATCCATACCTCGAGTAATCATCTATGAAAGAGACATAGTACTCGAAACCTCCTCGTGCTGTGACGTTCATGGGGCCACATACGTCAGTGTGCACAATTTCTAAGAGCTCCTGTGCCCTTGTACCCTTAGCTCCAAAAGACCTCTTAGTCATCTTACCCTCTAGACAAGACTCACATTGGGGAAGTCGTACCTCCTCCAGAGATTCCAGAGGACCGTCTTTCACCAATCTTTTAATCCTATCCTGATTAATATGACCAAGTCTTAAATGCCAAAGATATGCCTTTTTAGAGTGAGAAACTTTCAACCTTTTAGAGTTATCAATTAATTCAGTGTCAAGCAGTGAGTACATCTTTGGTCTGATCAAATATAGGTTTCCATCCATCCATCCAGAACAGATAAAAGACTTATATCTACGAATATCAACTCTTTTACTAAAAGAAACTGAATAAGAATCCTTTATTAAACAAGCTACCGATATAAGGTTCCTCCTAAAATTAGGAACATAAAAACAGTCTTTCAATAAAATAAACCTAAATTCATCAAAGTAAAGATAAACATCTCCCACTACCTCAGCTACCACCAAGCTACCATCTCCGATCTGCAACGAGAGACTCCTATCATGTAGACTTCTCATTTCCAAGAACCCCTGTATAAAAACACAAACATGATTAGTGGCGCCCGAATCAATGACCCATGTGTCTTTCGATTCTTCCACCAAACACGCTTCTAAGTAATGAAGTTCCTTACCTTCCTTGCCCTTGGAGGCTAGGAATTCCCGGCAAGCCTTCTTGAAGTGACCTACCTTCCCACAGTGGAAGCATTTGGACTTTTTAGGGTCCTTTGGCTTCTTGTTCTTCTTCTTCTTCTTCCCGTCCGAGACAGGAGGATTAGAAGAACTGGAAGCCACTTGCTTCTTATTTGGCCTCTTCCTCTTCCGTGAGGGATTGGAAGATTCCGCCAAATTGGCCTCTCCTTTAGGTCGGACCACATCTTCATCCCTGATCATCCGCTCATAAGCCTGTAGTTGCTTCATGAGCTCGGTAAGTCCTAACTCCTTTGTCGCCAGATTGTATGCGGCCTTAAACCCCACAAAATCTTTAGACAGAGTCTTGAACACCATCTCGATCTGGGTGTTGTAGTCTAACTCAGCACCATTCTCGGCAGCCTCAGCGAAGAATCCCATTAGAGTGATCATATGGTCCTTCACCGGAGCTCCAGCCTTTTGCTTGGAGTTCATAATGCTAGTGATAGCGGACTGTCGAGCTAATTTTTCTTGGCCTCCGAACATGTCCTCCAGATTATCCATGATCTCCCCAGCAACTTGATAAGTCTCATGCTGCTTTTGTAAAGCACTCGTCATGCTAGCAAGGATGTAGCATCGAGCTATTTCATTGGATTCTCTCCAACGATTATAGGCAACCGGGACCTCCTCAAGTGGTGTGTCAGGTTTGGGCCCAGGTGGGCATGGTTCGTCCAGTACGAACTTGTGTCTCTCGCAGCTGAGAACTATTAATAGATTTCTTTTCCAATCTTTATAATTGTCGCCATTCAACTTATTTTCAGTAAGTATCGAAATGAGGGGTGTCGGTGACATTTTGAACTGAAATAAAATTATACTAGACATCATTACAAAGCCCAAGCAAATATGCAGATAATTTAGCAAATAAAACATACAAGTATGTTCCTACATGAAACTTGAAAAAAAATGTAGCATTGCAACGGTAATTCTCAGCACCTATTGCCCCAAGCCACCGAGGGGTGGTCATGAGAACAAATAGCCGGAACATGGACCCCGTCCAATTAATATATGTTGCCTTAAATCCTCCAAGGTTAAGACATATATTAATAACCGCTTATTTGGCCACCAGTCTAGTTAACAGAGCTTCTAGGGAAGGTTAATAACTAAACGAGTCTTGAGTGTATAACCATTGTTTACGTAGCCCGATCCACGTCCTACCAAGCCACCGAGGGGTGGTCATGAATAGGATCGCACCCGAACACGTTTTCCACATAGGAGATCCAATCTAGTATACCGGTGGCGGTAAACACCTACCGAAGGGTGTGGTCAGGTCGGAACTGACGCGAGGCGTTACCATGCTTTCACATATGGATCAACAATGGAGGCCGTGGGTTTTGTTTGAAACCCTCTCCCACTCAATATTTTGAAAAACATGCAAGTTTTGACAAATTATGTATGATCAATATAGTATGAGCGGCACTCACCTATCCTATATGACATGTTATCAAATATGCATACAAAACATCCATCAATACATATTTATACATCCATGACATATCACAGAAAAAATAATTGACAGAATAACCAAGCCATGGTTCCATCCTAGAACAAAGAAAATAAAGATTACAAAATTCCATCCAAAGCATTCTTTGGGTCTTGAATTTTGTTCCGTCTTCTTGTATCCATCTTTATGTAGCCTCTCCATTTATTTCTCATCCCATTAATTATTTAAAATTTAAATCTCCAAAATTTAAATTTCAAATTCAAATTCCAAATTCGAATTTCAAATTTAAATTTCTAATTCAAATTTTAAACAATTTTAATCATCATGTATAATAATAAGTAATTTCAAAAATTTCAAATTTTTAATTACATATTTTTAAACATGATTTAAAATTAAATCTCAAATTTAAAAATCAAAATTTTCTGATTTTGGACCGCCGCACCGCCGCCCGTGAAGGCGGCAGCCACCGTGGGCAGCCACCAACCCCGAAGGGGCTGGCAGCCCATGGCTGCCCCTTGTGCAGCCCTGCCGGGCTGTAGGCCAAGCCTGCAGCGCCAGGCTGCACGCCCAGACTGGGCGCAGCAGCCGGCAGGCTGCAGGCAGCGCCTGCAGCCAGTGGCTGCACGCCCAGGCTGCGGCCAGCCTTGGGCAGGCCACGGCCACCCCTGGCTGCAGGCAGAGCCTGCGGCCGTGGGTGGTGTGGGCCTGCACAGGGGCTGCCGCAGCCCCATCCTGCCCGAGGGCAGGGGCTGCAGCCCCACCAAGGTTTGTCGGCCTATCCCGAGGGGTCGTGTCTTGATTTTCATGCCATATTCCAATTTATCTTTTAGGATCTCCAAAAATTAATTTGAATCCCAATTAAATTGAAATTTTCCACACAATCAAAATTTCAACCTTTAAATTAAATTTAACTTTTGGGAAAAATAAATTACGGTCTTCAATCTTCAATCTCCTCCAAGAATAATTATATAAAAAATTCCTATACCGTTTCCGGTGTACAAAATTCTATCCATAAAAATTCTAAGAGACAAAAATTAAAATCCATGGGAAAATTACAGTGTTAATAAACTGCTCCCTATGGTTACATAAAAAATTCCTAGATACAATTTTTCTAAATTCTAAGGAACCATAGCCGGTATAAACAAGCATGCTTATAATAATTCAAAAAATTAAAATAACCACATACTTTATACATAATACATGATAACAACATAAAGGAACCCTAGAATGCCACTCTCTAAATATCAAATCCATACATAAATAAAAAGACTAAGTAATTGTCTAATTTATGTACATGGCATAGTCATGAGATGTCTCTGATACCAATTGTAGGAAAATTGGTCGGTAAAAACGTATCAGAGTGGCGCAGCGGAACAATAAAAATTTTTAGATCGTTAAATATCTCATGATGCCATATACAATAAATCAACAACAATTAAAACTCATACCTCAAGGATGCCAATATGCAGGAGGAGAATGACCGGAGGCTTCAACCAACTAGCCTTCTCTACTATTCTCCAATTCCCGAATGGCTGAGTGTGTGGGCACTCTGAACCTCGATCGGTATGCTAGCACTGCTAGTCTTCTTCCGACCACCCAGATCTCTAAAGAACTTTATTGTCACGATGAGCTGTGCAACAATAAGCCTGCTCACCTGAGAGTCTGTGGTCTAAGAGAACTGGAGTGGCAGGACCTCTATTTATAGACCTGCATGAGGTGAATCTCTGAATTTGAATTGGACTAGGAAAAGATATTTTCCCTTATCCAAACCCAAAAAATCCGAATTTTCCAAGGGAGAATCTCCACAATTAAATTCTGTTTTTCTAGATAAATCCAATCCAAATCTTAACAAGATTTTAGCTAGAATTTTATCTCCCTTTTTCAACCAAAAAATCTGAATTTCTCTTGGAGAAAATCTCAACAAAAGTTTCGGCCATTATGGATAAGGGAGAATCAAAAATTCCACTAGGATTTTCAAGCTTGAATCTCATCTCAACCTTATCCAAAATAACCGAATTTCCTAGGAGATTTACTCCCTAATTTCGGCCACTTTTCAGGGAAGGAGAGAATCCAAATTCAACTAGGATTGAAACTTGAATTTACCCTTGAATCCTATCCACAAAAAACCGAATTTTCATTGGAGATTATCCTCCAAAAATTCGCCCACTTTTGTTGGGATTTGGATTCAAAATTCAAGTAGGATTCTAACAAGATTATCCTCTCCAAATCCAACTCAAATTCGAATTTCAAACCTTGTGGATTTTCCACAACAAATTCGAATCATACTTGGACTGTGATTCAAAATTTGAATTTCAAATTTCAAATTCAAATTTCAAATTCAAATTTTAAATTTCAAATTTCAAATTTCAAATTTAAATTTCAAATTCAAATTTCAAATTCGAATTTCAAATTCAAATTTCAAATTCAAATTTCAAATTCAAATTTCAAATTTCAAATTTCAAAATTCAAATTTCAAATTTCAAAATTCAAATTTCAAATTCCACAAAACGGTTGTATTTCATATTCTTGTTCTCATGGATAATTTTCTACAACTCCAATCCAATCTCAAATAAAATCATGGCAACTTTATTTGGAGTTCGAATAATTGTGTACTCTATTATCCAAAACAAAATCTGAATCCAACCGGAGAGAATCTTGTCTACCATCCTAATCCTGTGACATCACCATCCATGCATAATAAACTAGCCAATAGCATACACAAATCAATTTGCCAAACGTTAAGGAATTATGTGGAGCTAGTAGAGGGACTGATTGGACATATATAATCGGGCTCCCGTGATTCCATATGATCATCATTCTGTACCGAACAACTCAATCATATGATCACTAATTTCAGAGTCACACCACTATAAACCTGAAACTGAACTCCCAATTATATACCGTATTACGTAAGCCTGTGACGAGCTACCATCCAATGACCTTGTCATATATGCAAAACCCTCATATGATATCCATGATCAGCCTTAGGTCAAAGTCCGTTTAATCCTACTGATCAGGCTATCTTAAAGTTCCATTATACTACCGAATTAAGAAAATGATTATTCACCATATGTAAATAAGAAGTCATCCGCCCAGCAGACGACCCAAGGCCTTGTCCATTTTCACATTCAGTATAATGCCTTTAAGAGGATACCTTTAACTCCTCAGAGCTATGATTCCGATATCTGCAAACAAACCCTTCATCGTATACAAGTCATGCACCCAACGAACCGGTCTATAAGCTTACTACCCTCTGAGACGCTTTAGCCATTGGAACATCAAAGTACACAAGTCATATACATGAAGAAGTTCATTTACTCAGGATTAAGGTTATTGCATAATGAACGTCAAAAGCAGATTGATCCACTCATAGCGGACTACGTAGATCAATCACGCTTTAGTCCCGGTCTAATATGTCACCACCAAGCAACATATCCATGTCTCTACTTGCGAGTCCAGCTCCAGACAGTCAAGACAGACCGTCCCCTCTAAGGCTTTAGACAACATAATAGTCTTAACATGAGTTAGATGCTCGGTCTAACCCCATAGACTACAGACCATAGTTTAGACTGCTAACTTTAGAACATTGTCTTCTCGCATACAAAAGTCCATTGCATGCAACGTTCTAACAGTTTTAACACAAGCAGTCAGTGAGCCATATTTGCTTACATTTACTTTAACATGTAAATAAGACGAGGACAGATAGCAATGTAATGAATAACCTCTATGTATAATTTTATTATCCAGTTCAAAAATGAGTACATCAAAAATGTCTCTAATACTTAGGGCATTTCCTAACACATTTTACCCCTAACGGGTCTCGGGTTCGTAATTGTTTCGTTCTATCATTTTTTTCCAAATTTTCTAAGTCTAATCATTTTAAAATAATATTTCCTAGGCTTCTGTATCATTTTACAGCTTAAATTATTGTAAAATCTCAACTTCATTTTTTTCCCAGCCCTCGATTACTATTCATCCGTCACCTAAGGTCGTTTTTTCATTTGTCGAGCGTTTCGGAGCTTCAAATGGCCCTTTCACTACTTATTAAACGTTATTTATCCCGTCCCCGACCCTCGGTCCTCGAGAGGCTCGGGTTTTCTATCCCGACCAAAATTTTTGTCTCGTTTACCAAAATACCCCTATCATGAATTTTTTTTTTCCTGTTTTAGGCATTTTAGTGTTTTAGGGTTGGTTTACTATTCCTTTTGGGTTGGTTTTCCATTTGTAATCCTAATTCACCGAGGGGTATCGGTTTCCTTTCCGAGTTCAATATTTTTACCCCTCGTTTCCCGAAATACCCTTAAGCCGATTTTAGAAATTTCGACAGCATTTCCGCTTATATTTTAAGGTTTCCCGGCGTTAGGTACGCCTCAGAACCATTGTACCTGCCACGTACTATACCAGAGGCCTATTTTATACAAAGTTTCCAAACTTTGCATAAAAATTTTCCACATGATTCAACATTTAGAAACCAACACAAACCACAACATTTTTCTTTCAAACTAGCCTCAGTTTACTAGTTAATCACATCTAAATAATTTTCATCACATCACGTCACATCATTCTTAGGCTTTCCAATGTATAAAACAACATCCAAAAACCTAACAAAACATGCATTCTAACCCTAGTTGTAGTCACGGATTATGCATAAGCACAAAGAAAATTTCATTTTCTTTCCTAGGGTTTTTTATCAACATTTTTCAATATTAAAAATTTTTCATATCTTAATGTTCATGCCCACGGTTTTAGCAAGAAAATTACATCAAAATTTTCTTGTTTCTTTATTCCAATTCATGCTTAATTCAAAACATAATTGAAGAACATAAATACTAAATCAAAACACTAAAACTCATGCATTTTTCACACCATTGAAGCCACAGATTTTCAAGGGAAACATGCAAAATTTTTGCTTGTTTTTCAATCCTAATTCATGCTTTAATTACTACAACATAAACCAAACATAGAATCAACAAATGAACAAATTTTTTCATTGTTTTTCAACCCTACAAACCCACGGATTTTCAATTGAAAATTAAGGAAAAATGCTTCAATTTTGAAGCTTACCTTGATTAGTTGATGCCTTGAGATTGGAAATGCAATTCAAGCTAGGTTTGATGTGAAATTGAAAACAAAATTTTTTGGTTTAAGGGAGGTGAAGCTCACGGTTTTGGGTTGAAGAAAAAAGGCAAGAGTTTAGTTGGTTTTTTCCATTTTTTGCTTGAATTTTGATGCCTATTTATAGGCAAAAAACCAAGGGCTTTTTTACAATTTTTTCCAACAATTTCCTAATTGTTCAAGGACTAAAAAGTAAAGATTTTGGGGCAAAAATCAAATTTTTTTCTTCTCCCTTTCCAAGTGGCCGAATTGCCTTTTAAAAATTTTTACAAAATTTTTTTAATGGCTTTTTGGCATGATCTTAGCCATTGATCATAAAGTAGGCTAATCTACACCATACACCTTTCAAAATTACTTTCTAATTTTAAGAAAAATAATTTGTATTATGACGTAATCAAGGTGATGTCATCAACTATTCATATTAATTCATTAATTAATTCGTGGTCAATTTTTGACTGTAATCCGATCTGAACGGAACTTTACTGAAATCGCGTAGGCGAGTTCTCAATGCCTCTAGTGTGATCGGTTTGTCTTATTTTGCTTCCGTTTGATCAGAATTCTCTACCGTAAATTTTTATTATTTTAGTACATTTCAATGCACTCTCTAGGGTTTCCGGCTCTGATTTCGAACAGTCTCACCCAATTATGTCCGGTAAGATTTTCCATCCCCGAACTGACACACTTGAACACTACCAGAACATTTTTACACTATTCATAACAGTGTTGAAATGCAACTTTTTTCACATTTTATTCATTAAAATTGAATCTAAAATTCCTGGTTATCACATTCACCCCTCCCTATAGAATTTTCGTCCTTGAAAATTTAGAACAAGTGGGGGTACAAGTTCTTCATTTCGTCTTCACACTCCCATGTAGCCTCTTCAATGTTGCAATTTCTCCACAGCACTTTGACTAATAGGATTGTTTTATTCCTCAAAACTTTATCTTCGCACACCAGTATTTGAACAGGTCTCTCCTCATAGGTCAGATCTTCCTGAATCTGGATCGGTTCATGTTTCAGTACGTGGGATGGATCTGATATGTACTTCCGTAGCATCAACACATGAAACACATTATGTACTGCTGACATTTCTGGAGGTAATGCTAATCTATAGGCGACTTTACCAATGCGTTCGATGATCTCGTATGGTCCAATATATCTTGGACTTAACTTCCCCTTCTTTCCGAACCGCATTATCCCTTTCATCGGTGAAACTCTTAGGAATACGAAATCCCCTTCATTGAACTCCAGGGATCTTCGTCTTTTGTCCGCGTAGTTTTTTTGTCGGCTTTGGGCTGTCTTCATCTACTACTGTATTTTTGTAATTGCATCTGCTATTTCTTGAACGAAATCAGTCTTATGCAGTCGTTTCTCTTGTAGGTCGTACCAGTGAACCGGTGATCTACACTTCTTTCCATACAAGACTTCATAAGGTGCCATACCTATCGAAGCTTGGTAGCTGTTATTATATGAAAATTCTACCAATGGAAGTTTCTCATTCCAGCTCCCCAGGAAGTCTATTGTACAAGCACACAACATGTCTTCTAGAGTCTGAATGGTTCGCTCAAATTACCCGTCTGTCTATGGATGAAATGCTATGCTTAGTCGTACTTCTGTTCCCATAGCTTCTTGCATACATGTCCAGAAGTTCAAAGTGAATCGTGGATCACGATCTGACACAATGGATTTAGAAACTCCATATAGCTTAACTATGTGGTTAATATACAACTCTGCCAACCTTTCCAACGAGAAGGTCATCTTTACTGCGATGAACCTTGTCGTCTTTGTCAGTTTATCTACAATAACCCGGATGGCATTATAGCCTTCTCGAGTCTTTGGTAGTCCCATCACAAAGTCCATCGTGATATGCTCCCATTTCCACTCAGGAATCTCTAACGGCTCTAGCTTCCCACCTGGATGACGATGTTCAGTCTTAACTTTTTGGCACGTCATACACTTGCTTACAAACTCCGTTATATCTTTCTTCATCCCTTTCCACCAAAATTGCAACTTCAGATCTTGGTACATCTTGCTGACTCTAGGATGTATTGAGTAAGGCGTTTTATGAGCTTTGGCCATAATTTGCCTTCTTAATCCTTCATCATCTGGAACTTGAATTCTCCCCTGTTGTAGGATTAATCCATCTTCAGATGCTTCCACCTGCGGGCTTGTTAGTGTCGGATCTCACTTCTGAGCTTCTCTAATGTCTTTATACAATGTTGACTCCAGTTGTATCATAGCTAGCTCTCCGGTTATTAGCTCCATCTTCAACATGTTGATTTCCTGCTATAAGGGGTTTGGAAATTTTTCAATCGGCAGTTGCTATGGAACAATAGATTTCCTATTTAACGCATCTGCAACACGATTGGCCTTTTCTGGTTGATAGAGGATTTCACAATCATAATCCTTTACCAGCTCCAGCCATCTCCTTTGCCGCATATTTAGCTCCTTCTGTGCGAAGAAATATTTTAGACTTTGGTGGTCCGTATAAATCCGACACTGACTCCATATAAATAGTGACGCCAGATCTTTAACGCAAACACTACTGCGGTAAGCTCCAGATCGTGTGTGGGATAATTTTTCTTATGGTCCTTTAATTGACGCGAGGCATAGGCAATCACCTTATTGCCTTGCATCAGGACGGCCCCTAATCCCATTTTTGAAGCGTCGCTGTATATCACGAACATCTCCCCTTTCGTCGGAAGTGTAATTATTGGCGCACTCGTTAGTCGTTTCTTCAGCTCCTGGAAACTTTTCCCGCACTGTTCAGTTTATTCATACTTCTTTTCCTTGCGTGTAAGAGCTGTGATAAGAGTGGCAAGTCATGCAAATCCTTCAGCAAATCTTCTATAATAGCCAGCCAGATCTAAGAAACTTCGTATTTCCGTCACGCTCTTAGGTACGGGCCATTCGTTGATCGCCTCCACTTTCGTAGGGTCCACAGCAATTCCTTCCTTGGAAACCACATGCCCGAGAAAATGTACTCTATTCAACCAGAATTCACATTTAGAGAACTTGGCATAGAGTTGATGTTCCCTTATCGTTTGCAGAATAATTCTCAAATGCTCTTCATGCTCCTCTCGAGTCGTCGAATATATAAGAATGTCATCGATAAACACAATAACAAACTTATCTACATATTCTTTAAAGACTCGATTCATCAAGTCCATAAAGGCTACTAGCACATTTGTTAACCCAAACGGCATTACCAGAAATTCGTAATGACCGTAACGGGTCTAAAATGCAGTTTTGTGGATGTCACTCTCCTTGATCTTCAGTTGATGATATCCTGATCACAGATTAATCTTGGAGAATACAACTGCACCTGTTAGTTGATCGAACAAGTCATCAATCCTAGATAGCGGATACCTATCCTTGATAGTAACCTTGTTCAGTTCCTGATAATCAATGCACATCCGAAATGAGCCATCTTTCTTCTTAACAAACAGCACTGGAGCACCCCATTGGGAATAGCTCGGGCATATGAATCCTTTGTCAAGAAGTTCCTTCAGCTGCTCTTGTAATTCTTTTAACTCTGTCGGTGCCATCCGGTATGGTGCCTTTGAGATTGGTGTAGTTCCTGGCATCAACTCAATCTCGAAGGAAATTTCTCGTTCAGGTGGCAGTCTTGGTAATTCTTCTGGAAAAAGATCAATGAACTCCTTTACAATAGGAACGTCTTCGGGTTGGAGCTTTGGTTCCTTCGTCACGTCTAAAACACATGCTAGGTATGCAGCATAACCGCTAGACATCATCCTTTTTACTTCCATTGAGTTGATCATTATTTTCCTTGATCTACGTGATGTATCAATATACTCAAATCTCTCTTCTTCGTCAGGTTGAAACCTTATCATCCATTTTCGGCAATCGATCGTAGCTCGATACTTCCCTAGGAAATCCATTCCTAGTATTACATCGTAGTCAGTAAGCTCCATCACGATCAATTCTGTAAATAACTCCCTATTTGCCATAATTATTGGCACATGCGGTAACTAGTAATTGGACATCAGGACTTCCCCTGAGGGTAATGCAGTTTTAAATGTCATACCCATGTTGTCCTTAGGATATCCTATCCTATTAGCAAATTGCTGTGAAATGAAAGAATGCGTAGCTCTAGAGTCAAATAAAACAGACACCAAATTATTAGTGACAGAATGCTGACCTGTCACTACATTTGACGTTCCCACTTTTGCCTCTTCCTTTGTATAGATCATAATTCTTGCATCTGCTCGAGGTAAGCGTTCTTGTCTTTCCTGCCTCTCATTCTGAATGGGACGTTGTTGAATGGGATGACCCTTCAGCTTTGACCTGTAATGCATGTGCCTAGGGACGTTGTTGTGGCTGAGATGAACCTTGCACATTCTGTCTATTTTCTGGACAGTTTTTGGCAAAGTAACCGTCCTTCTCACACTGAAAACAGGCATTTGGGGCCAGTCTACATCGACCTGAATGTCTTTTCCCACAGTTCACGCAGTCTCAAACCATAGGGCTAGCATTATTATTTGTTCTTCTCTGCTGGTTCCTGTTCCTAAAATTGTTTGCTTTTCTCTTTCCCTGGGACTGCTGGCCAGAAGTGCTTGGCTGTCCAGTTTTGACAATCGAATTCTGCTTGTTGTTTTGTCCAGTTTAAGGCCCAGCTTGTATAGCTTTGGTCAAGATTTTTTCCTTCTTCTTAGCATTCCAGACCTTCTCTCTTTCTTCCTTTTGTCAGATCAGATAATACTCTGCCCTCAATGCACGGCTAACACAATCAGATACAGTATCAGGCAGCGTCAACCCACTGTTCACCAATGCTGAAATCTCGGGACGAAACATCCTAGCATCTCAGTGGTGACAGTGTATGGGCATAGTCTAGATAACTGATCAAACCTATTACAGACATCTATCATTGTCATGTCCCCTTGCTTTAGCTCTATGAACTTCTTTGTTGTGGACGCAACAGTGCCGGATTATAATACTTCTGATTGAATTCCTCCAGAAAATCCAACCAAGACATGGTATACATGTTTCTCCTCAACTTAACTGACTCCCACCAGAACCTTGCATCCCTTTTTAGAACAAAGGACGCGCACAGGATCTTCTCCTAGTCATTTAGCTCCATAAACTCCAATATCGTGTGGAATGAAGACAACCACTCCTTAGCATCCAGAGGGTTTATGGAGCCCTCAAACTCTGGTGGCCTCATGCGTCGGAATCTTTCATATAATGGCTCGATATTGATCCTGGGTTGTGGTTGGGGTTGTACCACTTCTTCTTGTGCCACTGGCGGTACTTCTGGTTCTGGTGTGGCCATTTGTGGTACTTGGTCTTCTTCATGTTCCTGTCTCTGCTCCATTTGTTCTAGTCTTTGTCTTAACTCAGCATTTTCTCTCATTTGAGCTTTTAAGGCTTCTAGCTCGTCCACTCTTTCTGACAACATTGGACTTCCTCGCATATTCCGTAGATTTCTTGGGTTCACCATCTTATCCTATTTCCTAACATCGCATAAGAATCAATCATTAGGTTTTTCATAATCATATTTTTACAATATAAGTACAAATAATTTTGATCATCACATAATTTTAACATTTCACACATTGCATATGTCAAAATATGGTTATCATTTCTTTCCATTTCAAAAGTACATTAGTTTGAAGGCTTTCCTCAAAATAGCCTTTCAACACTGTCATATATACACACATACAGTTATATATATACATATTTATACAACACCTGTATTTCTACTACAAATCCCCTGGCTGAGGTTCCTCTGGAATTGCCAAAAACTCGATTGGATCCATTTCCTCATTGTCTATTCCGTTTTCGGCCTCAGACAGCATTGAACCTTCAGCTGGATCTGCTCCCTCTGGTTGTCTCAACGGACCTGCCTCATGATCATTTGCCATCAGCCCAGATCCGTATAGGTGGTCTAACATTGCTTCTTGTAGCAACTGTTCACGCCTCTTGCGCACCATGCGCTCCATCATTATCTCCTCTTCTACTTTAGCTACATCAATAATGAACTCGCATAAGGTAGCAGGGTATAAAGGGGTTACTCTCTGTCGTAGGTCTAGGGTGAGTCCCTTTCAAAATATATCATAAAAGTTATCATTTGTGATGTTGGTTGGAGGATACGCCCTTACGATGCTATCTTGGAATCTGACCATATATGAAAATACAGTGTCACTCAACATCATCTGCTGCCTCTCTGCCTTCAAAACAAAATCTCTGACATCCGCATAACTGGGCATGGCCGGTGGTAGTGGTACTGTCCTACTCTCAGGAGGGCCTACCACTGGTGCAGCGCTCTTTTATGGGAATTACTCTAGCATGACTTGGCGAAACTCGACCCAATCCATTGCTAGCAGCATCTCTTGATCACAATACTCCCAATACAACCGTGCATCCTCATGGAATGTGCCAATGGCCATCAAAACCCAGCAATCCTGGTCTATATCGCACTGGCGCATGATGAACTCAATGTCGTGTAGCTAGTCTCTCGTAGAGATCCCCTGTTGACCTCCCTCGAATGCCGGTGGATGACTGCCTCTAAATGCATGTACAGCTCATACTGATACTCTGGCTCCTATACGAGCTCGATCTCCCACCACTGGAATGTCTACTGCCACAGGAGGGTTTACTATCGATCACAGAGGTTGTGCTTGTACTGGTGCCGGTGCTACTATCCTTGGCGGTAGTGGCTCCGGCACAGGTGGTCGCTGCATCACTCGTCTCATCATGGACGGTCTGATCACGAGTCTAGTCCATACCCGGATCGGTCCTCTAGGTCGGTATGGATGAGGTCTCACATACGGTGGTCTAGTCATCTTAAGTCCTACAAAAATATATAATTTCGAATAAATGAAAATTTAACTAACTTAAAGAAGCTAACTTACTTGGATTGACGAGCAGATCGCGCTTCGTGTCAATAGGGATATTGTCAACCGCTCTGATACCAACCTGTGACATCCCCTGATTCCAACCACTCGCAACCGTCATGAATCGACTCTACGGCTGACCAAGACCGTTCGTGTGCTGAATCCGAGTCGTCAGTTTTAACCTTTTTTGCTCATAATTGGTAAATACCTGGGCCTAAAATTTCACCCATAATTTTTTTTTATACCTACTTTTTCCTACGAACACCAAGTAAGAAAACGATATAAAATATAATACTGGCCTTTCTATGTCTTAAATAAGTACAACATATTATACAACATATATAATATATATATGTACTGTATATTTTGTCTTCAAACATATTTTCTTTAACTCAAAAAGCTCAGTGGAAAACTTATGGTAGGACCAAGTCCACGGTGAGTTCCCTATCCCTTTGACACGCTCGCATCCTGCCACCATCCAGGAATCTACTGGACAGGTTTTTTACCTGCAACATAAACAAACTGATGAGCTAACAGGCTCAGTAAATTCAAATATTCATTGTAAGAATCATATTGATTCAAAAACACTAAAAACTCAATTTCCTATGAATAGTACTATTCATCATGAATAGTAACTTTGACATTTGACCGATGAATAGTACCAGTTACCCTAACTGTGTACTATTCACATATCCTAACCGAATTTACATTACTCTAACGTAAACTTCGGTTATGCTCAATTATGATTTTTATCATTTTGTTGATTGTTTATTTTCTATTTGATTTCTAGTTTAGAGCTCTGTTTATGGCAGTACCGATGATTATTAGCGCGCTGACTGGGAGGGGCTAAGGAGCGACCTTAGAACATCGTCCTCTACAGTCCTGATAACCCCATAGGATTTAAACAAACCTCCACCACTATGTTGGAGGGGCGGTACGCCTTAATGGTTTCATTATCATCTTTCAATTTATAGTTTTGACCAAGTGATCTTATATGTCACCTCAAGATCACTATCCTCCATTGCCCGTAGGTCTTACTTATTTTCGTTATTTAGGATATGTTATTCTAACTAATCCCAAAATGCTTATAGAATTTTATATCTAGTGTACAACTAGTATAGAATAGATTAACATAGTATTTCATGTTGCAGACATGAAAATGCTTGAACTTACCAATACTGCGCTAATGTCCACTTCTAGAACTCCTCCGTAGTTCTATCTCTATTTTGGGTTCCTACAGACATAATAGTGTCTGTTAATACCCTGTTTTAATTATCACTTTAAAAATACATTTATTTCACTTAACAATTCTACACATTTAAATTTTGTTTATGATACACGGTCTGCAACACGCCCGTATTCCAGCCCGTGTACCTCTCGGGTCTATTCTACACGGCTATGTTGTTTTCTTTCTTAGCCATGTAACTGTACACGGCTCGATACAGGCCCGTGTTCAAGGCCGTGTACCTCTCGGATTATAAAATTTTTCCTATACACGGCCGTGTATCCTTCTACACGCCCATGTTCCTCAAAACTTTTAGAACTTTAACTCTAAAATCTTCATTTTGAGTTTTATCTAAGTTATTCTAGGTCTTTTAGGGTTCTTTCCGAGCCTTTTCGAAAATATTTGATCAAAATGACCATTTTGCCCTTAACGGGTCTCGGGTTCGTAATTGTTTCGTTCTAGGCTTCTGTATCATTTTACAGTTTAAATTGCTGCAAAATCTCAACTTCATTTTTTTTCTCGGCCCTCGGTTACTATTCATCCGTCACCTAGGGTCGTTTTTTCATTTTTCGAGCGTTTCGGAGCATCAAATGGCCCTTTCACTACTTATTAAACGTTATTTATCCCGTCCCTGACCGTCGGTCCTCGAAAGGCTCGGGTTTTCTATCTCGACCAAAATTTTTCCCTCGTTTCCCCAAATACCCCTATCATGAATTTTCTTTTTCCTGTTTTAGGCATTTTAGTGTTTTAGGGTCGGTTTACTATTCCTTTAGGGTTGGTTTTCCATTTGTAATCCTAATTCACCGAGGGGTCTCGGTCTCCTTTCCGAGTTCAATATTTTTACCCCTCATTTCCTGAAATGTCCTTAAGCCGATTTTAGATATTTTGGCAGCATTTCAGCTTATATTTTAAGGTTTTCCGGCATTAGGTACGCCTCAGAACCTTTGTACCTACCACGTACTATACCAGAGGCCTATTTTATACAAAAGTTTCCAAACTTTGTATAAAAATTTTCCACATGATTCAACATTTAGAAACCAACACAAACCATAATATTTTTCTTTCAAACTAGCCTCGGTTTACTAGTTAATCACATCGAAATAATTTTCATCACATCACATCACATCATTCTTAGGCTTTCCAATGTATAAAACAACATCCAAAAACCTAACAAAACTTGCATTCTAACCCTAGTTGTAGCCACGGATTATGCATAAACACAAAGAAAATTTCATTTTCTTTCCTAGGGTTTTTTATCAACATTTTTCAACATTAAAAATTTTTCATATCTTAATGTTCATGCCCACGGTTTTAGCAAGAAAATTACATCAAAATTTTCTTGTTTCTTTATTCCAATTCATGCTTAATTCAACACGTAATTGAATGAACATAAATACTAAATCAAAACACCAAAACTCATGCATTTTTCACACCATTGAAGCCACGGATTTTCAAGGGAAACATGCTAAATTTTTGCTTGTTTTTCAATCCTAATTCATGCTTTAATTACTACATCATCAAACCAATCATAGAATCAATAAATCAACAAATTTTTTCATTATTTTTCAACCCTCCAAACCCACGGATTTTCTATGGAAAATCAAGAAAAAATGCTTCAATTTTGAAGCTTACCTTGATTAGTTGATGCCTTGAGATTGGAAATGCAATTCAAGCTAGGTTTGATGTGAAATTGAAAACAAAATTTTTTGGTTTAAGGGAGGTGAAGCTCACGGTTTTGGGCTGAAGAAAAAAGGCAAGAGTTTAGTTGGTTTTTTCCATTTTTTTGCTTGAATTTTAATGCCTATTTATAGGCAAAAACCAAGGGCTTTTTTGTAATTTTTTTTTAACAATTTCCTAATTGTTCAAGGACTAAAAAGTAAAGATTTTGGGGCAAAAATCAAATTTTTTTCCTCTCCCTTTCCAAGTGACCGAATGGCCTTTTACAAAATGTTTTTAATGGCTCTTTGGCATGATCTTAGCCATTGATCATAAAATAGGCTAATCTACACCATACACCTTTCAAAATTACTTTCTAATTTTAAGAAAAAGAATTTGTATTATGATATAATCAAGGTGATGTCATCAACTATTCACATTAATTCATTAATTAATTCGTGGTCAATTTTTGACTGTAATCTGATCCGAACGGAACTTTACCGAAATCGCGTAGGCGAGTTCTCAGCGCCTCCAGTGTGATCGGTTTGTCTTATTTTGCTTCCGTTTGATCAGAATTCTCTACGGTAAATTTATATTGTTTTAGTACATTTCAATGCACTCTCTAGGGTTTGGGGCTCTGATTTCGAACCGTCTCACCCAATTATATCTGGTAAGATTTTTCATCCCCGAACTCACACACTTTAACACTACCAGAACATTTTTACACTATTCACAACAGTGTTGAAATGCAACTTTTTCACATTTTATTCATTAAAATTGTTATGCACATACAATTTTAATCTATTTCGAGAATCTAAAATTCCCGGTTATCACATCTCCACTCTCTTCTTGACTTCCATCTGACTCTTCATTACTCTAATTAGTTTTTAGTAACTTTTTCTTTTTCTTCAATGTGTTAGCACATTCAGATTGGATGTGACCAAACCCCTTATACTCATGGCATTTAATTCTTTTTTCTTTAATTTTCTGATCAAACACCTTGGGTCTGGTCTTCTCTTTCTTGGGAGCAAACTTCATACTATTTTGACCTTTATCCTTCTTTTTCACTTTTCTCCACATCTTATTGAATTTCTTTATAAGTAGTGCAAAAGATTCTTTAAGTTCAGCCTCACCGTCATCATCATCATCTTTATCACTTGATTCTTGTATATTGGCCTATAGGGCTAAACACTTATCCTTCTTATTCTACTTCAAATTTGTCTCAAAGGTCTATAGAGATCCCATCAATTCATCTAATCGCATGGTGCTCACATCTCAGGCTTCCTCAATGGCTGTGACCTTGTAAGCAAATCTTTTTGGTAAAGATCTTAAGGTCTTCCTTACCAATTCTGTCTGTGAATATTTTTCTCCTAGAGCAAAGGCTTTGTTAGCGATGTCGCATAACTTAGTATTGAAATCGGCTATAGTCTCATTCTCCTTCATTTGAAAATCTTCAAACCGACTAGCCAACATTTGAAGCTTAGACATCTTCACAGCCATAGTGCCTTCAAAAGCTATCTTAAGTATAGTCCATGCATCCTTAGTAATCTCATATGTAGAAATCAGTTTGAATTGATTTGCATCCACAGTATTAAAGATTGCATTCAAGGCCTTTGAGTTATTATTAGCCAGTCTATCCTCATCACTAGACCAAGTTTCTTCAGGCTTACGAATTGTTTTTCTTTCATCATCCTTAGTAGTTAACATGGAGCGCCAAGCCTTTTCATCCAATGGCTTGATGAATGGCACGTACGAGCTTTCCAGTAAGGATAGTTGCTTTCATTCAGCAAAGGTTGGCATGAAATAGATCTTCCTTCATTCAGAAGATCCATGCCTACAAAATAGATCAGATCAAAAAATCTAACAAAAAAAATATGCTAGTAACCAATCTGATACCAATTAAAAGATCTGTTTTTAACTTATTTACTATATTTAATTAATTAATCCAATTAATTAATTACTAAAGGCAAGTAAATAAAAAAGACAAGCAAATTTTTATGAGGTTTGGTTTTTCTACTCCTCGGGGCCATGCCTAGACGTTGAACTCTTCACTAACTGTAAAACGATTACAAGCTCTAATAGACTTATGCAATCTAAAGACTCTCTCTTTGTTATTGCCACCGGTCATCTTGAAATTCAGTCAATGAATTTGTTCAGCGAGATCCCTTTGCTAGTATATGTTGAAATCCCTTCAACTACTTTTGCCTTCTCCCGAAGACATCAAATATTTCTCCTGAAAGATGAAACACGCAATAGTTTCAATAGTCTCAAAATATTCTCTAGCAAATCTGTGCTCCGTGTCCCTACCATTGATTGAGTTGGGACTTAAATAGGCAACCCTCAAAAATCCAAATCGATCCCGGACTCAAAGGGTATTCAAATTTCAACTTGTTTCTCGACTTATTGCGGCACATTGTGAAACATCCAAATTTTAAATCTTTCAGATTTCAGCTAAAATAGTGCAGCTTCAAATCCATAAATATATATATCACCAAATCTTTAGTAGATATGCTTAAATATTTAGAAATGCGTTTTCTCTAATTTGGGGAAAGAATCCTAATTCAAATAGGATTCAAAATCCTACTTAAGCTAGGATTTCTTTTCAAATTTAAATCCCACACTTATCTCTGACTTATCCAGTCACAAATCACTCAACTAACTCCAACAAGTTCGTTTTTCAAATCTCCAAAATTAATTCTTCAAGATTCACACCAAATCTTCCAATATTATCTTCAAAATTGATTCAAACTTCAAAATCTTCTTCCCTGTGCTTATCCACGTCAATAATCCTTGTCAAAGCTTGCTATGCCAGCTGGAAATCTTTATTCAAAACACAACCTACCTAAACAATCTTATGTTGCAACATACTGTATGACATACAGTATAACATAAAACTGAAAACTATCTAACAAAATTTTCTGACTAACATATTTTGTTTTTGATTTTTCCAAAACACGATTGTCATAAATGCCAATATTGAAAAACCTAACAAAATAATCCTACCACTATGCCGCAGTTTTAAACTGTAAAATCTCATGAAATCATATTAGATTAAGAAAAGAAAGCATTAAAACTTTAACTGAACTTGATTAAAATCATACTGTTTAGAACTTTGTCTACAGACAGTTTTCTTGCTCTTTTATTTTCCCCTTACAAATTCTCCTACGGTTTATCTTTTTAATATTATCCGACACTCAGTTTCGTCATTGGCATCATCGCTTGCAGAATGTTGACCTTATAATGCTGGCCTTGGCGACACATGAAATCCAGTTCTCCATTTTGAGAGAGGTTGCTTTTTATATTTTTGCAAACATCTCAATCTTTTGCTTGCAAAGGGACTTGATATATAGGTTCATAATTGCTTCAGAACTAAACTATAAGAAAATACACTTGCCATATTTCTACTATCTAGTTTATAAAAGTATGAGCCTCATTTGAGCTAATGCTTAATTAGAAAATGGCATTGATAACTCATGTTATTTTTTTTTTTCCCTCTTCGTATTTTGTGCTTAGGAGATACCTGTTCAAGTTCAGAGCCATTAGGTCTTGAATTCCAGTGCAAGTCTTTCAACTCCGGAGTCATCTGCTATGAAGTCTGCAGGATTGTTTGAGAGTGTATCAGAGTCAGAAAAAATGCATACGTCGTTTGTTAAAAGAAAACCTTATCAGGTCTGATGATTTTCTTTTCTGTCTAATCTTATGTTTATTAATATACAAACTTTTTCTAGTATCTCGCTAGTTATCTTTATCTTCTCAGTTTCTTCGTGTTTGGATTTTGATGGAATATTTGGAGATGGAAGTGCAAATCTCTGATTCTCCCGAGAATTTCAAATTCGATATCGAGAGATAGTTAATGATTTTATCTTTATGTACTTTTTTGCTGGCAATGACTTTCTTCCCCACACACCCGCTCTAGCAATCCATGAGGTTCGGTCAAAACTTTTCACTACAAGTACGGATGACTATTGTGCGTCAAACTTTTTACTTTGTGAGATACAGGCCAATTAAAAAAATATTTTGGGGATCCACGAGCTTAATTCTCACACTACGCGAAAGTATGACCCACCAGTATTTGTGCTGCCCACCCGTCCCCAACTCAGGGAGCCCAATCACAATGCCGATGAAAAAAAATGATAACCCAATTGTCATGTTAGTGTCATTTGAAAAGCTGGAATGTTTTTTATAGCGAATTTGAAAAAAATACATTTCGATAAACATATATTGTTAAAGCTAGTTTCTTTCCGTTACTACTTTTATGAGGGTTCAATTGACTTACTCATTACTATTTAGACGAAAGAACTAAAGAAAATTGGTGGCTACCTTCTTGATGTGATTCGGGTAAAATTCAACCTTAAAGCTATATATATATATATTTATATTGCTTGATTTCCTTTAAATTTTTCTGGATGAGCTCATGTCCCCTTCTATTTTTTTGTTTAATACGAAAGCTGGTCGATGACAAGAAAGATGGGTACATCAAATCATCTAGAGTTGAGAAATTCATTCTCTCCGTTGGCTCCTTTGAGGAGAAAATATTTATGAAAAGATCAATACTGGATGACCAAAACTCAGGAAGCTCTGCAATGCTGTGAGTTCGTGAAGAGTAATACATAAATACTGTCCAACACCTTTCAGATAGAACGCTTGTTGTCCAACACATTTCGAATAGAACGCTTGAAGAGTAATGCATAAATACTGTCCAACACATTTAAAATAGAACGCTTGTTGTAGCAATTAGTGTGCTCATTTTGGATTGCTTACTTCTCCAGATAGAGGAAGATGACGATGACTCTTGTCATATAATGAATGGTGCAGAAAGCAATAGATTCGAATTGCCTAATGAAGAATCCACGGCCAAAGTTTCCACAATTGACTCATTGGAAAATATTTCTTCGAATCAAGATATGACTTCCAGATATTCTGTAGTAATTAATTAATATCCTATAAGACCTTTTTTTTTTTTGGCGGAATCTTCGTATCTAAGCATGACTGAATGTGTGTATATATCACTTTATTCTTTTTTTTTTTTATTTGTGGTCTGTTAAGTGATGAATTTTAAGTGGATAAAACTCAATGTATTATTCAGTTAACTATCCACTTGAAGAAGACAGTTACATTATTAAAAGTTAAATATAATTTGTTATTATATTAATGAGTTTCCATGCATTTGCAGATGTTGAAGCATACAAAGGAATTAAATGAGAAGGGGAAAGTTAACATTAGCAAGCAAAATGATCTTCTTAAGAATGGTAGTTTTAAAATCGACAAAGTAAGATACTTTTGCTACTCTAGCTTGCGCACGCTTTGGAGGATGATTAATACTAGTTTATAACTGGTTGCTCCTACTAAACAGGTAAGACTGGGATGTCCATTCTACAAAGAAAGATACTACAAAGAGAAATTTGGTGCAGAAACTCCAGTAGGGATGGAAAGTACAAGAAAAAAAGTAGTAATTTTAGCTACCTCATGTTTTTTTTTTCGTAGTAAGTGAGTGAGCTCCCGTTTGGATCATTATTTAGAAACTATTTTTGAACACTATTTACAAAGTTCTATTGTATTTTCTCTTATAAAAATTTGAATTTGCCATTTAAATTTACTTTCAAACTTAGGATCCAAATAGACCATAACATTTTATTGTATAAATTTTGTTTTGTTTCAATTGAACTTGAGTTCCCAAAGAAAAGTTGCACTATTTCATCAGCATTTATACAGATCCTCTTTGATTATTTTCTTGAGAGTGAATCATACTTGATAGCACTATAACAGCTAAATGAATGGTTATACTGAACGTTGGAGAAGTATACTGAACGGTTATACTAACCGTAAATAAATTAAATAGAAGGAAAAAATTTGACCGTCATACGATTAAGCTGTTAAATCTTAAACCCCTCCATACCGTCTTGAGTTTTTGAATTTCCAAGAACACTATAACTCTTTCTCAACATTTCTTCGGATCAACATGAACTCGAATGTGTGAGTGTTCTAATAAGTTTCTCAACACATGAGATAAATGAATGGGAAGGTCACCTATGATTAGCACTCACCTTTTTCAAAAGTATGTGATCTCTCTCAAATAGGTTTTCTTCCTTTTTTGAATGGTTGTATCATAATCATCTACTAGATACGTATTAATCTCTTCCTTTTATTAAAGAGATAAAAATGATATTTCAAAATTTTTTTAATTTTAATTTTTTTAATTTAAAAAAAAATCCCACTACTACACTTAAGTGGGATTTTACCACTTGCTTTCCTAAAAAAGAGTAAACATTATCCCTTTATTATCTTCCTTTTTTTTTTAAATTAAACATTGAGGAGGAGGCAACCGTTACCTCCTCCATCCCATATACTATATATATTTATATATATATATATAAAAGTGTGTGTGCATGAGTTTCCTCCACACATCTCTTTTTTTTTTTTTTTTTTCCCGAAATATAATATATATATATAAGCTTGTGTTTATCTGGTGGAGGAAACTATTTCCTCCACCTTGTTTCTTTTTTTTTTTAATATTATTTTAAATAGGAAACATAAGGGATATTAAAGTGGAATTAAAATATCTATCTCCAAAAAATAATTAGATTCATTTATATTAACTTAAAATAATTTTAATTTAATTTTAATATTAATTAATCAAATTAATTAATATGTGCATTTAGAGTTCTCAATTCTAAATTAATAATCATAATCCAATATGATATATATATAGTTCACATTAATCTTGTGAAGCTGTTGAGAGGAACTACGGACATTATAATTTCAAACTCCAATAACTTTTGACAATTAATCAATATCTTAATTAATATATCAAAATTATTAATTCCAAATTACTCCATTATAAATTTAGAATTGCACTCTTAAAATTATCAAACAATTATGTTCATGAAATTTATGTTGTCCATTGATTTAGTCGCTACATACGAATTAATCTTCCATAAACAGTACATAATTAAAGTTAGGAGTTTTCCGTTAACCTCTTTAGTTATAACTTTCTTTATAAGTAGAGTTGATTCTCTAATGAATAATATATTTTTTAATTCAATTATAAAATTGAGTACTCTTATCATTTAAGCCTCAAATCAACACTTATGACAATCGTCCATCTACTTTATTGTGAACTAATGGATTTCGTTTTATAAATTAATATTTCTAGCTATTTATTTTATTATACTCCCAATATACCAAGACTTTGACACTATTCATATGTGTCATTACTTAATATATCAAAGAACATATTATCGTCTATTAATTATTCAGAATTAAGATTAATTCATATATGACTATTATTGATTAATATTGAATGTTCTAGTTAATAATGGAATTTATTAGATATTTATAATTAATCACGTTCCGGATCTATGCAATCATATTACATAAAATGCTTTTATTCTAATAATCTCAATATTAACAATCTAGGATAAGATTTTTTTTATTCACAATATAATGAACTATATTAACAATTTTAAATTAAAGATCTTAACTTTAATTTGTAATTACGAATAAAATTTAGACTATTTTACTTTAAATATTATCCTCAGCATATAACACTTATATATAATATTTAAAGTTATATATAAAATAATTTAGGGATGTTTGATATTTACAAAACATCACAAGTATACAAAATATATATTTAAAAAAATTCCTCATTTTATTAATAATTAGCAAAATGATTACATCACTGTACCTCAACATAAATTGGGTTCTTTTGGTATTATTTTGCCGGGCCTCCGTCATGGACATGGTAAGAAGTTTTCTACCAGTTAGAAATACTACAGTGCAACTTGCTATATAAGTGCTAACTAATGAGAAAATTCTGTCAATGTAGCAAATTTTCAGGTTCTATCCATTCCACTATGGACCTTTCGTCTCAGAACTCAAAGGCTTATCTCAGGTCAAAGTGAGATTCCAAGAAGGTTCTCGTCTGAAACCTTTTGATCAACTTCTGGCCGTCCTGCCGCCGAGAAGGTAAAGTCTTTGCTACTTTCGCAAAATTCTCTGACGTCAAAATTCAACTTGTAACGAGGAAATTTTCTTCTTTGTAGTGTTAGTGCTCTTCCAAAAGCATATCATGGGCTTATGAAACAAGATAGCCCTCTCATTGATTTTTATCCAACCGGTAAAGGATTATGAATTATTCAACAGTATTTGGCTGTTTCAGGTGAAACTCATGAGGAGAATTTTGCGATAGGCAAGAAAAAGTACCCTACTGCTAAGATCATATCATATTAGGAAAAAAGTAAGGATAATTTTATTGAACTTGGTGAAAGATCTGAAGGTTGTTCTACTAGTAGGTATTTTTTTCTTTTTTTATTTTTTTATTTTATACCGTAAAATTTTCCAACTTATAAATGTGATTTTCGTTTTATTTTACCGAGATACTGGAGTAATTAACATTTTGTCTTGTTACATGTCTAGATTTTGAAATTGACATGGATGGAAAACGTTTCTCGTGGCAGGTTTGCTTGTTTTAATTTTCCTTTTTATCTACTTTCTCTAAAGCATAATTCTTTTCATATTTTCTTATGCAGATATTGTTGCTTGCATATACTGTATGATTGTTTTTCTACCTTTTTTTTTTTCTTCACTCACAAGGGGGTCTCGAAGCTCCCGTTTATAGATGAAACACGCCTTTTATCTGAGACAAGATTATTAGAGAAGGATCTTGGGGTATAAAACCATATATTTTATTTACCTGCAGAAGAAAGTAAATTTTAATACTTTGGCTATATATGATATTTTGTTGTTTGTGTTTCATTTTTTAGGTCGGAGAGTGAAAGGAACATCGCAAAACTTGATCAACACACAAGTTGGGATCATATGTGATGTCACTCTATACAGTGCGCAATAACGTCAAAGAAAGATACATTGCTTTAATAAGGTCAGACTTTAATAAGGTCAGCTTTGGTAAAGATATAAATGCCTCTTATTTTAATGTATAAACTATTGTTCAGCATATCCTCAAAAAATATAGTAAAAGAAAAGTGTTGTTCAATATATCTTATGCAAAACATATTTTTTCTGTTCTTCACAGTGATCATGTCATTGGTGGTTTTCTAAGGTTTGACCATAAGTACATGGTCGCGGACAAAGAAATCGATAAGAGTAGTCAAGATGATTGCGTCCTGTAAGCTGAAAAATACACTCATATTTAGTTTTCTTTTATCATTTTCTCCCGTCATTTAGGATTGATGCTTGTGTTCATTTATATTACAGATGTTGGCTTTACGAGCCACCCCAGTGCACGGTCCGCACTTTCCTTGACTTCTTGATGGGGTATATGTGGTGGCCCGCCCTATGTAGAGGTTAACAGTACTATTACAGTCGAGCTCTAAAGCCAACTATGATAGATTGCCAATTCATTGGGTCACCAACAACTTACTTTTAATTTGCTTTCTTTGTTTTACAAACTTATATTAAATTTCCATTTTAACGTGAAAATAGTGAAATATATATATTTTTAAAGATTGATCTTGAAAATTTAACATTGTAAAATATTTACTATGATAAACGTTTAATCTCGTCGTACTTAATTTACATCATAAAATATTGTTTCAAAATTCCTTAAAATCAGCTTAGCAGAAAACTGGTAGCAAGATCATCTCCCTCACCCAGTCCCTATGGCAGATGCAGATCCCGCCCCTCGTCCTTCCAATTTCTACAACCTTACAGGTTTCTTACCTGCAACATGAATAAACTTGTGAGCGACAGGCTCAGTAAGTTCAAACATAAAGACAAGCAACGTAGACCATGGATCATAACTGAAAACATTAAACATACTATTAGTACATGTTAGATTTAATTATGCTCAGTTATGGGCAAAGTTTAAGTCTTAGGTCTTTATTTTGCATTATATTCTAGTTTTGGCCCCTATGATTCGTCGTACCATAGTGTGTGCATGACTGAGAGAGACTCTGGAGAGCAACTCATTGACCAATCCTCAACAGTCTACTTAACATGAACATAATATAACATAACCTAATATAAGTAACCTCCACCTAGCGAGAGGCCGGTACGCCAAAAGTGGTTTTATTACCATCTTTCATGTGGTTCCTAGCCGGTGGTATTATCATTGCCTCCTTGGTCTGAAACACTTTACATATCTTTCCTTATTTGTATATATTTTATTTACACAATAGTGTGCATATAGCACCTTGATATATACTTTACATATCATGTGATAACCGGGAATTTTGGATTCTCGGAGTAACTTAAAATTATATGTATATAACAATTTTAATGAATAAAATATGAAAAAGTTACGTTTTAATACTGTTGTGAATAGTGTAAAAATGTTCTGGCAGTGTTAAAGTGTGTAAGTTTAGGGATGGAAAATTTTACCGGACATAATTGGGTGAGAAGATTCGAAATCAGAGCCAAAAACCCTAGAGAGTGCATTGAAATGCACTAAAATAATAGAAATTTATGGTAGAGAATTCTGATCAAACGGAAGCAAAATAAGACAAACCGATTACACCGGAGGTGCCGAGAACCCACCTACGCAATTTCGGTGAAGTTCCGTTCGGATCGGATTTCAGTCAAAAATTGACTACGAATTAATTAGTAAATTAATATGAATAGTAGGATGACATCATCAAGATGATGTCATAAATCCATTTTAGTTTACTTATTTTGAAAGTAAAAGTGAAAGGTGTACGGCTAGGATTGTCCCAAATTTTGATCAAGGGTCATGATCTTGCCAAAAAGCCATTTGAAATCTTTTTTTTATTTTTGGAAAAAGGCCATTCGGTCACTTGGAAAGGAAAAAGGAAAAAATTTGATTTTTGCCCCAAAATCCTTAACTTTTAGTCCTTGAATAATTAGCAAATTGTTGAAAAAAAATTTGCTAAAGAGCCCTTGGTTTTTGCTTATAAATGGGCATATCAAAATTCAATCAAAAAAATGAAAAAAATCAGCCAAACTCTTGCCTTTTCTTTAGCCCAAAAACTGTGAGCAAAACCCCCCTTGCAAGCCAAAATTTTGTTCCAAAATTCACACCAAACTTAGCTTACATTGCATTTCTAACACCAAGTCATCAACTAGTCAAGGTAAACTTCAAAATTGAAGCTTTTCTCTTTGATTTTCCTTAGAAAATCCGTGGGTATGAGAGTGTGGAAACAATGAAAAAAAATTGTTGTTTAGTTGATGTTGTGATTAGTTTGGTGTTGTAGAAATTAAAGCATGAATTAGGGTTTAGAAATAAGCAAAAATTTTGCATGTTTCCCTTGAAAAACCGTGGCTTCAATGGTGTGAAAAATGCATGAGTTTTGATGTTTTGATTTAGTGTTTATATTCATTCAATTATGTGTTGAATTAAGCATAAATTAGAATAAGGAAATAAGAAAATTTTGATGTAATTTTCTTGCTAAAACCGTGGGCATGAACATTAAGAAATGAAAATTTTATAATATTGAAAAGTATTGATAAAAACCCTAGGAAAAAAAATAAGATTTTCCTTGTGTTTGTGCATGAAAATCCGTGGCTATGCTAGGGTTAGAATACATATTTTGTTAGGTTGTTTTGATGTTGTTTTATACATTAAAAAACCGTAGAATGATATGTTGTGATGAAAATTTTTTTTGATATGATTAACTAGTAAACCGAGGCTTGTTTGAAAGAAAAATGTTGTAGTTTGTGTTGGTTTCTAAATATTGGATCATGTGGAAAATTTTTATACAAAGTTTGGGAACTTTAAGACAAGTGTTTTCAGTGACGATTTGTGCCACCAGGGCATAGGTCGTCACAGTTGGTATTAGAGCGGTATCCTGCCACCCTACTTCACATCACCGCGTGCCAGCTTCATCTGTCCAAGTAAGTTAGATTCTGTTTTAAAATTAGTATATAAGTTAATATCACGCGTTCTACATTGTAGCGATGGCCGCTCCAGTGGACCCCTACTGGATACATGAAGACCAATAGGCGAGTCAAGCTTTTGTTGCTACACGGCCATATCGGTTTGATGGTCGACGCCGACCCTATGAGTTGGTGAGATGGATCCATGATATGGAAGTTATGTTCCAAACTTGCCACATTCTACCTCGCCTCCAGGTGGCCCTGGCGAGCAGTAGGTTACATGGCCTAGCGAAGATGTGGTAGGAAGATCGACAAAGGATAGTAGGCCCCATAGAGGACTGGGTGAACTTTTGCCACGAGCTCAATGTCACATTTGCGCCAGCCCCATTCGACGAAGCTCGCAGGAGAGGCTGAGATGTGGAGATCTAGACGGACATGCACGAGAGGCGTTACGACGTCCTTTCTAGTATTTGGGATGTTTACGAAGGAGAGACCATGGCACACTACTGCTAGAGGTTTATGCATGCAATGCTCTTTGGATAGGCCTTTTAGAGAGGTGGTTGAACTCCTATGGAGGGGAGTTCCCTGGTACGTGAGGGACCTTGTCCACTACCCTCTGCAGCATGAGCATTTGGGGCACTTCATCCAAGACATATTGGATGTCGAAGAGGCAGTGATCAACCTCGGAAACCCAGGGCATGATGAAGCAGGTCCCACTAACACTGGAGATGACCCAGTGGAACCAAACCCCTAACCTGTCGGCGAAGACCTTATGGCTGAGCTTTCGCCAGAGGTGCCAGAAAACGCCAAAGAACCTATGGAAGAGGATCTTATTCATGCAATACCCCTAGCTATATATTATCCTGAGGAGGATGATGATGACTATCTTGGTGGAGATGAATGGGAAGAACCCAAACCTGAGCCTCAAATCATCATAGCCAATGATGACGAGGACAGCTCTGGTTCGGAGGTCGAGAAAGAGGACCCAGAGGAGTTCTTTTTCGACGAGATTGACGACGAGGATGTCTGTGATGCAGAGTCTGTTTTGACCTCGGAGTAGCTAGGATGCACTTTAGTATAACCCCTTTTGACTATATGTATGTATGAGGGAAGGCCATAGCCTACACTCGCTTGATTTAGCTCAGTTCGTTCTTTTGAGTATATGTATTGGAAAGTGTGTGCGTTCACCACTCCCAACGGACTAACGTTATGCACTTTTATTATGATATATGAAAAGTAATCTAGTTTTGCCCAAAGGCTCCAGATATGACCTTACACACATAAGCACAATGTGAAGGAAAAGTACGGGAAGAGTCCTGGCACTTAGGTAGTGTTTTAATGCGATACGGCAATCGTATTGAACATCACGATAGTGAAAAAAAAAGAAAGTTGCATATAAGTATGCTTATAATAGTTATATAAGAAAGGAAATTAATATGTAACCTGATTCCAGATTACGAGATCCAATCTTTACCTTCTTTCCTTGCTACATGGTAGGATCCCAAGGGATGAATGGCGAGGACATGAAGGCAGACGACGCAACCCTCCCAAGAGGAGGAATTGGCAGCACAGCTCGCAGCCTTGCAGGAAATGGTAGAGAACCAACAACGAGAGTTGGTCCAACTTAGAGCCCAACTGGGCCAACATAACCAAGCACCGCCTACAATAGGGGTACCAACTCGAGAAACCCCATCGGCATATGAAACTCCACAGGAACAAGTGACTCCCTCGACCCAGGAGATCTTGCATGGGTGCGAGATTCCCGAACCATCACCAGTGCCCCTAGTAGCAACAGCAAGTGTTCTTCCACCAACCCACAGGGGAAGTGATCTATATGAAAGATTTAGGTGCATGAAGGCGCCAGAGTTTAAGGGAACCACCAACCTGATTGAGGCGAATGATTGGTTGGTCGAAATTCAGATGGTCCTAGACCTTATGGGTCGGACCGATAGAGAAAAAGTATTATGTGCATCTTTCACCTTGTGCAAGGAGGCGTTGCAGTGGTGGAAAACTGTGTCAATTAGGAGGAACATCCAAGAGATGATCTGGAATAAATTCATCGAAGAGTTCAAGCAAATGTATTTCAATGAAGAAGCCTTAGCGGTACAATAGGATGAGTTCAACAATCTATGACAGGGAAGTATGACTGTCATGGAAGCAGTCAGGAAGTTCGAGCAGTTGGCTCAATTCTGTCTAGATTTAGTTCCCATTGAAAAAGAGAAGGTCCGTCGGATCTTGAAGATGTTTAGGACTAATATTGCTATGTAAGTTTGTAGTGGTAGCCATGGGCCAGCTATGGTAGCGGATTGTGTCGGTAGAGCCATCTGGGTCGAGTACTGGTTGGCACAGGACAAGGAGTGGAAGGCTCAATTTTACAAGACACGAAAAGAGGAGAAGTCTCAAGCAAAGCAGACTCAGGGGAGACAGAACCCGGAATCATAACATCGAGGGCAGATCAGAGGGACCAGCCAGAACAATTGGCAACCCCACCCCAATAACAAAAGAAAGGGGAACACCAATAATCAAGGTTCCCAGAAGAATTTTCCTTAGAAAAGAAACAATCATGGAGGGAACAACAACCTGAACCTGAAGTGCTTGAAGTATGGAAGGAACCATCCTGGCGAATACAGACAGGGAAAGAGTGGTTGTTTCATTTGTGGCAAGGAAGGCCACTATGCTAAGAACTGCTATTCAAACCCTCAGAATTAGCAGAATCAACCCCGCTCAGTGAATAGCCAACTCCACGCCACCCAGACCAAGATTGAAGGGCCATTAATCACGCAAGGCAGGCTCGAAGCTCCGGAAACCCAGGGAAGGATTTATGCTTACACCAGAGACGATGCGGAAGCTGGGACGTCTACGTGGTGACAGGTCAGCTTTCTGTCGCCAACTCAAGTGCATTAGTGTTATTTGATTCTAGAGCCACACACTCCTTTATATCATTAGAGTTTGCTAGGAGGCTAGATAAAGGTTTAGATAAGATGAAACAAACTTTTAGAACTGCACTTCCCTCAAGGGAGGTTTTGCTATCTAATTACTGGGTACGACATGTGCCAGCAATTATTTGTGGTGTAGAACTGAGCGTCAACCTAATCATCATCGACATGTATGACTATGATGTGATCTCGGGAATGGATTTTCTTGCAAAATACAACACCATCATCGACTACAGGACGGAAAGTTGCCTTTGAACCCGTGGGATGCGAGAAGTTCACTTATACGGGTCTATCGCTGAAGCAACCATGGACGATGATCTCAGCAATGAAGGCACACAAGCTGATATCCAGTGGATGCATGACATACCTAGTACACGTGGTAGACAATGCCCAAAAGGCAGAGATAGGGCCCGAGAATGTACCGGTGATCAGAGAATTCATGGAGGTATTCCCCAAAGATCTTCCAGGACTCCCACCAGAGCACGAGATTTTGTTCGAAATTGAACTATTACCAGGTTCTGCTCCTGTATCCAAGGCTTCGTATAGAATGGCCCCAGTAGAGCTTCAGGAACTCCAGACCCAGCTCAAGGACTTGATGGACAAGGGTTTTATTCACCAAAGTTTTTCTCCTTGGGGAGCACTTATACTATTCGTGAAGAAGAAAGATGGAACTATAAGGATGTGCATAGACTACAGGGAGCTAAATAAGATCACGATCAAGAATAATTACCCATTGCCACGTATTGATGACTTGTTTGATCAACTCCGAGATGTAGCAGTATTCTCCAAGATCGACCTACGCTCAGGGTACCACCTATTAGGAAATGCCCTAAGTATTAGAGACTTTTTGATGTATTCATTTTGAACTGGATAATAAAATTATATATAGAGGTTATTCATTACATTGCTGTCTGTCCTCGTCTTATTTACATGTTAAAGTAAATGTAAGCAAATATGGCTCACTAACTGCTTGTGTTAAAACTGTTAGAACGTTACATGCAATGGACTTTTGTATGCGTAAAGACAATGTTCTAAAGTTAGCAGTCTAAACTATGGTCTGTAGTCTATGGGGTTAGACCGAGCATCTAACTCATGTTAAGACTATTATGTTGTCTAAAGCCTTGGAGGGGACAGTTTGTCTTGACTGTCTGGAGCTGGACTCCCAAGTAGAGACATGGATATGTTGCTTGGTGGTGACATATTAGACCGGGACTAAAGCGTGATTGATCTACGTAGTCCGCTATGAGTGGATCAATCTGCTTTTGACGTTCATTGTGCAATAACCTTAATCCTGAGTAAATGAACTTCTTCATGTATATGACTTGTGTACTTTGATATTCCAATGGCTAAAGCGTCTCAGAGGTAGTAAGCTTATAGACCGGTTCGTTGGGTGCATGAATTGTATACGATGAAGGGTTTGTTTGCAGATATCGGAATCATAGCTCTGAGGAGTTAAAGGTATCCTCTTAAAGGCATTATACTGAATGTGAAAATAGACAAGGCCTTGGGTCGTCTGCTGGGCGGATGACTTCTTATTCACATATGGTGAATAATCATTTTCTTAATTCGGTAGTATAATGGAACTTTAAGATAGCCTGATCAGTAGGATTAAACGGACTTTGACCTAAGGTTGATCATGGATATCATATGAGGGTTTTGCATATATGACAAGGTCATTGGATAGTAGCTCGTCATAGGCGTACGTAATACGGTATATAATTGGGAGTTCATGTTTTGGTTTATAGTGGTGTGACTCTGAAATTAGTGATCATATGATTGAGTTGTTCGGTACAGAATGATGATCATATGGAATCACGAGAGCCCGATTATATATGTCCAATCAGTCCCTCTACTAGCTCCACATAATTCCTTAACGTTTGGCAAATTGATTTGTGTATGCTATTGGCTAGTTTATTATGCATGGATGGTGATGACATAGGATTAGGATGGTAGACAAGATTCTCTCCGGTTGGATTCAGATTTTGTTTTGGATAATAGAGTACACAATTATTCGAACTCTAAATAAAGTTGCCATGATTTTATTTGAGATTGGATTGGAGTTGTAGAAAATTATCCATGAGAACAAAAATATAAAACACAACCGTTTTGTGGAATTTGAAATTTGAATTTTGAATTTTGAATTTTGAAATTTGAATTTTGAATTTGAAATTTGAATTTGAAATTTGAATTTGAAATTTGAATTTGAAATTCGAATTTGAAATTTAAATTTGAAATTTGAAATTTGAAATTTGAAATTTGAAATTTGAATTTGAAATTTGAATTTGAAATTTGAAATTCAAATTTTGAATCACAGTCCAAGTGGGATTCAAATTTGTTGTGGAAAATCTACAAGGTTTGAAATTTGAATTTGAGTTGGATTTGGAGAGGATAATCTTGTTAGAATCCTACTTGAATTTTGAATCCAAATCCCAACAAAAGTGGACGAAATTTTTGAGGATAATTCTCAAGGAAATTTTGGATTTTTGTGGATAAGGTTCAAGGGAAAAATTCAAGTTTCAATCCCAGTTGAATTTGGATTCTCTCCTCCCTGAAAAGTGGCCGAAAATTTGGAGAATCTCTCCTAGGAAATTCAGATAATTTTGGATAAGGTTGAGATAAGATTCAAGCTTGAAAATCCTAGTGGAATTTTGATTCTTCCTTATCCTAAAAGTGGCCGAAAATTTGGAGAAGATTTTCTCCTAGAAATTTCAGATTTTTTGGTTGAAAAAGGGGGATAAAATTCTAGTTAAAATCTTGTTTAGATTTGGATTGGATTTATCCTAAGAAAACCGAATTTAATTGAGGATATTCTCCCTTGGAAAATTCGGATTTTATGGTTATGGATAAGGGAAAATATCTTTTCCTAATCCAATTCAAATTCAGAGAATCACCTCATGCAGGTCTATAAATAGAGGTCCTACCACTCCAGTTCTCTCAGACCATAGACTCTCAGGTGAGCAGGCTTATTGTTGCATAGCTCATCGTGACAATAATGTTCTTTAGAGATCTGGGTGGTCAGAAGAAGACTAGCAGTGCTAGCATACCGATCGAGGTTCAGAGTGCCCACACACTCAGCCATTCGGGAATTGAAGAATAGTAGAGAAGGCTAGTTGGTTGAAGCCTCCGGTCATTCTCCTCCTGCAAGATTGGCGTCCTTGAGGTATGAGTTTTAATTGTTGTTGGTTTATTGTATATGGCATCATGAGATATTTAACGATCTAAAAATTTTTATTGTTCCGCAGCGCCACTCTGATATACCCGAGTGGAAATGGGATCAGATTACAATGGATCTCGTTGTTGGACTGCTAAGGACATCCAGCGAAAATGACACAATCTGGTTGATTATTGGTCGATTGACGAAATTAGCCAGATTCCTAGCCATAAAGATCAGCTACTCGATAGAACGACTAGCAGAAATTTACGTGGCTCAGATTGTAAGGTTACACAGAGTGCCAAAATCAATTATCTCAGATCGTGATGGATGCTTCACCTCCAGATTTTGGCAGAGCATACAAGCCGCGTTAGGATCTAAGTTGAAGTTTAGCATGGCCTTCCAATCTGAGACCGACGGTCAGTCTGAGAGGACCATACAGACACTAGAGGACATGCTACGTGCCTGTGTTTTGGACTTCAAGGGAAATTGAGATCAAAAACTACCACTGATCGAGTTCTCGTACAACAACAGCTACCATTCCTCGATAGGGATGGCACCATATGAGGCACTCTATGGGCGAAAATGTAGATCACCGCTCCACTAGCATGAGACCGGAGAGAAACACATAACTAGCACGGACTTCATCAGGGATACGACAGCAGCCGGAAGCTAATACAGGAAAGGCTAGAAACAGCACATAGCCGCCTGAAGAGCTACACAGACAAGCGTCGTAGACCTCTCGAGTTTCAAGTGGGAGACTCAGTCTTTTTCAAGGTGGCACCCATGAAGGGAGTAATGCACTTGGAAAGAAAGGGAAGCTCAGTCCTAGGTACATAGGACTGTTCGAGATAATCGAGAGAATCGGGAATGTAGCCTACAGATTAGCGCTTCCTCCCGAGTTAACTTCAGTGCATAATGTCTTTCACGTCTCAACGTTGAAGAAGTACGTGCCAAACAGTTAAAAAATCTAAGCCAGTAACCCATTGAGGTGCATGCTGATCTGACCTACGAGGAGAAACCTGTGCATATTCTAGCCAGAGAAGAGAAAGTACTTAGAAATAAAGTTATAAATAGAGGTCCTGCCACTCCAGTTCTGTCAGACCACAGACTCTCAGGTGAGCAGGCTTATTGTTGCACAGCTCATCATGACAATAAAGTTCTTTAGAGATCTGGGTGGTCGGAAGAAGACTAGCAGTGCTAGCATACCGATCGAGGTTCAGAGTGCCCACACACTTAGCCATTCGGGAATTGGAGAATAGTAGAGAAGGCTAGTTGGTTGAAGCCTCCGGTCATTCTCCTCCTGCAAGATTGGCGTCCTTGAGGTATGAGTTTTAATTGTTTTTGGTTTATTGTATATGGCATCATGAGATATTTAACGATCTAAAAATTTTTATTGTTCCGCTGCGCCACTCTGATACATTTTTACCGATTTATTTTCCTATAATTAGTATCAGAGCCATCTCATGACTATGCCATGTACATAAATTAGACAATTACTTAGTCTTTTTATTTATGTATGGAGTTGATATTTAGAGAATGGCATTCTAGGGTTCCTTTATGTTGTTATCATGGATTATGTATAAACTATGTGGTTATTTTAATTTTTTGAATTATTATAAGCATGCTTGTTTATACCGGTTATGGTTCCTTAGAATTTAGAAAAATTGTATCTAGGAATTTTTATGTAACCATGGGAGCAGTATATTAACACTGTAATTTTCCCATGGATTTTAATTTTTGTCTCTTAGAATTTTTATGGTTAGAATTTTTGTATACCGGAAACGGTTTAGGAATTTTTTTTATAATTATTCTTGGAGGAGATTGAAGATTGAAGACCCTAATTTATTTTTTCCAAAAGTTAAATTTGATTTAAAGATTGAAATTTTGATTGTGTGGAAAATTTCAATTTAATTGGGATTCAAATTAATTTTTGGAGATCCTAATAGGTAAATTGGAATATGGCATGAAAATCGAGACACGACCCCTCGGGATAGGCCGACGAACCTTGCTGGGGCTGCAGCCCCTGCCCTCGGGCAGGATGGGGCTGCGGCAGCCCCTGTGCAGGCCCACACCACCCCGGCCGCAGGCTTGGCCTGCAGCCATGGGTGGCCGCGGCCTGCCCAAGGCTGGCCGCAACCTGGGCGTGCAGCCTGGCGCTGCAGGCTTGGCCTGCAGCCCGGCAGGGCTGCACATGGGGCGGCCGGCTGCCAGCCCCTCCGGGGTTGGTGGATGCCCACGGTGGCTGCCGCCTACGGGGGCGGCGGTCCGACGGTCCAAAAATCAGAAAATTTTGATTTTTAAATTTGAGATTTAATTTTAAATCATGTTTAAAAATATGTAATTAAAAATTTGAAATTTTTGAAATTACATATTATTACAGATGATGTTTAAAATTGTTTAAAAATTTAAATTTGAAATTTGAATTTGGAATTTGAATTTGAAATTTAAATTTTTGGAGATTTAAATTTTAAATAATTCTTGGGATGAGAAATAAATGGAAAGGCTACATAAAGATGGATACAAGAAGACGGAACAGAATTCAAGACCCAAAGAATCCTTTGGATGGAATTTTGTAATCTTTATTTTCTTTGTTCTAGGATGGAACCATAGCTTGGTTATTCTGTCAATTATTTTTCTGTGATATGTCATGGATATATTGATGGATGTTTTGTATGCATATTTGATAACATGTCATATAGAATAGGTGAGTGCCGCTCATACTATATTGATCATACATAATTTGTCAAAACTTGCATGTTTTTCAAAAATATTGAGTGGGAGAGGGTTTCAAACAAAACCCACGGCCTCCATTGTTGATCCATATGTGAAAGCATGGTAACGCCTCGCGTCAGTTCTACCCTGACCACACCGCTCGGTAGGTGTTTACCGCCGCCGGTATACTAGATTGGATCTTCTATGTGGAAAACGTGTTCGGGTATGATCCTATTCATGACCACCCCTCGGTGGCTTGGTAGGACTTGGATCGAGCTACGTAAACAATGGTTAAACACTCAAGACTCGTTTAGTTATTAACCTTCCCTAGAAGCTCTGTTAACTAAACTGGTGGCCAAATAAGCGGTTATTAATATATGTCTTAACCTTGGAGGATTTAAGGCAACATATATTAATTGGACGGGGTCCATGTTCCGGCTATTTGTTCTCATGACCACCCCTCGGTGGCTTGGGGTAATAGGTGCTGAGAATTACCGTTGCAATGCTACATGTTTTTCAAGTTTCATGTAGGAACATACTTGTATGTTTTATTTGATAAATTATCTGTATATTTGCTTGGGCTTTGTAATGATGTCTAGTATAATTTTATTTCAGTTCAAAATGTCACCGACACCCCTCATTTCAATACTTACTGAAAATAAGCTGAATGGCGATAATTATAAAGACTGGAAAAGAAATCTATTAATAGTTCTCAGCTGCGAGAGACACAAGTTCGTACTGGACGAACCATGCCCACCTGGGCCTAAACCTGACACACCACTTGAGGAGGCCCCGGTTGCCTATAATCGTTGGAGAGAATCCAATGAGATAGCTCGATGCTACATCCTTGCTAGCATGATGAGTGCTTTACAAAAGCAGCATGAGACTTATCAAGTTGCTGGGGAGATCATGGACAATCTGGAGGACATGTTCGGAGGCCAAGAAAAATTGGCTCGACAGTCCGCTATCACCAGCATTATGAACTCTAAGCAAAAGGCGGGTGCTCCGGTGAAGGACCATATGATCACTCTAATGGGATTCTTCGCTGAGGCTGCCGAGAATGGTGCTGAGTTGGACTACAACACCCAGATCGAGATGGTGTTCAAGACTCTGTCTAAAGATTTTGTGGGGTTTAAGGTCGCATACAATCTGGCGACAAAGGAGTTAGGACTAACCGAGCTCATGAAGCAACTACAGGCTTATGAGCGGATGATCAGGGATGAGGATGTGGTCCGACCTAAAGGTGAGGCCAATTTGGCAGAATCTTCCAATCCCTCACGGAAGAGGAAGAGGCCAAATAAGAAGCAAGTGGCTTCTAGTTCTTCTAATCCTCCTGTCTCATACGGGAAGAAGAAGAAGAAGAACAAGAAGCCAAAGGACCCTAAAAAGTCCAAATGCTTCCATTATGGGAAGGTAGGTCACTTCAAGAAGGCTTGCCGGGAATTCCTAGCCGCCAAGGGCAAGGAAAGTAAGGAACTTCATTACTTAGAAGCGTGTTTGGTGGAAGAATCGAAAGACACTTGGGTCATTGATTCGGGTGCCACTAATCATGTTTGTGTTTCTATGCAGGGTTACGTGGAAACGAGAAGTCTACATGATAGGAGCCTCTCGTTGCGGACTGGAGATGGTAGCTTTGTGGTGGCTAAAGCAGTGGGACAAACAAAGTGTGGTCGGCGTCACTTCTTTTTTTCCTATAGTAAGGCTTTGCTTAATTTGTCAAACCATGCACTCCTTCTTAGTCAATGGGCCTGCTTGAGCCCAACAATTGCTTTCTTCAAAGGGATAGGATCAGTTAACCTTCGCATGCCGATTTTTATTACTCGATAGAGAAGAAGCTCTACCCCAGTGTTGTAGTCAGTCCGAATAGTATGTACCGAACAAAGCTCAAGGTGAGCAGTAAAAAGAATCTGCTTCCAAGCGTCGCAGGTTCTCTCTAGTTACCCGAAGGCCTACTTCCCGTTCCCCAATCCCAATGGACAAACCCCTCGGCCTAGAAGATAGATTCTCAAAGGAAAGTGCCAAACAAACCTGACCCCTACCTTTATTTTGATCAATTTAGGTTTATTTTATTGAAAGACTGTTTTTATGTTCCTAATTTTAGGAGGAACCTTATATCGGTAGCTTGTTTAATAAAGGATTCTTATTCAGTTTCTTTTAGTAAAAGAGTTGATATTCGTAGAAATAAGTCTTTTATCTATTCTGGATGGATGGATGGAAACCTATATTTGATCAAACCAAAGATGTACTCACTACTTGACACTGAATTAATTGATAACTCTAAAAGGTTGAAAGTTTCTCACTCTAACAAGGCGTATCTTTGGCATTTAAGACTTGGTCATATTAATCAGGATAGGATTCAAAGATTGGTGAAAGACGGTCCTCTGGAATCTCTAGAGGAGGTACGACTTCCCCAATGTGAGTCTTGTCTAGAGGGTAAAATGACTAAGAGGTCTTTTGGAGCTAAGGGTACAAGGGCTCAGGAGCTCTTAGAAATTGTACATACTGACGTATGTGGCCCCATGAACGTCACAGCACGAGGAGGGTTCGAGTATTATGTCTCATTTATAGATGATTACTCGAGGTATGGATATGTGTATCTGATGCACCGCAAGAGCGAAACCTTTGACAAGTTCAAGGAATATCGTGCGGAAGTGGAAAAGCAATTAGATAAATCCATAAAGACACTTCGATCTGATCGAGGTGGCGAATACCTCTCCGATGAATTTCTAGGACATCTTGTAGAGAACGGGATTTTATCCCAATTGACTGCACCTGGTACTCCACGACAGAATGGTGTAGCCGAAAGGAGAAACAGGACCTTGTTGGATATGGGACGGTCCATGATGAGTTACTCAACGCTGCCATTATCATTTTGGGGATATGCTTTACAAACGGCGTGCTATATTCTAAACCAGGTTCCGAGCAAATCAATTCCTAGAACTCCGTATGAATTGTGGTAAGGCAGGAAGCCCTCCCTTGGACATATGAGAATATGGGGCTGCCCGGCACATGTACTGAATGGGGATGCGAAAAAGTTGGAACCAAGATCAAAATTGTGCATGTTTGTAGGGTATCCAAAAGGAACTAAAGGAGGTCTGTTCTATAACCCGAAGGAACAAAAAGTCATTGTCTCAACCCATGCGACATTCTTGGAGGAAAGTCACATGAATGACTTTAAGCCTCGAAGCAAAGTGGTGCTAGAGGAGTTATTAGGTGAAAGAACTGCTCCACAGATTTCGGTCTTGGACGTAAGTCTGAGTTCCAGTGAAAGACCTGCAGACGATCAACAATTTAGGGTGCCTCGTCGTAGTGGGTGGGTTTCGAAGAAACCTAATTTCTTCATGTATGATGTTGAGGTATACCAGGCCGAGGCTTATGAGCATGAGGAAGATCCGGTCACATATGATGAAGCTATAAAGGATGTTGATTCTAAATCTTGGAAACAGGCTATGAACAATGAGATGGATTCTATGTAATCCAACTCTGTTTGGGAACTTGTAGATTTGCCGGATGGGATAAAACTCATTGGATGCAAATGGGTCTACAAAAGAAAGAAGGATGCGGAAGGGAGAGTGGAAACTTTCAAAGCTAGACTGGTTGCAAAGGGATACATGCAAAAGGCTGGAATCGATTACGAGGAAACCATTTCGCCTGTTGCTATGCTGAAGTCTATCCGTATTCTTCTGTCCATTACTGCGGCTCTCGATTACGAGATCTGGCAAATGGATGTCAAGACGACATTCTTGAATGGCCATCTTGAAGAATGTATCTATATGATACAGCCCGAAGGGTTCGTAGCAAAAGGCCAAGAAAGGAAAGTCTACAAGTTGCTTAGATCCATTTATGGATTAAAGCAAGCATCCCGCTCATGGAACCAGAGGTTTGATCAAGCGATTAAGACATTTGGTTTTGAGCAGAACGTTGATGAACCCTGTGTTTATAAACGTATTAAGGATGGAAAAGTGGTCTTTCTGATACTCTATGTCGATGATATACTACTCATTGGGAATGATGTAGGGAACTTGTCATCGGTCAAGCTTTGGTTACACCAACAGTTTGACATGAAGGACTTGGGAGAAGCTAATTATGTTCTAGGCATTCGTCTCTTCAGAGATCGGAAGAACAAAATGATAGCGTTATCCCAAGCTTCATACATAGATAAAATAATTGACGAATATGCAATGCTAGAGGCAAAGAAAGGCTCACAACCTTCTATTGCCGGTCTAACTCTTTCATTGGATGACTGTCCCAAGACATCGGAAGAAAGAGAGCGTATGAGTAAGGTCCCTTATGCATCCGCTGTGGGTAGCCTTATGTACGCTATGCTTTGCACTCGCCCAGACATATGTTTTGCAGTAGGTATGGTGAGTCGATATCAAGCAAATCCTGGAACCAAGCATTGGCAAGCTGTAAAGCATATACTCAAGTATCTTAAGAGAACGAGGGATTATATGCTGGTGTATTCTGGAGGGGACCTAACACCCGTAGGATACACGGACTCAGACTTCCAGACTTGTAAGGATTTGAGGAAGTCGACATTAGAGGGCATATGGAGACAGGATAAGTAGATGTATGTAAGATCGCGTCTGAGGACAACATCACCGAACCCTCTACTAAGACTTTGGTGGCTAGAAGCTTTGAGAGGCACGTAGAGGCGATGGGGATGCGTAACATGGCACATCTGCTGGCTTAGGGCAAGTGGGAGATTGTTAGGAAATGCCCTAAGTATTAGAGACTTTTTGATGTATTCATTTTGAACTGGATAATAAAATTATATATAGAGGTTATTCATTACATTGCTGTCTGTCCTCGTCTTATTTACATGTTAAAGTAAATGTAAGCAAATATGGCTCACTGACTGCTTGTGTTAAAATTGTTAGAACGTTGCATGCAATGGACTTTTGTATGCGTAAAGACAATGTTCTAAAGTTAGCAGTCTAAACTATGGTCTGTAGTCTATGTGGTTAGACCGAGCATCTAACTCATGTTAAGACTATTATGTTGTCTAAAGCCTTGGAGGGGACGGTTTGTCTTGACTGTCTGGAGCTGGACTCCCAAGTAGAGACATGGATATGTTGCTTGGTGGTGACATATTAGACCGGGACTAAAGCGTGATTGATCTACGTAGTCCGCTATGAGTGGATCAATCTGCTTTTGATGTTCATTGTGTAATAACCTTAATCCTGAGTAAATGAACTTCTTCATGTATATGACTTGTGTACTTTGATGTTCCAATGGCTAAAGCGTCTCAGAGGTAGTAAGCTTATAGACCGGTTCGTTGGGTGCATGACTTGTATACGACGAAGGGTTTGTTTGCAGATATCGGAATCATAGCTCTGAGGAGTTAAAGGTATCCTCTTAAAGGCATTATACTGAATGTGAAAATGGACAAGGCCTTGGGTCGTCTGCTGGGCGGATGACTTCTTATTCACATATGGTGAATAATCATTTTCTTAATTCGGTAGTATAATGGAACTTTAACATAGCCTGATCAATAGGATTAAACGGACTTTGACCTAAGGCTGATCATGGATATCATATGAGGGTTTTGCATATATGACAAGGTCATCGGATAGTAGCTCATCATAGGCGTACGTAATACGGTATATAATTGGGAGTTCAGTTTCAGGTTTATAGTGGTGTGACTCTGAAATTAGTGATCATATGATTGAGTTGTTCGGTACAGAATGATGATCATATGGAATCACGAGAGCCCGATTATATATGTCCAATCAGTCCCTCTACTAGCTCCACATAATTCCTTAACGTTTGGCAAATTGATTTGTGTATGCTATTGGCTAGTTTATTATGCATGGATGGTGATGACATAGGATTAGGATGGTAGACAAGATTCTCTCCGGTTGGATTCAGATTTTGTTTTGGATAATAGAGTACACAATTATTCGAACTCCAAATAAAGTTGCCATGATTTTATTTGAGATTGGATTGGAGTTGTAGAAAATTATCCATGAGAACAAAAATATGAAACACAACCGTTTTGTGGAATTTGAAATTTGAATTTTAAATTTTGAAATTTGAAATTTGAATTTGAAATTTGAATTTGAAATTTGAATTTGAAATTCGAATTTGAAATTTGAATTTGAAATTCGAATTTGAAATTTCAATTTGAAATTTAAATTTGAAATTTGAAATTTGAAATTTGAAATTTGAATTTGAAATTTGAATTTGAAATTTGAAATTCAAATTTTGAAACACAGACCAAGTGGGATTCAAATTTGTTGTGGAAAATCCACAATGTTTGAAATTTGAATTTGAGTTGGATTTGGAGAGGATAATCTTGTTAGAATCCTACTTGAATTTTGAATCCAAATCCCAACAAAAGTGGACGAAATTTTTGAGGATAATCCTCAAGGAAATTTCGGATTTTTGTGGATAAGGTTCAAGAGAAAAATTCAAGTTTCAATCCCAGTTGAATTTGGATTCTCTCCTCCCTGAAAAGTGGCCGAAAATTTGGAGAATCTCTCCTAGGAAATTCGGTTATTTTTGGATAAGGTTGAGATAAGATTCAAGCTTGAAAATCCTAGTGGAATTTTGATTCTTCCTTATCCTAAAAGTGGCCGAAAATTTGGAGAAGATTTTCTCCTAGAAATTTCAGCTTTTTTGGTTGAAAAAGGGGGATAAAATTCTAGTTAAAATCTTGTTTAGATTTGAATTGGATTTATCCTAAGAAAACCGAATTTAATTGAGGATATTCTCCCTTGGAAAATTCGGATTTTATGGTTATGGATAAGGGAAAATATCTTTTCCTAATCCAATTCAAATTCAGAGAATCACCTCATGCAGGTCTATAAATAGAGGTCCTGCCACTCCAGTTCTCTCAGACCATAGACTCTCAGGTGAGTAGGCTTATTGTTGCACGGCTCATCGTGACAATAAAGTTCTTTAGAGATCTGGGTGGTCGGAAGAAGACTAGCAGTGCTCGCATACCGATCGAGGTTCAGAGTGCCCACACACTCAGCCATTCGGGAATTGAAGAATAGTAGAGAAGGCTAGTTGGTTGAAGCCTCCGGTCATTCTCCTCCTGCAAGATTGGCGTCCTTGAGGTATGAGTTTTAATTGTTGTTGGTTTATTGTATATGGCATCATGAGATATTTAACGATCTAAAAATTTTTATTGTTCCGCTGCGCCACTCTGATACGTTTTTACCGATTTATTTTCCTACACCACCAGCTATGAATTAGGGATAAGGATATACCTAAAGCATCCTTCCTGATGCGATACGGACATTACGAGTTCCTTGTTATGTCATTTGGACTTACTAAAGCGCCAATGGCCTTCATGGACTTGATGAATCGAGTATTCAAGGAGTATTTGTACAAGTTTGTCATTGTATTTATCGATGACATACTGATATACTCCAAGACTCAGGAGGAGCATGCAGAGCACCTGAGGACAGTACTGCGCATCTTAAAAGAGCATCATTTGTACGCCAAGTTCTCCAAGTGTGAGTTTTGGCAGGAGAAGCTGCATTTTTTAGGACATGTAGCCTCCAAGGAGGAAGTGTCTGTGGACTCAGCAAAGATTGAAGCAGTCAGTGCACGGCCAACTTCGAAGAACGTGACAAAGATACATAGTTTTCTGGGATTAGCAGGGTATTACCGGTGCTTTGTTGAAGGCTTTTCAAAGCTAGCCAGCCCTCTCACAGCACCCACCAAGAAGGAGAAGAAGTTTGAGTGGACTGACAAATGTGAGTAGAGCTTTCAAGAGCTAAAACATAGGCTCACGAGTGCCCCAATACTAACCATTCCGGATGTCAGTCAAGGAAATTTTGTGATCTTCAGTGATGCATCCAAGGCTGGAGTAGGAGCCGTGTTAATGCAGAATGGTAAGGTAGTTGCATATGCCTTGCGACAACTGAAGGAGCATGAAAGGAACTACCCTACGCACAACTTAGAGCTAGCCGCAGTAGTTTTTGTGCTCAAGATATGGAGACACTATCTTTATGGTGTCAAGTACAAAATCTACACGGACCACAAGAGCCTCAAGTATATCTTCACGCAGAAGGAGCTTAACATGAGGCAATGTAGATGGCTCGAGCTAGTGAAGGATTATGATTGAGAAATCCTATATCACCCGGGAAAGGCCAACAAAGTGGCTGATGCATTGACTCGGAGACACTCCACGTCACTTGTGGCTGTAAGGGCCTTGCCGAGAGCTTTACAGAAGGATCTTTGCAGCAGTGAGATCAAGATTCTATCAGGGAAATTATCTGAAATGACTCTCCAGTCGACACTCCTAGACGAGATCAAGGCTAGCCAAGAGCTTGATTTGTCCCTAACCAAGCCAAGGAATGAGGCTAAGGAGGGTAATAACTTAGATTTTAAAGTCTTAGAGGACGGCATACTCTATTACAAGGGCAGAGTATGTGTGCTGAAGAAGGCAGAGTTCAGAAAATGAATCCTCTCAGAGGCTCACGAGACACCGTATTCCCTACATCTAAGAGCTAACAAGTTGTATAAGGACCTGAAGGGAAGTTTTTGGTGGCCAGGAATGAAGAATGATGTAGCAAAATTCGTCGCTAAATGCCTTATGTGTTAGAAAGTTAAGGCTGAACATCAGCGTCCAGCAGGAGAATTTTAGAAAATTGAGCTACCCAAGTGGAAATAGGATCAGATTACTATGGATCTCGTTGTTGGACTGCTAAGGACATCCAGCGAAACTGACACAATCTGGTTGATTATTGATCGATTGATGAAATTAGCCAGATTCCTAGCCATAAAGATCAGCTATTCGATAGTACGACTAGTAGAAATTTACGTGGCTCAGATTGTAAGGTTACACGGAGTGCCAAAATCGATTATCTCAGATCGTGATGGATGCTTCACCTCCAGATTTTGGCAGAGCATACAAGCCGCGTTAGGATCCAAGTTGAAGTTTAGCATGGCCTTCCAATCTGAGACCGACGGTCAGTCTGAGAGGACCATACAGACACTAGAGGACATGCTACGTGCCTGTGTTTTGGACTTCAAGGGAAATTGAGATCAGAAACTACCACTGATCGAGTTCTCGTACAACAATAGCTACTATTCCTTGATAGGGATGGCACCATATGAGGCACTCTATGGGCGAAAATACAGATCACCGCTCCACTAGCATGAGACCGGAGAGAAACACGTAACTAGCACGGACTTCATCAGGGATACGACAGCAGCCGGAAGCTAATACAGGAAAGGCTAGAAACAGCACATAGCCGCCTGAAGAGCTACGCAGACAAGCGTCGTAGACCTCTCGAGTTTCAAGTAGGAGACTCAGTCTTTCTCAAGGTGGCACCCATGAAGGGAGTAATGCACTTGGAAAGAAAGGGAAGCTCAGTCCTAGGTACATAGGACCCTTCGAGATAATCGAGAGAATCGGGAATGTAGCCTACAAATTAGCGCTTCCTCCCGAGTTAACTTCGGTGCATAATGTCTTTCACGTCTCAACGTTGAAGAAGTACGTGCCAAATAGTTCACATATCCTAAGCCAGTAACCCATTGAGGTGCATGCTGATCTGACCTACGAGGAGAAACCTGTGCATATTCTAGCCAGAGAAGAGAAAGTACTTAGAAATAAAGTTATACCGCTCGTAAAGATGTTGTGGTGAAATCATAATATAGAAGAAGCCGCTTGGGAAAAGAAGAAGACTTGAGGAGAGACTTCTCAGACTTTTTCTAATGTTTGAGGGTGAAAATTTTGTAAGGGGGGTAGGTTGTGGTGACCACCCTATACGTGTAAACCTAATTACTGTGTAATACGTAATTTTGTTTATAATGTAGTGTAAATAGCCAATTAAATGCATTAAACGAGTACAGGATTGTTTAATTATTATTTATGCAATGAATGGGGCTACCGACAAGTATAATCAGTCTGTCTCGATATACATGAAAATACACGTGAGACACGTTATATCCAGAATACAGCCCAAACGGCCATTTCTTGACATAGAATAGATGAACTAGTCATCGGTACGCTCAGGTTAGTCGTCTGAGCAAAATAGTGAAATCTTGCTTGATAAATATACCGTACCGAGGAAATAAGTCGAGGTGACAACTTTCTTGACATGAAACTGGTATATTTATAGTCAGCAGGCCCAATCGAGTCAATTAGGCATGAAATACGAGGTTTTGTCTGAGAGACATGTAGTATCAGGAAATAAGTCAAGATGACTTATTCTGAGCCCGAAACTGATATATTTAGTTTTAGAACGTCGAAACTGGTCGGTTTAGCACGAAAGGTGATTTCTGGGTAGGAATCACACAGATACCGAAAACTAATCCAGACAACCCCGAATGGGCGTAAAACTGTTAAAAATGGATTCAGCACACCTAAATTAGTTAGAATAGCCCATGTCGGACATTGTACGTGAAAAAGTTGTATTACACACGCGCAATATCAGTACAGTGTAAGACATAACCACAATACGAGAAATGAATAGTGAACAGTGACTGAGCGGGCTCATTGTCACGTCCCAAAATCCAGAACAGCGACAGGTGTCACATCCCAAAAATCTGTGATAGTGACAGATATAAGATTTTGAATGAATAATTGAAAGGAAAGCTCAGATTCCTAAGTCTGTCAGTTTTTATATCTTACCTTTTACCGACTCTTTAAACCTGTTTTTAAATTATGCTTGTATATTTTAAATTAATTAATATTTGTATTTCTATTTTTATCACAATATCAGGTGGTGAGGTACCCATATCCCACAGATGCATACTTGGATAAAATAAAATAAGTAAGATCACAAAAGTAAAGTTTAGAATTTAGAGTCCCGGAATGCTCATATACATGCTTTGTCCTAAAGTACTGAACACTACTTCAAGTCTTTAGTCCTTGTTGCCCACGGACAGTTCCATGTCACTCGTATCTTCTAATCACCTTTATCTCCTGGGGGTTTACCAGTTTTAAAACAGTGAGCGAAAGGCCCAGTAGGATATTTAAAAAAAAAAAAAGAATTCAACAGTTTAATTTAACCATCATACTAAGTATGTCAATGCAGTACCGAATTATAAACGTGGAGTTGTAATTATGCAAATTGTGTCCCTATATACATCTAGTTCGTGTACGGTCCGTATGAGCCTCCCTCACCATGCCGAAGCATAATGAGTGATCCTCGATCGAGCTGTGCACTCTTCGCACATGTGTGCTGGCTCCCGGTATACTTTAACACCAAATCCAACTTTCAACATTTCATATAAACATATGATTCACATAATAAAAATATGTCATATTGTTTTTCAAAAAAATCCGTAACCGGATATTTTTCCTTTAATTTCTGAAATTATGATATTTTCTAAAATCACAGAATTTTCAAAACTTTATAAACTCATTTTCTATAAATGATTTTTTGGCCAAATCATTAAAAACAAAACTGGCTACAAAGAAAGGATAAGATATCCTACCTCGTTAGCAATTTATCTACTGTCAACTCCTCGCACGAATTCCAAGATAATCTTTCTTTCTAAATTCGATCAACGAGTACCTAAAACAAGAAACACAGATAATTAATTATCTGTCCAAGAATTCAGTAATCGAATTACCGTAAACTCAATTAATTAGTATGCCGTTGAATTTTAAAATTTAAAATGATACTTTATTTTAACACCGTAATTTTAAAACAACAATTTTAACACAAATATCCAAAATATATATATATTTTTAAAATTTCGGCATGACCTGCCTTAAATATAGGCTTCCCCAAAAGCTCCAAAATGCTCAACCTGTAGAAAAATTTTCCAATTCCCAGAACAGTTCAAATACAAATTTCAAATCAATTTAAATCTACAATTTAAAAATCATTATTATTATTATTATTTGTTTATTATTATTTATTATATAATACATTTATATATACATGCGCAGATATACATATAATATATATATAGATATTTTTTTTTCCTTTTTGCTTGGAGGAATCGGCTGGCCAGTCGGAAGGGAACTCATGGCGGCGGGGGAAAACGGCGGTGGCACTCGGGCGTGACAGTCGACAACGAGACAAGGGGCAATCGGTGAGGCGGGGACGAGCGACGAGGCATGGGGAGGTGCGGGCTTGGTCGGACGGAACAGGGAGGAGCTAGATTGGGCAACGGTTGAGGAGCTTCGATCTCGGTCGGTTCAAGCTGATGGCGGTGGCTCGGGCTCGGTCAACGTTCGACTGGGCTTGGGGACAGGGAAAGCGGCGAAGGCCCGGTGACTGCTTGGGTCTGGGCGTTGGCGGCGACTGGCGGAGGCTCGTGAAATGGCAAGGGCACGGTGGAAACGGTGTCTGGCTTGGGCTTGGCTGGTTGGTCTGTGTTTGGTGCCGTGGAGGAGAGAGGACCAGCATGGGAGAAAGTGAGGTGGGTGGTGTTGAGCTTCGGTGGCTAGTTCGGGTGCCAATCAGCTGGAAGAAAATAAAGAGGGAAAGAAGAAGAGAAGGAAAGAAAGATGGGGAGGGATTGAGAGAGAATCAATAAGGAGAGGAGAGTGAAATTTTGGGGCCGATCGTTGTGAGGGCAGCGGAGAGGGAGAGCGAGAGCAAGAAGAAGAAGAGGAAAGAAAAGAAGAAAAAAAAAACAAAGGGTGAGAGAGGGAGTGAGAGAGAGTGAGACGAGAGAGAGTGAAAGTAGATTCGGTGAGGGGGGAGTAAGAAAAAAGGGAGAGAGCAGAAAGAGAGAGAGAGCTCGGCGAGAAGAAAAAGAATAGAGGGAGAGAGCCGAGAGAGAGGCGGTAAGAGAGTGAAAGAAAGTTGGTGAAGAAAGAAAACAAAGAGAGAGAAGATATTAAGAAGAGAAAGGGGGGGAGGGGGAAACATCCGGATAATTCCGGAAAGGGAAAGAAAAGAAAAGGAAAAAAAAAGGGAAAATGAAGTAAAATAACATTTGATAAAATTTTATTGGGTAAAAATTGTAAAAATTTTAAAATTTGTGAAAATGTTTTAAATATCCTCAAACTAATATTCAATACACCAAAAATTTAAAATTGAATTCTCATAATAAAAAAAAAAATTTTATTGGCACACTAATAAATTAAGTTTTATACATTCATGTGCGAAATTTAAACTCAAAAATTTCGCAACGTGACACTCATAGGCATTACAACCCAACAAAAAATAGCTAGAAATAACTAGAGTGAAGATTGGAAGCCATAAGTACAATTTCGGGTGAAATTCAGAACACTGCCGAAAAAGGATCGAAAATCACAGTAGAAAACTAGACTGCGAAGAAACCGACCTAGTTAGATTGTAACCACTCCGAAACCAAGTCCCATTTGTATGGAAACTAGTGAGTTCAATTAGTTAGAAAACCCCAAAAAGGTAAAGAATAAACAATGGGAAAAAGTACACCAAAAACCCCTTAAACAGTAATTTATTCCTCATCACCATACCCTATCATTTCACATCAAGTTAGATCAAAATTTTCCCTTATTCTTCCCAAGGTGTGCGATGTGATGGGGGGGCTGCACACATAACGATTTGTCTTTTGGTTAGGCAAATTTTGGGTTAATTTGGCTTGATTTGGTGAAGCTAATGGTGCTTAAGTTTTCCTATAAACAGGTGTCACCTCCCTTGCCCTTCACTTCCTTTCTTTTAGCTCCCAAAAGCCAAGTGTTCTCTCTTTTCCTTGCAGCAAAAATGCACCCCTTTTGCCCTTAGCCAAATGCCAAAATTTTGCACAAAAACTCTTACACAAGGCTTGCCTACAAGGGTGCTTAGGAGTGCACATCTTGAAGCTTATTTCGGTAAGGTCTTAGAACCAAGTTCATTTGTGGTTTAGTATTATGTTTGGTTTGATATTAAGACCAAAATTTTTGTGTTCTCTCCTAGCTCACGTGGACCCCTTAACCCTTCGATCCCACGGGCTTTTAGTCATCCAAGCCTAGCTCGGATTTGTTCTCGAACCGTAGCACACAAGGTATAAACTGAAAACTTTACCTCTTTGTGGTTAGTTGCTTCTAAGTTTTCGGTCAAGAAATTTATGTGTATTTATTTATACAAATGGGTTGTAATAAGTTTATTTTGAGCCCTTAGCCTTCCATATTCAAGTTTGTGTTGTTTGGTTATGTTTACATGTTTTTACGAATGGTTTGTGGATGAATGATGCATGGACGTGTTAGGGAAAAACTGGAAACAAATCTATCCAGTTTTAGGGTCACGAGTTTGGCTATTTTACGACACATTGTGTCTTGTTTCTGAGAAAACGTGAAACATGAAACTTTAAGGAAATTTTGTTATGAGAATTTTTATGTCAAATAAAGCTCAGCCAAAAATGGTTCTAAGATAGGGTTATAAACTGTTTTTCAACCGGATGTCAAAATTAGGTCCAAAATCCTGATTCCGGGAAAGGCCTCATATTTTCATTAAAACGACCCATTTAGAGTCCGAACCGGACTTCGATCAAAACATAAAAGTTTTAGATCTTGATGAAACCTTAAAACTAACTTAAGAAAGTTTCAAAAATTCGACCGTTTCGGGCCCCAAACAGACACGTTTTTAAAAGTGTGCAAACTGGAAATTTTTGGTAAAACTAGACATGAAATTTGGCCACAGGTTTCTATGATTTCGGACCCCTTGGAGGTCAAACCAAGCTCCAAGATGTTCACAGGAGTTGTTCATCTCATCAAGGAAAAAAATTTTTACGTTTACCAATTTCACAAATAAAATCGTTTCAGACAAGTTTTATATGGTTTTTCGAAAAAGGGTTTGAAAACCCCCTTGACAAATGAACACCAAAAGTGTGTTCTCCATTTTAAAAATGAAAGACGATATTCATAAAACACCCTCACTTTCCAATGGGATGCTAAGGGGCCGATTTTAAAGAATTTTGTTGCTTCAAAGCTTTACAAAATTTTTAGAGCATTTTTGTAAAACTGGTGAAGTAGCCCGGTTGGTTACCAAGCAAAACTGTAAAGTAACCGGATAGATGACTAGCCCAACTAGTCAATAGTTCCAATGTGAGGAAACCAGTTAATGGGCTAACTGGTTAAATGATCTAAACGCTAGGTAACCCGATAGGTTACATGGTCCATGCGCTAGGTAGCCAATGGGTTACACAGTCCAATACGCAAAGAAGCCCGGTGGGCTACACCGTTGGCAAAACGCGAGGTAACCGGTCCATAGACTGGCTGGTCAACCAGTCAAAGATCGAGTTTGAACGTGAAGGTGAGATACATCAATTAATTTGTCAAGTCGACAAATTAATCACTCTCGTTAGATATCAGTATTGTCAAAGTAGAACAGCTAGGTACCGAGGGGCATCGGTAACCTATAATAGTAAGAAATTTAAGTCACTAATGATCACAGTGACTTAAGAGCAAATATTAACGACAATGCGTTATGATTACAGGACGTTACCTGTAAGTACATCAAGGCAAAGTACAAACTGTTGGCAAACAAGTAAGTATAATTCCGCCTATAGTATGAATGAAAATGAATTTAAAGTAGTTGTTTAAATTATGTTAAGTATTGCAGTATGGTGTGCTCGTTGCCTGACATATGGGAAGTTCATGATCGCGTAGATTAATGAACATCATAAGATAAGGTGCCATTACATTCCCATCAAGGTATGATGAGGGATGAGCCCAGTTGAGCATAGGCACATGGTTGCTAATACTCATGATCCACAATTGGGTAATCAAATTTAGGGAGTCAGTATAACGGACGAAGTCGAGTCCATAAAGATAACGGGCCAAGCCGAGCCCATGATCACAGTGAATCCGATGATCCGCACACCATAGTACTGACACTAGGGCCCTTCAAATAAGGAAAGATAAATAATAATGAAGCATAATTTGAGCATAACCGGTTCATGCATTGTTCATGGTATGCATTAGTTTTAGACATAGTATGCTTCCCAGTTGCATTACATAATATGATATATTCTCATGCTACATGATGTGATTGAATAACTTGCACTCTGTGAGATGCTACATGATATGTTCCCATGTTTTGTACATGTTGTAATGCGCGATATGCGTGATATATGGTTTATGGTTCAGTATGCCACTGTGTATGGCTTTGCAGGAAATAAATTGGTAAAAATGTATCAAAGTGGCGCAACGAAACAATAAAAATTTTTCAAGATCGTTAAATATCTCATGCTGCCATATACAATAAACCAACAACAGTTTAAACTCATACCTCAAGGATGCCAATTTACAGGAGGAGAATGATTGGAGGGCTTCAACCAACTAGCCTTCTCTACTATTCTCCAATTCCCGAATGGCTGAGTGTGTGGGCACTCTGAACCTCGATCGGAATGCTAGCACTGCTAGTCTTCTTCTGACCACCCAGATCTCTAAAGAACTTATTGTCACAGTGAGTTATGCAACAATAAGCCTGCTCACCTAAGAGTGTATGGTCTAAGAGAACTGGAGTGACAGGACCTCTATTAATAGACTTGCATGAGGTGATCATCTGAATTCGAATTGGATTAGGAGTAGATTTTCTTCCTTATCCATAATAAAAATCTGAATTTATTAAGCCTTATCCAACCAAAAAAGATTCAGCCACTTTATGGATTCTTCATTCAAAATCCATAAATAGTTGTATTTCAAATTCTTGTTCTCATGGATAATTTTCTACAACTCTAATCCAATCTCAAATAAAATCATGGTAACTTTATTTGTAGTTCGAATAATTGTGTACTCTATTATCCAAAATAAAATCTGAATTCAACCGGAGAGAATCTTGTCCACCATCCTAATCTTATGTTAACTCCATCCATGCATAATTAACTAGCCAATAGCATACTCAAATCAATTTGCCAATCATTAAGGAATTATATGGAGCTAGTAGAGGCACCAATTGGACATATATAATCGGACTCCGGTGAATCCATATGATCATCATTATTTATCGAACAACTCAATCATATGATCACAAATTTCAGAGTCACACCACTATAAACCTGAAACTAAACTCCCAATTATATACCGTGTTACGTAAGCCTGTGACAAGCTATTGTCCAATGACCTTATCATGTATGCAGAACCCTCGTATGATATCCATGATCAGCCTTAGGTCAAAGTCCGTTTAATCCTACTGATCAGGCTATCTTAAAGTTCCATTATATTGTCGAATAAGAAAATGATTATTCATCATATGTGAATTAGAAGTCATCCGCCCAGCAGACGACCCAAGGCCTTGTCCATTTTCACATCCAGTATAATGCCTTTACGAGGATACCCTTAACTCATTATTAGAGATATGATTCCGATATCTGTAAACAAACCCTTTATCGTATACAAGTCATGCACCCAGCGAACCGGTCTAGCTTACCACCTCTGAGACGCTTTAGCCATTGGAACATCAAAGTACACAAGTCATATACATGAAGTAGTTCATTTACTCAGGATTAAGGTTACTGCACAATGAACGTCAAAAGCAGATCGATCCACTCATAGTGGACTATGTAGATCAATCACGCTTTAGTCCCGGCCTAATATGTCACCACCAAGCAACATATATATGTCTCTACTCGAGAGTCTATGCTCTAGACAGTCAAGACAAATTGTCCCCACCATGGCTTTAGATAACATAATCGTCTTAACATAAGTTCGATGCTCGGTCTAACCACGTGGACTACAGACCTTAGTTTAGACCGCTTACTTTAGAACATTGTCTTCTCGCATACAAAAAGCCCATTGCATGCAATGTTCTAACAATTAACACAAGCAGTCAGGGAGCCATATTTGCTTTACTTTAACATGTAAATAGAATGAGGACAAACAACAATGTAATGAATAACCTTTATATATAATTTTATTATCCAGTTCAAAAATAAATACATCAAAATGTCTCTAATGCTTAGGGCATTTCCTAATAATCTCCCACTTGCCCTAAGCTAGTAGATGTGCCATGTTATGCATCCCCATCGCCTCTACATGCCTGTTAAAGCTTCTAGCCACCAAAGTCTTAGTAAAGGGATCGGCAATGTTGTCCTCGGACGCGATCTTACATACATTTACTTGTCCTGTCTCTACATGCCCTCTAATAATGTGATATCTTCAATCTATGTGCTTGGTCCTCTTGTGGTGCCGAGATTCCCTTGTGTAATAGCCCCAGTGTTATCACAGTAAAGTGTGATAGGCTTGTCAACACTCGAAATGACCTCAAGGTCTCTAAAAAACTTGTAGAGCCAAACCACTTCTTTAGATGCCTCAGCCGCAGCTACATACTCAGCCTCCATAGTAGAGTCAGCTGTGTAACCCTGCTTCACACTCCTCCATATAATGACGCCTCCTCTGAGCAAGAACATTGATCCAGATGTCGATTTCCTCGAATCCTTGCAATTCTGGAAGTCTGAGTCCGTGTATCATACAGGTGTTAGGTCCCCTCCAGAATATACTAGCATATAATCCCTCGTTCTCTTAAGATACTTGAGTATATGCTTTACCGCTTGCCAGTGCTTGGTTTCAGGATTGGCTTGATATCGACTCACCATACCTACTACAAAACATATGTCCGGGCAAGTGCAAAGCATAGCGTACATAAGGCTACCCATAGCGGATGCATAAGGGACCTTACTTATACGCTCTCTTTGTTCCGATGTCATGGGACAGTCATCCAATGAAAGAGTTAGACCAGTAATGGAAGGTTATGAACCTTTCTTTGCCTCTTGCATTGCATATTTGTCAATTATTTTATCTATGTATGAAGCTTAGGATAATGCTATCATTTTATTCTTTTGATCTCTGAAGAGATGAATGCCTATAACATAATTAGCTTCTCCCAAGTCCTTCATGTCAAACTGTTGGTGTAACCAAAGCTTGATCGATGATAAGTTCCCTACATCATTCCCAATGAGTAGTATATCATCGACATATAGTACCAGAAAGACCACTTTTCCATCCTTAATACGTTTATAAACATAGGGTTCATCAACGTTCTGCTCAAAACCAAATGTCTTGATCACTTGATCAAATCTCTGGTTCCATGAGCGGGATGCTTGCTTTAATCCATAAATGGATCTAAGCAACTTGTAGACTTTTCTTTCTTGGCCTTTTGCCACAAACCCTTTAGGCTATTTCATGTAGATACATTCCTCAAGATGGCCATTCAAGAATGCCGTCTTGACATCCATTTGCCAGATCTCGTAATCGAAAGCTGCAGCAACGAACAGAAGAATACGGATAGACTTTAGCATAGCAACAGGTGAAAAAGTTTCATCATAATCAATTCCAGCTTTTTGCATGTACCCCTTTGCAACCAGTCTAGCTTTGAAAGTTTCTACTCTCCCTTCTGCATCCTTCTTTCTTTTGTAGACCCACTTGCATCCAATGGATTTTATCCCATTCGGTAGATCTACAAGTTCCCAAACAGAGTTGGATTTCATAGAATCCATCTCATTGTTCCTAGCCTGTTTCCAAGATTTAGAATCAACATCATTTATAGCTTCATAATAGGTAACCAGGTCATCCTCATGCTCATGAGCCTCGACTTGGTATACCTCAGCATCATACATGAAGAAATTAGGTTTCTTCGAAACCCTCCCACTACGACGAGGCACCCTAAATCATTGATCATCTGTAGGTCTTTCACTGGAACTCGGATGTGCATCCAAGATCGAAACCTGTGGAGCAGTTCTTTCACCCAATAACTCCTCTAGCACCAGTTTGCTTCGAGGCTTAAAGTCATTCATGTGACTTTCCTCTATGAATGTTGCATGGGTTGAAACAATGACTTTTTGTTCCTTCGGGTTATAGAACAGACCTCCCTTAGTTCCCTTAGGATACCCTACAAACATGTACAATTCTGATCTTGGTTCCAACTTCTTCGCATCCCCATCCAGTGCACGTGCTGGGCAGCCCCATATTCTCACATGTCCAAGGGAGGGCTTCCTGCCATGCCACAATTCATACGGAGTTCTGGGAATTGATTTGCTTAGAATCTGGTTCAGAATATAGCACGCCGTTTGTAAAGCATATCCCCAAAATGATAATGGCAGCATTGAATAACTCATCATGGATCGTACCATATCCAACAAGGTCCTGTTTCTCCTTTCAGCTACACCATTCTGTTGTAGAGTACTAAGTGCAGTCAATTGGGATAATATCCCATTCTTTATAAGATGTCCTAGAATTTCGTTAGAAAGGTATTAGTCACCTCAATCAGATCGAAGTGTCTTTATGGATTTATCCAATTGCTTTTCCATTTCCGCACGATACTCTTTGAACTTGTCAAAGGTTTCGCTCTTGCAGTGCATCAGATATATATATCCATACCTCGAGTAATCGTCTATAAAGGAGACATAATACTCGAACCCTCCTTGTGCTGTGTCGTTTATGGGGCCACATATATCAGTGTGCACAATTTCTAAGAGTTCCTAAGCCCTAGTACCCTTAGCTCCAAAAGACCTCTTAGTCATCTTTCCCTTAAGACAAGACTCACATTGAGGAAGACGTACCTCCTCCAGAGATTCTAGAGGATCGTCTTTCACTAACCTTTGAATCCTATCCTGATTAATATGACTAATTCTTAAATGCCAAAGATACGCCTTATTAGAGTGAGAAACTTTCAACCTTTTAGAGTTATTTATTAATTCGGTGTCAAGCAGTGAGTATACCTTTGGTTTGATCAAATATAGGTTTCCATCCATCCACCCAGAACAGATAAAAGACTTATTTCTACGAATATCAACTCTTTTACTAAAAGAAACTGAATAAGAATCCTTTATTTAACAAGCTACTGATATAAGTTTCCTCTTAAAATTAGGAACATAAAAACAGTCTTTTAATAAAATAAACCTAAATTCATCAAAGTAAAGGAAAACGTCTCCCACTGCCTCAGCCACGAATAAGCTACCTTCTTCAGTCTGCAACGAGAGGCTCCTATCATGTAGAATTTTCGTTTCCACGAACCCCTGCATAGAAACACAAACATGATTAGTGGCGCCCAAATCAATGACCCAAGTGTCTTTCGATTCTTCCACCAAACATGCTTCTAAATAGTGAAGTTCCTTACCTTCTTTGCCTTTGGCGGCTAGGAATTCCCAGCAAGCCTTCTTGAAGTGACCTACCTTCCCACAGTGGAAGCACTTGGACTTTTAGGGTTCCTGGGCTTCTTGTTCTTCTTCTTCTTTTTCCAATCTGAGACAGGAGGATTAGAAGAATTGGACGCCATTTGCTTCTGATTTGGCCTCTTCCTCTTCCGTGAAGGTTTGGAAGATTCTACCAAATTGCCTCTCCTTTTGGTTGAACCACATCCCCATCCCTGATCATCTGCACATAAGCTTGAAATTGCTTCATGAGCTCAGTGAGTCCTAACTCCCTTATCGCCAGATTGTATGCGACCTTAAACCCGACAAAATTTTTTGACAGCGTTTTGAACACCATCTCGATCTGGGTGTTGTAGTCCAACTTAGCACCATTCTCAGTAGCTTCAGTAAAGAATCCCATTAGAGTAATCATATGGTCTTTTACCGGAGTACCTACCTTCTGCTTGGTGTTCATAATATTGGTTATAGCAGACTGTCGAGCCAATTTTTTTTTACCTCCAAACATGTCCTCAAGATTTTCCATGATCTCTTTAGCAACTTGATAAGTCTCATGTTGCTTTTGTAAAGCACTCGTCATGCTAACCAGAATGTAGCACCGAGCTATCTCATTGGATTCCCTCCAACGAGTATAGGTAACCAGGACCTCCTCAAGCGGTTTAGGCCCAGGTGGGCATGGTTCGTCCAGCACGAACTTGTATCTCTCGCAGCTGAGAACTATCAGTAGATTTATTTTCCAGTCTTTATAATTATTGCCATTCAACTTTTTTTCAGTAAGTATTGAAATGAGGGGTGTCGGTGACATTTTGAACTGAAATAAAATTATACTTGACATCATTACAAAGCCCAAGCAAATATACAGATATTTTGGCAAATAAAACAACAAGTATGTTCCTACATGAAACTTGAAAAACATGTAGCATTGCAACGGTAATTCTCAGCACCTATTGCCCCAAGCCACTAAGGGGTGGTCATGAAACAAATAGCCAAAACATGGACCCCGTCCAATTAATATATGTTGCCTTAAATCCTCCAAGGTTAAGACATATATTAATAACTGCTTATTTTGGCCACTAATTTAGTTAACAAAGCTTCTAGGGAAGGTTAATAACTAAACGAGTCTTGAGTACATAACCATTGTTTACATAACCCGATCCACGTCCTACTAAGCCACCAAGGGGTGGTCATGAATAGGATTATACCCGAACACGTTTTCCACATAGGAGATCCAACCTAGTATACCGACGGTGGTAAACACCTACTGAGGGGTGTGGTCAGGGCAGAACTGACGCGAGGCGTTACCATGCTTTCACATATGGATCAACAATGGAGGCCGTTGGCTTTGTTTGAAACCCTCTCCCACTTAATAATTTGAAAAACATGCAAGTTTTTACAAATATGTATGATCAATATAATATGAGCAACACTCACCTATCCTATATGACATGTTATCAAATATGCATATAAAACATCCATCAATACATATTTATACATCCATAACATATCACAGAAAAAATAATTGACGGAAAAAATAACCAAGCCATGGTTCCATCTTAGAACAAAGAAAATAAAGATTATAAAATTCAGTCCAAAGTATTCTTTGGGTCTTGAATTTTGTTTCATCTTCTTGTATCCATCTTTATGTAGCCTATCCATTTATTTCTCATCCCATTAATCATTTAAAAATTAAATCCCAAAAATTCAAATTTCAAATTCAAATTCCAAATTCGAATTTCAAATTTAAATTTCAAATTCAAATTTTAAACAATTTTAAATATCATGTGTAATAATATGTAATTTCCAAAAATTTAAAATTTAAAATTACATATTTTTAAACATGATTTAAATTTAAATCTCAAATTTAAAATCAAAATTTTTCGATTTTCTGTCCATCGGCCCTCGGAGGCCGACAGCCGCCGTGGGTAGCCCCCAGCCCCCGGGGGGGCTGGCAGCCCACGGTCGCACCATGTGCAGCCCTACCGGGCTGCAAGCCAAGCCTACAGCCCCAAGCTGCACACCTGGGCTGGGCATAGTAGCCAGCAGGCTGCACGCCGGGGTGGGTACAACAGCCCGCCGCCTGCAGCCCCAAGTTGCATGCCTGGGCTGGGCGCAACAGCCAGCAGGCTGCACGCCGGGGTGGGCACAGCAACCCGCCAGGCTACAGGAGTCGCTGGCAGCCCAGGACTGCGGCCAGTCCTTCGGGGTCCACTGCCACCCTCGGCTACAGGCAGAGCCTGCAGCCGTGGGTGGTGCAGCGTGGGCAGGGGCTGCCACAGCCCTATCCTACCCGAGGGCAGGGTTTGCAGCCCCATCATGGCTGGTGGTCCATCCCGAGGGGTCGGTCTTGATTTCCAAGCCATATTTCAATTTGCCCATTAGGATCTCTAAAAATTAATTTGAATCGTAATTAAATTGAAATTTTCCACACAATCAAAATTTCAACCTTTAAATTAAATTTAACTTTTGGAAAAATAAATTACGGTCTTCAAGTTTCAATCCTCTCCAATTACATAAAATTTCCTAAACCGTTTTTGGTGTATAAAAATTCTAATCATAATAATTCTAAGAGACAAAAAATTAAAATCCATTGGAAAATTATAGTGTTAATAAACTGCTCCCATGGTTACATAAAAATTCCTAGACACAATTTTCTAAATTCTAAGAAACCACAACCGGCATAAAACAAGCATGCTCATAATAATTCAGAAAATTAAAATAACCACATACTACATACATAATACATGATAACAACATAAAGGAATCCTAGAATGCCACTCTCTAAATATCAAATCCATACATAAATAAAAAAAACTAACTAATTATCTAATTTATGTACATGGCATAGTCACAAGGTGGCTCTAATATGTTGTGCTCGTTGCATGACATATAAGAAGTTCATAATCACATAAATTAATGAACATCATAAGATAAGGTGCCATTACATCCCCATCAGGGCATGATGAGGGATGAGCCCAGTTGAGCATAGGCACATGGTTACTAATACTCATGATCCACAATTAGGTAATCAGATTTAGGGTGTCAGTATAATGGACCAAGTCGAGTCCATAAAGATAACAGGCCAAGCCCATGATCACGGTGAATCCGATGATCCGCGTGCCATAGTACTGACACCAGGGCCCTTCAGATAAGGAAAGATAATAATAATGAAGCATAATTTGAGCATAACCGATTCATGCATTGTTCACGGTATGCATTAGTTTTAGACACAGTATGCTTCCTAGTTGCATGACATAATATGATATGTTTCTCATGCTACATGATGTGATTGAATAGCTTGCACTCTGTAAGATGCTACATGATGTGTTCCCGTGTTCTGTACATGTTGTAATACGTGATACGTGTGATATATGGTTTATGGTTCACTATGCTGTGTATGGCTTTGTAGGAAATAAATCAGTAAAAATGTATCAGAGTGGTGCGACGGAACAATAAAAATATTTCAAGATCGTTAAATATCTCATGATGCCATATACAATAAACCAACAACTATTTAAACTCATACCGCAAGGATGCCAATCTGTAGGAGGAAAATGATCAAAGGGCTTCAACCAACTAGCTTTCTCTACTATTCTCCAATTCTCAAATGGCTGAGTGTGTGAGCACTCTGAACCTCGATCAGTATGCTAGCACTGCTAGTCTTCTTCCGACCACCCAGATCTCTAAAGAACTTATTGTCATGATGAGTTATGCAACAATAAGCCTGCTCACCTGAGAGTCTGTGGTCTAAGAAAATTGGAGTGGCAGGACCTCTATTTATAGACTTGCATAAGGTGATCCTCTGAATTCATATTGGATTAGGAGAAGATTTTCTTCCTTATCCATAATAAAAATCTGAATTTATTAAGCCTTATCCAACCAAAAAAGATTCGGCCACTTTATGGATTTTTCATTCAAATTTCAAATTTCAAATTTCAAAATTCAAATTTCAAAATCCACAAACAATTGTATTTCAAATTCTTGTTCTTCTGGATAATTTTCTACAACTCCAATCTAATTTCAAATAAAATCATGGCAACTTTATTTGGAGTTCGAATAATTGTGTACTCTATTATCCAAAACAAAATCTAAATTTAACCGGAGAGAATCTTGTCCACCATCCTAATCCTATGTCAACACAATCCATGCATAATTAACTAGCCAATAGCATACTCAAATCAATTTTCCAATTGTTAAGGAATTATGTGGAGCTAGTAGAGGGACCAATCGGACATATATAATCGGGCTCCCCTGAATCCATATGATCATCATTCTTTACCGAACAACTCAATCATATGATCACTAATTTCAGAGTCACACCACTATAAACCTGAAACTGAACTCCCAATTATATACCATATTACATAAGCCTGTGACGAGCTATCGTCCAATGACCCTGTCATGTATGCAAAACCCTCATATGATATCCATGATCAGCCTTAGGTCAAAGTCTGTTTAATCCTAGTGATCAGGCTATCTTAAAGTTCCATTATACTACCGAATAAGAAAATGATTATTCACCATATGTGAATAAGAAGTCATCTGGCCAACAAACGACCCAAGGCCTTGTCCATTTTCACATCCAGTATAACGCCTTTAAGAGGATACCCTTAACTCCTTATTAGAGTCATGATTCTAATATCTATAAATAAACCCTTCATCATATACAAGTCTTGCACCCAACGAACCGGTCTATAAGCTTACTACCTCTAAGACGCTTTAGCCATTGTAACATCAAAGTAAACAAGTCATATACATGAAGTAGTTCATTCACTCAGGATTAAGGTTACAGCACAATGAATGTCAAAAGCAGATCGATCCACTCATAGCGGACTACATAGATCAATCACGCTTTAGTCCCGGTCTAATATGTCACTACCAAGCAATATATCTATGTCTCTACTTGGGAGTCTATGCTCTAGACAGTCAAGACAAACCGTCCCCACCATGACTTTAGACAACATAATAGTCTTAACATGAGTTAGATGCTCGGTCTAACCCCATAGACTACAGACCTTAGTTTAGACTGTTTACTTTAGAACATTGTCTTCTCGCATACAAAAAGTCCATTGCATGCAATGTTCTAATAGTTTTAACACAAGCAGCCAGGGAGCCATATTTGCTTACATTTACTTTAACATGTAAATAGAATGAGGACAAACAGTAATGTAATGAATAACCTCTATATATAATTTTATTATCCAGTTCAAAAATAAATGCATCAAAATGTCTTTAATGCCTAGGGCATTTCCTAACAGGCTTATGCTTTAAATGCGGTTTTGCAGATGATACGTTGTACTTACTGAGCGTTAAAGCTCACGTAGTGTGTTCATGCTGTAGGCAAGTGACTTACTTGCTAAACACTACTGGACGATGACGGCGGCAGGGCAGATGTAAGGGTGAGGTTGTGGATACCACCACCATAGTCTACTTCCGCAAATTATTTTGAGAGTTTATTTTATGAAAAGTAATTTAATAGTTTGGCATTTTGTGTACGTATATGTTAATCTAAATTATGTTAAGACTTTTGTATGGTTATAAGTATAAGTATGTAGTAGGGAATTGCTAAACGCGCTATTCAAAAAAAAATCCCCTAAAATTCGGTATCTATAAGTAATAGTTTTTCAAACGAGATAAGTTAAGACAAGTGTTTTCAGTGACAGTTTATGCCACTAGGGCACAGGTCATCACACCCCATACCCCAACTGGCAGACGAAGAGTTCATGGCTAAGTATCAGCCAGAAGTACCTGAAAATGATGGGGAATCGATGAAGAGCCCTGAACCAGCCCCTTTGTCTCCCGAACACCCCTTGGAAGAGGATGATGACGAGGCTCTTCCTAACACCCATATTGACGATGAGGGAGAGGAGATCCTTGACCACTTTAGTGATGATGAATGGATGGGGATGTATGAGCCCCAAGTCATCATAGCCAATGACAATGAAGCCAGTTTCATCTGGGGAGATGAAGAGGAAGACCCAGAGGAGTTTGCCCTCAGTGATAGTGACGATGAGGAGATGTCTGATGCGGAATCAGGATTGTCCTTCGTGCAGTAGTGACCCTTTTTGCAGGAATCCTAACTATGTAGATATATGAAGGGAAACAGTAACTTTTCCCACTAAACTTAGCTTAATATACCCTTTTGGGACTGTATACTAGGAAGTGTGCGTCACTCCTACCAAACTAAAAGTTTGTGAATATTTTTGTGAAAATATTATGAAAAGTAGTATTGTTTTGCCCAGAGGGTCTAGACTTGATTTTTCCATACAAGACAATAGTGTAATAGAAAGTGCAGGACGAGTCTTGGCACTCAAATGATGTTTCAATGTGATGCGGCAAATTGTATTGAACATCACAGTATAAGAAAGAGGACGATATAGTATGTATACTTATGTCTATGATTGTTGAGTAAGAAAATGAATGATATGTGACACGAGTCCCAAGTACAAAACTAAAAGACTCATACTTTCTTTTCCTACTGTATGATAGGGTCACAAAGGAAAACATGGTAAGAACAAGAGCTCAGTCAAACCAAGCCTCCCAGGAAGATGAATTAATGGCGTAACTAGTAGCTATGTGAGAAATGATGGAAAATCAGCAGAGTAATTTAGACTAGCTTAGGGAGCAACTAGGCCGACCGAACCAAGCACCGCAGATAGCTCAGGTGCCAGTTCAGGAGGCTCCAGTAGCATCTGATACTCCTAGGGAGCAAGCAACTCCTCCAACACAAATGGCATTAGTACCCCCAGTAGTGACTGTCCCCTCAGTAGCTAACGTCCTTCCACCGATCTCTAGGGAAGGTGATTTATACGAGAAATTCTGGTGCATGAAAGTGCCAGATTTCGAAGGGACCATTAATCCCATAGAGGCCGATGATTGGCTGACCCACATCCAAGTGATCTTGGACCTTGTGGGATTGAATGAGAGGGAGAAAGTGTTGTGTGCATCCCTTACCCTACACAAGGGGGCACGCCAATGGTGGAAGATGGTAGCCATCCGAAGGAATGTCAATGAAATGAGCTGGACTGAATTCATTGACGAGTTCAAGGAAATGTACTTTAACGATGAGGCCCTAGCAACCCAGCAGGATGAGTTCAATAACCTACGCCAAGGTAGCATGACCATGATAGAGGTAGTGAGGAAGTTTGAGCAGTTGGCTCGACTCTGCCCAGATTTGGTACCAATAGAGAAAGAGAAGTTTAGAAGGATACTGAAGATGTTCCGAACGGACATCGCCGTCCAAGACTATAGTGGAAGTCACGGACCAACAACAGTGGCCGAATGTGTCAGCAGAGCCATCTGAGCAGAAAATTGGTTGGCTCAAGACAAAGAGAGGACAGCTTAGATGTGGCACCCCACCCTGAATTGAGGCTACAGTACTAGCATAGTAGAACTCTAAAGTCCACTATGGTAGATCATTACCTCAATGGGTTACCAGCATCTTACTTGTAACTTGTTCTTGCTAAATTACTATTTGTAATTAAAATGATTTTTAATCTGAAAACCAAGGGATTTTTTTTTAAGTGCTGATGATTGTGAACTATAAAAATATAAGCAACATACAACATAGGATATACTACTATTCTACTGGTTGTACATAATTTACATCATGATGAATTTTCAAAATACAACTTAAACTCTGCTTCAAAACAACACTTTTAATCTGCTCAGCGGAAAACAGCAGCAGGACCATTCCTCTCTGCCAACCCTAAAGGCAGATGCAATCTCGCCCCTTGTCCATCGTCTGTCTACTGGTGTACAGGTTTCTTACCTGCAACATAAATAAACTGGTGAGCGACAGGCTCAGTAAGTTCAAACTTACATGCAGGAACATAAATCATAAAATCATGAAAAAGCACGATTCAAATGAATAGTAACTTTGACTTTTGATCATGAATAGTAGGGTTGAATTTGATCGGTACTATTCATGTCAATTGGTATCTAAGCTACTGCATAGATTGTTAGTACGTTTTATGCTCAATTATGATTGTTCCGAAATCTTAAGTCTTTATTTGTTACTGAATTCTGCTATTGGGCCCCTGAATTGGTCTACCGTAATGCGTGCATAACTGAGAGGGACTCTGAGGAGCGACCCACTGGCCAGTCCTCTACAGTCTGAATATATCAGACATCCAAACCCGGGACTTGTCACCAACTGTTTGGAGTCCTACTGTAACTGTAACTGAAATCTAAGAAACCTCCACTTGTGTGGGAGGTCGGTACACCAATACTGATTTAATTACTAGATTTCTAGTGGTTCCTGACCGGTGGCAATTATGCTGCCTCCTAGGTCTGGAACTCTCTTTAATTTATTTTGTAATTTATTCTGTAGTTTATTCTATAGTTTTCTTAAGATTTTATATCTTATGTTAGTGTGCCTACCGCACCTGACTACTGAATTTCTGTCATCTATATCACATAAGTGTACTGAGTAAATTCATGCTACAGACAAATAAATGTCTGAACTTATCGATATTTTACTAGCAATTCCTTCCCTGAGTCAACCGGCTTCCTTAACTCGCCTTTTGGTTGCTTTCCTATAACCGAAATAAATTGCGGTTATTTTACTATTCACTTTATATCTAAAATATAGTGAAAATATAAAATTTCTAATTGAAATTCTTAATTATCCATTTTAGGATTGATATTTTTAATTCTGGAATCATTATGCTGCATAAACTACTATTCGGGGCCTTAACAACACTTATCTGAACTTTTTGACAAAATGACCGTTTTGCCCCTAACTTTCGGCAAAATGACCATTTCATCCTTAATAGGGTTTTCCCTCGTTTTTCTGACTTACCACTCTATTTTACGCTTTAGAATTTTAATAAAATTATTCTGAGGCTTTTACGACCTTTTTCTGACAATTTAGAAAATTTTGGTTAAAATGACCATTTTACCCCTGAAGGGACTATGGACTAGGAAATCCTCGTTTTATCGTTTTATCTAGATTTTCTGATCCCAAAAATCCTAAAATAATGTTTCTTAGGTCTTACCGAGCTTTTACAACATTTTCTACAAAAACGCTTGGGTTACTATTCATCTGACTCTCAGGTGGTACTATTCCGACCTTCGGGGTCGTTTCTCGTTTTTCTAGCCTTTCGGGACCTCAAGTGACTATTTACAAGTTATGTAATTGTTCCTTATTCTCTTCTCGAGCTTAGGTTTCCGATGGGGCTCGGGTTTCTAGTTCCTGACCCTACTTTTACCTCTCGTTTACCAAATTGCCCTTCGGGTGTTCTGAAAATTTTGGCAGCATTTCCGCTGAAATTCTAGGTTCTCGGCGTTTAGAAAACACCTCGAAACTATCTATCCTATCCTACCCTACCAAGTACTATACCATAAACCTAATTTTACGTGAAAGTTACAAACTTTTTAGTTAAAATTTCATCACAAAACTTGCTTATTTTTAATGGAATTTCAACCCATTCTTTATCACTTTTAGGCCCGGTTTTATACTCAAATCACTTTTAAGCTTCCTTTAACTTTTCTAGTTGACTTTGCATCCTAACTATTGATTTTTCTTGACTTTAAACCCTAGCCCTTGGATTTGAATGTATTCTTACTTCCATTCAAAGGTAAACACTCAATCTTTGACTTCTTATATATATTTGGAGTCAAACTTTTGACCAAAAGTCAAACCGAAGATTTTTGCACTGAAATTGTGTAAATGAGTTCCTGAGGCTGTCCGTGCGATCGGTTTTCCTTATTTCGCTCCGGTTTGCCTAAAAATCAATGCCGTAAGTATTTCATCTTTTAGTGGCTTACAGTATATTATCAAAATTTTTGAAACCGAAAAGGCATAATTCGTCTGATTTCGATTCGGTAAAATTTCCTGTTTTTGAGCACACTCTTGTCTGCACTGTCTGAACATTTCTACGCCTTCTAAATAATATTAAAAAATATATTTTACAGTTTTTCACATGAAAATCATAGAGTACACAAGTTATATTAAATTTCTAGAAACTGTAAAATTTTCTGATTATGACATTTTCCCATCCATATAAAATTTTCGTTCTCGAAAATTAGAATAAGTGAGGGTATAGGGCTTTCATCTCATCTTCACGTTCCCACGTAGCCTCTTCTATGCTGTGATTTCTCCATAAAACCTTGACTAGTGGGATCGTCTTATTTCTCAACACCTTTTCTTCTCGTGCTAAAATATGCACTGGTTGTTCTTGGTAGGTCAAATCTTCTTGAACTTATATTGGCTCATACTCTAGCACATGTGAAGGATCAAGCATATACTTTCTTAACATTGACACATGAAAAACATTGTGTACTGCTAACAAATCTGGGGGTAATGCTAGCTTGTAAGCTACCTTCCCAATGCGTTTGATTGTCTCAAATGGCACAATATATCTTGGACTTAATTTTCCCTTCTTACCAAATCGCATTACGCCTTTCATTGGCCATACCTTGAGGAATACATGATCCCCCTTTTCAAACTCCAAGAATCTTCGTCGTTTCTCTGTGTAACTTTTCTATCGGCTTTGAGCGATCTATATTTTTTTCTGAATCTTGGCTACTGCTTCTATAGTTTACCTGATGAAATCAGTCTTATGCAGCTACTTTTCTCATAGATCATACCTATGAATAAGAGACTTACACTTCCTTCCATACAGAGACTCATAAGGTGCCATTCCTATAGAAGCTTGGTAATTGTTGCTATATGAAAACTCTATCAACGGTAGTTTCTTATTCCAACTTCTAGGAAAGTCTATAACGTAGGCTCTGAGCATATCTTCCAGTGTCTGGATAGTTCGTTCTGACTGTCCATCTGTTTGGGGATGAAAAGTTGTACTAAAGCGTAACTTGGTCCCCATAGCTTTTTGTACACACTCCCAAAATGTAGAAGTAAATCTTGCATCTCGATCTGAAATTATAGACTTTGGCACTCCATGTCACCTAATAATATGGGTCAGGTACAACTGTGCTAATTTCTCCAACGTGAAAGTTGTCCTCATGGCTATGAATCGTGCCATCTTGGTCAGCCTGTGAACAATTACCCAGATAACATCATACCCTTCTCTGGTCTTGGGAAGTCCTACCACGAAGTCCATGGTAATATGCTCCCATTTCCATTTTGGAATTTCTAAGGGTTCTAGTTTTCCTCCTGGATGTCTATGTTTGGCTTTTACTCTTTGACAAGTCAGGCATCGACTCACGAATTCTGCAACATCTTTCTTTATCGCTTTCTACCAAAACTGTATCTTGAGATCTTGATACATTTTGCTGGTTCCAGGATGAATGGAATATGGTGTTTCATGAGCTTCTGCCATGATTCATCTTCTCAGCTCTTCAGTAGCTGGAACATAGATTCTTCTTCGATATAGAAGCATTCCATCAGTGGACATGCTTATATCTGATTCTTTATTTGCTGATGCTTCTTCTTGGAGTTTTATCACTACTGGATCCTGCTGCTAGGCTTCTTTAATATCTTCATACAGAGAAGATTCTAACCTTAAGGCTGATAACCTTTCAATTATTAACTCCAATTGAAGGGAGTTAATTTCTTGCTATAAGGCTCTTGGTAGCTCTTCTATGGACAGCTTTGGTGATGTGGTTGATTTTCTACTCAATACATCCACAACTCGGTTTGCCTTTTCCGGATGGTAGAGAATTTCACAGTCATAGTCTTTCACCAACTCTAACCATATTCTCTGACGGATGTTCAACTCCTTCTGCGTGAAGAAGTATTTCAAACTCCTATGATCAGTAAAGATTTGACATTGAGCCCCATACAAATAGTGTCACCAGATTTTGAGTGCAAACACTACAGCAGCAAGTTCCAGGCCGTGCGTAGGATAATTCCTCTCATGGTTCTTTAATTGGTGCGATGCATAAGCTATCACCTTATTGTTCTGCATGAGTACAGCTCCTAGGCCTATCTTTGAAGCATCACCATAGATCATAAGCTGTTCACCCTCCACAGGTAAAATAAGGATAGGTGCACTCTTGAAAACTTCTTTCAGACTCTGACGTCCACTTGTATTTCTTTTCCTTACGAGTGAGAGCAGTGAGAGGTGTAGCTAATCTTGCAAATCTTTCTACGAATCTCCTGTAATAATCGGCTAATCCTGAGAAACTTCGTATCTTAGTTACGATCTTAGGAGTAGGCCACTCATTAATCGCTTCCACCTTGGCTGGGTCTATTGTTATGCCTTCCTTTGTCACCACCTGTCCAAGGAAATACACTTTATTCAACCAAAATTCACACTTAGAGAATTTTGTATACAACTGATGGCTTCTCATTATGCGAAGAACAATTCTTAGATGCTCCTCATACTCTTTGTGAGTCTTCAAATATATAACTATGTCATCGATAAACACGATAACAAACTTATCAAGAAAATCGTTAAAGACTCTGTTCATGTGACATCCCGTGCCCTCAGTGGCCCGGACCGTCACTTAAAAGCTGAATTGAACTTAACTTGCTTTTCTTATACTTTCTAGCCATTTATACTTAGCTAGATATCATAAAAATCAGGGATTTTTTTTTCTTTTACATGTACGTATTCACTGTATATGTACGTATTCACTGTATACGTTACTATTCAAAAATACTATTTAACAATTACTATTCAAAAATACTATTTAAATATTATTATTCAAAAATACAGTTTACGATTACTATTTAAAAATACTATGTAACGATTACTATTCAAACATACTGTTTGACAATTACTATTCAAAGTACTATTTAATTATTACTATTCAAAATACTGATACTCAAATTTTACAGAAGATAAACACGCGGTGTCTCCATAACATCGACCTCACATCTGCCTCCGCTGCCATCATCGCCCATTGGGATTTAGGCTGAAGGACGCTTACCTATAGCATGAACACACTACGTGTGCTTTACGCTCAGTAAGTACAACATGTTTACCGCAAAACATGTTTAAACATAGTATATACTTAGAAACATATAAGCAGTCATGTATCACAAATACTACTTAAACATATCACATATCACATATCATATATCACATGTCATATCAATAATTATGAAACTTCATATAACATGTGCATCACAGAAACATCATGTACTGAATGCATCTAGAAGCATGGTAAACTATAACTAATGCATGATCCAGTTATGTTCATTTATGCTTCAACTTCTCTTTTCTTTTCTTGTCTATTTATGGCCTATGTGTCAGTACCGTGCATGCATAGACCATCGGTAATGCCCATGGTAAAATAGCTGGAGAGCCATCAATGGATGCTCAACTTTCTGCTTTAACTTAAAACCCCTTCATTTGAAAGGGCCGGTACGACATGCTTACTACTTTCCGTCTTGTTTATCTTTTCTAGCCATATGCTTCTCTAAGCTATCCCGAATCCTACATGGTAGGGACGTATGGCATCTAACTTGCTTTTTCATCAATCTACTTGATTGTGAAACTACATGCTCTTAAACATGAGGTGCAACATCGTGTGCATGGCATACATATTTAAACATACTGTAAAAATATCATGTAAAATCATTTTCGTTCATGCCATAGACGGAGTTGTACTTACCTATTTGCAAGCAACTTGAATCATGCCTTTATAAATTCACAGGTTACCACCTGTCATCAATAACGTTTCTCATTAATTCCCTTGTTGAGTCACTATTAATGTTAGTGACTATAACTTGCGTTTCTATGGGGTACCGAGACCCGTCGGTACTCTATTGGCCTTGTATGGGGATTTGGTGTCTAACTCGCATCGTGTTCGATCAATCATCTACTTGACAAATTAATCATCGTTCCTCACTGTGTTGTTCAAAACGCGATCCTTGACTGGTTTACCGCTCAGTCAACTGATCGGTTAACTCGCTTGTTGGTAACTAGGTAGTCTATCGAGTTACTATACGTGAACTTAGTGTAGTAACCGACCGGGTTACTTCACTTGTTGGGATGTGGTAGCCTACCGGGTTACTAAGGCTTGTTTGGGGTAGTAACCTACATGGCTACTAAGGCTTGTTTGGGTGTGGTAGCCTATCGGGCTACACACACTATTTTACTTTGAAAATTTGTTTGGGTTGGCTTGTAAAAATCTTGGAAAAATTCTCTATTTTAAAACCGTCCCCTTATCACCCCGTTGGAAGGTGGGGGACATTTTTATGGAAACCTTGTTCATATGTTAAAGTGTTAAAAATACAATTTTATTTTGAAGTGTATAATTATATTTTTAAAGCATAATCCTACTTAATTATCTACCAAATTAGCCAAATCTTGGGACAAATATGCTGCCAATTTTCTGAAGAAATGGGCGTGGGCTGCTCATTGGAAGGAGGGATGAATAAACAAATGTTGTTGACTAGCTTTTTGAAAACCCTTAAATTAAATTTTCCAATGTGTCATGGCTAGGGGGATTATTTTAATGCCGCCTTTTGGGCTATGGTTGCTGCAGATTGCAGCTGCTTTTGCAGCTAAGGGGCATTGAAATTTAAGGGTAAATTTTATCTGTGTTGGCTTCTCAACGTAGTCTAATTTTATACTGCGGTATTCGGTCCTTTCTCGGCAGTGTTCGAAACCAGAAAATTGGTTTCTGAATCGATTTTTGTACTATAAATTCCTGGTTGTTTTCTACTATCTAAGAGCCCACTATCAGTCTAATTTACTGTTCATTTCCTATACTGTAGTTGTGTCTACACTGTGTTGTCCTTTCGCATGCAAACCGAGGCGTTCCCGAGTAAAATTTCAGACACAGTCTCTCTTGACTAATTTGGACGTGGTAATTTCATTTTTATCAGTTGTACATCCATCGGAGGTCATCTAGACCAGTTTTCGGGATCTGTGTGACCCCACCTAGAAAAATGTGTCAGGTGCTCGATTGACTAATTTGGGTGTTCTGAGCCCAAATATATCAGTTTCAGGGCGAGTAAAGGTCGTCTTGACCCTCATCCTGATGCTGCATACCTCTCACCATTCATTATCCATTGTTTTCTACTTAACTGACTGGTCTCAGTGCTTCGACTCTGATTTTGTCAGTCTCTAGGTGAGAAGAGGTCATCCGGACCATTTTCTCAACATCGTACCCTTGCTAGGGCTATCTCTTGCTATTGTGCTCAGATGTTTGGTCCAAGTGTTTTGGTGATCTATTTACCAGTCTTGTGTCAAGAATTGTTCGTCTGGACCAGTTTCCCGACACTGCCTGTCTCATTCATATATGCACATAATAGGGTGGACCAAGTTCACTGTCGGTCGCCCCTTTCACTACATGAAAAGTACTTAAATAGTACTGTATCTGTTTAGTCTATTCAATGGGAAATATACTATAATTTTCCAACTTAATTACTCATTGCATGGTAATTGGGTTTCATGCAAATTCGAGCATCTGTGTATCGGCTTTCTGCCCATTACATGGCCTTCAACACGGCCTTTAACACAGGCGTGTATGAGGTAATACAGGTGTGTATACACTGGACACAGTCGTGGACTAGCTGAAGTTTTTCAACATGGCCATGTTTCAAAACACGGCCTTTTACACGTTCATTAACCCGAGCGGTACATGGCCTCTTACACGGCCGTGTACCTGACCATGTTCTGCTACACGGCCATGTCTACTTACATGGCTACACACACGTGCATAGTCTATGTGGTACACAGCCACTTACACGGCCGTGTACCTGACCGTGTACTATAAAAATTACACTAAATGCATCATATTATTCTTTAATTTCTCATTAAATTGAAAATTAAAGTACATGATTGGGGTGGTCCTTACAATCTACCCCTCTTACAAAAATTTTCGTCCTCGAAAATTAGAATAAATTCGGGAAGTCTCTTTTCATATCCTCTTCCCGTTCCCATGTAGCTTATTCGAGGTTATGATTCTGCCGTAATACTTTAATAAGTGGAATCACTTTATTCCTAAGAACCTTATTTTCCCTAGCTAGAATCTGTACGGGTCTCTCTTCATAGGTCAGATCTACATGTACTTCGATTGGCTCTTGGCTCAGTATGTGGGAACTATCCGGCACATACTTCTTCAACATCAAGACGTGGAAGACATTGTGTACGGAAGCTAGTTTGAGAGGAAGTGCCAATCGGTAGGCTACTTTCCCGACCCTTTGGAGGATCTCAAAAGGTCCTATATGCCTAGGACTAAGCTTCCCTTTCTTCCCAAAGCACATCGCCCCTTTCATGGGTGCCACCTTGAGGAAAACTGAGTCTCCTTCCTGAAATTCGAGAGGTCTTCATTGTCTATCTACATTACTCTTCTGGTGGCTATGCGCTGTATCTAGTCTCTCTCGTATAAGCTTCATAGCTTTTGTTGTATCCTTGACGAAGTCGGTATTGGTGAGCTATTTTTCTCTGGTCTTGTGCTAGTGAATCGAAGATCGGCATCTCCTTCCATAAAGTGCCTCGTACGGAGCTATCCCAATCGAGGAATGATAGCTATTATTGTACGAGAACTCTATCAATGGTAGCTTCTGATCCCAATTCCCCTTAAAGTCTAAGACACACGCTCTCAACATATCTTCTAACGTTTGAATAGTTCTCTCAGACTGACCGTCAGTCTGAGGATAGAAAGCGGTGCTGAACTTCAATTTGGTTCCCATTGTAGCTTGAATGCTCTGCCAAAATCTTGAAGTGAAGCATCCATCGCGATCTGAGATGATCGATTTGGGTACTCCGTGCAGTCTTACTACTTGTGCGACATACATTTATGCTAACCTCTCTACTGAGTAGCTCAACTTCATGGCTAAAAATCGAGTTGACTTTGTTAGTCGATCCATAATTACCCAGATGGCATCGTTCCCGCTTGAGGTTCTAGGCAATCCGAACACGAAATCTATGGTAATTTACTCCTATTTCCACTCTGGTAGCTCAATCTTCTACAGATCTCCTCTTGGTCACTAGTGTCCTTCTTTAATTTTCTGGTAGGTGAGGCACCTTGCTACAAACTCGGCGACGTCATTCTTCATGTTTGGCCACCAAAAACTTCCTTTCAAGCCCTGGTACATCTTATTTGCTCCTGGATGTACCGAGTACAGTGTGTCATGAGCTTCTAACAGGATCCGCTTCTTGAGTTCTTCATCCTTTGGAACACACACCCTATCTCCGAAATAGAGTATGCCATCCTTAGAGACCTGAAATTCTGAATTCTGGTCCTCCGTTGCCTCCCTTTTGAGCTTGTGCAGGGACAAATCAAGGTCCTGGCTAGCCTTGATTTCCTCTATGAGCATTGACTGGAGGGTCATTTTGAACAACCTTCCTGTTAACATCTCAATCTCGCTGCTTCGCAGCTCCTTTTGTAATGCTTTCGACAGGGTTTGGATGGTCATAAGCATCGAAAAATGCATCCTACTCAACGCGTCAGCCACCTTATCGGCTTTCCCTGGGTGATATAGGATTTCACAGTTGTAATCCTTTACCAGCTCAAGCCATCTTCGTTGCCTCATATTAAGCTCCTTCTACGTGAAAATGTATTTGAGGCTCTGGTGATCCGTGTAGATCTCACATTTGACGCCATATAGGTAATGCCTCCATATTTTGAGCGTAAAAACCACCGCTGCAAGCTCCAAGTCATGCGTCGGGTAGTTCCTTTTGTGGTTCTTGAGTTGTCGTGAGGCGTATGTGACTACCCTACCACCTTGCATTAACACAGCTTCCAGTCCAATCTTGGATGCGTCGCTGTAAATCACAAAATTCCTTTGTTTAGCATCTAGTATGGTTAGGATTGGAACGCTCGTGAGTCGGCTTTTTAGCTCCTGAAAGCTTTTTTTGCACTTGTCAAACCACTCATACTTCTTTTTCCTTCTTGGTTAGCGTCGTGAGTGGTGCAGCTAGCTTCGAGAATCCTTCCACAAAGCGTCAGTAGTATCCCGCTAAACCTAAGAAGCTGTGGATTTCTGTTACATTTTTCGGAGTTGGCCAATTGCTAACTGCTTCCACCTTTGCTGGGTCCACGGACACTCCCTCATGGGAGACCACGTGATTGAGAAAATGAACCTTTTCTAGCCAAAATTCACACTTAGAGAATTTGGCATACAGTTGATGCTCCTTAAGCTTGAGTAGGATGGCTCTCAAATGCTTCGCATGCTCTTCCTTTGTCTTAGAATATACAAGTATGTCATCAATAAACACAATGAAAAACTTGTCCAGGAACTCCTTGAATACTCGGTTCATCAGATCCATGAAAGTGGCAAGTGCATTTGTCAGTCCTAATGACATAACGAGGAACTCGTAATGTCAATATCGTGTTCAGAATGCCATCTTAGGGATGTCTACATCTCGGATTCGAAATTGGTGATACCCAAAATGTAAGTCGATCTTGGAAAAGATGGCAGTGCCTCGTAGCTGGTCAAACAAATCGTCGATCCACGCAACAGATACTCGTTCTTGATCGTGATCTTATTCAACTCCTGGTAATCTATGCACATTCGCAACATTCGGTCTTTCTTCTTTACAAAAAGACCGGTGCTCCCCACGACGAGCAGCTCTGTCGAATGAAACCTTTGTCCATTAACTCCTTTAACTGAGTTTGAAGTTCCTTCAATTCTGCCAAGGCCATTCTGTAGGGGGCCTTGGATACCGGTGCCGATCCTGGCAATAGTTTGATTTCGAACGATATCTCCCGCTCTGGTGGAAGTCCTGGGAGATCTTCGGGGAACACTTCCGTGAACTCCTTTACTACTGGTACGTTGCCCAGTCTGGTTTCCGCTTCCTAGGTCATATCTATTATGTGTGCGAGAAAGCTAGTGCATCCACTAGATAGCAGCTAGTGAGCCTTCATTGCCGATATCATCGTCTTTGGCAGCTTCGACGATAAGCCCTTGTAGACAAATTTTTTGTGTCCGCTTGGGTGGAAGATCACCTCCCGTCTCTGGCAGTCTATAACGACGTGGTACTTGGCGAGGAAATCTATCCCTATGATCACGTCGTAGTCGCACATCTCAATAATGGTTAGGTCCATGCTCAGCTTATACTCACTGATAACTATTGGTACATGACGTACCCAATAGCTAGACAACAAAACTTCTCCAGAGGGAAGGGCAATTCGAAAAGTCTGGCTCATCTTATCTAAGTTCTTGCCTAACCTCCTAGCAAATTCTACTGATGTAAAAGAATGCGTAGTGCCAGAATCAAACAAAACTAGTGTAGTGGAGTTGGCAACAGAAAGCTGACCTGTCACCACGATCGAAGTTCTGGCCTCTGCATCCTCACGAGTAAAGGCATAAATCCTCCCCTGCGGTTCTGGAGCTTCCAATCTACCTTGGCTGATTGCTGGGACTTCAATCCTTCCTTGGGTGGTGTGCAGTTGTCTGCTAGTAGGGCGGGCTTGGCCTTGCTGATTTTGTGGGTTCGAGCGGTAGTGTTTGGCGAAGTGGTCTTCCTTGCCACATATGCAATAGCCGCTGGTGCCCTGGCGGCATTTTCCTGGATGGTTCCTTCCATATTTTGGACAAGGCGGGTGTTGATTTTCGTTTCCTCCTCAGTTATTTTTCTTCTGAGGAAACTTCCTTTGATGGCCTTGATTGCCTGGATTCCCTTTCCTCTTGTTGTTGTTGGATGGCCGATTGTGTTGGTTGCTTCCCGTACTCTGCCCTCTGTGTTGAAATTCAGAGTGTTGTCTGCCCTGGATCGGCTTCGACTGGTTCTTCTCGTCTCTCTTTGCCTTGAAGATCTGTGCCCCCCTTTCTTTATCTTGGGCTAGCCAATACTCAGCCCGGATGGCTCTACTGATGCATTCGGCCATGGTTGTTGGCCCATGGCTGCCGTTGCAGACTTGGATGGCTATATCAGTCCAGAACATTTTCAACATCCTCCTGGCCTTTTCCTTCTCAATCGGCACTAGGTCGGGGCAAAGTTGGGCTAGCTGTTCAAATTTCCTTACGGCCTCCATGACCGTCATGCCTCCTTGGCACAAGTTGTTAAATTCATCTTGTTGGACTGCTAAAGCTTCGTCGTTGAAGTATATTTCTCTGAACTCAGCAATGAAGTCTGCCCAGGTCATTTCATTGATGTTCCTTCTGATAGCCACGGTCTTCCACCACTGGCGTGCTCCTTTCCGTAGAGCTAGAGATGCGCATATGACTTTCTCTCCTTCGGTCAGTCCCACGAGGTCTAGGATGACCTGGACATTAGTCAACTAATCGTCGACTTCAATGGGGTTCGTAGTCCCTTCAAATTCAGGCACCTTCATACGCCTGAACCGCTCATATAAGTCGCCCTCCCTATTGACCAGTACAATAACATTGGCTACTGCAGGAGCAGCCACAGCCGGTGGTGTTGGCATCGCTTGGGCTGGTGGGGCCGCTTGCTCTCTGGGAGCATCGGGGGCTGTTGGTGCAGCTTGAACTGGTACCTCCATAGGTTGTGGTGCTTGTTGTTGTCGATTCATCTGTTCTCTGAGCTGGTTAAGCTCCCGTTGTTGATTCAACATCATCTCCTGCATCATTGCGAGACGTGCCAGCAGCTCATTATCTCGCATAGCTTGGTTTGTTTAGGCTCTTATTCTTGCCATCATTACCTATGTAACCCTATCACATAACGGAAAAAGAGAACCTAAGCTTCTCACATTTTGTACTTGGGATTCGTATTTACATAACATTTTCCTTCTTACTAAACAACTTTATTTTAAGCATCATAGATATATACATACTATATCTTTCCTTTCTTCTCTTATTCTTATGATGTTCAATACAACTATCGCGTCGTATTCGGACATCGTCTGAGTACCAGGAACTATCCTGTACTCCTTACCGTACTTGATCATACTCGTAGAAAAATCATATTTAGGCCCTCAGGGCAAAATGATACTACTTTTCACAAAACATCTCATAAAACATATATATATTTTAAATTTGGTGGGACACACTTCCCAAAATACGATCCCATTAAGTACATTAAGTTAAGTCAGATGGAGAAAACTACTGTTTCCCTCTACATAACTATATAACAAAAATTTCTGTGAAAAGGGTTACTACTACTCAGAGGACAATCCTAACTCTGCATCGGACATTTCCTCATTCTCGCTATCACTCAGGGGAAACTCCTCGGGGTCTTCATCCTCGTCTCCCCAAGCAAAATCAACTTCATCATCACTGGCAATGATGACTTGGGGTTCATACATTTCTTCTCCCTCATCGTCACTGATGTGATCAGGGATCTCCTCCTCCTCATCGTTAGGTTGGGCATCAGGGATAGCCTCATCACTATCTTCATCCATCTGGTGTTCGGGAGACAGAGGGGCTGGTTCGGGGTCCTCCATCGGGTCTCCATTATCTTCAGGTACTGCTGGCTATGGTGCGATGTTTGCCACGTTAGGGTTGAGTGCTACCCTGTCGGCGTCTACTATGTCTCAGATCAGACCCCTCAAGTCTTCATACGATGGAGGGTAGGGAACGAGGTCCCTTACATACCCTGGTACCTCTCCCCATAGGAGGTCAGCTATATCTGAAAAGTGTCTATCTTGAGGGATATGGGGTAACATGGCATCCAAAAATCACTGACAGTAGTGTACCATGGTCTCTCCCTCGTAAATGTCCCAAATGTCAGAGAGGACTTGATATCTCCTCTCATACATATCATCCCAGATGTCTGCATCCTTAGCTGGGTCGTTGGAGTTGCGAAGATCTTGGCAGAACTCATCCCACTGCATCGCTGGACCCCTGATCCTACATCGATCATTCCACCATGTCATTACTAGTCCTCGCAGTCGGCTACTGGCCATTACCACCTGTAGACGGGGTGGAATATGGCACCCTCTGAAGATTGTCTCCATATAATGAATCTAATAAGGGAGTTCATATGGGTTACAGCCGTCGTATGTGTGTGGTTGCATGGCGGTGAAAGCTACGCTCGCTTCTCGGTCTTCTCGCACTTGCTGAGGGTCAACTGGTGCAGCCATCCTCCTACTATAACTTAACGTCAACTTATATACTAATATTTTAAAAACGAAAGCTAACTTACTTGGGCAGATGAGCCAGGCTTACATTGATGTGAGATAGGGTGGCAGGAAACCACAAAGATAACAATTGTGATGCCTCGTGCCCTCAGTGGCCCGGACCATCACTTAAAAACTGAACTGAACTTAACTTGATTTTCTTATACTTTCTAGCCATTTATACTTAGCTAGATATCATAAAAATTAGGATTTTTTTTTTCTTTTACATGCACGTATTCACTATATATGTACGTATACCGATTACTATTCAAAAATACTATTTAACGATTACGATTCAAAAATACTATTTAACTATTACTATTTAAAAATACGGTTTACGGTTACTATTTAAAAATACTAGGTAACAATTACTATTCAAACATACTGTTTGACAATTACTATTTAAAGTACTATTTAATCATTACTATTCAAAATACTGATACTCAAATTTTGTGGAAGATAAACACGTGGTGTCTCCATAACCTCGCGCTCACATCCGCCTCCGCTGCCATCATCGCCCATTGGGATTTAGGCCGTAGGACGCTTACCTACAGCATGAACACACTACCTGAACTTTACGCTCAATAAGTACAACATGTTTACCACAAAACATGTTTAAACATAGTATATACTTAGAAACGTATAAGCAGTCATGTATCACAAATACCACTTTAACATATCACATATCACATATCACATATCATATCAATAATTATGAAACTTTACATAACATGTGCATCACAGAAACATCATGTACTGAATGCATCTAGAAGCATGGTGAACTATAACTAATGCATGATCCAATTATGTTTATTTATGCTTCAACTTCTCTTTTCTTTTCTTGTCTATTTAGGGCCTATGTGTCAGTACCGTACACGCACAGACCATCGGTAATGCCCGTGGTAAAATAGCCGAAGAGCCATCAACGGATGCTCAACTTTCTGCTTTAACTTAAAACCCTTCATTTGAAAGGGCCGGTACGATATGCTTACTACTTTCCGTCCTGTTTATCTTTTCTAGCCATATGCTTCTCTAAGCTATCCCGAATCCTATATGGTAGGGACGTATGGCATCTAACTTGCTTTTTCATCAATCTACTTGATTGTGAAACTACATGCTCTTAAACATGAGGTGCAACATCGTGCGCATGGCATACATATTTTAACATACTGTAAAAATATCACTTAAAATCATTTTCATTCATGCCATAAGCGGAGATGTACTTACCTATTTGCAAGCAACTTGAATCACGCATTTATAAATTCACAGGTTACCACCTGTCATCAATAACATTTCTCATTAATTCTCTTGTTCAGTCACTATTAATGTTAGTGCCTATAACTTGCGTTTCTATGGGGTACCGAGACCCGTCGGTACTCTATTAGCCTTGTATGGGGATTTGGTGTCTAACTCGTATCGTGTTCGATGAATCGTCTACTTGACAGATTAATCATCACTCCTCACTATGTTGTTCAAAACGCGATCCTTGACTGGTTTACCGCTCAGTCAACTGACCAGTTAACTCGCGTGTTGGTAACTGGGTAGTCTATCGAGTTACTATATGTGAACTTAGTGTACTAACCGACCAGATTACTTTACTTGTTGGGATGTGGTTGTAGGAAAATAAACCGGTAAAAACGTATCAGAGTGGCGCAGCGGAACAATAAAAATTTTTAGATCGTTAAATATCTCATGATGCCATATACAATAAATCAACAACAATTAAAACTCATACCTCAAGGACGCCAATGAACAGGAGGAGAGTGACCGGAGGCTTCAACCAACTAGCCTTCTCTACTATTCTCCAATTCCCGAATGGTTGAGAGTGTGGGCACTCTGAACCTCGATCGGTATGCTAGCACTACTAGTCTTCTTCCGACCACCCAGATCTCTAAAGAACTTTATTGTCACGATGAGCTGTGCAACAATAAGCCTGCTCACCTGAGAGTCTGTGGTCTGAGAGAACTGGAGTGGCAGGACCTCTATTTATAGACCTGCATGAGGTGATTCTCTGAATTCGAATTGGACTAGGAAAAGATTTTCTCCCTTATCCAAACCAAAAAATCCGAATTTTCCAAGGGAGAATCTCCACAATTAAATTCGGTTTTCCTAGGACAAATCCAATCCAAATCTCAACAAGATTTTAACTAGAATTTTATCTCCCTTTTTCAACCAAAAAATCCGAAATCTTTAGGAGAAAATCTTCTCCAAATTTTCGGCCACTTTTAGGATAAGGAAGAATCAAAATTCCACTAGGATTTTTCAAGCTAAATCTCATCTCAACCTTATCCAAAAATAACCGAATTTCCTAGGGTAAAGCCTCCAAAATTTCGGCCACTTTTAGGGAGGGAGAGAATCCAAATTCAACTAGGATTGAAACTTGAATTTTCCCTTGAATCTTATCTACAAAAACCGAATTTTCCATTGAGGATTATCCTCAAAAAATTCACCCACTTTTGTTGGGGTTTGAATTCAAAATTCAAGTAGGATTCTAACAAGATTATCCTCTCCAAATCCAACTCAAATTCGAATTTCAAACCTTGTGGATTTTCCACAACAAATTCGAATCCTACTTGGACTGTGATTCAAAATTTGAATTTCAAATTTCAAATTCAAATTTCAAATACAAATTTCAAATTTCAAATTTCAAATTTCAAATTTAAATTTCAAATTCAAATTTCAAATTCGAATTTCAAATTCAAATTTCAAATTCAAATTTCAAATTCAAAATTCAAATTTCAAATTTCAAAATTCAAATTTCAAATTTCAAAATTCAAATTTCAAATTCCACAAAACGGTTGTATTTCATATTCTTGTTCTCATGGATAATTTTCTACAACTCCAATTCAATCTCAAATAAAATCATGGCAACTTTATTTGGAGTTCGAATAATTGTGTACTCTATTATCCAAAACAAAATCTGAATCCAACCGGAGAGAATCTTGTCTACCATCCTAATCCTGTGTCATCACCATCCATGCATAATAAACTAGCCAATAGCATACACAAATCAATTTGCCAAACGTTAAGGAATTATGTGGAGCTAGTAGAGGGACTGATTGGACATACATAATCGGGCTCCCGTGATTCCATATGATCATCATTCTGTACCGAACAACTCAATCATATGATCACTAATTTCAGAGTCACGCCACTATAAACCTGAAACTGAACTCCCAATTATATACCGTATTACGTAAGCCTGTGACGAGCTACCATCCAATGACCTTGTCATATATGCAAAACCCTCATATGATATCCATGATCAGCCTTAGGTCAAAGTCCGTTTAATCCTACTGATCAGGCTATCTTAAAGTTCCATTATACTACCGAATCAAGAAAATGATTATTCACCATATATGAATAAGAAGTCATCCGCCCAGCAGACGACCCAAGGCCTTGTCCATTTTCACATTCAGTATAATGCCTTTAAGAGGATACCTTTAACTCCTCAGAGCTATGATTCCGATATCTGCAAACAAACCCTTCATCGTATACAAGTCATGCACCCAACGAACCGGTCTATAAGCTTACTACCTCTGAGACGCTTTAGCCATTGGAACATCAAAGTACACAAGTCATATACATGAAGTAGTTCATTTACTCAGGATTAAGGTTATTGCACAATGAACGTCAAAAGCAGATTGATCCACTCATAGCGGACTACGTAGATCAATCATGCTTTAGTCCCGGTCTAATATGTCACCACCAAGCAACATATCCATGTCTCTACTTGGGAGTCCAGCTCCACACAGTCAAGACAGATCGTCCCCTCCAAGGCTTTAGACAACATAATAGTCTTAACATGAGTTAGATGCTCGGTCTAACCCCATAGACTACAGACCATAGTTTAGACTGCTAACTTTAGAACATTGTCTTCTCGCATACAAAAATCCATTGCATGCAACGTTCTAACAGTTTTAACACAAGCAGTCAGTGAGCTATATTTGCTTACATTTACTTTAACATGTAAATAAGACGAGGACAGATAGCAATGTAATGAATAACCTCTATGTATAATTTTATTATCCAGTTCAAAATGAATACATCAAAATGTCTCTAATACTTAGGGCATTTCCTAACAATCTCCCACTTGCCCTAAGCCAGCAGATGTGCCATGTTACGCATCCCCATCGCCTCTACATGCCTCTCAAAGCTTCTAGCTACCAAAGTCTTAGTAAAGGGATCAGCGATGTTGTCCTCGGACGCGATCTTACATACATCCACTTGTCCTGTCTCCACATGCCCTCTAATAATGTGATACCTCCGATCGATGTGCTTGGTCCTCTTGTGGTGCCGAGATTCCCTTGTGTTGGCAATAGCCCCTGTATTATCACAGTAAAGTGTGATAGGCTTGTCAACACCCGGAATGACCTCAAGGTCTCTAAAGAACTTGCGGAGCCAAACCGCTTCTTTAGATGCCTCAGCCGCAGCCACATACTCAGCCTCTATAGTAGAGTCAGCTGTGCAGCCCTGCTTCACGCTCCTCCACACAATGGCGCCTCCTCCGAGCAAAAACACTGATCCAGATGTCGATTTCCTCGAATCCTTACAAGTCTGGAAGTCTGAGTCCGTGTATCCTACGGGTGTTAGGTCCCCTCCAGAATACACTAGCATATAATCCCTCGTTCTCTTAAGATACTTAAGTATATGCTTTACTGCTTGCCAGTGCTTGGTTCCAGGATTCGCTTGATATCGACTCACCATACCTACTGCAAAACATATGTCCGGGCGAGTGCAAAGCATAGCGTACATAAGGCTACCCACAGCGGATGCATAAGGGACCTTACTCATACGCTCTCTTTCTTCCGATGTCTTGGGACAGTCATCCAATGAAAGAGTTAAACCGGCAATAGAAGGTTGTGAGCCTTTCTTTGCCTCTAGCATTGCATATTTGTCAATTATTTTATCTATGTATGAAGCTTGGGATAATGCTATCATTTTGTTCTTTCGATCTCTGAAGAGACGAATGCCTAGAACATAATTAGCTTCTCCCAAGTCCTTCATGTCAAACTGTTGATGTAACCAAAACTTGACCGATGATAAATTCCCTACATCATTCCCAATGAGTAGTATATCATCGACATAGAGTATCAGAAAGACCACTTTTCCATCCTTAATACGTTTATAAACACAAGGTTCATCAACGTTCTGCTCAAAACCAAATGTCTTAATCGCTTGATCAAACCTCTGGTTCCATGAGCGGGATGCGTGCTTTAATCCATAAATGGATCTAAGCAACTTGCAGACTTTCTTATCTTGGCCTTTTGCTACGAACCCTTCGGGCTGTATCATATAGATACACTCTTCAAGATGGCCATTCAAGAATGCCGTCTTGACATCCATTTGCCAGATCTCGTAATCGAGAGCCGCAGCAATGGACAGAAGAATACGGATAGACTTCAGCATAGCAACAGGCGAAAAGGTTTCCTCGTAATCGATTCCAGCCTTTTGCGTGTATCCCTTTGCAACCAGTCTAGCTTTGAAAGTTTCCACTCTCCCTTCCGCATCCTTCTTTCTTTTGTAGACCCATTTGCATCCAATGGGTTTTATCCCATCCGGCAAATCTACAAGTTCCCAAACAGAGTTGGATTTCATAGAATCCATCTCATTGTTCATAGCCTGTTTCCAAGATCTAGAATCAACATCCTTTATAGCTTCATCATATGTGACCGGATCTTCCTCATGCTCATGAGCCTCGGCCTGGTATACCTTAGCATCATACATAAAGAAATTAGGTTTCTTAGAAACCCTCCCACTACGACGAGGCACCCTAAATTGTTGATCGTCTGCAGGTCTTTCACTGGAACTCGGATTTGCGTCCAAGACCGAAATCTGTGGAGCAGTTCTTTCACCCGATAACTCCTCTAGCACCACTTTGCTTCGAGGCTTAAAGTCATTCATGTGACTTTCCTCCAAGAATGTCGCATGGGTTGAGACAATGACCTTTTGTTCCTTCGGGTTATAGAACAGACCTCCTTTAGTTCCCTTTGGATACCCTACAAACATGCATAATTCTGATCTTGGTTCCAACTTCTTCGCATCCCCATCTAGTACATGTGCCGGGCAGCCCCATATTCTCATATGTCCAAGGGAGGGCTTCCTGCCACGCCACAATTCATACGGAGTTCTAGGAATTGATTTGCTCGGAACCTGGTTCAGAATATAGCACGCTGTTTGTAAAGCATGTCCCCAAAATGATAATGGCAGCATTGAGTAACTCATCATGGACCATACCATATCCAATAAGGTCCTGTTTCTCCTTTCGGCTACACCATTCTGTTGTAGAGTACCAGGTGCAGTCAATTGGGATAAAATCCCGTTCTCTACAAGATGTCCTAGAAATTAATCAGAGAGGTATTCGCCACCATGATCAGATCGAAGTGTCTTTATGGATTTATCCAATTGCTTTTCCACTTCCGCACGATACTCTTTGAACTTGTCAAAGGTTTCGCTCTTGCGGTGCATCAGATACACATATCCATACCTCGAGTAATCATCTATGAAAGAGACATAGTACTCGAACCCTCCTCGTGCTGTGACGTTCATGGGGCCACATACGTCAGTGTGCACAATTTCTAAGAGCTCCTGTGCCCTTGTACCCTTAGCTCCAAAAGACCTCTTAGTCATCTTACCCTCTAGACAAGGCTCACATTGGGGAAGTCGTACCTCCTCCAGAGATTCCAGAGGACCGTCTTTCACCAATCTTTGAATCCTATCCTGATTAATATGACCAAGTCTTAAATGCCAAAGATACGCCTTGTTAGAGTGAGAAACTTTCAACCTTTTAGAGTTATCAATTAATTCAGTGTCAAGCAGTGAGTACATCTTTGGTCTGATCAAATATAGGTTTCCATCCATCCATCCAGAACAGATAAAAGACTTATTTCTACGAATATCAACTCTTTTACTAAAAGAAACTGAATAAGAATCCTTTATTAAACAAGCTACCGATATAAGGTTCCTCCTAAAATTAGGAACATAAAAACAGTCTTTCAATAAAATAAACCTAAATTGATCAAAATAAAGATGAACGTCTCCCACTGCCTCAGCCACCACAAAGCTACCATTTCCAGTCCGCAACGAGAGGCTCCTATCATGTAGACTTCTCGTTTCCACGAACCCCTGCATAGAAACACAAACATGATTAGTGGCGCCCGAATCAATGACCCATGTGTCTTTCGATTCTTCCACCAAACACGCTTCTAAGTAATGAAGTTCCTTACCTTCCTTGCCCTTGGAGGCTAGGAATTCCCGGCAAGCCTTCTTGAAGTGACCTACCTTCCCACAGTGGAAGCATTTGGACTTTTTAGGGTCCTTTGGCTTCTTGTTCTTCTTCTTCTTCTTCCCGTCCGAGACAGGAGGATTAGAAGAACTGGAAGCCACTTGCTTCTTATTTGGCCTCTTCCTCTTCCGTGAGGGATTGGAAGATTCCGCCAAATTGGCCTTCCTTTAGGTCGGACCACATCTTCATCCCTGATCATCCGCTCATAAGCCTGTAGTTGCTTCATGAGCTCGGTAAGTCCTAACTCCTTTGTCGCCAGATTGTATGCGGCCTTAAACCCCACAAAATCTTTAGACAGAGTCTTGAACACCATCTCGATCTGGGTGTTGTAGTCTAACTCAGCACCATTCTCGGCAGCCTCAGCGAAGAATCCCATTAGAGTGATCATATGGTCCTTCACCGGAGCACCAGCCTTTTGCTTGGAGTTCATAATGCTGGTGATAGCGGACTGTCGAGCCAATTTTTCTTGGCCTCCGAACATGTCCTCCAGATTTTCCATGATCTCCCCAGCAACTTGATAAGTCTCATGCTGCTTTTGTAAAGCACTCGTCATGCTAGCAAGGATGTAGCATCGAGCTATCTCATTGGATTCTCTCCAACGATTATAGGCAACCGGGACCTCCTCAAGTGGTGTGTCAGGTTTGGGCCCAGGTGGGCATGGTTCGTCCAGTACGAACTTGTGTCTCTCGCAGCTGAGAACTATTAATAGATTTCTTTTCCAATCTTTATAATTGTCGCCATTCAACTTATTTTCAGTAAGTATCGAAATGAGGGGTGTCGGTGACATTTTGAACTGAAATAAAATTATACTAGACATCATTACAAAGCCCAAGCAAATATGCAGATAATTTAGCAAATAAAACATACAAGTATGTTCCTACATGAAACTTGAAAAAAATGTAGCATTGCAACGGTAATTCTCAGCACCTATTGCCCCAAGCCACCGAGGGGTGGTCATGAGAACAAATAGCCGGAACATGGACCCCGTCCAATTAATATATGTTACCTTAAATCCTCCAAGGTTAAGACATATATTAATAGCCGCTTATTTGGCCACCAGTTTAGTTAACAGAGCTTCTAGGGAATGTTAATAACTAAACGAGTCTTGAGTGTATAACCATTGTTTACGTAGCCCGATCCACGTCTTACCAAGCCACCGAGGGGTGGTCATGAATAGGATCGCACCCGAACACGTTTTCCACATAGGAGATCCAATCTAGTATACCGGCGGCGGTAAACACCTACCGAGGGGTGTGGTCAGGTCAGAACTGACGCGAGGCGTTACCATGCTTTCACATATGGATCAACAATGGAGGCCGTGGGTTTTGTTTGAAACCCTCTCCCACTCAATATTTTGAAAAACATGCAAGTTTTGACAAATTATGTATGATCAATATAGTATGAGCGGCACTCACCTATCCTATATGACATGTTATCAAATATGCATACAAAACATCTATCAATACATATTTATACATCCACGACATATCACAGAAAAAATAATTGACAGAATAACCAAGCTATGGTTCCATCCTAGAACAAAGAAAATAAAGATTACAAAATTCCATCCAAAGTATTCTTTGGGTCTTGAATTCTGTTCCGTCTTCTTGTATCCTTCTTTATGTAGCCTCTCCATTTATTTCTCATCCCAAGAATTATTTAAAATTTAAATCTCCCAAAAATTTAAATTTCAAATTCAAATTCCAAATTCGAATTTCAAATTTAAATTTCAAATTTAAATTTCAAACAATTTTAAACATCATGTGTAATAATATGTAATTACAAAATTTCAAATTTTTAATTACATATTTTTAAACATGATTTAAAATTAAATCTCAAATTTAAAAATCAAAATTTTCTGATTTTTGGACCGTCGGACCGCCGCCCCCGTAGGCGGCAGCCGCCGTGGGCAGCCACCAACCCCGGAGGGCCAGGCAGCCCACGGCCGCCCCTTGTGCAGCCTGCCGGGCTGCAGGCCAAGCCTGCAGCCAGAGGCTGCACGCCCAGGCTGCGGCCAGCCTTGGGCAGGCCACGGCCACCCCTGGCTGCAGGCAGAGCCTGCGGCCGTGGGTGGTGTGGGCCTGCACAGGGGCTGCCGCAGCCCCATCCTGCCCGAGGGCAGGGGCTGCAGCCCCACCAAGGTTTGTCGGCCTATCCCGAGGGGTCGTGTCTCGATTTTCGTGCCATATTCCAATTTACCTATTAGGATCTCCAAAAAATTAATTTGAATCCTAATTAAATTGAAATTTTCCACACAATCAAAATTTCAATCTTTAAATTAAATTTAACTTTTGGGAAAAATAAATTACGGTCTTCAATCTTCAATCTCCTTCAAGAATAATTATAAAATTTCCTAAACCGTTTCCGGTGTACAAAAATTCTAACCATAAAAAATCTAAGAGATAAGAATTAAAATCCATGGGAAAAACACAGTGTTAATAAACTGCTCCCATGGTTACATAAAAAATTCCTAGATACAATTTTTCTAAATTCTAAGGAACCATAACCGGTATAAACAAGCATGCTTATAATAATTCAAAAAATTAAAATAACCACATACTTTATACATAATACATGATAACAACATAAAGGAACCCTAGAATGCCACTCTCTAAATATCAAATCCATACATAAATAAAAAGACTAAGTAATTGTCTAATTTATGTACATGGCATAGTCATGAGATGGCTCTGATACCAATTGTAGGAAAATAAACCGGTAAAAACGTATCAGAGTGGCGCAGCGGAACAATAAAAATTTTTAGATCGTTAAATATCTCATGATGCCATATACAATAAATCAACAACAATTAAAACTCATACCTCAAGGACGCCAATGAGCAGGAGGAGAGTGACCGGAGGCTTCAACCAACTAGCCTTCTCTACTATTCTCCAATTCTCGAATGGCTGAGTGTGTGGGCACTCTGAACCTCGATCGGTATGCTAGCACTACTAGTCTTCTTCCGACCACCCAGATCTCTAAAGAACTTTATTGTCACGATGAGCTGTGCAACAATAAGCCTGCTCACCTGAGAGTCTGTGGTCTGAGAGAACTAGAGTGGCAGGACCTCTATTTATAGACCTGCATGAGGTGATTCTCTGAATTCGAATTGGACTAGGAAAAGATTTTCTCCCTTATCCAAACCAAAAAATCCGAATTTTCCAAGGGAGAATCTCCACAATTAAATTCGGTTTTCCTAGGACAAATCCAATCCAAATCTCAACAAGATTTTAACTAGAATTTTATCTCCCTTTTTCAACCAAAAAATCCGAAATCTTTAGGAGAAAATCTTCTCCAAATTTTCGGCCACTTTTAGGATAAGGAAGAATCAAAATTCCACTAGGATTTTTCAAGCTAAATCTCATCTCAACCTTATCCAAAAATAACCGAATTTCCTAGGGTAAAGCCTCCAAAATTTCGGCCACTTTTAGGGAGGGAGAGAATCCAAATTCAACTAGGATTGAAACTTGAATTTTCCCTTGAATCTTATCTACAAAAACCGAATTTTCCATTGAGGATTATCCTCAAAAAATTCGCCCACTTTTGTTGGGATTTGGATTCAAAATTCAAGTAGGATTCTAACAAGATTATCCTCTCCAAATCCAACTCAAATTCGAATTTCAAACCTTGTGGATTTTCCACAACAAATTCGAATCCTACTTGGACTGTGATTCAAAATTTGAATTTCAAATTTCAAATTCAAATTTCAAATTCAAATTTCAAATTTCAAATTTCAAATTTCAAATTTAAATTTCAAATTCAAATTTCAAATTCGAATTTCAAATTCAAATTTCAAATTCAAATTTCAAATTCAAAATTCAAATTTCAAATTTCAAAATTCAAATTTCAAATTTCAAAATTCAAATTTCAAATTCCACAAAACGGTTGTATTTCATATTCTTGTTCTCATGGATAATTTTCTACAACTCCAATCCAATCTCAAATAAAATCATGGCAACTTTATTTGGAGTTCGAATAATTGTGTACTCTATTATCCAAAACAAAATCTGAATCCAACCAGAGAGAATCTTGTCTACCATCCTAATCCTGTGTCATCACCATCCATGCATAATAAACTAGCCAATAGCATACACAAATCAATTTGCCAAACGTTAAGGAATTATGTGGAGCTAGTAGAGGGACTGATTGGACATACATAATCGGGCTCCCGTGATTCCATATGATCATCATTCTGTACCGAACAACTCAATCATATGATCACTAATTTCAGAGTCACACCACTATAAACCTGAAACTGAACTCCCAATTATATACCGTATTACGTAAGCCTGTGACGAGCTACCATCCAATGACCTTGTCATATATGTAAAACCCTCATATGATATCCATGATCAGCCTTAGGTCAAAGTCCGTTTAATCCTACTGATCAGGCTATCTTAAAGTTCCATTATACTATCGAATCAAGAAAATGATTATTCACCATATGTGAATAAGAAGTCATCCGCCCAGCAGACGACCCAAGGCCTTGTCCATTTTCACATTCAGTATAATGCCTTTAAGAGGATACCTTTAACTCCTCAGAGTTATGATTCCGATATCTGCAAACAAACCCTTCATCGTATACAAGTCATGCACCCAACGAACCGGTCTATAAGCTTACTACCTCTGAGACGCTTTAGCCATTGGAACATCAAAGTACACAAGTCATATACATGAAGTAGTTCATTTACTCAGGATTAAGGTTATTGCACAATGAACGTCAAAAGCAGATTGATCCACTCATAGCGGACTACGTAGATCAATCATGCTTTAGTCCCGGTCTAATATATCACCACCAAGCAACATATCCATGTCTCTACTTGGGAGTCCAGCTCCACACAGTCAAGACAGACCGTCCCCTCCAAGGCTTTAGACAACATAATAGTCTTAACATGAGTTAGATGCTCGGTCTAACCCCATAGACTACAGACCATAGTTTAGACTGCTAACTTTAGAACATTGTCTTCTCGCATACAAAAATCCATTGCATGCAACGTTCTAACAGTTTTAACACAAGCAGTCAGTGAGCTATATTTGCTTACATTTACTTTAACATGTAAATAAGACGAGGACAGATAGCAATGTAATGAATAACCTCTATGTATAATTTTATTATCCAGTTCAAAATGAATACATCAAAATGTCTCTAATACTTAGGGCATTTCCTAACAGTGGTAACCTACCGGGCTACTAAGGCTTGTTTGAGATAGTAACCTACATGGCTACTAAGGCTTGTTTGGGTGTCGCAGCCTACTGGGCTACACACACTATTTTACTTTGAAAATTTATTTGGGTTAGCTTGTAAAAATCTCGGAAAAATTCTCTATTTTGAAACCGTCCCCTTATCACCCGATTGGAAGGTGGGGGAAATTTTTATGGAAACCTTGTTCATATTTTAAAGTGTTAAAAACACATTTTTATTTTGAAGTGTATAAATTATATTTTTAAAGCTTGCATTTTAAAGGTGGTTTTTGAACCACTTTTGAAAACAATTTTGAAACTTAGTCTAAACGACTTTGTTTGAAATTTTGTCGAACATGAAAGTTTTCATCCTTGACAAGATAAACAAATCTCATGTTCATCTCAGAGCCTAAATCTAACTCCAACGGCTCCTAATTTCATTAAACCCGGGGGCTTGGTGCCCAGTTTTTTGTAAAAATCCTAGTTTTATGTCTCTGTAAAAATGGTTCTGTTTGAGGCCTGAAACGGCCAAATTATTAACTCTCATGGGTCGTTCTCAAGGTCTCGACGAGATCTACAACTTTTGTGTTGAGTACAAGTATCAGTTCGGAGTCTAAATGGGTCATTTCTAACAAAACCCGAGACTGTTTCAACACTCAGATTTTTACTCCCAGTTTTGGACACCGAGCGAAAAACACTCTAAAAACCTATCTTAGGCTCGTTTTTGGCCGAGGCCTATTTGATGTAAAAACGACCGTATTGAAGTTTCTTTAAAATACCATGTTTTACCAAATCATAGATTCAGAACCTAAATAGGTCAAAATGGCCAAAATCCGTGACTGTTTTCTAAGGACAGATTTGTGTCCAGCCACCATAATACACATCCATGCATTCACATCCATAAACCATATGTAACTTAAAGTAAACACAACCACAACCATAATGACTTTAAGAAATGAAAGCTAAGGGCTCAAATAACTTAATACAACCTTGTCCATAAACAAATACACATAAAACCCTTAGATTGAAAACTAAATTTTCCAACCAATCACCATGAGAAAGGTTTCTGTTTTTACCTTTGATGCTTTAGACTTAAGCATACTTTTGGCTAGGCTTGGGGGGTCAAAATGATGTGGAAACTCAAGGGCTTGAGGTTGGTTTTATGCTAGCCAAGTTACCAAAAAAAAAATTCATTCAAACAACAACTCAAAACTAAGAATCAAAACACAAGGAAAAATCTATTTTGTATTTACCCTTGGTGCACCCGAAAAGCTTGGTTCGGTCTCCCCTTGCTCAAGCTTGGAAGAGGTCAGTTTTTTGTGAGTTTTGGTCAAGGTTTTGGCTTGCAAAATGTTGGCTTTTGGGGTTGAGAAGATTCGGCAGCAGAAAGGAAAAGAAGAAGAAAGAAAGCTTGTGGTTTTAGGCATGTGGAAACAAAAGTCCATGCCTTATGTCAAGGGTGCCTTTTATAGGCAAAATTGATCCAACTCACTTAAGCTTAATCCTACTTAATTGTCTACCAAATTAGCCAAATCTTGGGACAAATATGCTGCCAATTTTTTGAAGAAATGGGCGTGGACTGCTCATTGGAAGGAGGGATGAATTAACAAATATTGTTGACTAGCTTTTTGAAAACCCTTGAATTAAATATTCCAATGTGTCATGGCTAGGGGGATTATTTTAATGCCACCTTTTGGGCTATGGTTGCTGCAGATTACAGCTACTTTTGTAGCTAAGGGGCATGGAAATTTAAGGCTAAATTTTATCTGTATTGGCTTCTTAATGCAGTCTAATTTTATACTGCGGTGTTCGGTCCTTTCTCGGCAATGTTCCAATTTTCACCAGAAAATTGGTCTTCTGAATCCAATATTTGTATTGTAAATTCTTGGTTGTTTTCCACTGTCTAAGAGCCCACTATCAGTCTAATTTACTGTTCATATCCTATACTGTGGTTGTGTCTACACTGTGTTGTCCTTTCTCATGCAAACCGAGGCATTCCCGGGTGAAATTTCAGACACAGTCTCTCTTGACTAATTTGGACATGTTGATTTCATTTTTATCAGTTTTATATCCATCAGAGGTCATCTAGACCAATTTTCAGGATTTGTGTGACCCCACCTCGAAAAACATGTCAGGTGCCCAATTGACTAATTTAGGTGTTCAGAACCCAAATATATCAGTTTCGGGGTGAGTAAAGGTTGTCTTGATCCTCATCCTGATACAGCGTACCTCTCACCATTCATTATCCATAGTTTTCTACTTAACTGACTGGTCTAAGTGCTCCGACTCTGACTTTGTTAGTCACTAGGTGAGAAGAGGTCATCCTGACCATTTTCTCAACATCGTACCCTTGCTAGGGCTATCTCTTGTTATTGTGCTCAGATGTTCGGTCCAAGTGTTTTGGTGATCTATTTACCAATCTTGTGTCAAGAATTAGTCGTCCAGACTAGTTTTCCGACACTGCCTGTCTCATTCATATATGCACATAATAAGGTGATCTATTTACTCATTGCATGGTAATTAGGTTTCATACAAATTCGAGCATCTGTGTATCGGCTTTCTGCCTATTACATGGCCTTCAACATGGCCTCTAACACAGGCGTGTATGAGGTAATACGACCGTGTATACACCGGACACGATCATGTACTAACTGAAGTTTTTCAACATGGCCATGTTTCAAAACACGGCCTTTTACATGTTCATTAACCCGAGCGGTACATGGCCTCTTGCACGGTCGTGTACCTGGTCGTGTTCTACTACACGGCCATGTATACTTACATGGCTACACACACGTACACAGCCTGTGTGGTACACGGCCACTTACACGGCCGTGTACCTGACTGTGTACTATAAAAATTGCACTCAAATTATTCTTCAATTTCTCATTAAATTGAAAGTTAAAGTACATGATTTGGGCGGTCCTTACAGTTCATCAAATCCATGAATGCTGCTGAGGTATTGGTCAATCTGACTAACATCACTAAAAATTCACAGTGACCGTATCGAGTCCTTAATGTTGTCTTAGGAATATCACTCTCCCGGATCCTCAACTAATAATAGCCTAAACGTAAATCAATCTTTGAAAATACTACTGCTCCCTTTAGCTGGTCGAATAGGTCATAAATCCTAGGTAATGGATACCTATTCTTAGTGGTAACCTTATTCAACTCTCTGTAATCAATGCACATCCGGAGAGTTTCATCCTTCTTTTTGACGAATAGTATTGGAGTGCCCCAAGGAGGATAACTTGGTCAGATAAACCCCTTGTCAAGTAGCTCTTTTAATTGTACTTACAGCTCTTTTAATTTGACTGGGGCTATACGATATGGAGCCTTAGAAATTAGAGCAGTCCCTGGCATGATCTCAATTTCGAATGAAATCTCTCTTTCTGGAGGTAACCATGGCAACTCCTCTAGAAACACATCAAGAAATTCGTTGACAACTGGAACCTCTTCTGGTTACAATTCCTTTTCTTTTGGTGACATATGCCAGGTATCCAACACAGCCACTAGCCATTATTTTCTTCACTCTCATTGCACTGATCATCATCTTCTTTGATTGACGAGATGTGTCGACATATTCAAAACTTTCCATGTCGTCCGGTCGAAAGACTATTTTTCACTTCCGACAGTCGATAGTGGCCTGGTATTTTCCCAAGAAATCCACTCCTAGGAGCACATCATAGTCGACGATCTTCATTATGATCAGATCGACATATAGCTCCCTATTTGCCACAATTATCAACACATGACGTAACCAGTAATTTGACAGCATCACTTCCCCTGAGGGTAGAGCTATCCTAAAAGTCATTCCTATAGGGTCTTTAGCATACCCTAGCTTGTCAGCAAATTTATGGGACATAAAGAATGTGTGGCTCCTGAATCAAAAAGGATATATGCCATGTGGTTAAATACAAAAATCTAACTTGTAACCACATTAGATGTTCCCATTTCAGCATCTTCTTTGGTAAAAACAGTAATACGAGCATCTGGTCGTGAAGTTTGTTCTAGGCGCTCAGGCCATACTAGTGGCACTCTTGAAGGCCCTTCTATCCTCCCCTGTAATGCATGAGCTTGAGGCGGTTGCTGACATGGAGGACACTGTTGGCACTGCTGCACTGGCCCTGGGATGTTCTGGCAGTTCATTGGACAATTCTTTACAAAATGTCCTTCTTTTCTGCACTAATAACAAGCAGTAATGCCAATTTTGCATTGGCCTAGATGCCTCCTTCCACATGTAGCACATGTGGGAAAACTCAGCCCTGAGCCCTGATTGGTCTTCCACTGTTGATTGCGAGTGTCCTGACTTCATTTCCTGAGAAATTTCCCTTTCTTTTACCCGATTGTGGTTGGGAGCCTTGAGGGTTGGAATAATTTGGTCTATTTTGGCTAGATTTACTGCCCTGTCTTGTCTGCATCCCTACTTATGCTGATTTAGCAAGGATCTTCTCTTTTTTCTTAGCTTCCCATACTTTCTATCTTTCTTCTTTCTGCCTGAGCAAGTGATATTCAGCCTGAGGGCTCTGTTTACACAGTCCGCCATTGAAGTAGGTAGTACTGGCCCACTGTCAACTATTACTGCTATCTCTAGCCTGAACATGCCAATCATTTTCTGAATCTTTTCTCTTTTTGTTGGCACCACTTATGGACATAACCTAGATAACTAATCAAATCTCCTGCACACTTCACTCACAGACTGGTTTCCCTGCTTTAATTCAGCAAATTCTTTCTTTTGACGGCGAAGAGTAGCTGGATCATAATATTTTTGATTAAACTCTTCGAGAAATTCTTCCTAAGTCATGTTGGTCACATCTTTCCTCATGTGGATGGTATCCCACCAAAAACGGGCATCCTTTTTCAACACGAAGGACTCACACAGAATCTTCTCTTGATCTGTTAAATTCATGAAGTCAAGGATCCTTTGTAGTGAAGAAAGCCACTCCTTTACCTCGTGTAGGTCAATCAAACCCTCAAACTCTAGCGGCTTCATCCAACGGAATCGTTCATATAAGGGTTCCTGATTCACCCTTGGTTGAGGCTGTTGAACTTCTTGGACAACTAGTAGCTCTGCTGGTACTGTTTCAGTCACTTAGGAAGCATTGCCCTCTTCTTGGGCCTGTCTTTGTTGTCCTATAGCGGAAAGTCACTGTCGTTGTTCGGCATTTTCTTTCATTTGGTTTTCGAGGAGAGCTTGTACTTCCTCCAACCTCTCGGCTAATGTAGGGCGTCGACCTCTTCTGGCACTCATTTTGATATCTTTCTTCTAATCTTGCAAAATAACCAATCATTAAATTTCCCATAATTAATTTTTGAAATTTTGAATGGAAATTTTAAACATGTCATTTACTGTAAAGCATACAACACAAAACATTTCATGTCATTCCATAGCACTTTCTTACATTATACATAGCATACCCAACATTTACATATATTGTAATAACATCTGTCTTAGCTTTTCCACATAAACATGCATATATACATATATTTTATACATAGAGTGTATTTGTACTCTTCTTAGGGTTCCACTATCCTATTCATCTTGCCCCATCAAAAATTCTTCAGGGTCTTCATTATCTTCCTTTGAATCATCACCAGTAGTCATTCCCTGATTACGGGATACCGTTCCTCTTTGTCATGATGGACCAGCCTCGTGATCATTGGCCATAGGGGGTGGTCCATATAAGCATGTTAGTACCCCTTCTTCATGAGTTTGCTCCCACTGATGCTTTTCCAAGCATTCTCGTACTTGTGCTCTCTCAATCCTGATGGCACTAGCAACAAAATCATGTCGAGGGATAGAAAGGAATAGGCTCACTCTACGCTTTAACTCTGGGGTGAGTCCTTTCCAAAACATCTCATGAAAGTCTTCATCAGAAAAGTTTGGGAGCGGGCACTTTTTAACCACATTTTCCTCGAATTGCACTACGTAGGTCAACACTGTATCCCCTAGTGCCATCTGGAACCTCTCAATCCTCTGTAGATAATTGCTAACAACTGTTATGTGAGGTAATGTCAGTGGTGTGCTTTCCTCCCTAGCTGGAGGAATTGGGGTTAGCTTTGGGTTCCTCTGAGGAAACTGTTGTCTCATGATTCGATAAAAATCAGCCTAATTAAGCCTTAATAATGCCTCCTGATCACAGTATTCCCAGTAAACTCGAGCATCTCTCAGAAAAGTACTCACTGTTAGAATGACCCAGTAATCTCTGTCAATATCACATAATTAACAAATCAGCTCCACAGTGTGTAGCCAATCATGTACTAGTAGGGACTGGCATCCTCCATCGAATCTAGGGGGCAAGCAGGCTCTAAATGCCCGTATAGCTTTGGTCGATACCCTGGACCTAATATGGTCTCGACCACCTACTACTGGTATATTAACTACTATTAGTAGGGGATGGCGTACTGGTGGAGAGGTTGGTGCCCTAACAGTGGCTTGTGCATCTCTGGAACTAGCTGGGTTGGCTGGTGCCGCGGGTTGTACCATCGGTTGTCGGGGTGGAGGCGGTCCAATGTGGGTCTAGTCACACCCTAGGAAGACCCCTACCTCGATATGGATATGGTCAGTAGTGATGTAGCCTCGTCATCTCACTCCTACATGAAGTGCACTCTATATAAGTAAACACGCTACTAATCATAAAATAAAATTAACTTACTTGGATCGACGAACGGGATGCACATCAGGCCTTGAGGGATATGGTCTACTACTCTGATACCAACTGTGGCGCCCCGCCCTGAATTGAGGCTACAGTACTAGCATAGTAGAACTCTAAAGTCCACTATGGTAGACCGTTACCTCAATGGGTCACCGGCATCTTACTTGTAACTTGTTCTTGATAAATTACTATTTGTAATTAAAATGATTTTTAATCTGAAACCAAAGGATTTTTTTTTTTAAATTGTTGGTGATTGTGAACTGTAAAAATATAAGCAACATACAACATAGGATATACTACTATTCTACTGGTTGTACATAATTTACATCATGATGTATTTTCAAAATACAACTTAAAATCTGCTCTCAAAACAACACTTTTAATCTGCTCAGCGGAAAACAGCAGCAGGACCATTCCCCTTGCCCAGCCCTGAAGGCAGATGCAATCTCGCCCCTCGTTCATCCTCTGTCTACTGGCGTACAGGTTTCTTACCTGCAACATGAATAAACTGGTGAGTGACAGGCTCAGTAATTTCAAACATAGATGCAGGAACATAAATCCTAAAATCATGAAAATACTATTCACATGAATAGTAACTTTGACTTTTGACCATGCATAGTAAGGTTGACTTTGACCGATACTATTCATGTCAACTAGTATCTAAGCTACTGCATAGACTGTTAGTACGTTTTATGCTTAATTATGACTGTTTTAAAATCTTAAGTCTTTATTTGTTACTGAATTCTGCTATTGGGCCCCTGAATTGATCGTACTGTAATACGTGCATAACTGAGAGGGACTCTGGGGAACGACCCACTGGCCAATCCTCTACAGTCTAAATATATCAGACATCCAAACCCGGAACTTGTCACCAGCAGTTTGGAGTCCTACTGTAACTATAACTGTGTGGGAGGCTGGTACGCCAATACTGATTTAATTACTGAATTTCTGGTGGTTCCTGATCGGTGGCAATTATACTGCCTCCTGGGTCTGGAACTCTCTGTAATTTATTCTGTAATTTATTCTATAGTTTATTCTGTAGTTTTCTTAAGATTTTATATCTTATGTTAGTGTGCCTACCGCACTTGACTACTGTATTTCTGTCATCTATTTCATATAAGCGTACTAAGTAAATTCATACTACAGACAAATAAATGTCTGAACTTACCGATATTTTACTAGCAATTCCTTCCCCGAGTCAACCGGCTTCCTTAACTCACCTTTTGGTTACTTTCCTATAGCCGAAATAAATTGCGGTTATTTTTACTATTAACTTCATATCTAAAATATAGTGAAAATATAAAATTTCTAATTGAAATTCTCAATTATCCATTTTAGGATTGATATTTTTAATTTTGGAATCATTCTGCTGCATAAACTACTATTCTGGGTCTTAAGAACACTTATCTGAACTTTTTGACAAAATGACCATTTTGTCCCTAACTTTCAACAAAATGACCATTTCGTCCTTAACAGGTTTTTCCCTCGTTTTTCTAACTTACCACTCTATTTTAGGCTTTAGAATTTTAATAAAATTATTCTGAGGCTTTTACGACCTTTTTCTGACAAATTAGAAAATTTTGGTCAAAATGACCATTTTGCCCCTGACGGGACTATAGACTAGGAAATCCTTCTTTTATCATTTTATCTAGATTTTCCGATCCCAAAAATCCTAAAATAACGTTTCTTAGGTCTTACCGAGCTTTTACAATATTTTTTACAAAAACGCTTGGGTTACTATTCACCCGACCCTCGGGTGGTACTATTCCAACCCTCGGAGTCGTTTCTCGTTTTTCTAGCCTTTCGGGACCTCAAATGACTGTTTTACAAGTTATGTATTCGTCCCTTATTCTCTTCTCGAGCTTAGGTTTCCGACGGGGCTCGGGTTTCTGGTTTTCGACCCTACTTTTACCTCTTGTTTACTAAATTGCCCTTCGGGCGTTTTGAAAATTTCGGCAGTATTTCCACAGAAATTATAGGTTCCCGGCGTTTAGGAAACGCCTCGAAACCATGTATCATATTCTACCCTGTCAAGTACTATATCACAAACCTAATTTTACATAAAAGTTACAAACTTTTTACGTAAAATTTCATCACAAAACTTGCTTATTTTTAATGGAATTTCAAACCATTCTTTATCATTTTTAGGCCCGGTTTTATACTCAAATCACACATTACCATAGCTTAACAAAACTTTCTCATTTTCCACTAAACTCATACTTGGTTTTTCTTCAAAAACCCTAAACAAAAATTTTTATTTTATAACTCAAATTCTCCTTATTTGTTTTCCACATCAACACATTCATTTTTCACCACAAAACCCTAACATAACTCTTCAAAATTCCATACATTATCCCACGGATTTTCCTTGGAAAATCAACCTCAAAATTTTGGTTTCATTTCCATTTTTTCTTTTTTGTTTTCTACACAAAATCAACATCACATCTATCATACACAATCAACACAAAATCTCATTTTTTCTTCCTTTCATTCCCATGGTTTTAAATTGAAAAACAACACCAACATTTAGTGTTTTTCAATCTCATTTCATCTATTTCTTTCTTTCCATTTCCACATGATTTTCAACATCAAAAATCAACCAAAACAACATGAAAATTTCATCATTCCAAACCCTAATAACCCACGGTTTTGATGAAAGAAAAACACACACAAACTTGCTTTTCACGCTCATGATTTCACACTTGTTTTAGTCATTCACCATTTACACATTTTCAAGCATAAGTCAATGAAACAAAAACTGATTTTTCTCACTTCAAATCAGCCCATAATACACGGTTTTTCTTCATGAAAAACAAGAAGAAATGATGCCAAAATGAAGGATTACCTTGCCTGCTTGATAACTTGAACCTTGTGATGAATTTTTTGCTCTTTCTTGGCCAAATCTTGAAAAAAATTTTGAGTTTTCACTAAGAGAGATGCACGGCTTCTCTAATGGCTGAAAACCAGAATTTTTTTCTGGTTTCTATGTCCTCAAAACCGTGCATATAAACAGCCAAAAAGGAGGGACCAAATTGCAAAGGATTTAAGGGTATTTTAGGAAACTTTTGATGCAATTTTTCTACTCTTTAGGGGCTGTTTTGCAATTGAACAAAAATGGCCAGATTTTTATCTGTTTTTGGCCCTAAAATCTGCCACCTTTCAGCCCTAGAAGCTTCAAGAATTTTTACTTAAGCTTCCTTTGACTTTTCTAGTTGACTTTGCATCCTAACCATTGATTTTTCTTGACTTTAAACACTAGCCCTTGGATTTGAATGTATTCTTACTTCTATTCAAAGGCAAACACTCAATCTTTGACTTCTTATATATATTAGGAGTCAAACTTTTGACCAAAAGTCAAATCAACGATTTTTGCACCGAAATCGCATAGATGAGTTCTTGAGGTTGTCTTCGCAATCGGTTTTCCTTATTTCGCTCCGGTTTGCCTAAAAATCAATACTATAAGTATTTTATCTTTTAGTGGCTTACAGTATATTATCAAAATTTTTGAAACCGAAAAGGCATAATTCGTCCGATTTCAGTTCGATAAAATTTCCCGTTTTTAAGCACACTCTTGTTTGCACCGTCTGACCATTTCTGCGCCTTCTAAATAATATTAAAACATATATTTTACAGTTTTTCACATGAAAATCATAGAGTACACAAGTTATATTAAATCTCTAGAAGTAGTAAAATTTTACGATTATGACATTAGATCTTCAAGGCCTGAAGAGAGGAAAAGACCTAAGTTAAGCATGCTAAGGGGAAGCAGAACACCGAGCTGCAGCACCGAGCACAGAATGTGGGAACTAGTCAGAACAGCAGGCAATCCCATAACAACAATAAGAGAAAGGGAAACTAGAGCAATCAAGGGTCGTAAAGGAATTTTCCCCAGAAGAGGAATAACCGGGGAGGAAATGGCAATCAATACCCATCATGCCCAAAATGTGAGAGGAAACACTCGGGGGAATGCAGACAAGGAATAGGTGGTTGCTTCATTTGTGGCAAGGAAGACCACTATATTAAGAACTGCTATTCTAACCCTGAGAATTAGCAAAACCAAACCCGTGCAACCAGTGGTCAACTGCATGCCACCCAGACGAGGATCAAAGGCCCTTTGATCGCTTAAGGCAGATTAAAGACACCAAACACCCAAGAGAGAATCTATACCTTCACCAAAGACGATGCAAAAGCTAGGACTTCGATAATGGTGATAGGTCAGCTTTCTGTCACTAACTCAGCTGTCTTAGTTTTGTTTGATTCTGGAGCCACGTATTCATTTACATCTTCAGAATTTGCTAGGAAGATAGGCAGGAACTTAGATAGAATGGAACAAACTTTCCAAACTGCTCTTCCCTCAAGGGAAGTCTTGTTGTCTAATTACTAGTTACGCCATGTACCAATAGTTATTTACAGGCGAGAACTAAGTATTAACCTGATCATCCTCGACATGTACGACTATGACGTAATTGTGAGGATGGACTTCCTCACAAAATACAATACTGTCATAGATTGTCGAAGGTAGGAGGTAACTTTTAAACTGATTGAGAATGAGAAGTTTATCTATAAGGGTTTATCGATAAAGTAACCAAAGACGATGATATCAGCGATGAAGGCCCACAAGCTACTATCCAGTGGATGCACTAGTTTCCTAGCGCATGTAATGTATAAGACTCAAGAAGTAGAGATAGGGCTGGATAGCATGCCAGTGGTTAGAGGGTTCATGGAAGTATTTCCAAAGGATCTTCCTGGACTTCTGCCAGAGCACGAGATATCATTCGAGATCAAACTTCTACCAGGAGTAGCCCCCATCTCCAAGGCCCCTTACTAGTAGAATTAAAGGAGCTCCAAGCCCAGCTGAAGGACTTAATGGACAAAGGATTCATCCGACAGAGCTGTTCTCCTTGGGGAGCACCCGTTTTGTTCGTGAAGAAAAAGGACAGAACGCTGAGGATGTGCATCATCTATAGAGAGCTGAACAAAATAACGATTGAGAACAAGTATCCATTGCCACGGATCGATGATCTATTTGATTAGCTCCGAGACGCTACAATATTCCTAAAAATAGATCTGCACTTAGGGTACCCCCAGTTACGAATTAGGGACGAAGATGTACCCAAAACAGTTTTTCGAATGCTGTACGAACATTACGAGTTTTTGGTTATGTCGTTCGGACTGACTAACGCCCCAGTGGCCTTCATGGACATGATGAACCGCGTGTTTAAGGACTTCTCAGACAAGTTTGTCATTGTGTTCATCGATAACATACTTGTATACTCTAGGATGAAGGAGGAGCATGAAGAGCATTTGAGGGCCGTCTTAAGCAAGCTATGGGATCATCAACTGTATGCCAAATTCTCCAAGTGTGAGTTTTAGCTAGAAAAAGTACATTTTCTAGGCCACATAGTCTCCAAGGAGGGAGTATCTGTGGACCCAGCAAAGGTTGAGGTAGTTAGTGCATGGCTGACTCCAAGAAACATGATAGATATCTGTAGTTTCCTTGGCCTAGTAGGGTACTACCAACGCTTCGTTGAAGGCTTTTCAAAGCTAGCCGTTCCACTCACAGCGCTCACCAAGAAGCAAAAGAAGTATGAATGGACAGATAAGTGTGAAAAGAGCTTCTAGGAGTTAAAACATAGACTTACATGTGCCCCAATACTGACCATTCTAGATGCTAGTAAGGGAAACTTCATGATCTATAGCGATGCATCCAAGACCAGATTCGGGGCCGTATTGATGTAGAATGGTAGAGTGGTTACATACGCCTCGCAACAACTCAAGGACCATGAAAAGAACTATCCAACACATGATCTGGAGCTAGCGACGGTCATTTACTCACTCAAATAATGGAGACACTACCTGTACAGTGTCAAGTATGAAATTTACACCGACCACTAGAGCTTCAAATACATCTTCATTGAGAAAGAGCTGAATATGAGGTAACGAAGATGGCTTGAACTAGTAAAGGATTATGATTATCAGATCCTATACCACCTAAGAAAAGCCAACAAGGTAGCCTATGTGTGACGACCAGAGAATTTTAGTGGTGTGACCTAGTTTAATCTAGGGTTTTCTATGAGTTCTGTAAGTAAGAACGTAAAGAAACACTATGGTTGTAATTAGACAAATTATAGTGTTGATAGAAATAAATAAATGTTTTGGAGGAATTAAAATCTCCAAAAATAAGTAGAGAATAAAGTATATGAGTAAGAAAGTGAATTCAGGCCCAAAACGCTCAAAAAGGAGTAGTTTCGGTATCTGAACAGTATAAAGATAAGAATATGGCAAGTCAAAGTAAGAGCACAGTAAGAAAAGTACAAATATATGTATATAATAATTTGTACTATTTAAAGAGTGAAACAGATGTATTTATATTGTTTAGAATATATTAAAATGTTCTAACAATACTGACGAGTAAGAATTCAGTGTTGGAAAAATTCACTGAGTTGAAACGGGTGAAACGGTGCCAAAACCGGCATTGAAACCCTAACCGGAGCTCAAAAAGACGGTAAACTTCCGGGATTGATTTTGATCAAACGGAAGCAATTTAAATTGATCCGACTGCATAGGAGACCTCAGGAACACGCCGGGACGATTTCAGGAAAATTTCGGCTCGAACCGGCATCGGTCAAAAAGTAGTCGAATTAATGTGAATAGTAAAAGTCAAAGTCAACTTTCACTTTAGTAATTATGACATCATAAATCCATTTAAGAAATGGAAAGAAATTGGTGTTAGGTAGGATGAATGGCCATGATTCATTTGCTTTTTGATCCAAAGGCCAAGATTTGGCAAAAAATATACCTTTTTAAATTTTGAAAAATGGAGAAAGAATTAAGCATGAAAGGTGTCACAATTTCATTGGTTTAGAGCCAAATTAATTGGCTTTTGGTTTGCATAAGTCGGCCACTTTTGAATCAAAAGGCCGAGACCAAATTTCAAGCAAAAACTAAGAGAAAAATTTGCTAAGGCATTTCCATGGTGAGCCGTGAGTGACCAAAGGAGAACCAAAGGATTTCTTCAACTTTTCTTCACAAAAAAGAGTGTCAAAGTGTTCCTAGAAGACAAAGGAAGCATTAGACCAAGGTAACTTCCTTTTTCACTTAATTTTTCATGGTTTTTCTTCATAAAATCTGTGGGTGAATAGTGATAGGAAGATGGAAAAATTTTGGTTGTTTTTCATGGAAATTGATGTTGGGTTTTGTTAAGGATGAAATAAGGAAGAAAACCTTGTAATTTGTTTAAAGAAAAACCAAATTTTGGTTGGTTTTTCAAAGGAAAATCCGTGGGTTACCTTAGGTAGCCAATGAGAAAAAGTTGTGGTTAATTGTTAACATGCTTTCTAAGTTGAAATTGGTGAAGAATAAAGCATGAATTTCATTATGGAAAAGCTTGAAAAAAAATTTTGGTGTGCATTGCTTAATGAGGCCGTGGGCTTCCTAATGATTTGGAAGAAAAATTTTCATGCTTTTAGGTGATGTTTGGTTAATTGAAATCATGCATTTTATGATGTGAATGATGAAATTTTGATTGAAAGAATGAAAAGAAAATTTGGCATGTTTTTCACTAATGAGGCCGTGGGTTTTAAGTGTTTAAAAACCCTAAGAATTTAGTTGAAAAGTACAAGGAAATGGGCTTCAAAAAGTGTTAGAAAAATGGCATTTAATAGCCTAACAAGTGGTTGAAAAGTTTGAGAAACTTTGGTTCGGTTTGGTGGTGAAAACCGAAACCAAAACTAAGGGCAAAATTGTGAAAAAAATTTTGTAATGTGGGTGATAATGTGAAATTTGAAATTTGTGGGCTTTTATGTAAAAGTTTGGAAAACTTTTACATAAAATAGGCTTGTGGTATAGTACGTGGCAGGTACATATGGTTCGAGGCGTACCTAACGCCGGTAGCCTTAAAATTACGCCGAAATGCTGCCGAAATTTCGAAAACGGCTTTCGGGGTAAAATAGGAATTAAAAATAAAAGTTTAGGGTCGGGTCGGAAACCCGAGTCCCTAGCGGAAAATTGAATAAGGAAAACCTAAGGGGTGGTTCGTGAATAGTAGACCGTCCCCTAAAAATGTAAAACGCGAGTGAAACGGGAAACCGACCCCGAGGGGGGGGGCGTTTTTGGAAATAAAATAAAGGTCCGAGCCGGGTACGGAAAATCCGAGCCTCGGAGACCTAGGTCGGGAATGTCTAGATGAACGTTTTAAATACTAGTGAAACGTCCATTTGAGGCTCCGAAACGATAGAAAATCACTAAACTGACATAAGAGTCGGAATAGTGCTTCCCGAGGGTTGGGAAAGTGAAAAGTGGAAATAAAATAGAAGCGAACCCGGTAATGATTAGAAAAGAGTCAGAAAAGTTCCTAAGGGCCAAAAATGCAGTCTGGATCAATAAAATTCCGTCAGGGGCAAAACTGTAATTTTGCCAAAATATAGGGGCAAAATCGTAATTTTGCAAAAGTTGGGGAAAATTGGAGAAATGATAAATAAAGCCCAAAAAGTTGTAAATAGGTTCTATTTAAGCTTTTTAATGAAAAATAAAAGCTATAAATGGAAATGAAATTAACAGACAAAGTTTGTCTGTAGGATCCAAAAATCGACCTACAAGGAGGGCGATCAAAGATCCTAGAGAGAAAAAGAGAAGAGATTGCTAAGGTAAGTACAGACATTTAATTGTCTACTCACGAATGGACTTACCATAAAGTTGTGTTATATATATATACACATTTAAGCTATTCAGTTTGTGACATGATACTAACATGTTCACGAGAATAGTAAGCAAGATCAGAAACAGAAAAGAGGAATAAGATAAGTCAGATAATAAGACTTAAAAGTTAAGGTTGGCGTACCGGCCTCCCCAGTTGTGAGGTTCCCAGATAGCCTCCACCCCAGAAGTGTGGCACTGCCTCGTTAATAATGAGGTAGTTTATGGCTTAACTTCCTGCCTCCACCCCAGAAGTGTGGCGCTGCCTCGTTAATAATGAGGTAGTTTATGGCATGACTTACTACCTATAAGGTCAGTAGTCCAGAGATGACCTTAGGGTTGATCGGTGGGTCGCTCCCCTGATCCTCTATTGGTCTGCGCGCACCAGGTACGTCCAACCACGGGCCCACAAGTGAAAGATTAAGCAAGATAAAGTAAAGCAAAGAAAAGAAAGAAATAGAATAGAAAGAACAAGCAGTATAGGACTAAAGAAAATAATTGGTCCTAAGTTGACTAACCCTAGAGTGGTGTATTCAGCTTATTTACTTGTATGTATGTTTGTACTTACTGAGCTTTAGCTCATTAGTCTATTCGTGCTGTAGGTAATATAGGAAAGCAACTAGCAAGATGAAACAAGAGTAGCGGACTGGCAGGCAGATCTCAGCGATGTCATGGACGGGTTATGGTTTCGTTTCGCAGAATTCCGCTGTACTCAAGGTGTAAAAGAAAGAAAGTGTAATAGTGAGGTATATGTATAAAGACAAGACAAGAGTGTAGTATGTAAAGTATTGAAACAAGCTTAAAAGTGTGTTTCTATTTTTACGTACTTTAAAGTAACAAGACTCCAAAATATATTTTGGGAAAAAGTATTAAGAAGTACGTATATATTTATGTATACACAGTTTTCAAGAATTAGTAGTTTCCTCCAGTTTAAAAAAAAAAAATATTCCTAGTTTTTCAAGAACAAATCTTTTAAACCCCAAGGAGAAGAAAGTTATAGAGACAAGCAAGCTAAGTAAGACTAAGCAAAGAATAAAGAAAGCAAGCAAGATAAGGTGGATGACCTAAGCTAGAGGGGTCGCCCACACTATGTGTTGAGCCGAAAGCATTCTTTGTCACTCATGACTATCAGTGCCTCGTCAGAAGTGCTACAAAAGGAGCTACGCAGTAGTGAGATTGAGATTTTGACAAGGAGGTTATCTAAAATAACCCTTTAATCGATGCTTCTAGAAGAAATCAAGGCCAGTCAAGACCTCGATTTGTCCCTGAACAAGCTTAGAAAAGAAGCTATGGAGGACCAGAGTTCAGAATTTAGAGTCTCTAAGGATGGCATACTCTATTACAGAGATAGAGTGTGTGTTCTGAAGGATGAAGAACTCAGAAAATGAATCCTTTCAGAGGCTCACGAGACACCATACTCTATACATCTAGGGGCGAACAAGATGTACAAGGACCTAAAGGAGAGTTTTTGGTGGCCTATAATGAAAAATGACGTCATCGAGTTCGTTGCCAGATGCCTTACATGTCAGAAGGTCAAAGTAGAACATCAACGGCCAACAGGAGAACTACAAAAAATCGAGTTGTTTGAATGGAAATGGGATCAGATTATGATGGATTTCATTATCAGATTACTAAGGACGTCAAGCGGCAATGACGCGATCTGGGTAATTGTAGATAGATTGACAAAATCAGCTCGATTTCTAGCTATGAAAGTGAGCTACTCAGTAGAAGGAGTAGTAGAAATGTACGTAGCTCAGATACAAAGACTACACAGAGTGTCAAAGTCTATTATCTCAGATCGTGACGAATGTTTCACCTCCAGGATTTGGGAGAGCGTCCAAGCCTCCTTAGGAACCAGACTGAAGTTTAGTACAGCCTTCCATCCTCAGACTAACGGCCAGTTTGAGAGGACCATACAAACATTAGAAGACAAGTTGAGAGCTTGTGTCCGAGACTTCAAAGGTAACTGGGACTAAAAGCGACCTTTGATTGAGTTCTCATACAATAACAGCTACCATTCCTCGATTGGGATGGCACCGTATTAGGCACTCTATGGAAGAAAATGTAGATCTCCAGTTCACTGGCATGAGACCAGAGAAAAACAACTCACTAACACAGACTTCATCGAGAATACAATGGCAGAAGTGAAGCTAATGCGAGAGAGATTGGATACAACACATAGTCACCAAAAGAGCTATGTCGATAGACACCACAGACCTCTTGAGTTTCAAGAAGGAGATTCAGTCTTTCCCAAGGTAGCACCCATGAAAGGGGTGATGCGCTTTGGAAAGAAGGGAAAGCTGAGTCCCAGGTACATAGGACCCATCAAGATAATTGAGAGAATCAGGAAGGTGGCTTACAGATTAGCATTCCTACCCGAGTTAGCTTCGGTGCACAATGTCTTCCATGTCTCAATGCTAAAGAAGTACATGCCAGATAGCTCCCACGTTTTGAGCCAAGAACCCTCAGAGGTACAAGCTGATCTGACCTATGATGAGAAACCTATGCAGATCTTAGCTTGAGAAGAGAAGGTGCTTAGGAATAAAGTTATACCCCTCGTAAAAGTGTTGTGGTAGAGCCATAATATCAAGGAAGCCACATGGGAACGGGAAGAAGATATGAGAAGAGACTTTCCAGAATTGTTCTAAATTTTTAGGACGAAAATTTTGTAAGCGGGTAAGTTGTAATGATCACCCTTTTCATGTAACCTAGTTACTATGTAATCAGTAATTAAGTTGATAAATGCAGTGAATTTTTCCCAGTTGAATGAATTAAACAGGTATAGTGACGTTTAATTTCTATTCATGCAGTGAAAAGGGTAATCGACAGTGAAATCAGTTCACCTTAATATATGTGTATGTGCATATAAGACACGCAGTATCGAGAAACCGGTCCAAACGACCATTTCTTGACATAAAACTAGTAAGCAGACCGTCAGTATGCTCGGATCCATCATTTGAGCACAACAACGATAATTACCCTAGCAGAGGTATAGTATCTAAAAAAATGGTCCAGATGACCTCTTCTTGCCTAGAAACTGACAAAATCAGAGCCAGAATGCTCAGACTAGTCCGTTAAATAGAAAACAGTGAATAGTGAATAGTAGAAACGTTGTATCAGGTTAATGGCTAAGACGGTCTTAATTTGACCTAAAACTGATATACTTATAGTTAGCAGACTCAATTTAGTCAATTGAGCACAAAACATAAAATTTTTTTTGAGAGATACGCAGTATAGAGAAAAAGGTCAAGATGACATTTTCTCATCCTAAAACTGATACATTTAGACTCAAAACGCTTAAATTAGTCAATTTAGCGCAAAACACGTTTTTCAAGGTGGGGTCACACAAATCCTAAAAACTGGTCTAGATGATCTCAGATGGATGTAAAATTGATAAATTTGAAATTACCATGTCCAAATTAGTCAGGAGAGACTGTGTATAAAATTTCACACGAAAACACCTCGTTATGCGTACGCAAGAACAACACAGTGTAGACACAAGCACAATATAGGAAATGAATAGTAAAATAGACTCAAAATGGACTCATAGGCATTACAACCTAATTAGGAATGATTAGTTTAAGAATCCAATCAAGGAAATACAATTTTAGTGACAATCTAGGACACTGCCAAAAAAGGGTCAAATTCCGAAAGGCAGAAATTAGACTGCAAAGAGAAGACTTAGCAGTTGAATTTTTCCCCTAGAAAACCATGCACGTGCAGCACAAACAGCTCCAAACACAGTCCTAAAAACAGTGAAAAGTTTTTGTGATAACCAGGAATTTCAAACTCCCGGAGTAGATTAAAATTGTATGTATGTATTAATTTTAATGAATAAAAGATGTAAAAGTTGTGTTTTAATATTGTTGAGAATACTATAAAAATGTTTTGGCAAAATAAAACAAACTGATCCCACCGGAGGTGCCTGGAACCCGCCTACATGATTTCGGTTAAGTTCTATTCGGATCAGCTTTCGGTCAAAATTTGACCACGAATTAATTAGTGAATTAATATAAAGAGTAGAATGACATCATCATAATGATGTCATAAATCCATTTTTATTTCTTTGTTTTGGAAAGTAAGATAAAAGATGTATGGTTAGGATTTGATCACTTTTTGATTAACGACTAAGATCTTGCCAAAATGATAAAAAAAAATTTATTAGAATTATCTAAAAGGCCATTCGGCCATGTGGAAAGGGAGAAAGAAAAAAATTAGGGTTTTGGCCCAAAATTATTGCATTTTGATCCTTGAACAATTAGCAAATTATTGGAAAAATTTGCTAAAAAACCCTTGACTTTTGGCCTATAAATAGGCATCCAAAATCATTCAAAAAAATAGAAAAACTAAGCCAAATTCTTGCTCTTTTTCAGCCAAAAATCCGTGGCCTTTCCCCCCTCATTAAGCCAAAATTTTGTTTTAAATTTCACACCAAACTTAGCTTTCATTGCGTTTCTAGCATCAAGCTATCAACTAGTTAAGGTGAGCTTCGAAATAAGAAAATTTTGATGAATTTTCATGCTAAAATCCGTGGGTTATGAACACTTGAAAATGGGAAATTTTTAGTGTCGAATGAGAATATGGAATGATGATAAAACCCTAGGAAAGAAAGCAAGATTTTCTATGTGATTTGGATGAAAAATCCGTGGCTAATGCTAGGGTTGGAATGAAAATTTTGTTAGGTTTTGATGTTGATTTACACATTAGAAAACCTAAGAGTGATATTTGATATTTGAAATGTTGTGATGAAAAACTTTGGTGATGATTAACATGATAAACTAAGGCTAGTTTTGGAAAGAAGTGATGTCGTGTGTTCATTCTTGAATATTGATTAGTATGGAAAATTTTTATATAAAGTTTGGAAACTTTGTATAAAATAGGCCTCTGGTTTAGTACATGGCAGATACAAAGGTTCTGAGGCATACCTAACGGCAGGAAAACCTTAAAATATAAGCGGAAATGCTGCTGTAATTTTTAAAACGGCATAAGGGTATTTCAGGGAACGAGGGATAAAAATATTAGACTCGGGAAGGAAACTGAGACCCCTCAGAGGATTAGGATTGAAAATAAAAAACCAACCCAAAAGGAATAGTAAACCGATAATGCCTAAAACAGGAGAAAATTTCATGTTAAGGGTATTTTGGGAAACGAGAAAAAATATTAGGTCGGGATAGGAAACTCGAGCCTTTCGAGGACCGAGGGTCGTGAATGGGATAAAAAGTGTTTCAAGAGTAGTGAAATGGCCATTTGAGGCTCCAAAACGCTCGTAAAACGAGAAACGACCCTAGGTGATAGATGAATAGTAACCAAGGGTCGGAAAATAAACAATTAGGGTTTTTAGCACCAAAAAGCTGTAAAATGATACAGAAGCCTAAGGAATGTTATTTTAAGATAATTGGGCTTAAAAAATTTGAGAACAACGATAGAAAGGAATAATTACGGTCCCAAGACCCGATAGGAGCAAAATGGTCATTTTGACCAAAAATTTTTTTCGAAAGGCTTGGAAAGGTCTGTAAAGGATCTAGAATAACTTAAATAAAATTCTAGGATCCAAAATGGAGATTTTAAAGTTAAAAAACTAGAGTTTAAATAGTACACGGGCATGTACAGTGAAACACAGCTGTGTAAAATTAAACCGAGAGGTATACGGTTAGGAACACAGGCATGTTGCAGACCATGTACCATATAATGAATTAAAATGCTTTGTAAAAATAAATCACAAAGTAAATCTATTTAAAGTGCTAATTAATAGAGAACATTAATAGACAATATTATGTCTGTAGGAAGTCAAATTACAGATAGAACTATGAAGGAGTTCCGGAAGCGGACATTAGCGCAGTATTGGTAAGTTCAAGCATTTTCATGTCTGCAACATGAAATACTATGTTATTTTATTATGTACTAGATGTACACTAGATATCAAGTCCTATGGAAATTTGGGGATTAGTTAGTATAACATATCCCATAGAATGAGAAAAGAGAATAAGGCCTACGGGCGATGGAGGATAGTGACCTTGAGGTAACGATTAATGTCACTTGGTCAAAACTATAATTAAAAGATGGTAATAAAAACCATTAAGGCATACCATCCCTCCAACTTATTGATGGAGGTCTCTCAGGTTCTACGGGGATATAAGGACTGTGGAGGTCCAAGCTCTAAGGTCGCTCCCTAGGCCCTCCCAGTCAGCGCGCAAGATTAATAACGGTATTGCCATAAAAAGAGCTTTATACTAGAAAGTAAATAGAAAATGAACCACTAATAATATGATGAAAACCATAATCGTGCATAACTGAAGAGTATACTAAGTATAGTGATTTCGGTTAGGATGTGTGAATAGTATCCGGTTGAAGTAATGTGAATAGTAACCAGTTGTGGTAATAGTTACTATTCATCGATCAAATGTCAAAGTCACTATTCATGATAAATAGTACTATTCACTATTCATAGAAGATTTAGTTTTCAATGTTTTTGAATTCGTATGATTCTTAGTAAGTATGTTTGAATTTACTGAGCCTGTTAGCTCACCAGTTTGTTCATGTTGCAAGTAAGAAACCTATTTAGTAGATATATGGATGGCGATAAGATGTGCACATGTCAAGGAATAGCGAATTCACCGTGGACTTAGTCCTGCCATAAGTTTTCCGCTTAGCTTTCAAAGTTAGTGAATTGAAGAGATTTAAAAAAAATGCTTATACATTATGTTGTACTTAAAAAGGACAACTAGAAATTAGTGTTGTATTTTACCTGGTTTTTATATTTAGCTTTCTTTTGGAGAAAGTATGTATTAAAAAGAAAAAATTTTATGGGCAAAATTTTCAGACCCTGAAAAATGAAAGTATTAGCAAAAAAGTTTTAAATTGACAACCCAGATTCGGCACACGAGCTGTCTTGATCGGTAATAGAGTCGGTTCATGACAGTTGCAAGTGATCTGAATCGGGGGCATCACAGGTTGGTATCAGAGCCTTTGACAATATCCCTATTGGCACGAAGCGCAATCTGCTCATCAATCCAAGTAAGTTAGCTTTCTTTAAGTTAGTTAACTTTACATTTATTCGAGATTATATATATTTTGTAGGATATAAGATGACTAGTCCACCATACACGAGACCTCACCCATACCAACCGAGAGGACCGATCTGATGTGGACTAGGCCCGTGATCAGACTATCCATGATGCGGCAAGTAGTACAACGACTACCAGTACTTGAGCCATTAGCGCCGAGGATTGCAGCGCCAGCACCGGTACAAGCACCACCTCCGCGACCGATCGTAAACCCAACAGTAGCAGTAGACATTCTAGTGGTGGGAAATCGAGCTCGCATAGGAGCTAGAGTATCAGTGCGAGCCGTACATGGTTTTAGAGGCAGTCATCTACCTACGTTTGAGGGAGGTCAGTAGGGGATCTCTATGCGAGACTAGCTACATGACGTTGAGGTTATCATGCACCAGTGTGATATAGATGAGGATTACTGGGTTTTGATGGCCATTGGCACATTCCATGAGGACACATGGTTATATTGGGAGTATTGTGATCAGGAGATGCTATTAGCACTAGATTGGGCTGAATTTTGACAAGTCATGCTGGAGTAGTTTCCATAGAAGAGTTCAGCACCAGTCTTAGAGCCTCCTGAGAGTAAGGCAGCAGTGCCACCATCGACTGTGCCGAAGTATGCAGATGTCAGAGACTTTGTCCTGAAGGCAGAGAGACAGCAAATGATGTTGAGCGATACTATATTCTCGTATGCAGTTAGATTTCAGATAACTTCGTAAGGACATGTCCTTTATCCAACATCACAAATGATGACTTTTGTGACATATTTTGAAAGGGACTCACCATTGACCTACGACAGAGGGTAACCCTTTTATACCCTCCTACTTTGCATGAGTTTATAGTTATGGTAGCGAAAGTAGAGGAAGACATGATGATGGAGTGCATGGTGCGTAAGAGGTGTGAACAGTTACTATAGGAAGCAATGTTAGATCACCTGTATGGATCTGAACCGATGGCAAATGACCACGAGGCTAGTCCGTCGAGACAACCAAAGGGTACGGCTCCCGCTGAAGGATCAACGTCGTCTGAGGCTGGAAATAGAGCGGATGAGGAAGAAATAGATCCAATTGAGTTTTTGATGATCCCAGAACAACCTCAGTTAGGAGATCAGGCGTAGAAATATATGGGTTGTACTAATGTATATATGTTTGCATATGTGTATATATGACTGTATCGAAAGGCTATTTTGAGAAAAGCCTTCGACTTGATGTACTTTTGAAATGAAAAGAAATGACAATCATATTTTGACATGTTCAATGGATGAAATGTTGAAATTATGTGATGATAAAAAAACTATATTATTATTTTTATATTGTAAAAATATTTTTATGAAAATCTAACGATCCACTCTCATGCGATTATAGAAAATAGGAAAGATGGTGGATCCACGAAACTTAAGGAACATGAGAGGGTGTCCAGTCCTGTCAGAGAGAGTGGATGAATTGGAAGCTCTAATAGAAGCCCAAATGAGAGAAAATGCCGAGTTAAGACAAATACTCGAGCAAGTGGAACAGAGACAAGAACAAGGTGAGGGCCAAGATCCACAAATGGCCGCACCAGAACCAGAAGTGTCGCCAGTGGTACCAGAAGAAGTAGTAGAAACCCAACCATAACCGAGGGCCAATACTGAGCCATTATATGAAAGATTTCGACGAATGAGGCCGCCAGAGTTCGAGGACTCCATAAACCCTCTAGAAGCAAAGGAGTAGTTGTCTTCACTCCACATGATATTGGAATTTATGGAGCTAAACGATCAGGAGAAGATTATGTGTGTGTCCTTCATTTTGAAAAAGGATGCTAGGCTTTGGTGGGAATCTGTCAAGTTGAGAAGAAATATGTATACAATGTCTTGGTTGGACTTTCTGGAGGAGTTTAACCAGAAATATTATAATCCTGCACTGTTATAACCACAATAACGAGAGTTTACAGAATTAAAGTAGAGGGACATGACAGTAATTAAAGTCTGCAGCAAGTTTGATCAGTTGTCAAGACTGTGCCCATACACTGTCACCACTGAGAGGGAGAAAATCCAGAAGATGCTGGGAATGTTCCATCTTGAAATCTCAACATTGGTGGATAGTGGGTTGACGCCACCTGACACTGTATCTGATTGTGTTAGTCATTCACTGAGGGTAGAATATTATCTAGTCCGACAGAAGGAAGAGACAGAAAAGATTTGGGATGCTAAGAAGAAGGAGAAAGTGTTAGCCAAAGTTGTACAAGTTGGATCCCAGGCCAGGCAAAGTAGCAAACTGAATCAGAATACTAAGGCTGGGAAGCCAAGTACTTCCGGTCAATAGTCTCAGGGGAAGAGAAAGGAGAATAATTATGGAAATAGGAACCAACAGAGGAGAATAAACAATAATGCTAGCCCTACTGTTAGAGACTGTGTAGTCTGCAAAAAGAGACATGCAGACCAATGCAGATTTGCCCCAAATGCTTGTTCCCAATGTGGGAAGGACAGTCATTTTGCTAGAAATTATCTAGAAAATAGACAAAATGTGCAAGGTTCGTCTCAGCCACAACAGCAACATTCCCAGGCACATTCACTACAGGCTAAAGCTGAAGGTTCATCCCATTTTGAGAGGCAGGAAAGACAAGAACGCTTGCCCCTAGCAGATGCTAGAGTCATGATATACACAAAGGAAGAGGCAGAAGCTGGAACGTCAAATGTAGTGATGTGATGCCTTAAATTTTATTTAAGGGTCAATATATTATTTAAATAAAATTAGTGTGCCAAAAATTAATTAAAAATCTTTTGGAAACCCTAGGTTGGTTTCCTAGTCAAATTCCACTCAAAAAGTCAACAATTTTGACTTCAAAAACCCTAAAATATTCGGCCATTACTTGGGATTTTAATTAAAAATTTAAATTCCACAAATCCAAGGAGGATACAAACTCAAATTTCATCCCTTAAATATAAAAAAGAAATTCGGCCATAAAGTGTAGGAAATTGATACGGTCAATCTTCTACCCTATAGACCTTCTAGGCAAGTGCACCTATCGGTTTCTATAGTATAGTGGATAACAATATCGAGTGTCGATCCCACAGGGACTAACGAGTACTAGTACTTACTCTTTTCTTATTATCTATCCTATAAACAATCGATTTATGCTTAAATAATTAAATAAGAATTATATTAAATCAATCCAACACAAAATTAACTCCAAACAGCAGAGGATTAAGATGAAATCAATCCAAACCAACAATACCTAGATAATGAATCCCCCTAAAACGTCTATTGCATCCAATCCTTAATATATCAATTTATCTACTAATCATTGGACCGTGGAAACTCTTTAATTATGTTAATATCTTTCTCAAGCGTATTAACAACTAACCCCAGGTTGATTAATTGAAATCTCTTCCTAATTAAAACCCCCAGAATTGCATTAAACAATCAATGAATCTCTCTATTAGGTTTGACCCTAATTCGGAAGATTTACGTTGTCCTATCTCTAGAATCATGTGCAACTCCTTTCAATTATGCAAGATCAAATCAAACATAGGATTTCTCAATCGCAATTGTATGATATCAAACATGAATTAATACACCGATAAATATCAATTCAATGATAATAAAGAACACATAATTGAATCTCAATGAACTTGAAGAATAAATTAAATTAATTAAGGATCAAATAACAATATTCCTTCTAGGGTTCCTCCTATCTAGGTATCAAAGAAATTAGTTCATGATCAATGGAATAACTGCACTACAATTCAATGGACTACAAAGAATAATTGAATTCATGACAAATCCTCTTGATTCTAATGCAATCCAACTTGAATTGATCGATGATTGCTTGTTGGAGTGTTTCTCTCTCTATTCTACCTCCTCTCTGCTGCTCTAGGGTTTATTTTTGCAGATTGACGGCTCTCTCCCTCAATTGACAGGTCCTGCCCTTTTTATAGAGCAAAATTCGACTTCCTGGATGGAACACGGGCTTCGACACGGTCTCAGGCAGATTTTACACGGGCGTGTACTAACCAACACGGGCGTGTACCTATTAAATCGCTGAACACGCCCGTTTCTATTGTGCACGGCCGCTTACACGGTTCACGGTCACCTCTGTACACGGCCACCTGCACGGCCATGTACCAGACCGTGTGTTATGTCTAATATCGCTGAACACGCCTGTTTTCCCGAAACACGGCTTTACATACGTTGGTGAATCCGAAAGGTACACGGCCATGTACACGGCCATGTACCAAACCGTGTTCTACTCAACTTTGGTCAAAAAGCTTCAAACTGCTCCGAATCTCCTCCTTATGCTCCCATTGCTTTAGCTAGGACCTGAAAACAACATATAAACAGATCAAGTGCAAAAATCCATGAAATTATCCCTAAACCAAACAATAATGGCCTAAATATGGACTAAAAATATGTACAGTTTAGCACTTATCAGAAATAAAGGAGATTTTATTTGAATTAAAAGCTAGGTCAAAACTCAATCAAAATTCAAATTATTTTTCCTTAAAAACTAATGGGTAATTTTGGTCACTTAAGGAGAAATAAGGAGAGAAAAACCCTAGCCTCAAAACAGCACAAAGTTTCCCCTTTTGCCCCTCAAAATATTCAGCCAAGCAAGGAAGAGAAAGGGAAAGAAAAACCTAGTATAAAAACCCTCTTTTAACTCTCATTCACCTTTCCTTTTACTCTCAAAATTCGGCCAGCCTCCCCTTGTTTCCTCTCTGAATTCTCCTCTCCCAAAACACACCAAAACAGCAAGCAAAACCTACCTAAAGGTAGCTCAAAGATTCAACAATTTTTGAGACAAAAACAAGGTAAGAAATTAACTTTTTCCTTCCTTCTCCTTTTGATTTTAAACCCGAAATTTATATGGTTTTTCTCCACTGTTTCCCTACTATTTTGAAGACTCCAACACTCACACAAATTCAGCCAAAAAGGAGACCAAACATCAAAAATAGTGGAGCACAAACAAGGTGTGATTTCTCTCTCTAAAACCCTAAAAATTTTGTCTCATCGATCCCCTTTCAAAAACCCTATTATCACATGTGTAAATTTTATGATTTTTGCAAATTTGATTCTTGGGGTGTGTTAATGACGTATAGATAAGGTTCTTCACGAAATTTCATGATCATTGGATGAAAATTGAATTGGTTTGAGGCTAATTGAAATTCAGACAGGAAAAAAAACAGAAATCTGTAAAATTACCATATGAACAGTAAATTTGTGTCAGCCATAACTGGAGTTTTAAAAATGATTTTTGAGTGAATCTTGAACCTAAAATTAAATTTGAGATATCCCCTAAATGCATGCAAAATTTCAGAACCAAACTCATCCGTTGGCCTAGTCAAAATATTTTTCTAAAATAGGCGGACAGAACTGCCAGTTTTTGAACTGAAACCGAAACCCTGATTTTATGCCTGAAAACAACCCCTCGGTTTTTGGCCTAGTTGAGTAACCAAACGATGTCTAAAGATTATAAAAATTAAATTAAAGCTATGGATGTCTAGTTTAACATATTAAAAATCTAGAATTTTTGGGATTAAAAATGAATTAATATTGATTTTACAGTCAGTCTAGGTCAGTCTGCCCATGACCAGTAATATCCTAATTTAGAGTTTTTTCACAAATTTTTTTTAAATCCCAAATGTTTATTAAACATTTTAAAATTCTTTTGTGGCACACTAAAATGATTGGATGATTATGTCTAGACCTAGACTGATCATATGCTGTGATTATAGGATTTATTTGGCTTTCTTGCTTGATTCATGGATCACGTTGTTGCAACGCTTGTTCAATAATCGAGGTAGGACTTTCTAGCCTTTTCTGGGAGTAGTCAAGTGTTTTAAATTTCCCTGTTTTATCGATGGCATGCTGTTTTCAGTCTATGAAATTATTATACTGTTTTTGATGAAATAAACGCATGCAAAGTGTTTTGTAATAAATGTGTATTTTAAAACGTGTTTTGATTAATGGCATAATATAACTTAGTAAATACCATCTTTTGAATAATCCGGTGAACATAATTGAGCTCTAGTTCACAATCATTATAAATGATGCGTGCGTCCCAAAGTTGACGCCATGGGGGAAGGTCCCTAAACCTGCGCAGGGTCGTTCGGCCTATTTAGACCGTAACGAGATGATCTAGGATAATTCAATTCGAGGCACGTATATTATAGCTACGACAAGTCCTCACTCAAAATATGATGGTTTATTTTAATGATTTATTATTTTTACTATTGGGACACGTATATTGTAGCTACGCTAAGTCCTCAGCAGAATAAAACTTGTATTAAAAATGTTTTTCACGAAATTGTTGATTATTTTTGGAAATGATTATTATGCCATGTATTCTTAAATTGTTGATTATCTTTGGAAACGAATATTATGTCATACTTTTAAATGTCACCTGTTTAACCCACCTTTGTTTCTGTCCTACTGAGCCAGCGCTCACGTCCCTTTTCTTTGTGATTTCGAAATGACTACTTCCAGGTGCGGGAGGTAGCAGTTCCGAAAATCGTTGAGCTATCCGTTTCTACCGAAGATGATGCTATCCATTTTCTCCATCTTCTTCTTTCTCTTTCTTGTTCTGATGTAATGAGACTTTAAGTTTGGACTTTATTTCACGTTATTTAAATTTCATGCTTGGGAATATTTTATGGTTGGTAATCTCTTTTGAAGACCGATTTTGTGTTTGATTTCCGCATTAAAAAGGTATTTATTTTCTACTTTATTTTATTTTGTGGTTATGATGCTACTTTATAAATAATTAGGCTTAGCTAAATTATAATGTTGACCCGTTTTTTGTAATAAATGCCTTCCTTAAATCTCGGGTTGATATTATGATTTGGCTGCCTTGTCACGTGTCTAAATTTTGGGCCGTGAAAAATAATGGTATCAGAGCCCAGGTTTTCAAAAGGGTTTCATCAAAAACGTTTTCAAAATACCCAAGCATGGTTTTCCTTACTCTTAGAAGCTTATAGGATTTCCTCTTCCTTCAATCTTATTCCGTAAAATGGCTCGTCCCGCCATGCGTAGTCAGAGGCAGCAGAGAGGCAACGACAAAGAGAACCCCGGGAACACGCAGCCTCAAGGGAGTCAGAATGCAGCGGTTCCTACACCGAATGATCAGCTAACGGCGGTGCAGAATCTCACAGTGGCGATACAGGCTCTCCTCACCGTCTTACCTTTTGGAACACCTAACCCAGCTCCTGTAGGCAATGTTGTTTCTAATGAGACCCAAAGAGCGGGGAGTTCTTCTCAGACTCCTCAGCAAACGCCTACCACCAGAAACCCTACCTCTGGAGCAGTACCTACCCAGCCTATGATACATCCTAAACAGGCAGCCCTAACTCTTTTCTTTAAGCCTCACGTACCCACTTTTGATGGCACGGGCACAGAGATGGATGTCGACTACTGGTTCGATGCCATTCGGAAGTAGCTAAAGTTGACCGCCACACTCGCAGAGTTCTGGGTTGAGTTTGCTTCTAACAAGCTGGTGGGTCTAGCCTCTACCTGGTGAGCTAGTATCGAGGATGGTTTGACAGAGGAGCAGAGGTCTTCTTGGACAATTTTTGAGGAGCGTTTTCACGAGCGTTTCTTTTCAACTCAGTTCCGCGACAGAAAAGCTAGGGAGTTCATCCGTTTGAAGCAAGGGTCTATGTCAGTGTGGGAATATGAAGCCAAGTTCACTGAGTTGGCCCGGTATGCGAAGAATCAGGTTTTGGATGAAGCTACTAAGTGTCTCCGCTTTGAGGAAGGGCTTAGCCTCTATGTGAAGAGGGGTGTACAATCGTTCCAGATTAGGGATAGCTACCAGCAGATAGTTGCTAAGGCGTTGACAGTGGAAGAGGACAACAAGGAGTTCCTTGAAGCTCGTGACAGAAACAAGTCTGGACCAATCCGCAACAAGCCTCAGTACAAGCCGCAGACTCCTTACCAGAAGAACCAGCAGTCTTAGGGATCGGGTTCTCGTCAGTTTTCTAGACAGCGACAAGGTCGGGTGAATGTGATTACCTGCTTCGAGTGTGGGGATGAAGGCCACAAAAGAAATGTCTGCCCGAAGAGACAGTCAAGAGACAATGCTCATAGACATCATCATCAGCGGAATCAGAATGGTCTTCCACAGAGGCAACAAATTACTTCCCAGTCTTAGCAGTCACAGCGCCCTCAGCTTCCGACTCCCCATCAGCCTCAGCACACGAGCCAGTACACTGCGCCTTATGCTCCACATGCTACACCGCTACAGCAGTACCTAGTGCCGAATTATCAGAGACCGCCACCACAGGGTCAGAGTACGGGCTATCAGTGAGGGAATACAGCTCAAAATCGTGGTAAGACACCACAGGTACACACTCTTGGAGCTGACAGCATAGAGATAGATCATACACCGACCGCATTAGATGGTATAATTCCTATCTTTGGTACATATGCACATGTTTAGTTTGACACCGGGGCTACACACTCTTTTATAGCCCAACATTATGCTCGTTCACTTGGTTTAAAACTGCAAAATCTTGACTCTCCCTTATGTGTGAAATCCCCATTGGGCACGACTACCGTTAGTGATGGGTGTCAAGCCTATGTTTATGTTGGGGATGTTTGTTTGGAGGCATCACTTGTGGTAATGCCTATGTTTGCTTATGATGTTATTCTGGGATAGGACTGGCTTTCTCGATATGGGATTATGCTTGATTGTCGTAATCGTCGCGTTATCTTTACAACTGATTTCAGACATGTAGTGTCCTATCAGTTAAGCTTAGTTTCAGATGTTGATAGATCTGCTCTGAGGTTAGTGTCGAAGAGTAGACATGGTATTCTTTGCTTCTTATCCTTGTGTGCAGTGGAAAGATCCAGTTCTGAAAAAAGTACCCAACCTATACCTGTTGTCGATAGTTTTCCAGATGTTTTTCCAAAAGCTCTTCCAGGTTTACCACCTCAACGAGAAATAGAGTTTCGTATCGACTTAGTTCCCGGAACAGCTCCTTTTGCTTCTGCTCTGTATCGTATGGCACCTCTAGAGATGAAAGAGTTGAGCAAGCAGCTGGATGAGTTGAAATCGCTGGGCTTTATCCGAGATAGTAACTCACCTTGGGGTTCGTCAGTCCTTTTTGTGAAGAAAGTCGACGGTTCGCTACGTCTCTGTGTGGACTACAGAAAGCTCAACAGTGTAACCATCAAAAATAAGTATCCGTTACCATGTATAAATGACTTGTTCGATCAGTTGGGTGGAGCTTGTTTCCTCTCCAAGGTTGATTTGAGATCCGGTTATCATCAGCTTCGTGTTAGAGAGGAGGATATCCCGAAGACAGCGTTCCAAACAAGGTATGACAGTTATGAGTTCTTAGTAATGCCGTTCGGTTTGACAAACGCGCCAGCAGCCTTCATGGATATGATAAATAGAGTCTTCCGACCTTTTCTTGATAAGTTCATCATCGTATTCATCGACGACATCCTCATCTACTCCCAAACTCGTGAAGATCATGCACAGCATCTCAATATAGTTTTACAGACTCTTCGTGAACATCAGTTATACGCCAAAAAATAAAAATGTGAGTTTTGGATGAAAGAGATTAAGTTTCTCGGGCATATCATCTCAGGAGACGGTATATCAGTTGATCCATCCAAGGTTGAAGCGATTCTTAATGGGAACGACCGAAGAATGTTCCAGAGATCCGAAGCTTCTTGGGCTTAGCGGGATATTATCGACGTTTTGTACAGGACTTTAGCAAGCTCGCCGCTCCCCTCACCAATCTGACAAAGAAGGATGAACCTTTCATTTGGGACAGCAGCTGTGAATCAGTTTTCCAGGTGTTAACGAGTCGTTTGATGTCTGCACCTATCCTTATCATTCCGGATCAGGATCAAGTATATGACGTCTACACCGATGCTTCTCATCAAGGTCTTGGAGCAGTTTTGATGCAACAGAACCGAGTTGTCGCTTATGTCTCACGACAGCTGAAACAACATGAACGAAACTACCCTACACACGATCTAGAGTTAGCTGCAGTAGTGTTCGTACTTAAGATTTGGCATTGTTATCTGTATGGTGCCAGTTTTAGACTGTTTTTAGATCACAAGAGTTTGAAATACCTAGCTACACAGAAAGATCTCAACCTACGTCAGAGAAGATGGGTAGAATACATGCAAGACTACGACTTCCAAGTCGAGTACCATTCGGGTAAAGCAAACGTGGATGCAGATGCACTAAGTAGGAAAAGAGAGGCAGTTCCCAATCCTGATCATGATGCTTCTATAATGGCTATGCAGATAGATGAGTGGGAAAAGGACAACGTTCTTATAGCTTATCAGGTTTGTTTTGGCGAAGTTCAGGGTCACCCAGTATTGTACAACTTAGTGATGGAACCAGACTACGTGCAGAGGATCAAGGAGAATCAGTTGGCAGATACACATTTCGTTGACATCTGAGATAGATTGTTAAAGGGCAAGTATGTTGCAGAGTGGTAGATGGACGCCAGTGGAATTCTATACAATGAGGGTCGCTTAGCAGTGCCACACATCCCAGAGCTTATACAGGAGATCTTGCTAGAGTTTCATCAGTCGAGGTTCGCCATGCACCCAGGTGGAAACAAGATGTACCAAAACCTAAGACGGCAGCCTTGGCGGAGAGGTATGAAGTTAGATGTGAAGAACTTCGTGGCCAACTGTTTGACGTGTCAGAAGGTAAAGGCAGTACGGGAGAAACCCGCAGGTCTGCTCTAACCACTTCCAATACCTTGGTGGAAGTGGGATAGTATAGGAATGGACTTCTTAACCGGCTTATCGAGAGCACAGGATGGATCTGATGGAGTCTGGGTAGTTGTAGATCGTCTCACGAAGACCGCGCACTTCATCCCGTTCAAGATGACTTGCAGCAGGAACCAGCTAGCCGAGCTTTACATGAGGAATATAGTCAGATTGCATGGAGTCCCTTCAGTGATCATTTCTGATCGTGATACGTGCTTCAATGCTCGCTTTTGGCAGAGTCTACACGAAGCTCTAGGCACAGAACTGAACTTCAGCACCGCTTTTCATCCGCAGACAGATGGTCAGTCGGAGCGTCTCATACAGATTCTCGAGGATATGCTACGTGCCTGCGTTCTTGATCTTGGAGATGGATGGAGCAAACACCTCTACATGGCAGCGTTCGCATACAACAACAGTTATCAAGCGAGTATCGGAATGGCACCCTTTGAAGCGTTGTATGGAAAGCCTTGTCGATCACCCATCTATTGGGTTGACAACCAGGAAGCACCAGTGGGTGGACCCGATATGATCCTAGACCAGTACGAGAAGATTGCCATCATCAAACAACGACTTCTAACAGCACAGAGTCGACAGAAGAGCTATGCAGATCAATGCAGAAAGCCGTTAGAGTTTGAGGTCGGAGAGTTTGTGTTGCTAAATGTTTCACCGAAGAAAGGTATCTCTCGTTTCGGAGTTGAAGGTAAGTTAGCACCGCGTTACATTAGACCTTTCGAGATCGTACGCAGAGTTAGTAAGGTTGCATATGAGCTAAAGTTACCCGACACCTTCGGAATGCACAATGTTTTCCATGTATCGATGCTGAGGAAGAATGCACAAACAGAGTTAGAAGTCATTTCAACAGATGATGTAGAAATCATACCAGATGTCTCTTACGTCAAGGTTCCGGTGAAGATTTTGGATCGTAAGGTCAAGCAGCTGAGAACGAAAACAATACCCATAGTGAAGGTTCTTTGGAGTAACCATGGTGAAGAGGAAGCCACATGGGAAACCGAGAAAGATATACGCGAGAACCATGCTGAATGGTTCGCTAAGCAGTAGAGCACATGTAATGTAGTCGACCTAATTTTGTTTTGTAACCCTACTCTGTTCATAGTGGTAGATATACCACTATATGTTTTGAATGGTGCATTTAGATGAGAAGTTATTCATATTCTTATTCTCTTCTTTAGTGTGGAGTAATTCTTAAAGTTTCGAGGACGAAACTATTTCTAGTGGCAGATATTTGTGACGCCTTAAATTTTATTTAAGGGTCAATATATGATTTAAATAAAATTAGTATGCCAAAAATTAATTAAAAATCTTTTGGAAACCCTAGGTTGGTTTCCTAGTCAAATTCCACTCAAAAAGTCAACAATTTTGACTTCAAAAACCCTAAAATATTCGGCCATTACTTGGGATTTTAATTAAAAATTTAAATTCCACAAATCCAAGGAGGATTCACACTCAAATTTCATCCCTTAAATATAAAGAAGAAATTCGGCCATAAAGTGTAGGAAATAAAGGAGATTTTATTTGAATTAAAAACTAGGTCAAAACTCAATCAAAATTCAAATTATTTTTCCTTAAAAACTAATGGGTAATTTTGGTCACTTAAGGAGAAATAAGGAGAGAAAAACCCTAGCCTCAAAACAGCATAAAGTTTCCCCTTTTGCCCCTCAAAATATTCGGCCAAGCAAGGAAGAGAAAGGGAAAGAAAAACCTAGTATAAAAACCCTCTTTTAACTCTCATTCACCTTTCCTTTCACTCTTAAAATTCAGCCAGCCTCCCCTTGTTTCCTCTCTGAATTCTCCTCTCCCAAAACACACCAAAACAGCAAGCAAAACCTACCTAAAGGCAGCTCAAAGATTCAACAATTTTTGAGACAAAAACAAGGTAAGAAATCAACTTTTTCCTTCCTTCTCCTTTTGAATTTAAACCCGAAATTTATATGGTTTTTCTCCACTGTTTTCCCTACTATTTTGAAGACTCCAACACTCACACAAATTCAGCCAAAAAGGAGACCAAACATCAAAAATAGTGCAGCACAAACAAGGTGTGATTTCTCTCTCTAAAACCCTAAAAATTTTGCCTCATTGATCCCCTTTCAAAAACCCTATTATCACATGTGTAAATTTTATGATTTTTGCCAATTTGATTCTTGGGTTGTGTTAATGACATATAGATAAGGTTCCTTACGAAATTTTATGATCATTGGATGAAAATTGAATTGGTTTGAGGCTAATTGAAATTCAGACAAGAAAAAAAACGGAAATCTGGAAAATTATCATATGAACAGTAAAGTTGTGTCATCCATAACTTGAGTTTTAAAAATGATTTTTGAGTGAATCTTGAGCCTAAAATTAAATTCGAGATGTCCTCTAAATGCCTACAAAAGCTCAGAACCAAACTCATCCGTTGGCCTAGTCAAAATATTTTTCTAAGATAGGCGGACAAAACTGCCAGTTTTTGAACTGAAACCGAAACCCTGATTTTATGCCTGAAAACAACCCCTCGGTTTTTGGCCTAGTTGAGTAACCAAACGATGTCTAAAGATTATAAAAATTATATGGAATTAAAGCTACGGATGTCTAGTTTAAGATACTAAAAATTTATAATTTTTGGGATTAAAAATGAATTAATATTGATTTTACAGTCAGCCTAGGTCAGTCTGCCCATGACCAGTAATATCCTAACTTAGAGTTTTTTCACAAATTTTTTTTAAATCCCAAATGTTTATTAAACATTTTAAAATTCTTTTGTGGCACACTAAAATGATTGGATGATTATGTCTAGACCTAGACTGATCATATGTTGTGATTATAGGATTTATTTGACGTTCTTGCTTGATTCGTGGATCACGTTGTTGCGACGCTTGTGCAATAATCGAGGTAGGACTTTCAAGCCTTTTCTGGGAGTAGTCAAGTGTTTTAAATTTCCTTGTTTTATCGATGGCATGCTGTTTTCAGTTTATGAAATTATTATACTGTTTTTGATGAAATAAACGCATGCAAAGTGTTTTGTAATAAATGTGTATTTTAAAGCGTGTTTTGATTAATGGCAGGTGAACATAATTGAGCTCTACTTCACGATCATTATAAATGATGCGTGCGTCCCAAAGTTGATGCCATGGGGGAAGGTCCCTAAACCTGCGCAGGGCCGTTCGGCCTATTTAGACCGTAACGAGATGATCTAGGATAATTCAATTCGAGGCACATATATTATAGCTACGACAGGTCCTCACTCAAAATATGATGGTTTATTTTAATGATTTATTATTTTTAATATTGGGACACGTATATTGTAGCTACGCTAAGTCCTCAGCAGAATAAAACTTGTATTAAAAATGATTTTCACGAAATTGTTGATTATTTTTGGAAATGATTATTATGCCATGTATTCTTAAATTGTTGATTGTTTTTGAAAACGAATATTATGTCATACTTTTAAAAGTTACCTGTTTAACCCACCTTTGTTTCTGTCCTACTGAGTCAGCGCTCACATCCCTTTTCTTTGTGATTTCGAAATGACTACTTCCAGGTGCGGGAGGTAGCAGTTCCGAAAATCGTTGAGCTATCCGTTTCTACCGAAGATGATGCTATCCATTTTCTCCATCTTTTTCTTTCTGTTTCTCGTTCTGATGTAATGAGACTTTAAGTTTGGACTTTATTTCACGTTTTTTAAATTTCATGCTTGGGAATATTTTATGGTTGGTAATCTCTTTTGAAGACCGATTTTGTGTTTGATTTCTGAATTAAAAAGGTATTTATTTTCTACTTTATTTTATTTTGTGGTTATGATGCTACTTTATAAATAATTAGGCTTAGCTAAATTATAATGTTGACCCGTTTTTCATAATAAATGCTTTCCTTAAATCTCGGGCTGATATTATGATTTGGCTGCCGTGTCACGTGTCTAAATTTTGGGCCGTGACAAGTGACAAGTCAGCTTTCTGTCACTAATAATTTGGCATCTATTTTATTTGATTCTGAAGCTATGCATTCTTTCATTTCATACCAGTTTGCGAATAAGATAGGATATCCTAAAGACAATATGGGTATGACATTTAGAACTGCATTAACCTCGGGGGAAGTCTTGATGTCCAATTATTGGTTACCGCATGTGACAATAATTATGGTAAATAGGGAATTGTTTGCAGAATTGATCGTGATGGAGCTTGTCGACTACGATGTAATACTAGGAATGGATTTCCTAGGAAAGTATCAAGCCACGATCGGTTGTCAGAAGCGAAAGATAAGATTTCAACCCGATCAAGAAAAGGGATTTGAGTACATCAATACGTCACGTAGATCAAAGAAAATAATGATCAACTCAATGGAAGTAAGGAGGCTAATGTCTAGCAGTTATGCTGGATACCTAACATGCATATTAGACGTGATGAAGGAACAAAAGCTCTAACCCGAAGACGTTCATATTGTGAAGGAATTCATTGATGTCTTTCCATAGGAATTACCGGGATTGCTGCCTGAACGAGAAATTTCCTTTGAGATCGAGCTGATGCCAGGAACTACACCTATATCAAAGGCACCATACCAGATGGCACCGGTAGAGTTAAAAGAGTTACAAGAGCAGCTGAAGGAGCTTCTTGACAAGGATTTATACGCCCGAGCTATTCCCCATGGGTTGCTCCAGTACTGTTTATCAAGAAAAAGGATGGATCATTTCAGATATGCATCGACTATCGGGAGTTGAACAAGGTTACTGTCAAGAATAGGTATCCATTAACTAGAATTGATGACCTATTCAATCAACTAACAGGCATAGCAGTAGTCTCCAAGATTAATCTACGATCAGGATATCATCAACTGAAGATCAAGGAGAGTGACATCCCCAAGACCACATTTAGGACCCGTTACGATCATTACGAATTCCTTGTGATGCCGTTTGGGTTAACAAATGCGCCAACAGCTTTTATGGACCTAATGAATTGAGTCTTTAAAGAATATCTGGATAAGTTTGCTATTGTGTTTATCAATGACATACTTATATATTCAAAGATTCGTGAGGAGCATGACGAGCATTTGAAGACTGTATCAATAAGGAAGCATCAACTCTATGCCAAATTCTCAAAATGTGAATTCTGGCTAGATAGAGTACATTTTCTTGGACATGTGGTTTCCAAGGAAGGAATCACTGTGGATCCTGCAAAAGTAGAGGCGATCAACGAATGGCATGCACCTAAGAACGTGATCAAAATACGGAGTTTCTTAGGTCTAGCTGGCTATTATAGAAGATTTATTGAAGAATTCGCGTGATTCACTGCTCCTATCAAGGTGCTTACACACAAGCAAAAGAAGTATGAATGGACTGAATAGTGCGAGAAAAGCTTCCAAGAGCTGAAGAAGCGATTAACGAGCGTGCTGATTCTTACACTTCCGACTGAAGGGGAGATGTTTGTGATATATAGCGATGCCTCAAAGATGGGATTAGGAGCTGTCCTGATGCAAGGCGACAAGGTGATTACCTATGCCTCACGTCAATTAAAGGACCATGAGAAAAATTATCCCATGCATGATTTGGAGCTTGCAGCAGTAGTGTTTGTGTTAAAGATCTGGCGACACTATCTATATAGAGCTTAGTGTCAAATTTATACTGACCGCCAGAGTCTAAAATATTTCTTCACACAGAAGGAGCTAAATATGTGACAAAGGAGATGGCTAGAGCTGGTAAAGGATTATGATTGTGAAATCCTCTATCATCTGGGAAAAGCCAATCGCATTGCAGATGCATTAAGTAGGAAATCTACTAATCCGCAGCAACTGCCGATTGGAAAATTTTCAAAGCCATTATAACAAGAAATCAACATGCTGGAGATGGAGCTAATAGCCAGAAAGCTAGCTGCATTACAATTGGAGCCAACGTTATATGAAGATATCAGAGAAGCTCAGAAACGAGATTCAAAGCTAGCAAGTTCGCAGGAGGAAGCATCCAAAAATGGACTAATCCTACATCAGGGGACAATTCAAGTTCCAAATGATGAAGGATTAAAAAGATGAATTATGGCAGAAGGCCATAAAATGCCCTATTCAGTACATCCCAGAGCCAGTAAGATGTACCAGGACTTGAAGCTGTAATTCTGGTGGAAAAGGATGAAGAAGGATATAGCTAAGTTTGTAAAGAGATGTATGACGTACCAAAAAGTTAAGGCTGAATACCGTCATCTAGGCGGAAAGCTAGAGCCGTTGGAAATTCCTGAGTGGAAATGGGAACATATCACAATAGACTTTGTGGTAGGACTACCGAAGACCCGAGAAGGCTATGATGCTATTTGGGTTATTGTAGATAGATTAACAATATTGTAGATAGATTGACAAAGATGGCAAGGTTTATTGCCGTAAAAATTACCTTTTCATTAGAAAAGTTAGCGAACTTATATGTTAACCACATCGTCAGGCTACATGGAGTTCCTAAATCTATTGTGTCAGATCGTGATCCATGATTTACTTCGAACTTCTGGACATGTGTGCAAGAAGCTATAGGAATAGAGTACGTCTGAGCATAGCATTTCATCCACAGATAGACGGGCAATCTGAGCGAACCATTCAAACACTAGAAGACGTGCTGCGTGTGTGTACAATAGATTTCCCAGGGAGCTGGAACGAGAAATGTCCATTGGTAGAGTTTTTGTATAACAACAGCTACCAAGCTTCGATAAGTATGGCATCCTATGAAGCTTTGTATGGAAGGAAGTGTAGATCACCGGTTCATTGGTATGACCTACAAGAGAAACGACTACGTAAGACAGATTTTGTACAAGAGACAGTGGACGCAGTTACAAAAAAACAGCAACAGATGAAGATAGCCTAGAGCCAATAGAACAGCTATGCAGACAAAAGATGAAGATCCCTGGAGTTTAATGAAGGAGATTTCGTATTCCTAAGAGTTTCACCAATGAAGGGAATAATGCAGTTTGGGAAGAAGGGGAAATTGAGTCCAAGATATATTGGACCATATGAGATCATCGAACGCATTGGTAAAGTTGCCTATAGATTGGCATTACCTCTAGAAATGTTGGTAGTACATAATGTGTTTCACATGTCAATGCTATGGAAGTACATGTCGGATCCATCCCATGAATTCAGGAAGACCTGACCTATGAAGAAAGACCTGTTCAAATTCTGACACGCAAAGATAAAGTTTTAAGGAATAAAACAATCCCATTAGTCAAAGTGCTATAGAAAAATTACAACATTAAAGAGGCTACATGGGAACGCAAAGACGAAATTAGAAATTTGTACCCCCATTTGTTTTAAATTTTCGAGGACGAAAATTCTACAAGGAGGAGTGAATGTGATAACCGGGAATTTTAGACTCTCGGAGTAGATTAAAATTGTATGTATATATTAATTTTAATGAATAAAATATGTAAAAGTTGTGTTTTAATACTGTTGAGAATATAGTAAAAATGTTCTAGCAGTGTTAAAGTGAGTGAGTTCGGAGATAGAAAATTTTACAGCACATAATTAGGTGAGGCGGTTCGAAATCAGAGCCAAAAATCCTTGAGAATGCATCGAAATGCACTAAAATGTTAGAAATTTACGGTAGAAAATTGTGACCAAACGAAAACAAAATAAAACAAACCAATCGCACCGGAGGCGCCCGGAACCCACCAACACGATTTCGGTAAAGTTCCGTTTGGATCAGCTTTTGGTCAAAATTTGACCACGAATTAATTAGTAAATTAATATAAATAGTAGGATGATATCATCATGTTGATGTCATAAATCTATTTTTATTTCTTTGTTTTGGAAAGTAAGATAAAAGGTGTATGGTTAGGATTTGATCACTTTTTGATCAATGGCTAAGATCTTGCCAAAATGATAAAAAAAATTTATTAGAATTATCTAAAAGGCCATTCGGCCATGTGGAAAGGTAGAAAGAAAAAAAATTAGGATTTTGACCCAAAATTATTGCATTTTGATCCTTGAACAATTAGCAAATTGTTGGAAAAATTTGCTAAAAAACCCTTGACTTTTTACCTATAAATGGGCATCCAAAATCATTCAAAAAAATAGAAAAACTAAGCCAAACTCTTGCTCTTTTTCAGCCAAAAATCTGTGGCCTTTCCCCCCTATGAAGCCAAAATTTTGTTTTAAATTTCACACCAAACTTAGCTTTCATTGCATTTTTAACATTAAGCCATCAACTAATTAAGGTAAGCTTCGAAATTGAAGCATTTCTCTTTGATTTTCTTAGTGAAAATCCATGGGTTTGTAGGGTGGAAAAACAATGAAAATTTGTTGTTTTGTTGATGATATGATTTGTTTGATGTTGTAGAATTTAATGCATGATTTAGGGTTTAGAATAAGTAAAAATTTTGCATGTTTCCATAAGAAATCCATGGCATTAGTGGTGTGAAAAATGATTGGGAATTGATGACTTGGATTAGTGTTTATGTTCATTTAATTTTATGTTGAATCAAGCATGAATTAGAATCAAGAAATAAGAAAATTTTGATGAATTTTCATGCTAAAATCCATGGGTTATGAACACTTGAAAATGGGAAATTTTAGTGTTGAATGAGAATATGGAATGATGATAAAAACCCTAGGAAAGAAAGTAAGATTTTCTATGTGATTTGCATAAAAATTCCGTGGCTAATGCTAGGGTTGGAATGAAAATTTTGTTTGGTTTTGATGTTGATTTACACATTAGAAAACCTATGAGTGATATGTGATATTTGAAATGTTGTGATGAAAAACTTTAGTGATGATTAACATGATAAACGAAGGCTAGTTTTGGAAAGAAGTGATGTTGTGTGTTGATTCTTGAATATTGATTAATGTGGAAAATTTTTATACAAAGTTTGGAAACTTTGTATAAAATAGGCCTCTGGTTTAGTACGTGGCAGGTACAAAGATTATGAGACGTACCTAACGGTAGGGAAACCTTCAAATATAAGCGGAAATGCTATCAAAATTTTTAAAATGGCATTAGGCCATTTTGGGGAATGAGGGGTAAAAATATTAGACTTGGGAAGGAAACCGGGACCCCTCAAAGGATTAGGATTGAAAATGGAAAGCCAACCTAAAAGGAATAGTAAACCAACCCTTAATGTATAAAATGCCTAAAACGGGAAAAAATTTCATGTCAGGGGTATTTTGGGAATCGAGGAAAAATATTAGGTCGGGATAGGAAACCCGAGCCTCTTGAGGACCGAGGGTTGGGGACGAGATAAAAAGTGTTTCAGGAGTAGTTAAATGGCCATTTGAGACTCCAAAATGCTCAAAAAATGAGAAACGACTCTAGGTGATGGATGAGTAGTAACTGAGGGTCAGAAAATGAACAATTAGGGCTTTTAGCACCAAAAAGCTATAAAATGATACAAAAGCCTAGGGAATGTAATTTTAAGATAATTGGGCTTAGAAAATTTGAGAAAAACTATAGAATGGAATAATTACGGTCTCGAGACCTGATAGGGGCAAAATGGTCATTTTGACCCAAAAAATTTTTCGAAAGGCTCGGAAAGGTCCGTAAAGGATATAAAATAACTTAAATAAAATTCTAAAATCCAAAATGGAGATTTTAAAGTTAAAAATCTAGAGTTTAAATAGTACACGGGCATGTACAGTGAAACATGGCTGTGTAAAATAAAACCGAGAGGTGCACGGTTAGAGACACGGGCATGTTGCAGACCGTGTACCATATAATGAATTGAAATCCTTTGTAAAAATTTATCACAAAGTAAATATATTTAAAGTGCTAATTAATAGAGAAAATTAACAGATAATATTATGTCTGTAGGAAGTCAAATTAGAGATAGAACTGCGGAGGAGTTCTGGAAGTAGACATTAGCATAGTATTAGTACGTTCAAGCATTTTCATGTCTGCAACATGAAATACTGTGTTATTTTATTATGTACTAGATGTACACTAGATATAAAGTCCTATGGACATTTGGGAATTAGTTACTGTAATATATCCCATATAATGAGAAAAGAGAATAAGTAAGGCCTACGGGCAATGGAGGATAGTGACTTTGAGGTGACGATTAATGTCACTTGGTCACAACTATACTTGAAAGATGGTTATAAAAACCATTAAGGCGTATCGTCCCTCTAACATATTGATGGAGGTCTCTCAGGTCCTACGGGGATATAAGGGTTGTGGAGGTCGAATCTCTTGGGTCGCTCCCTAGGCCCTCCCAGTCAGCGCTCAAGATTAATAACAGTATTACCATAAAAAGAGCTCTATACTAGAAAGTAAGTAGAGAATGAACCATCAATAATATGATGAAAACCATAATTGAGCATAATCGAAGAGTATACTAAGTATAGTGATTTCGGTTAGGATGTGTGAATAGTATCCAGTTGAAGTAATATGAATAGTAACCAGTTATGGTAACAGTTACTATTCATCGGTCAAAGGTCAAAGTCACTATTTATTGTGAGTAATACTATTCACTATTCATAGGAGATTGAGTTTTCAATGTTTTTGAATCCGTACGATTCTTACTAAGTATGTTTGAACTTACTAAGCCTGTTAGTTCACCAGTTTGTTCACGTTGCAAGTAAGAAACCTATCCAATAGATATATGGATGGTGGCAGGATGTGCGCGTGTCAAGGGATAGGAAATTCACCGTGGACTTGGTCCTGCCATAAGCTTTCTGCTAAGCTTTCAAAGTTAGTGAATTGAAGAAATTGTGAAAAAAAAAATATGCAGTATAAATATTTTTTATATTATACATTATGTTGTACTTAAAAAGGACAACTAGAAATTAGTGTTGTATTTTACCTGGTTTTTATATTTAGCTTTCTTTTGGTGAAAGTATGTATTAAAAAGAAAAAAAATTTATGGGCAAAATTTTCGGGCCCTGAGAAATGAAAGTATTAGAAAAAGAGTTTTTAAATTGACAACCTAGATTCGGCACACGAGCTGTCTTGATCGGCAATAGAGTCAGTTCATGACAGTTGCGGGTGATCGGAATCGAGAGTGTCACAGTTTTGCCTAATGCAAGGGATGTGTTGGCCACCTTTTTGATTAAAATATGCAATAGTATCCATCACATAGCAAACAACCATTAAACAATTGGCCCCCTTTGTGTGTGTGCAGCCCCTTAGTTTTGGAGGGCTGAAAATGGTAGAAAATTATTCCCCCATTAGGCAAAATTTTAACTTAATTAAATGAGCTTAAGTTTGATTAAGTTTGGTTAGATTTGCCTATAAACGGGCATGCTTGACCTAAGGTGGCACTTTCCTTCTTTTGCACCTTAAAACACAACCACTTCTCCCCTTCTTCCTTAGATGCAGCAGAACCCATACCCAGCCCCAAAACTAACTATTTTTCCAGCCAAGAACCTAACCAAAGTTCACCAAAAATCAACTCCTTTCAAGCTTATGTTCGGAGGTTTCCATCGAAGCCATTTCAAGGTTATGTTTTGGTAAGATTCTAGAACCAATCTTTGTGGTTTGTTAATTTCTTTGGCTTGATAATAAAAAGGAAATTTTTGTGTGTCCATTCTAGCAAAGGCTGACCCTATTTCCCCTTGGTCCACATAGTAAGTTTTGGTCACCCAAGCCTTGATTCGGTTTGTGCTTGGTCCATAGCACACTAGGTAAAGCTAAAAACCCCCTTTTTATAGTTTAGTGATTTTTTAAGTTTTGACCAAGGAAATTTATGTGTGTTTATTTGTGCAATGGGTTGTAATAAGTTTATTCTGAGCCCTTAGCATTTTATTTTTAAGTTTATGTGGTTGTGTGATTTTGGTTTAAGTTTTTAGGGTAATGGATACGAAAAGGGACGTTTTTAGGGTTGGCTGGATACCACCTGTCCCCAGTTTTTAGGCCACGATTTTAGCCATTTTTGACCATGTTAGATTTCGATTTTAGGATTTGGTAAAACATAAAGTCTTAAGAAATTTTCGTTACAGTCGTTTTTGTCTCAAATAGCTTTTGGCCAAAAATGACTATAAGATAGACTTTTCAGGCAGTTTTTAACTGGAGCTTAAAACTGGGACCAAAATCCTAAGCACAGGAATAGTCTCAGGTTTTATTAAAAATGACTAATTTATAGTCTGAATCAGATCTCAAACTCAACATGAAAGTTGTAGATCTCGTTAAAATCTTAAAAATAACTTGCATGAGTTTTAAAAATTTGGCAGTTTTGAGCCCCAAACAGAGCCGTTTTTAAATAAGCGTAAAACTGGGATTTTTCCAAAACTAGACACAAAGTTAGCCACGGGTTTGATAAGTTTAGGACCCGTTAGAGTTTGATTTAAGCTCCAAGATGAACACGAGATTGTTCATCTCATCGAGGACTAAAAGTTTGATATTTGCCAAATTTACAAATTGAGTCGTTTCAAACAAGTTTTAAAACAGTGTTGGTAAAACAGTTAAAAAACCACTTTTTAAAATGAACACTAAAATGTGTTCTTCCTTTTTTTAAAATGAAAATGTGATTTAATAAAACGCCCCCACCTTCCAACGGGGTGATACGGGGATGGTTTCAAAGAATATAAACTTTCCTAAAAAATTTTGTAAGACTTCCAAAACAATTTTTAAAATAAATAAAATAGTAGAGGTAGCCTGGCAGGCTACTACACACAAATAAGCAAAGTAACTCGGTAGGCTACATAGTCAATGACGTGCGAGGTAATCGGTCGGTTGACTGGCCAGTAAACTAGTCAAGGGCTACGTTTGAATGAGATGGTGAAGAATGGTGATTAATCTGTCAAGTAGACAAATTGATCAAGCACAAATAGACATTAGATACCAAATTCCCAAGGTAGAGCAGTAAGGTACCGATGGGCCTCGGTATCATACAACAATATAAGCTATAGTTACCAATGGTAGTAGTGACCTAAGAACGACGTTAATTAATTTATTGGGAAATAAATTAATTAGCCACGATTAAACGATCAAACCTACTAAAGAGAGAGCAAGTTATGTACCAATGGCAATCGGTACAATACGTTAGTATCTACTTTAGTCCCTAATGGTATTAGTGACTTAGTAAGAGTATTGATGGAATACGTTATGATGGCAGGTAGTCACCTGTAACTTGATAAGGGCGAGAGTATAAGTTTGCTTGCAGATTAGGTAAGTACAACTCCGCCTACAGCGTGAGCAAAAATGAATTTTAAGTGATACTTTTACACTATGTTGAGTATGCAAACCATGCACCATTGTTGCATAGCATATTATAAGAGCATATAGTTTCACAATCGCGTAGATTGATGAAAACATTAGTCAAATGCCATACATCCCTATCGAGTAAGATTAGGGATGGCCTTGTAGTGCATATGGCCAGATTAGATAAACAACTGGGTAATTAAAAGACTTTGTGTCGTACTGGCCCCTTCCACTTGAAGAGGTTTTATTTTTAGTATTACGATCCGATGTTGATGGCTCTTAATACATAAGGGGACATATGGCCTATGAGCGTAAGGCTCATTAGGATCATGGACGTTTCCAATGATCTGCTCGTAATTCGGTACTAACACACTGGCCCTTAGCAAAGATAAGAAACAATAATGAATAATGAAGCATAATGGGTTTATGCATTGTTCACAATATGCTTTAGCTATAGTTCAGCATGCATCCAGCTTAAGTAGATAAGCATTTCATGTGACAACCGGGAAATTTCATCATTCTTGGAAAATTGGTACATAGAATGTACATGATGAATTTCATGTTTAAAATGTGAAAATATAGTGATTTTATGTGTGTACGCATGTGTGTCATACACAGTATCAAGAAATTGGTCAAGATGACCTTTTCTTGATATAAAACTGATATGTTTGGAATCAGCATACTCAAATTAGTTAATTGAGCACAAAACATAATTTTTGATCAGGAAACATGCAATATCGAGAAATTGGTCAAGATGACCTTTTCTTGATATAAAATTGATACATTTGGATTCAGAATGCTCAAATTAGCCAATTGGACACAAAAAGTAAATTTTGACCGGGAAATATGCAGTACCAAAAAACTGGTCAAGATGAAGTCGAATGAAGTTGAAACTGATAAATTTGGGTTTAGTACGCCCAAATTAGTCAGTATAGCTTATCAGAATACTCAAATTAGTTGATTGAGCACAAAGGTAATTTTTGACCGGAAATTCGTAGTACCGGAAACTGATCAAGATGACCTCAGATAAAAATAAAACTGATATATTTGGATTCAGTACGCCCAAATTAGTCAGGATAGCCCATGTTGAAATTTTGGGTGAAAAAGTATATAAAGGGCGAAAAATCAGAAATTTGTAAAAAGGCCCCTCATAATTTTCACATTCCCTCACTTTCTCCCCCACACCATCAGTGAACAGTAACCGACCATTGAAAACGGTGTCCGTTTTCGACACCGCCGGTCTCATTGGAAAGCTCTCGCTGAGCTAAGTCCAACAATGTGCCGACGCGATGGAGTAGACGCCGGAGGAAGCCGCACGCGCCGCCTGAAGGTCACAGTGGTTAGAAATTTTGATCGCTCGTATCTTCACTGTCCAATCGAGCTGATTCCAGTCCCAAAAGTTTCGTGGTGAAGAGGAGAGCAAAACCCATAGCTAATTTCAACTCAACAGCCGCTGGATCGCACCGCCTGAAGCTTTGCCGACGCAGCCTTGAAATTCACCATTTCCCGTAGAGTTGAGCCATACTACTGGTACCAAAATGCTTAGAATTTCATGGGGAACAAAAGCCCCAAATCAATTTTGGGCAAAATAGTCGGGAAAACGAAGATTGAACGCCGCCGTTGCTGACAAACTTTCGGAGGTTTGATTCCGGTGATAGGGGCCTTAATTAGTGAAATTGACACCACCAATGAGTTCCTCATGTCAAGATCTACGAGATGGTGGTCGCCTTTCTCCACGCCGCCGTCGGTCAACGTCGGTCAACGGCGACCGGTGACTGAAAATTGAAGAATGACCCGTTGGCCTATTTTCGACGTTCCGGACACATCGCGGAATCAAAATTTCAAGGCAAAATTTCAAACGTAAAGAACGGTGATTCAAAGTTTGTACGGCCAAGATCAAACGAGTCTGTCGATCGTCGATTGAAGTTAACCTACCTGATGGACGTCGTTGAACGACTCCGGTAGCAATCTCAATTATTTTAAATTCCTCAAATTATTAATTGAGATGATTAAATGTTAAAAATGGACTATGTGCATGAAAAATAGTCAAATGAGAAAATGTGTAAAATGTAAAGATTTTTACATAAAAGGTTGAGTTTTTTTACGTAAAAATATAGGCTCTGGTATAGTACGTGGTAAAATAGAATTAGGTTAAATGGTTTCGAGGCGTTTCCTAAACGCCGGGAACCCAAAAATTAAGCGGAAATGCTGTCAAAATTTCGAAAACGGCACTGAAGGGTATTTTAGGAACCGAAGGGTAAAAATATAGTCGGGATGGAAACCTGAACCCTCTTGGTAACCTAGGCCTTAAAAATTAAGGATTTACGACCAAAGGTTAGAATAGTGCCACCCGCTGCTCAGTGAATAGTGATCCAAGCATTTCGGCAATTAATATTGAAAAAGCTCGAAAAGGCTTAAGAAAAGTGATTTTATGATTTTTGGGTTTAGAAAATCCAGCCTAAATAATAAAATGAAAATGATATGACTCAAAGACCTGTCAGAGGCAAAACAGTCATTTTGACCGAAAATTTCAGAGATGATAGAAAAGGATCCTAATGGACTTAGAATGGCTTAATTAAGATTCCAAGGGCCAAAATTGAGTTGTAAATCAAAGAAAAGTAAGGTTATGATGAAAAATCACATTAGGGGCAAAATGGTAATTTTGCCAAAAGTTAGCACAAAAGTGAAAAATGGGATATTAGACCCTTAAGTTTATGATCGAGAAATGAAACGTAAAATTTTTACGTTTTATTAAGTTTTATGTATGAAATAAGTATAGAAAATAACCATGATTATTTTGGTTATTGGGATCCGATACAGACGCGATGAAGAGACGCCTGCGGACCAAGGAAGCAAGAAAGGACATGCTAGCAAAGTATTTGTAAGTTCAAGCATTTATTTGTTTGCAACATGAACTGACATGTTATGTTAGATCTATGTTTAAGTGTTATATGAAGTTTATGTATGTGAGTGCTATATGCACTAAAGTGTGACTAACATAATCAACACTATAAAAATTACGTTAAGAAAAAATTGATTTATGAAACGCAAATGAAAGAAAAGAAATGAACAAAAGAAAGAATCGATTTGTGACATGCTTATGAAAGAGAATAAATGAAAGAAAGAAAGGAAAAGAAATGAAAGAAAGAAAGAAAAGAAATGAACGAGAGAAAGAAAGAAAAGAAAATGAAAGAAAGAAAGAAGGGATAGAAAAAGAATGAATGAATGAATGAATGAACAAACTAAAAGGCTAAAGTAAAGAAAGATAAATATAAGCAAGATAATAAGACTGAAAATGTAAGGTTAGCATACCGGCCTCCCTAGTGTTAGGTTTTCAGGTCTATAGCCTCCACACAAAACGTGGTGCTACCTAAAAGGGCGATAGTTGGCTGACCCTACCCCAAAAGGCACGGTAGTTACAATCCATCTATAAAACATGGTGGATTAAGATGACCGTGAGGTTGATTGGTGGGTAACTCACCCGTTCCCCTACTAGTCTGCATGCACTAAGTACGTCCAACCACAGGCCCACAAGAGAAAGTGAAAGAAAGAAAATGAAAGAAAAGATTAGTAAAGATCAGTGAAAGAAAAGAAAAGAAAAGAAAAGAATGTAAAGCAAAGTAAAGCAAAGGAAAATTAAGAAAAGAAAACAATAGAACGATATGATATAAAAGAAAGAACGAACAATAAAAATGAGAGTTATGTGAGAAAAGAAAAGAAAAGAATGACATGAAAGAAAGAAAGAACAAAAGAATAATGAAAATAAATGAATAAAAAGTACACAAGTATAATGAGACTAACATGCATGTATATGTTATGACATGTATAAATTGATGTGCATAAGTCAGTTTTAAGAATATTAAGTATATTTGTGATGTTTAAGCATACATTATGTATGCTATGTTTAACTTGATATGTGTATACAATGTTTTGTATGATGTTAAGTATGTTATGCTTAAGATGTTAAGCATACATTGTGTATGCTATATTTAAATTATGTTGTGTTAAAGAGTATGGAAGTTTGTTCTCAATGTTAGAATATGTTAAGTGTGAAGTCGAAAGTAATGTATGATATATGTTATGTTAATGTTCTGATGCCACAGTTGGTAACAGATATACTCTGTCCAAAAATGTATGAGTTATTATTTTATCATGAATGTATGTTTGAACTTACTGAGCCTATCGCTCACAAGTTTGTTTATGTTGCAGGTAAGCATCCTGCATGACGATAAGACAAGTGATGGATGACGAATGAGATTTGCATGTGCCAAGGGACTGGGCGAGGGTTATGGTACTATTATGAGTCTTCCGCTGAGCTGTTTAAAAGAGGAATGAAAAGAATATTGAAATGATGTTTTATGATGTATATCAAGTTACGATAATGTAAAATATTTACTTCAGTAAATGTTTTACCACGATACCATTTGCAAGTTTTAAGTTTAAAAAAAAAATTTATTTCCAGTTTCTTGTTAAAATGGAAAGTTAAAATGAATATGTTAAAGAAATTATGTTAAAACTAAGATACCAACCGTCACAGGTGGTATCAGAATAAGTTAAAAGTAAGTTGCTGACGACTCAATGAGGTGACAGTCTATCATAGTAGACTCTAAGGCTCAACTATGCTAGTACTATTAGCCTCCATGAAGGGCGGGCCGTCACATTTCAGTACATGATGTTTCTGTTATGTATCCAATTCAGTAATGTTCAGTTATGCTTTCAGTTCTGTATGATGCTTTGGTTTTGCATCTAGTATGTAGAATGATTTAGTGCCTGGTACATGTTGTGTGTACATGACATGTCTATATGTTTTAAGTATGTATTATGATTTAAACATGTTTTGTAGATGACATGTTGTACTTACTAAGCATAAAACTCACACTGTGTGTTCATGCTGTAGGTAAGCGATCTATGGCTTAGATCTCATTGGGTGATGACGGCGGTAGAGGCGGATGTGAAGGCGAGGTTGTGGATACCACTGCGAGTTTTAACTTCCGCACAGTATTGAGTAAATAGTATATTTTGAATAGTAAACAGTTGAACAGTTTTATAAGTATGTATTTAAAATTAACTCCAATTGTTTTTAGACCTTGTATTTGTAAAGTATATGTATGTGGATAGTAAAAACATACACATAAAAAAAATCCCTAAAATTATGGTAATAAGTAAGTTCAAGTAATAATTTTCAAGTAAGTTTAAGTATCAGTAATTTTAAGTGACGGTCCAAGCCACTCAGGGCACGGGATGTCACAATTTCAATGAAGTAAGGACACATATATTTTATGAATGTTTTTTAAAACGTATATTTAAAAAAAATTTCCACAAAAAAAAGGCTGATAGTTTTAAATCATGAATTTTTAAAACTATAAATGACATGAAATTTAAAGTGTAAAGCAAAACGATAGAACGTAAAGAAGTAAGTTAAAGTAAAGTAAAGCAGTCGATGGCCTGAGCAAGTCGAGTTACTGATAGCTAGAGCTCAGTAAGTATAAACATACATTCATAATATTACATATAAATATCATCTCATGTTAGTTGCATTATGCTTGTTTACTTTTCATTTTTTCGTTTTCATTGTTTTTTCTTTCTTTCATATCATGCTATTCTTTTCTTTTCTTTACTTTACTTTAGTTTCACTTGTGGGCCCCATTTGATGATCGTACTGTGATGCATTCAGACCAATGGGGGGAGGGGGAGCTACCTACCAACCTACATCATGTAGGAAAAAATCGGTAAAAATGCATCAGAGCGGCGCAGAGGAATTACAAAAATTTTTTTAAGATCGTTAAATATCTCGTGATGCCATATACAATAAACTAACAACAATAAAACTCATACCTCTAGAGGATGCCAATTGCAGGAGGAAAATGACAAGAGGCCTTCAACCAACTAGCCTTCTCTACTATTCTCTAATTCCCAGACGGTAGAGTGTGTGGGCACTCGGTTCCTCAATCGGTATGCTAGCACTGCTAGTCTTCTTTTGACCACTCAGATCTCTAAAGAACTTATTGTCACAGTTAGTTATGTAACAATAAGCCTGCTCACCTAAGAGTCTATGGTCTAAGAGAACTAGAGTGGCAGGACCCCTATTTATAGACTGGCATGAGGGAAGGTCTCCCTTAACAAATTTGGACATTTTATTTAGGTTTAGGATTCAAAATTCAAGTAGGATTCAAACAAGATTTTCCTCTCCATTATCCATATCAAAACCGATTCTTACCATGTGGAATTATCTACAAAAAATTCAAATTTCACTTGGATTGTGATTCAAAATTCGAATTCAAATTTCAAAGTTCAAATTTAAAAATTCAAACTTCAAATTCAAATTTCAAATTTAAATTTCGAATTCAAATTTCAAATTTTAAATTTCAAATTTAAATTTCAAATTCAAATGTCAAATTCGGATTTCAAATTTAAATTTCAAATTCAAATTTCAAATTCAAAATTTAAATTTCAAACTTCAAATTTCAAACTCCACATAAAGTTATATTTCAAATTTTGTCCTTGAAACTCTAATTCAAACTCAAATAAAATCATGGCAACTTTATTTAATGTTTGAATAATTGTGTACTCTATTATCCAAAAACAAAATCTGAATTCAATCGAAGTGAATCTTGTCCACCATCCTTATCTTATGTCTACACCATCCATGCATAGTCAAGTAGCCAATAAACATACATAGATCAATTTGCCATTTGTTAAGGAATTATGTGGAGCTAGTAGAGGGACCAATTGGACATATATAATCGGGCTCTCATGATTCCATATGATCATCATTCTGTACTGAACAACTCAATCATTTGATCACTAATTTTAGAGTCATACCACTATAAACTTGAAACTGAACTTCCAATTATGTACCGTATTACGAAAGCCTGTGACAAGCTATTATCCAATGACCTTGTCATGTATGCAAAACCCTCATATGATATCCATGATTAGCCTTAGGTCAAAGTCCATTCAACGTACTGCTAGGCTATCTTAAAGTTCCATTATACTACCAAATAAGAAAATGATTATTCACCATATGTGAATAAGAAGTCATCTGGCTAGCAGACAACCCAAGGCATTGTCCATTTTCAGATCCAGTATAATGCCTTTAAGAGGATAACCTTAACTCCTTATTAGAGCTATGATTCCGATATCTATAAATAAACCCTCCATCATATACAAGTCATGCACCTAATGAACCGGTCTATAAGCTTACTACCTCTGAGACGCTTTAGCCATTGGAACATCAAAGTATACAAGTCATATACATGAAGTAGTTCATCTACTTAGGATTAAGGTTATTGCATAATGAACATTAAAAGTAGATTGATCCACTCATAGCAGACTTCATAGATCAATCATGCTTTAGTCCCGATCCAACATGCCACCACTAAGCAATATATCTATGTCTTTACTCAGGAGTCTCTGCACCGGACAATCAAGACAAATTGTCCCCACCATGGCTTTAGATAATATAATAGTCTTAATATGAGTTAGATACTCGGTCTAACCCTATAGACTACAGACCTTAATTTAGAACACTTACTTTAGAACATTGTCTTCTCGCATACAAAAGTCCAGTGCATGGACTTCGTAGTAGACTTTGTAGAACATTGTCTTCTCGTATACAAAAGTCCACTCATAGCAGACTTCGTAGATCAATCACGCTTTAGTCCTGGTCCAATATATCACTACCAAGCAATATATCTATGTCTTTATTCGGGAGTCTCTGCTCTGGACAATCAAGACAAATCGTCTCCACCATGGCTTTAGATAATATAATAGTCTTAACATGAGTTAGAAGCTTGGTCTAACCCTATGGACTACGGACCTTAATTTAGACCACTTACTTTAGAACATTGTCTTCTCGCATACAAAAGTCCATTGCATGCAACATTCTAACAGTTTTAACACAAGCAGTCAGTGAGCCATATTTACTTACATTTACTTTAACATGTAAATAGAATAAGGACAAACAGCAATGTAATGAATAACCTCTATATATAATTTTATTATCTAGTTCAAAATAAATGTAATACATCAAAATATCTTTCATGCTTAGGGCATTTCCTAACACCTCACGGCCAAACTTAAATGTTAAACTTCCGCTCCCAGGACGTACCTCGTCGGATTGGAAGCCATATACATTGTTCTTGAATCAATAAACCATCAACATTCAAGCTTAAATTTTCATTCCTAATTCCATATGAAATCCACGGATTTCCCTTTGTAAACATGCATCAAATTGTGTTTTTAAGCTTGTAATTCATTATATGCCACATACAATCTTTTCGAATCATTAAACCATAGGAAATTAAACTTTACTTTCATTCATATCTTCACATAAAACCCCAAGGATTTTCTTTGAAAAACTGGTACCAAAATCTATTTTTGTGCTTTTAATTCATTCCCTAATTCATTCACATGCTAATCCAACATTTTGGAGCATAAACTAACCAAATACCAACTAGAAATTCACATCCCAATTTCCATGTCTAAGCCCACGGTTTCCACTTGAAACACTTACATAAAAATTTTGTTTCAAACTTCCAATTCATTCCTTGGTTCATTCACATGCCAACATAGGTTTTTAAAGCATAAACTAACAAAACTAAAGCTTAAAATTTCATCACACCATTGCACCAACTATCCACAGTTTTCAATTGAAAACTTTGAAGAAAGAGCTTGCAAATTTGAAGCTTACCCCACTTCGGTGCTCACTTGATGCTTAGGATGACTTTAGAACAAGTTTTTAGTGGGAAAACTTGAAAAAATTCAAGCTTGGTGGGTGATGGTGGCTCACGACAGCCATGGGCAGCAATGGAGACTAACTTGGCTACTGTTTTTTGGTTTGTTTCCAGCTTAAAAACCGTGCATAAAATAGCCCAAAAAGAAAGGGCTTGTTAGCAAAATTTTTAGGGACTAACTTGCAAACATTTTAGGTAATTTTAACTAACTTTAGGGGTTGTTTTACAATGAAACACAAACTTTTCCTAATTTTCCTTCATCATCACCGACTCTAGCATTGCCATTTTCCTAATTTTTTTTCCAAAATTCTCATGATATTTTGGCACTTTTCTAGCTTTTGAATCAAAATCTTTTTAATTCCTAGCCATTGGATAACCTAATAATTTCTACATCATTTTCATTCTCCTTTATTGCATCACCTATGTGACATCATGGTGACCTCACTTGTTTGCTTTTCGATCAAAGTTTGACCAAAAGTCAAACCGAAAGAAATTTCACTGAAATCACACTGGCGGGTTTCTGAGGCCGTCTGTGCGATCGGTTTACCTTAATTCACTTCTGTTTGGCTAAAAATCATTGTCGTAAGTATTTCATCCTTTTGTGAACCCTGGTCATCGTCTAGGATTTTTGATATTGAATTGGCACCATTTGTCCTATTTTGGTTTGGTAAAATTTTCCCTCTTAAATTCCTTCTCTTTAACATTTTTAGAATATTTTATTGTATTCTAAACAATATTAAATCATATATTTCACATTTTTAAATATGAAAATCATCATATACATACTATATACTTATTTCCAAGAACAATGAAATTTCTCAGTTGTTACACTATCAAGTTAAAGGGATACACATCCCTTTGGTGAGAAATTTTCAAAAAAGAGCGAGATAGAGAGGGTTGGCGCCCAATTCACACTTGAGAGAAGATGAAAAGAGAAGTCAAGAGGAGATTTCTATCTGACAACTACAAAGAAGACAATTATTTGAAGATTCACAACTTCAAGCAATTGGACATATCGGCTAAAGATTACACGTGAATTTGAGCATCTCATACTTAAATGTGATTTGGTAGATCCGGAGGAGCAAACCATTGTGAGATATATAGGCAATCTTAAGAAAGATATATTGGATGTAATCAAATTGCAGACCTATTGGACATTTAATGATGTTTGAAAGTTGGTCCTCACCATGGAACAACAAAAGAAAGAAGCGAGGAGATTTCCATCAAAAACCATGGGCAACCCTAGCATTACAAACAAAGGAAACCCTAGTTCATCTTCTACTTCAGTGGCAACTAGAGCATCCTTATCCAACACCAAGCAGGAGACCCGGATTCCAAAACCCGTGGTTAATCCCAACGCCACCAAGAAATGTTTCAAGTACCAAGGATTTGGGTACATTGCCTTAGAGTGTCCCAACAAATACACTATCACTATCATTAGAGATGATAGCTTGTCACAGGCTTACGTAATACGATATATAATTAGAAGTACAGTTTCAGGTTTATAGTGGTGTGACTCTGAAATTAGTGATCATATGATTTAGTTGTTCGGTAAAGAATGATGATCATATGGATTTGTGGGAGCCCGATTATATATGTCTAATTGGTCCCTCTACTAGCTCCACATAATCCTTAACGTTTGGTAAAATTGATTTGTGTATGCTATTGGCTAGTTTATTATGCATAGATGGTGTTGACATAGGATTAGGATGGTCGACAAGATTCTCTCCGGTTGGATTCAGATTTTGTTTTGGATAATAGAGTACATAATTATTCGAACTCTAAATAAAGTTGCCATGATTTTATTTGAGATTGGATTGGAGTTGTAGAAAATTATCTATGAGAACAAGAATTTGAAGTACAATTATTTTATGGATTTTGAAATTTGAAATTTGAAATTTGAAATTTGAAATTTGAATTTGAAATTTGAAATTTGAAATTCAAATTTTGAATCACAGTCCAAGTGGGATTCGAATTTCTTGTGGTAAATCCACAAGGAATGAAATTCGAATTTGATTTTGGATATAGAGAGGAAAATCTTGTTAGAATCCTACTTGAATTTTGAATCCAAATCCTAACAATAATGGATGAAAATTTTGAGGATTATCCTCATGGAATTTTTGGATTTTTTATGGATAAGGTTCAAGGAAAAATTCAAGTTTCAATCCCAGTTGAATTTGGATTCTCTCTTCCCTGATTATGGCTGAAAATTTGAGGAAGATCTCCTAAGAGATTTTCAGTTATTTTGGATAAGGATGAGATAGGATTCAAGCTTGAAAATCCTAGTGGAATTTTGATTCTTTCTTATCCAAAAGTGGCTGAAATTTTTGTTGGGATTTTCTCGTTGGATTTTTGGATTTTTTGGTTGAAAAAGGGAGATAAGATTCATGTTAACATCTTGTTTAGATTTGAATTGGATAATCCTAATGTTGGCCGAAATTTGTTGGGATTCCCTTAGATAATTTTAGATTTTATGTTGTGGATAAGGGAGAAAATCTTCTCCTAATCCAATTCAAATTCAGAGAATCACCTCATGCAAGTCTATAAATAGAGGTCCTATAACTCCAGTTCTCTCAGACCACTGACTCTTAGGTGAATAGGCTTATTGTTGCATAACTCACCGTGACAATAAGTTCTTTAGAGATCTGGGTGGTCGGAAGAAGACTAGCAGTGCTAGCATACCAATTGAGGTTCAGAGTGCCCACACACTTAGCCATTCGGGAATTGGAGAATAGTAGAGAAGGCTAGTTGGTTAAAGCCCTCCGGTCATTCTCCTCCTGCAAGATTGGCGTCCTTGAGGTATGAGTTTAAATTTTTGTTGGTTTATTATATATGGCATCATGAGATATTTAACGATCTTAAAAAGTTTTTATTGTTCCACTGCACCACTCTGATATGTTTTTAACGATTTATTTCCTACAGGTTCAAGAGTGGAAGTGGCTTTTCAGTGTCCAAGAGGAGTTTAGTTTTCTTTCTCTATAGGGAAATCATACAAAGATGAAATTTGGTGTGATATAGTGCCTATGGATGCGTGTCATCTCTTATTGGGGCGGCCTTGGTTGTTTGACAGGGAGAGTGATGCGTGATGGCTACAAGAATACTTATTCCTTTGTCAAAGATGAAAAGAAGATTACTTTGAACCCAATGAAGCCACAACCTAGTAGCAAAGAAAAGAAGGAGGATGGTCAAGTTTTCCTTATGGGTTTGCAAATTTCAGAAGCTCTATTGAATGATGAGCCCATGATGATCTTAGTTGCAAAGGAGGAAAATGATAGTTAAGCTAATCCAACCGACATCATTAAAGCACTCTTAGCCGAGTATGAAGATCTAATGCCAGAGGAGATTCCTAGCGGGTTGCCTTCTATTAGGGGAATTCAACACCGAATTGATTTAGTCTCGAGATCAACTTTATGTAAGGACTGCCTCGATCATGTACTTTAATTTTCAATTTAATGAGAAATTGAAGAATAATTTGATGCAATTCAGTGCAATTTTTAAAGTACACAGTCAGGTACACGGCCGTGTAAGTGGCCGTGTACCATTCAGACTGTGTACGTGTGTGTAGCCATGTAAAGTGTACATGGCCGTGTAGCTGAACACAATCAAATACATGGCCATGTACCGCTCGGGTTGTGAACATGGGAGAGGCTGTGTAAGTGTACATGGCCGTGTAAGAGGACGTGTACTACTCGAGTTATGAACGTGTAAAAGGCTGTGATTTGAAACAGGGTCGTGTTGAAAAACTTCAACTAGTACACGTGTGACGTTCCATACATTACCGTACCATCCAGCCAAGCTTTAACACCGACCGTGATGGCGGCAACCTCGTGGATCGTCGTCCTCTTACTTAACATACTTAACTTTCCATTTTTAACGTTCTCATTTTAAAGCGGAAGCAATTTCTATAGCAATTTTTTTTTAACTTACATATTATACCTATATCTCTATCATACTCTTATAACATATAATTCATAAATTTCTTTCTTTCAGCTTCCTTTTTGAATGCTCAGCGAAAGACTCATAGTAGTACCATACCCTCGCCCAGTCCCTTGGCACATGCAGATCCGTCTGTTGTCCATCATATTACTTTAAACTAACAGGTTACTTACCTGCAACATATGAATAACTAATGAGCTAGATGCTCAGTAAGTTCAAATATACATTCATTAACTTATAAATACTAGTAATATATATTATTACTAGAATATATGACATCACGTATAGACACATCATACACATCATATATATATATCATTGAAACATAACATAATATGTTAGCCTCTTCATGCTCATTTATTTCTTCGCTCATCGTTCTCATCATTCTATCGATCATCTCTTATTATTCTATTCTAATCTTTTCATTTCATTTCTTTTCATTCTTATCATTTCTCAACTTTCTGTTCTACACCTTCTTATCTTTTCTATCGTTTTATCATCATCTCTTAACCTTTTGTATCTTAAAAGCTAGTAATATATACACTAGCATAACATCACGTAAAAACGTGCCATTCACATCATACATGTAACATCAAATACATCACATCACATATTTTAATTCTATTATGTTCTTTTAAACTTCGTTTTATTATTTATTTATTTTTCGTTGATTTCATTATGTCATTCTTTCATGTTGTTCGTTTCTTTTCTTGTCGTTCTTTACTTTTCTTTTCTTTTTGTATCATAACCTATCATTGCTTCTCTTTCTTGTCTAACTCTTTACTTTCATATCATTTTTCATAAAATACCTATCATTTCGTTCTCATAAAACATACCCTTCCTTAATTCCTTTCATTACCGATCATCGTTGCTCTATCAATCATAACTTAACTTCCATAAAACTTTTCATAAAACATCTATTCTTTCCTTTCATATCTCATCTCTTTCTTATGCATTCTATATTAACATTCTCATTCTTACTCTTTCCATTCTTCTATCTCTCTTTCTCATATCTTTACTCTCATGAAGCTTTTATAATATGTTTCCTTCGTAACTCAATATATACATATATATTTTTTTTAAATTATTTATTAAAACATATCTTTTAACATCATCATAATATTGCTATAGCGTTACTATAGCATCATCATAAATCACATCATGACATTTGCATACAAAACATATAAATACAATAAGCTTGTTTATAGTTGTAGACGAGTATGTTTAAACTTACTTATAGCGTGCTTATCCTCTTCTTGGAATCCATCGGCGTCCTTTGTCGTGTCTGGATCGGGTTCCTACAGACAAACTTTATCCGTTAATCACATTTTGATTTATAGCTTTTATTTTATTAAAAAGCTTGATTCTGATCTTATAACCCTTAATTATAGCCTTAGGACAGCTTTTTAAACCTTAATGGCTATTTTCGAATTTTTCTCCAACTTTTTGAAAAATTACGATTTTACCCCTAACTTTTGACAAAATTACAATTTTGCTCTTGACGTGACTTTTTCATAACTTAAACCTCAATTTTGGCTTTTACAAACTTCATTACCTATTCCGTGGTCATTGGGGCTCTTTTCCCATAATTTGAGAATCTTTGGGCAAAATGACCATTTTGCCCTCTGGTGGGTCGTTTAATCATAACATTTTCAGTTTCATGGTTAGGCTGGATTTTCTAAACCCAAAATCATCTAATTAACCTTTTAAATCTTATCAGACCTTTTCCATATCAATTCTTATCATTTTGCCAATTTTCACATTCTCGGCCCTCGGGAAGTATTATTCCGACCTAAGAGTCGGTTTACTAATCGTAACTTGCCAATTTCTTTTTCCATGCCCTAATTCCTCGAGGGGGCTCGGGTTCTCTTCCCGATCATATTTTTATCCCTTGTTTCCTAAAATACCCTTATGTGGTTACCGAAATTTCGACAGCATTTCCGCTTAATTTTTGAGGTTCTAGGGTTTAGGAAACGCCTGAAAACCATCTATCCTGATCTAATTCTATCACGTACTATACCAGAGGCCTATATTTTTACGTAAAACTCAACTTTTATGTAAAAATATTCACATTTCTACACATTTTCTTTTTCATCATTTTCATCCATTTTTCTTACAATTTCACATGCCAAATTACATAATTAACACATAATCATTCCAAAATAAAAATTAAGGAACGAAGGGACAGAAATCACTACCGAAATCATCCCATCGGCGATCGAATGCACCGTTCGGTCTCATGTGCACAAACTTTGATTCACCGTTCTTCACATTTGAAATTCTATCTTGAAATTCCGATGCAACGGATATGTCCAAAACGTCAAAAATAGGCCAACGGGCCATTCTTCAATTTTTGGTCACCGGTCGCCATTGATCGACGTTGACCGGTGTTGACTCCGGTGTTGACCGGTGGCAAACGGTGACGGCGCGAACAACGGAGTGTCCACCTTGAAGATCTCGATGAGAGGAGTCCATTGGTGGTGTCAATTTCACCATTGGAGGCTCCAATCGTCGACAATCGGCCTTCAAAACTCAACCCACGGCGGCGGCATTGAATCTCTGTCGTGCCGGGGTTGTTGTCCACAATTACATTGGGGCTTTTGTTCCTCATTGTCTTCTGAGTATTTTCACACCCACGGTGTCCCTCGACTCGGCCAGAAATAGTGAGTTTCACGGCGGCGACGTCACGGCTTTGGGCGGCGTGAGCCAGCGGCCGTTGAGACGAACCACTGGCTAGATTTTGTAGTGCTCTTTAAGACGAAGCTAACGAGACTAGTTTCATCTTGATTGGACGTCGGACGGCAGAGAAATTGACGTTTGAAAATTCCGGCCACCGTGACCTTTGGGCGACGCGTGCGGGCTACTCTGGCATCCAATTCGTCGACTCGACCCACCGTTAAACTCAACTCGGCAAGAGCTTTCCGATGACACCGGTGGTGTCGAAAACGACACCGTTTCTGATATTTGGTTAGTGTTCATTTTTATGTAAGGGGGGAGGGAAGAGAAAGTTAAATGAAATTATGAGTTTGTTTTTGAAATTTCTGATTTTTTGTCCTTTATATACTTTTTTGCCCAAAATTTCAACATGGGCTATCCTGACTAATTTAGGCATCCTGAATCCAAATATATCAGTTTTATTTTCATCTGAGGTCATTTTGACCAGGTTCTGATACTGCAAATTCTCGGTCAAAAATTACCCTTGTGCTCAATTATCAAATTTGAGCTTGCTGATAGGCTATCCTGACTAATTTGGGAGTGCTGAACCCAAATTTATCAGTTTTAACTTCATTCAAGGTCATCTAGACCAGTTTTCTGATACTGCCTGTTTCTCGGTCAAAATTCACATTTTGTGTTCAATTAACTAAATTGAGCATACTGATTCTAAATATATCAGTTTTATTTCAAGAAAATGTCATTTTGACCAATTTCTTGATACTATGTGTTACACACACACATACACACATAAAATCACCACAATTTACATCTTAAATATGAAATTCATTGTGTACATTTCATGTACCGATTTTCTGAGAATAATGAAATTTCCCGGTTATCACAACACACCCGTGTCTGGTGTATACATGCCCGTGTTACCCTATACACGCCCGTGTTAGAGGCCATGTTGAAGGTCGTGTAATGAGCAGAAAGCCGTTACACAGACCCTCAAATTGCATAAAACCTAATTACTATGCAATGAGTAATTAAGTTGGAAAAATATAGTATTTTTTCTGTTGAATACACTAAACAGATACAGTACTGACCAATAGTGAACCCGGTCCACCCTATTATGTGTATGAATGAATGAGACATGCAGTGTTGGGAAACTGGTTTGGACGACCATTTCTTGACACAAGACTAGTAAACAGATCAACAGAACACTCGGGCCGAACATTTGAGCACAATAGTGAGAGATAGCCCTCGCAAGGGTACGATATCGACAAATGGTCCAAGTGACCTCTTCCACCAAGAGACTGACAAAATCAGAGTCAGAGCACTCAATCTAGTCAGTTAAGTAGAAAATAGTGGGTAATGAATAGAGAGAAACACAGTGTCAAGTTATTGGCCATGACGGCCTAAATTTGACCTAAAACTGATACACGAACTGTTAGTAGACTCGATCTGATTGATTGGGTACAAAACGAGATTTTTTAGTTTGAGGGATATGCAGTATTACGATGAGGGTCAAGACGACCTTTACTCGCCCTAAAACTGATATATATGGGCTTAGAATGCCCAAATTAGTCAATCGGGGCACTTAATGCGTTTTTCGAGGTGGGGTCACACAAATCCTAAAAACTGGTCTAAATGACCTCTGATGGACGTAAAACTGATAAAAATAGAATCAACACATCCAAATTAGTCAAGAGAGACTGTGTCTAAAATTTCACCCGGCAATGCCTCGATTTGCGTGCAAAAGGACAACATAGTGTAGACACAACCACAGTATAGGATGTCAACAGTAATTTAGACTGATAATGGGCTCTTAGATAGTAGAACACAACCAAGAATTTATAGTACCAAAATCGGATTCCAAAACCCAATTTTCGGATGAAAATTAGAACACTACCAAGAAAGGACCGAACACCGTAGTATAAAATTAGACTGCAATGAGAACCCAACACAGACAAAATTTGGCCTTAAATTTCTGTGCCCCTTAACTACAAAAGCAGCTATAATCTGCAGTACACATAGCCCAAAAGGTGGCCATTAAAATATTCTCCCTAACCATGACACACTTGAATATTTTATTCAAGGGTTTTTTGAAAAAGTAGTCAACAACAATTGTTTATTCCTCCCTCCTTCCAATGAGTAGCCCACGCCCCCTTGGTCTAAAATTGGGCAGCATATTTGTCCCAAGGGTTAGCTAATTTGGTAGACAATTAAGTAGGATTAAGCCTAAGTAGTGCACCCTTTACACAAGGGATTTGTTTCCTTTCTTTTTGGCTTCTAAAACACTTTTCATTTCTCCATCCTCTCCTAGCTGCAGCCAAACCCCTTAAGCCTCCAAACCCTCACATTTTCTAGCTTTAAATCATATAACAAACTTATCAAAAATCAAAACTCACAAGCTTGTGCTAGGAGGAATCGAATCCAAGTCGTTTTAAGGCACCAATGGTAAGTCTTCCAAAAACCGATCCTTGTAAGTTTCTGTTTTGATTTGGTTTTAAGAGAAATTTTTGGTATTTGTTCTAGCAAAATTAGATCCCATTCTCTTGGATTCTCATGACCATTTTTGGTTCCTCAAGCCTAGTTGAAACTGTGCTTGGTTCAAGGCATGAAGGTAAACTGAAAAACCTTATCTTGTGTTAGTTAGTTTTAAGTTTCGATCAAGGCTATTTATGTGTATTTATTAATGAAAATTGTTTGTAATAAGTTTATGTTGAGGTATTAGATTATCATTTTTTAAGTTCATGTGGTTGTGGCTGTGTTTACATTAATTTTTATGAATGGTTATGTGTGGATGAGAGCATGAACGTCTTAGTGGCTGGACACAAATCTGTCCTTAAGGAAAGGCCATAGATTTTGGCCATTTCGACCCCCTTAGGATCCGAAATTAGGATTTGGTATTTAGAAAATTTTGATACGGTTGTTTTTGCATCAAATAGACCTCGGCCAAAAACGAACCTAAGATAGGTTTTTAGAGTGTTTTTCACTCAGTGTCCAAAACTGGGAACAAAATCTGAACCCACAGTTTAGTCTTGGGTTTTGCTAGAAATGGATCCCTTAGAGTCTGAACCGGTTCTCGGATTCAACACAAAAGTTGTAGATCTTGTCAAGACCTTGAGAACCACTCACATGTGTCAAAAATTTGACTGTTTCGAGCCTCAAACCAAGCTGTTTTTACAAATACATAAAACTTGGATTTTTACAAAAAAACTGGGCACCAAGCCCATGGGTTTAATGAAACTAGGAGCTGTTAGAATTAGATTTAGGCTCCAAGATGGACATGAGATTTGTTCATCTTGTCGAGGATGAAAACTTTTATGTTCGACAAAATCACAAATGAAGTCATTTATACCAAGTTTCAAAACAGTTTTCAAAAGTGGTTCAAAAACCACCTTTAAAATGCAAGCTTTAAAAATATAATTTATGCACTTCTGAATAAAAATATGTTTTTAACACATTAAAATATGAACAAGGTTCTCATAAAAACGTCTCCCACCTTCCAACGGGGTGATAAGGGGGTGGTTTCAAAATAAAGAATTTTTCTAAGATTTTTACAAGCCAACCCAAACAATTTTTTTCAAAGTAAAATAGTGTGTGTAGCTCGGTAGGCTACCACACCAAACAAGCCTTAGTAGCCCGGTAGACTACTATCCTAAACAAGCCATAGTGGCCCAATGGGCCATTACACCAAACCAGCCTTGGTAGCCTGGTAGGCTACCACACCCCAACAAGCGAAGTAACCCGATCGGTTACTACACTAAGTTCATGTATAGTAACTCGATAGACTACTTAGTTACCAACACGCAAGTTAACCGGTCAGTTGACTGAGCAATAAGCTAGTCAAAGACCATGTTTCGAACAACATAGTGAGGAACGATGATTAATCTGTTAAGTAGACGATTGATCGAACATGATACAAGTTAGACACCAAATCCCCGTAATAGGCCAATAGGGTACCAACGGGTCTCGGTACCCCATAGAAATGCAAGTTATAGTCACTAGCGTTAATAATGACTCAACAAGAGTATTAATGAGAAACGTTATTGATGACAGGTTGTAGGAAAATAAATCGATAAAAACGTATCAGAGTGGCACAGCGGAACAATAAAAATTTTTAGATCGTTAAATATCTCACGATGCCATATACAATAAATCAACAACAATTAAAACTCATACCTCAAGGATGCCAATCTGCAGGAGGAGAATGACCGGAGGCTTCAACTAACTAGCCTTCTCTACTATTCTCCAATTCTTGAATGGCTGAGTGTGTGGGCACTCTGAACCTCGATCGGTATGCTAGCACTGCTAGTCTTCTTCCGACCACCCAGATCTCTAAAGAACTTTATTGTCACGATGAGCTGTGCAACAATAAGCCTGCTTACTTGAGAGTCTGTGGTCTGAGAGAACTGGAGTGGCAGGACCTCTATTTATAGACCTGCATGAGGTGATTCTCTGAATTTGAATTGGACTAGGAAAAGATATTCTCCCTTATCCATAACCATAAAAAATCTGAATTTTTTCATGGGAAAATCCCAACAATGAAATTCGGTTTTTTAAAGATAAAACCAATCCAAATCTAAACAAGATTTTAACTAGAATTTTATCTCCCTTTTTCAGCCAAAAAATCTGAAATTTCCTAGGAGATTTTTCTCCAAATATTCGGCCACATTTAGGATAAGGGAGAATCAAAATTCCACTAGGATTTTCAAGCTTGAATCTTATCTCAACCTTATCCAAAATAACCGAATTTTCCTAGGAGATTTCCTCCATAATTTCGGCCACTTTTCAGGGAAGGAGAGAATCCAAATTCAACTAGGATTGAAACTTGAATCTTCCCTTGAACCTTATCCACAAAAACCGAAATTCCATTGAGGATTATCCTCAAAATTTCGTCCATTTTTGTTAGGATTTAGATTCAAAATTCAAGTAGGATTCTAACAAGATTATCCTCTCCAAATCCAACTCAAATTTGAATTTCAAACCTTGTGGATTTTCCACAACAAATTCGAATCCCACTTTGACTGTGATTCAAAATTTGAATTTCAAATTTCAAATTCGAATTTCAAATTCGAATTTCAAATTCAAATTCCAAATTTCGAATTTAAATTTCAAATTCAAATTTCAAATTCGAATTTCAAATTCAAATTTCAAATTCAAATTTCAAATTCAAAATTCAAATTTCAAATTTCAAAATTCAAATTTCAAAATCCACAAAACGGTTGTGTTTCAAATTCTTGTTCTCATGGATAATTTTCTACAACTCCAATCCAATCTCAAATAAAATCATGGCAACTTTATTTGGAGTTCGAATAATTGTGTACTCTATTATCCAAAACAAAATTTGAATCCAACCGGAGAGAATCTTGTCTACCATCCTAATCCTGTGTCATCACCATCCATGCATAATAAACTAGCCAATAGCATACACAAACCAATTTGCCAAACGTTAAGGAATTATGTGAAGCTAGTAGAGAGACTGATTGGACATATATAATCAGGCTCCCGTGATTCCATATGATCATCATTCTGTACCGAACAACTCAATCATATGATCACTAGTTTCAGAGTCACACCACTATAAACCTGAAACTGAACTCCCAATTATATACCGTATTACGTAAGCCTGTGACGAGCTACTATCCAATGACCTTGTCATATATGCAAAACCCTCATATGATATCCATGATTAGCCTTAGGTCAAAGTCTGTTTAATCCTACTGATCAGGCTATCTTAAAGTTTCATTATACTACCGAATTAAGAAAATGATTATTCACCATATGTGAATAAGAAGTCATCCGTCCAGCAGACGACCCAAGGCCTTGTCCATTTTCACATTCAGTATAATGCCTTTAAGAGGATACCTTTAACTCCTTAGAGCTATGACTCTGATATCTGCAAAGAAACCCTTCATCGTATACAAGTCATGCACCTAACGAACCGGTTTATAAGCTTACTACCTCTGAGACGCTTTAGCCATTGGAACATCAAAGTACACAAGTCATATGCATGAAGTAGTTCATTTACTCAGGATTAAGGTTATTGCACAATGAACATCAAAAGCAGATTGATCCACTCATAGCGGACTACGTAGATCAATCACGCTTTAGTCCCGGTCTAATATCTCACCACCAAGTAACATATCTATGTCTCTACTTGAGAGTCCAGCTCCAGACAGTCAAGACAAACCGTCCCCTCCAAGGCTTTAGACAACATAATAGTCTTAACATGAGTTAGATGCTCGGTCTAACCCCATAGACTACAGACCATAGTTTAGACCGCTAACTTTAGAACATTGTCTTCTCGCATACAAAAGTCCATTGCATGCAATGTTCTAACAGTTTTAACACAAGCAGTCAGTGAGTCATATTTGCTTACATTTACTTTAACATGTAAATAAGACGAGGACAGATAGCAATGTAATGAATAACCTCTATATATATAATTTTATTATCCAGTTCAAAATGAATACATCAAAATGTCTCTAATACTTAGGGCATTTCCTAACACAAGTGGTAACCTGTGAATTGATAAAGGTGTGATTTCAAGTTGCTTGCAAATAGGTAAGTACAACTCCGCCTATGGCATGAATGAAAATGCTTTTAAATGATGTTTTACAGTATGTTAAAATATGTATGCCATGCACACGATGTTACACCTCATGTTTAAGAGTATGTAGTTTCACAATCAAGTAGATTGATGAAAAAGCAAGTTAGATGCCATACGTCCCTACCACGTAGGATTTGGGACAACTTAGAGAAGCATATGGCTAGAAAAGAAAAACAAGACGGAAAGTAGTAAGCGTGTCATATCGGCTTTTTCAACTGAAGGGGTTTTAAGTTAAAGCAGAAAGTTGAGCATCCGTTGATAGCTCTCCGGCTATTTTACCACGGGCATTACCGATGGTCTGTGCACGCACGGTATTGACACATGGGCCCTAAATAGACAAGAAAAGAAAAGAGAAGTTGAAAGCATAAATGAACATAACCGGATCATGCATTAGCTATAATTCACCATGCTTCTAGATGCATTCAGTACACAATGTTTCTGTGGTGCACATGTTATGTGAAGTTTTATAATCTTTGATATGAAATGTGATATGTGATATGTTAAAGTGATATATGTGATATATGACTGCTTATATGTTTTTAAGTATGTACTATGTTTAAACATGTATTGCGGTAAACATGTTGTACTTACTGGGTGTAAAGCTCACATAGTGTGTTTATGCTACAGGTAAGCGTCCTACGGCTTGAATCCCAATGGGCAATGGTGGCAACGGAGGCAGATGTAAGGGCAAGGTTATGGAGACACTGCAAATTTATCTTCTGCAAAATTTAAGTATCAGTATTTTGAATAGTAATGGTTCAATAGTACTTTGAATAGTAATTGTCAGACAGTATGTTTGAATAGTAAACGTTAAATGGTATTTTTAAATAGTAACTGTAAACCGTATCTTTTGAATAATAATCGTTAAATGGTATTTTTGAATAGTGATCATAAACCGTATTTTTAAATAGTAATCGTTAAATAGTATTTTTAAATAGTAATCGTTAAATAGTATTTTTGAGTAGTAATCGGTATATGTACGTATGCAGTAAATACGTGCATGTAAAATAAAAAAAATCTCTAATTTTATGATATCTAGAAAGTATAAGAAAAGTAAGTAAGTTCAGTTTTTAGTGACGGTCCGGGCCACTGAGGGCACGGGGTGTCACAGTTGGTATCAGAGCAGTTTCTTGCCACCCTACCTCACATCGTCGTATGCCTGCCTCATCTGTCCAAGTAAGTTAGATTTTGTTTTTCAAAATTTAGTATATGAGTTGACGATTAATTTATAGTAGGAGAATGGCTACACCGATTGACCATCAGCAAGTGCAAGAGGACCGAGAAGCGAGTGTAGCTTTCACTGCCATGCGACCATACACATACGACGGTAGCAACCCATACAAACTCCCTTATTGGATTCATCATATGGAGATGATCTTCGAAGGGTGCCATATTCCACCTCGTCTATAGGTGGTAATGGCCAGTAGCCGATTGGGAGGAACAGTAATGACATGGTGGAATGATTGATGTAGGACAGGGGTCCAGTGATGCAATGGGATGAATTCTGCCAAGATCTTCGCAACTCCGATGACCAACTAAGGATGCAGACGTCTAGGATGATAAGTATGAGAGGAGATATCAAGTCCTCTCTGACATTTGGGACATTTATGAGGGAGAGACCATGGTACACTACTGTCAGTGATTTTTGGACGCTATGTTGCCTAGCATTCCCTTAGACAAGCCATTTACAGAGGTAGCTGACTTGCTTTGGAGAGGGATTCCATGGTACGTGAGGGATCTCATCCACTACCCTCCGCCACATGAGAACCTGAGGCGCCTGGTCCGAGACATAGTAGACACTGAGTGAGTGGCACTCAACCCTGACCTGGCAAACGCCGCACCTCAGCTGGCTGACGAAGAGCTCATGGTCGAACCACAGCCAGTAGTACTTGAAGACAATGGAGACATGATGGAGGACCCTGAACCAGCATCTTTGTCTCCTGGACACCATATGGATGAAGACGATGACGAGGCTATCCCCAATGCCTAACCTAATGATGAGGAGGAGGAGATCCCTGATCACATCAGTGACGATGAGGGAGTAGAAATGTATAAGCCCCAAGTCATCATCGCCAGTGATGATGAAGTTGATTTTGCTTGGGGAGACGAGGATGAAGACCCCAACGGGTTTCCCCTGAGTGAAAGCGAGAATGAGGAAATGTCTGACGTAGAGTCAGGATTGTCCTCTGAGTAGTAGTAGCCCTTTTCACGGAAAAATTTTTGTTATGTAATTATGTGGAGGGAAACAGTAGCTTTCCCCATCTGACTCAACTTAATGTACTTAATGGGATCGTATTTTGGGAAGTGTGTGTCACTCCCACCAAATTTAAAATATATATATGTTTTATGAGATGTTTTATGAAAAGTAGTATCATTTTGCCCTGAGGGCCTAAATATGATTTTTCTACGAGTATGATCAAGTATGGTAAAGAGTACAGGACAGTTCTTGGCACTCAGACGATGTCCCAATACGACGCGATAGTTGTATTGAACATCATAAGAATAAGAGAAGAAAGGAAAGATATAGTATGTATATATCTATGATGCTTAAAATGAAATTGTTTAGTAAGAAGGAAAATGATATATAAATACAAATCCCAAGTACAAAATTGAGATGCTTATGTTCTCTTTTTCCGTTATGTGATAGGGTTACATAGGTGACAATGGCAAGAACAAGAGCCCAAACAAGCCAAGCTATGTGAGACGATGAACTACTGGCACGTCTCGCAACGATGTAGGAAATGATGGTAAATCAACAACGAGAGCTTAACTAGCTCAGAAAACAAATGAACCGACAATAATAAGCACCACAACCCGTGGAGGTACCAGTCCAAGCTACACCAACAGCCCCCGACGCTCCTAGAGAGCAAGCGACCCATTAACCCAAGCAATGCTAGCACCACCGGCTGTGGCTGCTCCTGCAGCAGCCAATGTTATTGTACCAGCCTATAGAGAGGGTGACTTATACGAGCGATTTAGGCACATGAAGGTGCCTGAATTTGAGGGAACTACGAACCCTATTGAAGCCGATGATTGGCTGACTGATGTTCAAGTCATTCTAGACCTCATGGGACTAACCAAAGGAGAAAAAGTTATATGCGCATCTCTAGCGCTACAGAAAGGAGCACGCCAGTGGTGGAAGACCATAGCTATCAGAAAGAACATTAAAGAAATGAACTGGGCAGACTTCATTGTCAAGTTCAGAGAAATGTACTTCAACGATGAAGCCTTAGCAGTCCAGCAGGATGAATTTAACAATTTGTGCCAAGGAAGCATGACTATCATGGAGGCCATAAGAAAATTCGAACAGCTAGCCCGACTTTGCCCCGACCTAGTGCCGACTGAGAAGGAAAGGTTTAGGAGGATGCTAAAAATGTTTCGAACAGCTATAGCCGTCCAAGTCTGCAGCAGCAGCCATGGGCTAACAACCATGGCTGAATGTGTCAGTAGAGCCATCCGAGCTGAGTATTGGCTAGCCCAAGACAAAGAGAGGAAGGTACAGATCTTCAAGGCAAGGAGAAAAGAGAAAAACCAACTGAAGCCAGCCAAGGCCAGATGGCACTCTGAAATTCAGCACAGAGGGCAGAGTACAGGAAACAACCAACACAACCGGCCATCTAACAACAACAATAAGAGGAAAGGGAATCCAGGTAATCAGGACCATCAAAGGAACTTTCCTCAGAAAAAAAAATAACCGAGGAGGAAATGGAAATCAATACCCACCTTGTCCAAAATGCGGAAGGCACCATCTAGGAGAATGCCACCAGGGCACCAGCGACTGTTACATATGTGGCAAGGAAGGCCACTTTACTAAACACTATCGCTCGAACCCGCAAAATCAGCAAGGTCAAGCCCGGCCTACTAGCGGACAGCTACATGTTGCCCAGGGAAGGATTGAAGGCCCAGTGATCAGCCAAGGCAGATTGGAAGCTTCAGAGCTACAGGGGAGGATTTATGCCTTGACTCGCGAGGATGCAAAGGCCGAAACCTCAACCGTGGTGACAAGTCAGCTTTCTGTAACAAACTCCACTGCACTAGTTTTGTTTGATTCCGGCGCTACACATTCTTTTGCATCATTAGAATTTGCTAGGATGTTAGGCAAGAACTTAAATAAGATGAACCAGACTTTTCAAATTGCCCTTCCCTCTAAGAAGTTTTGTTGTCTAGCTATTGGATGCGTTACGTACCAATAGTTATCAGCGGGCACGAGCTGAGCGTGGACCTAATTGTTATCGAGATGTGCGACTATAATGTGATTATAGGAATGGATTTCCTTGCCAAGTACCACGTCGTTATAGACTGCCAGAGACGGGAGGTGACCTTCCACCTGAGAGGACACGAAAAATTTGTCTACAAGGGCTTATCGTCGAAGCAACCAAAGACGATGATATCGGCAATGAAGGCTCACCAGCTACTATCTAGTGGATGCACTGGTTTTCTCACACACATAATCGATACGACCCAGGAAGAAAAAACCAGACCGAACAATGTACCAGTAGTGAAGGAGTTCACGGAAGTATTCCTCGAAGATCTTCCAGGACTTCCGCCGGAGCAGGAGATATCATTTGAAATCAAACTGTTACTAGGATCAGCACCCGTATCCAAGACCCCCTGCAGAATGGCCCTAGCAGAATTGAAGGAGTTTCAAACTCAGTTAAAGGAGCTGATGGACAATGGTTTCATTCGATAGAGCTGCTCACCATAAGGAGTACCAGTCTTATTTGTGAAGAAGAAAGACGAAATGTTGTGAATGTGCATAGACTACCGGGAGCTGAACAAGATCACAATCAAGAACAAGTATCCGTTGCCATGGATTGACGATTTGTTTGACCAGTTACGAGGTGCTGCCATATTTTCCAAGATCGACCTACGTTCTGGGTGCCACCAATTGCGGATCCAAGATGCAGACATCCCCAAGACGGCATTCCGAACACGATATGGACATTACGAGCTCCTCGTTATGTCATTCGGGCTGACAAACACACATGCCACTTTCATGGATCTGATGAACCGAGTATTCAAGGAGTTCCTGGATAAGTTTGTCATTGTGTTTATCGATGACATACTTGTATACTTTAAGACAAAGGAAGAGCATGTGGAGCATTTGAGAGCCATCCTACTCAAGCTTAAGGAGCATCAACTATATGCCAAATTCTCTAAGTGCGAATTTTGGCTAGAGAATGTTCATGTTCTCAGTCATGTGGTCTCCCATGATGTAATAATCGGGAAATTTTACTGTTCTCGGAATATTGTAAATTGTATGTACATGATGAATTTCATGTTTAAAATGTGAAATGAATGATTAATATTGTGTAGAACGAGATAAAATGTTCTAAAGATATTACAAATTAAGAATTCGGTGATGTAAAAGCATGCTGAATTGAGCTGGGGAAAAAGAGTGAACTGTATACCCTAGTACGTGACTCAGGGTAAGCTGAGTGCACAAAAAGATAAAATACTGATAGTAGTGATTTTAAACATGATTGCGTGTGTGTGTGTTGCACATAGTATTGAGAAGTTGGTCTAGATGACCTCTTCTTGACCTAAAATTGATATATTTAGATTCAGCATGCTCAAATTAGTCAATTGAGCATGAAAAGTAATATTTGATCCGGAGATACGCAGTATCAAGAAAGTGGTCAATATGGCATTTTCTTGATATAAAACTGATATATTTGGAATCAGAATGCTCTAATTAGTCAATTAAGCATAAAACGAAAATTTTGACCGGGAAATGTATAGTATCGGAAACTGGCCGAGATGACCTCGGATGACGACGAAACTGATATATTTGGATTCAGGACGTCCAAATTAGTCAGTATAGCCTATCAGAATGCTCAAATTAGTTAATTGAGAATAAAGGTAATTTTTGACGGGGAATTTGCAGTACCGGAAACTGGTTGAAACGATCTCGGATGAAAACGAAACTGATATATTCGGGTTCAACACGCCCAAATTAGTCAGGATAGCTCATGTTGAAAATTTAGACAAAAAGGGTATAAAAGGGTGAAATTGCAGAAAAGGCCTCATAATTTTTATTTTCTAGATTTTCTCCTCCACACCTACACCGTCGGTGAACAGTAACTGACCACCGGAAACGGTGTCTGTTTTTGACACTGCCGGTCTCGTTGGAAAGCTCTCGACGAGCTGAGTCCAACGGTGTGCTGAATCGATGTAACCGACGCCGGAGAACGCCGCACGCACTGCCCGAAGCCGCCGGTGGCCGAAAATTTCAAACGACTGTATCTCCGCCGTCCGACCTCCGATTTACACGATTCCAGTCCCAAAAGTTTCGTGGTGAAGAGGAGAACAAAACCCATAGCTCATTTCACCTCAACAGTCGCCAGATTGCGCCACCGAACATCATGCCGTCGTCACTGTGAAACTCGTCGTTTCCGGCCGAGTCGAGGGACACCGTGGGTGTCAAAATGATCAAAGTTCAATGGGAAGCAAAAGCCCTCAAACAATTTTGGGCAACAACCCCGGCACGGTGGAGATTCAACGCCACCGCCATGGGTCGTGTTTTCGAGGCCAATTGTCGACGATCGGAGCCTCCAATGGTGAAATTGACACCACCAATGGACTCTTCTCGTCGAGATCTTCAAGGTAGGCACCTCCGTTGTTCGCCCCACCGCTGTTCGCCGCCGGTCAACGCTGGAGTCAACGTGGTCAACGTCGATCAACGGTGACCCGGGGGTGAAAAAATGAAGAATGGCCCGTTGGCCTATTTTCGACGTTCTGGACACATCCACGGTATCAGAATTGCCAACTGAGGTTCCGAACATGAAGAACGGAGACAAAAAGTTTGCGTGATCGAGACCGAACGGTTCGTCCGATCACCGATGGGATGATTTCGATAGCGATTTTGTTTCCCTACATTCCTTATTTATGTATCGGAATGATTTGTATGTAATTTGTATTCAAATTGTAAAAAGAAAAGAAAAAAAAAAGAGTAAAATGAATGAAATTGCAGAAAAAGAAAATGTATGGGAAATGTGAAAATTTTTACGTAAAAAGTTGAGTTTTACGTAAAAATTAGGCCTCTGGTATAGTACGTGATAGAATAAAATAGGTTAGATGGTTTTGAGGCGTTTCCTAAACGCCGGAGACCTAGAAATTTAGCGGAAATGCTGCCGAAATTTTGAAAACGGCACTAAGGGCATTTTGGTGAAAAACGAGAGGCAAATTGTGTTCGGTAATGGAAACCGAGACCCTTCAATGAGTTAAGCTCGGAAAATGGGAAAATGAACCTTTGAGGAATAGTAAACCATCCCTCCGAGGTTGTGAAAATGTAAGAGAACGGGAAAACCAATGTCAAGGGTATTTTAGGAAACGAAAGGTAAATTTGAGGTTAGGATGAAAACTTGAGCCCACTCGGTGTTTAAGGCTTGGGATTAGCATAACAAACATTTCAGAAGTATTGAAATACCCATTTAAGGCTCCGAAACGTGAGAAAAACGAGAAACGACCCTAGGTGTCGGAATAGTACCACCTGAGGGTCGGATGACCAATAGTCGTCTATGGAACAGCAATAGATGCTGTAAAAGTGTGTAAAAGCTTAAGAAATATTATTTTATGATATTTGGGCTTAGAAAATCCTGTTAAAAATTACAGTAAGCATATAACGGTCCCGAGACCTGTCAGGGACAAAATGGTCATTTTGACCAAAAATTTCCGAAAGGCTCGGAAAGGACCGTGAATGCCTAAGGATAGTTAAAATGAAATTATAAAAGTTGAATTTGGATCTTAAACCAACAAAAAGTAGGTTTATGATTAGAAATTAAATCAGGGGCAAAATGGTAATTTTGCCAAGAGTTAGTGTAAAAATGGAAAATGGGATTTTAGATTCCTAAGACCGTTTACGGGAAATAAAACGTAGAATTTTTACGTTTTACTAAATTTTGAATATGAAATGAAGATTTAGAATAACCGTGGTTATTCCGGTTATAGGAACCCATTCCAGACGCGGCAAAGGAACGTCTGCGGAGCCGGGGAAGGAAATGCTAGCGAAAGTATCTATAAGTTCAAACATTTAATTGACTACAACATGAATAGGCTATTATGTCTAAGTGTGATATGTTTAAGGCTTGGGATTAGCATAACAAAAATTTCAGAAGTATTGAAATACCCATTTAAGGCTCCGAAACGTGAGAAAAACGAGAAACGACCCTAGGTGTCGGAATAGTACCACCTGAGGGTCGGATGACCAATAGTCGTCTATGGAACAGCAATGGATGCTGTAAAAGTGTGTAAAAGCTTAAGAAATATTATTTTATGATATTTGGGCTTAGAAAATCCTGTTAAAAATCACAGTAAGCATATAACGGTCCCGAGACCTGTCAGGGACAAAATGGTCATTTTGACCAAAAATTTCCGAAAGGCTCGGAAAGGACCGTGAATGCCAAAGGATAGTTAAAATGAAATTATAAAAGTTGAATTTGGATCTTAAACCAACAAAAAGTAGGTTTATGATTAGAAATTAAATCAGGGGCAAAATGGTAATTTTGCCAAGAGTTAGTGTAAAAATGGAAAATGGGATTTTAGATTCCTAAGACCGTTTACGGGAAATAAAACGTAGAATTTTTACGTTTTACTAAATTTTGAATATGAAATGAAGATTTAGAATAACCGTGGTTATTCCGGTTATAGGAACCCATTCCAGACGCGGCAAAGGAACGTCTGCGGAGCCGGGGAAGGAAATGCTAGCGAAAGTATCTGTAAGTTCAAACATTTAATTGACTACAACATGAATAGACTATTATGTCTAAGTGTGATATGTGTAAGTTCTAGCATTCATTTGTCTGCTCATGAATATTCTGATGTTGTTCATTATATGAATGAGTTGATCTGTTATGTCTAGGTTTATGTGCTATATGAATGTTTCATAGCGCGATGCTATGATAAATGTTTGGTAAGCTCAGATATTTACATGTCTGCCGCATGAATTATTATTTGATTGATTTAAGTAACTTTCGTACAAACTTGTAAAATCCTACGGGCAATAGGGGAGTAGTTAAACTAACTTACCTAATGAAATAAGAAATTAAAAGGTGTATAAATAATACACCATGGAGAAGTGCTAGGGCACTTTAGTGTGGTTAATTAAAAACACACATAAAGAAATAAATGTAAAGACCTATAGGCAATAAGGGTTCCACTGTGGGACGATTCATATGAATGTCGCCGGTAGGGAACTATAAGAAAGATGGTAATGAAACCACTAAGGCGTACCGCCCCTCCAACATAGTGGTGGAGGTTTTTCTCAGATCCTACGAGGATATCAGGGCTGTGGAGGCCGATGTTCTAAGGTCACTCCTTAGACATTCCCAGTCAGTGCGCTAATAATCATCGGTACTGCCATAAACAGAGCTCTAAACTAGAAATCAAATAGAGAATAAACAATCAATAAAATGATAAAAATAATAATTGAGCATAACCGAAGCTTACGCTAGAGTAATGTAAATTCGGTTAGGTTATGTGAATAGTATCCCGATAGAGTAAAGTGAATAGTAACCAGTCAGGGTAACTGTTACTATTCATCGGTCAAAGGTCAAAATTACTATTCATAGGAAATTGAGTTTTAGTGTTTTTGAATCAATATGATTCTTACTATGTATGTTTGAACTTACTGAGCCTGTTAGGTCATCAGTTTGTTCATGTTGCAGGTAAGAAACCTATCCAGTAGATTTCTGAATGGCGACAGGATGCGAGCGTGTCAAAGGGATAGGGAATCCACTGTGTATATGGTCCTGCTACAAGTTTTCCGCTGAGTATTGAAAGAAAAGACATGTATTGTAAAAAGATTTGATTTAGGTATTAATATATAAAGTATGTTTGTACTTTTAAAAAGTGACAAACATAGTTCGGTTTAATTACGTTATGTTTACAAATAAGAAAAAGTATTTAAAAAAAAAATGATTCCAAATTTCACAAAGGGGTTTAAAGGAAAGAAAAGAATTTAGGCGACCCGACGAAGTTCACGAGCTATTGTAGTCGGTTAAGGAGCTTAATTGGAATAGTTTCGGTGGACCGAGGTCGGAGGCGTCACAGGTGGTATTAGAGCGAGCTTGACCATATCCCTCTTGGCATGAGACGCAACCTGCCCGTCTATCCAAGTAAGTTAGCCTAGTTCTGAATTAGTAGTTGTTTATTTATAGGAAAATAAACGACTTAGATGAAATGAGATGACGAGATCAATGAATATGGACTCACGATTGTATAATGCTAGTGGACTACCACAATACGGCTATTCAGAGTTCGAGATAGAGAATTACCATGATTATGATCGTATAGTACTAGAGAATGAACGAAGAAGACTGCTCAGAGAAGAGATGAAGATTGCCGTCAAGTTATATAGAACTCCAATGTCAGCTGCCCACAAGGTTGGGAGTGGCAAACAGTCCTTCAGAATTTCATAGGAAGGTAAGATTGGTGTCACGCTATTGAAATGATTTTCCAGCTGTGTACCATTAATCGGGATGATGGGTCTTGTTGGCTGTTGACAATGCTTTTCAGGGAGATACTCTCGTGTGTATTGGGATTCTTGTGACCAGGAGTAGCACTTAACTGGACCAAGTTTCACCATGCCACGATTGAGTAAATCTTCTCTTGGAAAGAGTCTAACATCAGCCCCAATTCCTCAAGGGCAAACAGGGTGTCACTTCTAACGTCACTTGAGTTCCTTAGAGTTGCGAACATACGAGAATTAGTTCATCGGACTGAGAAACTGCAGTCGATGTCTGGTGACATAGTTCTAACGTATGCTGTGCGCTTCGAGGAACTGATGAATCCCCTCCAATTTGTGTGGAATTCACGACAGAACTAAATCCAAGACGAATGTAGATCCAAGAATGTCTATAGGTGAACGATCTAACCAAGGAAGAAGAGGACCCGTAAAAGTTTCCTATAGACCAGGAAAATTAGATGTATTAGGCTATATATATATCCTCTATGTTATATTAAAATGTTATGAAATGACATGTGTATGTAGTGACATGTGTGTGATGAATTGTTAGGAACTGTCAAAATGTGTTGATATAATATAATAAGTTTTGTTGTTTTGTCCTATATGAAAAGGCATAATATACGATAAATGGGCCATGTGCATTTATTGTGCTAGAAATGGTCCGGATGAAGAGAAAAAAAGATCCGACGGAATTTTCCTTTGAAAATGTAGAGTGGTACATATGTGTATATATGTATACTCAATGTAAAAGAGGTTGTTGTATATACAAGGCCTTAATATTGATATATATGTGAATGTCATGAAACTAGTTATAATAATGCCGTACGATGATATGGCATTAGGATTTTTTTTTGAATTTCGGGAAATCTTAAAAATTTTACGAAATATATGTATACATTGAAAATCTAATGATTGATTTTCAAACGATTATAGGGAAATAGAAAATATGGTGAATTCATATAGTCAAGAAGATATGAGTGAATGTCTCACCCTGTCAAAATGGGTGGAGGAATAATAAGGCCTTTTAGAGGTCTAGATGCAAGAAAACGCTGAATTAAGACGGCTTTTAGATGAGATAAAACCTAGGCAGGGTGCTAAGGAGGTTCAGCCACCACTGACCCCTGCAGTTGAATAGGTAGTACATTATCACTGTTCCTGAAAGGATACAGGAACTACGGTCAATAGTAAATTAAGAGTTATTATATAAGCGATTCCATGGAATGAAACCTCTAGAATTTGAGGGCTCTACAGATCTTTTGAAAGCAGAGGAATGATTTTCCTCTATATAGATGATTTCAGACTCCATAAACTTGATAGAGCAAGGAGAAGGTTCTGCATACGTCCTTTGTTCTGATGAAAGATGCTAAGTTCTGATAGAACATTGTCAGAATGAGAAGAGATGAGACTACGATGAACTAAAATGAATTTTTGGTTGAATTTCATTAAATATATTATGATCCTGCATCACGGAAACCGTAACGGAAAAAAAAAGAAAAAAAAAAGTTTACCGCATTAAAGCAAGGAAATGTATCAGTGAGTGAAGTGCATTAGAAATTGATCAATTGTCCAAATGATGCACTTACGTGGTAATTATGTAGAGAGAAAAGACACAAAGAATGATTGGAATGTTCTGACCAGAGATCTTTGCTTTGGTGGATAGTGGTCTAATGCCATCACCTTCAGTGACAGATTACGTCAGTTGCGTTCTGCGGGTTGAATACCAACGGGCTAGACAGAAAGAAGAAAGAGAAAAAAAACTGAGAAACCTGAAAGAGGGAAAGGACTTTGACTAAATTTTTCCTAAGTTGGAACCTAAATTGGCTAAAGCAGTAAATCTAATCAGAATGTTAGGCCAGGATAGTTTAATGCTCCAGGCCTATAGTCGTAGAGTAAAGGAAAATGCAAATTTTCCAAGAAAATGAAAACCTAACCTGGAATAATAGAAGGCAGCAAAGGAAGCTGACTAATAATATAGGATCAGATGTATCCAGTTGCGCTACAAGGGAGATGGGGCACTGGCCACAGTGTTGATTTGGCCCTAGTGCATGTTAGCAATGTGGGAAAAGAAGGTTATTATGCTAGAAACTATCCTACAAATCGGTAGAATACACAGGAAACGTTTTAACCACAGCATCAACGTCCCAAGCCCGTGTGTTATAAGCTAGATTTGAAAGATCATTGGTAGTACTGGAAAGACAAGAACACGTAACATGTGCCAATGCTCGTGTCTTGGCATACACTAAGGAGGATGCGAAAGTAGGAACGTCAAACATAACGACAGAATCGATTGTTATAAGGTTAGTTGATTGTGACGTAATCTTAGGAATGGATTTCCTAGGGAAATATCAAACTATAGTTGATTACTGGAACAGAAAGATAGTATTTCAGAAAGATAGTTAATATCAGGGCTGTGGAGGCCGATGTTCTAAGGTCGCCCCTTAGACCCTCCTAGTCAGCGCGCTAATAATCATCGGTACTGCCATAAACAGAGCTCTAAACTAGAAATCAAATAGAGAATAAACAATCAATAAAATGATAAAAATCATAATTGAGCGTAACCGAAGCTTACGCTAGAGTAATGTAAATTCGGTTAGGGTATGTGAATAGTATCCCGATAGAGTAAAGTGAATAGTAATCAGTCAGGGTAACTGTTACTATTCATCGATCAAAGGTCAAAATTACTATTCATAGGAAATTGAGTTTTAGTGTTTTTGAATCAATATGATTCTTATTATGTATGTTTGAACTTACTGAGCCTGTTAGCTCATCAGTTTGTTCATGTTGCAGGTAAGAAACCTGTCCAGTAGATTTCTGAATGGCGACAGAATGCAAGCGTGTCAAAGGGATAGGGAATCCACTGTGGATATGGTCCTGCTACAAGTTTTCCGCTGAGTGTTGAAAGAAAAGACATGTATTGTAAAAAGATTTGATTTAGGCATTAATATATAAAGTATGTTTTACTTTTAAAAAGTAACAAACATAGTTCAGTTTAATTACGTTATGTTTACAAACAAGAAAAAGTATTTAAAAAAAAAATAATTCCAAATTTCACAAAAGGGTTTAAAGGAAAGAAAAGAATTTAGGCGACCCGACGAAGTTCACGAGCTATTGTAGTCAGCTAAGGAGCTTGATTGGAATAGTTTCGGTGGACCGAGGTCGGGGGCGTCACACATGAGGGAGTGTCCGTGGACCCAGCAAAGGTGGAAGCAGTTAGCAATTGGCCGACTCTAAAAAACATAACATAAATCTGTAGCATCTTATGTCACGGCCCAAAATTTAGACACGTGACACGGCAACCAAATCATGATATCAACCCAAGATTTAAGGAAAAACATTTATTACGAAAAATGGGTCAACATCATAATTTATCTAAGCCTAATTATTTATAAAATAGCATCATAACCACATAATAAAATAAAGTAGAAAATAAATACTTTTTAATGCGGAAACCAAACACTAAATCGGTCTTCAAAAGAAATTACTAACCATAAAATATTCCCAAGCATGAAATTTAAATAACGTGAAATAAAGTCCAAACTTAAAGTCTCATTACATCAGAACGAGAAACAGAAAGAAGAAGATGGAGAAAACGGATAGCATCATCTTCGGTAGAAACGGATAGCTCAACGATTTTCGGAACTGCTACCTCCCGCACCTGGAAGTAGTCATTTCGAAATCACAAAGAAAAAGGGACGTGAGCACTGGCTCAGTAGGACAGAAACAAAGGTGGATTAAACAAGTAACATTTAAAAGTATGACATAATATTCGTTTTCAAAAATAATCAACAATTTAAGAATACATGGCATAATAATCATTCCAAAAAATAATCAACAATTTCGTGAAAACATTTTTAATACAAGTTTTATTCTGCTGAGGACTTAGCGTAGCTGCAATATACGTGCCCCAATACTAAAATAATAAATCATTAAAATAAACCATCATATTTTGAGTGAGGACTTGTCGTAGCTATAATATACGTGCCTCGAATTGAATTATCCTAGATCATCTCGTTACAGTCTAAATAGGCCATCGATAACTTTGGGACGCACGCATCATTTATAATGATCATGAACTAGAGCTCAATTATGTTCACCGGATTATTCAAAAGATGGTATTTACCAGGTTATATTATGCCATTAATCAAAACACGCTTTAAAATACACATTTATTACAAAACACTTTGCATGCGTTTATTTCATCAAAAATAGTATAATAATTTCATAAACTAAAAACAGCATGCCATCGATAAAACAGGGAAATTTAAAACACTTGACTACTCCCAGAAAAGGCTAGAAAGTCCTACCTCGATTATCGCACAAGCGTTGCGATAACGTGATCCACCAATCAAGCAAGAACGTCAAATAAATCCTATAATCACATCATATGATCAGTCTAGGTCTAGACAAAATCATCCAATCATTTTAGTGTGCCACAAAAAGATTTTAAAATGTTTAATAACATTTAGGATTTAAAATAATTTGTGAAAAACTCTAAGTTAGGATATTTCTGGTCATGGGCAGACTGACCTAGGCTGATTGTAAAATCAATATTAATTCATTTTTAATCCCAAAAATTCTAAATTTTTAATATGTTAAACTAGACATCCGTAGCTTTAATTCCATATAATTTTTATAATTTTTAGACATCGCTTGGTTACTCCACTAGGCCAAAAACCGAGGGGTTGTTTTCAGGCATAAAATCAGGGTTTCAGTTTCAGTTCAAAAACGGGCAGTTCTGTTCACCTATCTTAGAAAAATATTTTGACTAGGTCAACGGATGAGTTTGGTTCTAAAATTTTGCAGGTATCTAGGGGACATCTTGAATTTAATTTTAGGCTAAATATTTACTCGAAAATCATTTTTAAAACTCAAGTTATGGCTGACACAAGTTTACTGTTCATATGGTAATTTTCCAGATTTCCATTTTTCCTGTCCGAATTTCAATTAGCCTTAAACCAATTCAATTTTCATCCAATGATCACGAAATTTTGTGGAGAACCTTATTTATATGTCATTAACACAACCCAAGAATCAAATTGGCAAAAATCATAAAATTTGCACATGTGATAATAGGGTTTTTGAAAGGGGATCAATGAGGCAGAATTTTTAGGGTTTTAGAGAGAGAAATTCAAACCTTGTTTGTGCTGCATTATTTTTGATGCTTGGTCTCCTTTTTGGCTGAATTTGTGTGAGTGTTGGAGTCTTCAAAACAGTAGGGAAAACAATGGAGAAAGCCTATATAAATTTCGGATTTAAAATCAAAAGGAGAAGGAAGGAAGAAGTTTATTTCTCACCTTGTTTTTGTCTCAAAAATTGTTGAATCTTTGAGTTGCCTTTAGGTAGGTTTTGCTTGTTGTTTTGGTGTGTTTTGGGAGAGAAAAATTCTGAGAGGAAAGAAGGGGAGACTGGCCGAATTTTGAGAGTGAAAGGAAAGGTGAATGAGAGTTAAAAGAGGGTTTTTATACTAGGTTTTTCTTTCCCTTTCTCTTCCTTGCTTGGCCGAATATTTTGAGGGGCAAAAGGGGAAACTTTGTGTTGTTTTGAGGCTAGGGTTTTTCTCTCCTTATTTCTCCTTAAGTGACCAAAATTACCCATTAGTTTTTAAGGAAAAATAATATGAATTTTGATTGAGTTTTGACCTAGCTTTTAATTCAAATAAAATCTCCTTTATTTCCTACACTTTATGGCTGAATTTCTTCTTTATATTTAAGGGATGAAATTTGAGTTTGAATCCTCCTTGGATTTGCAGGATTTAAATTTTAATTAAAATCTCGAGTAATGGCCGAATATTTTAGGGTTTTTGAAGTTAAAATTGTTGACTTTTTGAGTGGAATTTGACTAGGAAGCCAACGTAGGGTTTCCAAAAGATTTTTAATTAATTTTTTTTTGGCACACTAATTTTATTTAAATTATATATTGACCCTTAAATAAAATTTAAGGCGTCACATCTTAGGTTTAGCGGGATACTGCCGACGCTTTGTGGAAGGATTCTCGAAGCTAGCTGCACCACTCATGACGCTAACCAAGAAGGAAAAGAAGTACGAGTGGTCTGACAAGTGCGAAAAGAGCTTTCAGGAGCTAAAAAGCCGACTCACGAGTGCTCCAATCCTGACCATACTAGATGCTGAACAAGGGAATTTTGTAATTTACAGCAACGCGTCCAAGACTGGACTAGGAGCTATGTTAATGCAAGATGGTAAGGTAGTCGCTTACACCTCACGACAACTCAAGAACCACGAAAGGAACTACCCAACGCACAACTTGGAGCTTGCAGCGGTGGTCTTAGCGCTCAAAATATGGAGACATTACCTATATGGCATCAAGTGTAAGATCTACACGGACCACCAGAGCCTCAAATACATTTTCACGCAGAAGGAGCTTAATATAAGGCAACAAAGATGGCTAGAACTGGTAAAGGATTATGACTGTGAAATCTTACACCACCCAAGAAAAGCCAATAAGGTGGCTGATGCGTTAAGCAGGATGCACTCTTCGACGCTTATGACCATCCAGGCCCTGCCGGAAGCACTGCAAAAGGAGCTACAGAGCAGCGAGATTGAGATGTTAACAGGAAGGTTGTCTGAAATGACCCTCCAGTCAATGCTCATAGAGGAAATCAAGGCCAGCCAGGACCTCGATTTGTCCTTGCACAAGCTCAAAAGGGAGGCAATGGAGGACCAGAATTCAGAGTTTCAGGTCTCTAAGGATGGCATACTCTATTTCGGAGATAGAGTGTATGTTCTAAGGGATGAAGAACTCAAGTAGTGGATCCTATCAGAAGCTCATGACACGCTGTACTCGATACATCCAGGAGCAAATAAGATGTATCAGGGCTTGAAAGGAAGTTTTTGGTGGCCAAACATGAAGAATGACATTGTCGAGTTCGTAGCAAGGTGCCTCACCTGCCAGAAAATTAAAGCAAAACATCAGCGACCAGGAGGAGAGCTGCAAAAGATTGAACTACCAGAGTGGAAATCGAAACAAATTACCATGGATTTCTTGGTCGGATTGCCTAGGACCTTAAGCGGGAACGATGCCATCTGGGTAATTGTGGATCAGCTAACGAAGTCAACTCGATTTTTAGCCATGAAGTTAAGCTACTTGGTAGAGAGGTTAGCAGAAATGTACGTCACTCAAGTAGTAAGACTGCATGGAGTACCTAAATCGATCATCTTAGATCGCGATGGATGCTTCACTTCAAGGTTTTGGCAGAGCATTCAAGCTACAATGGGAACCAAATTGAAGTTCAGCACCATTTTCCATCCTCAGACTGACAGTCAGTCTGAGAGGACTATATAAACGTTAAAAGATATGTTAAGAGCGTGTGTCTGAGACTTCAAGGGGAATTGGGATCAGAAGCTACCATTGATAGAGTTCTCGTATAATAACAGCTATCATTCCTCGATTGGGATGGCTCCGTACGAGGCACTTTATGGAAGAAGATGCCGATCTCTGATTTACTGGCACAAGACCAGAGAAAAACAGCTCACCAGCACCAACTTCATCAAGGATACAACAAAAGTTATGAAGCTTATATGAGAGATACTGGATATAGCACATAGTCGCCAGAAGAGTTATGCAGATAGATGATGAAGACCTCTCGAATTTCAAGGAGACTCAGTTTTCCTCAAGGTGGCACCCATGAAAGGGGTGATGCGTTTCGGGAAGAAAGGGAAGCTCAGTCCCAGATATATAGGGCCTTTTGAGATCCTCGAAAGGGTCGAGAATGTAGCCTACCGATTAGCGCTTCCTCCCGAACTAGCTTCCGTACACAATGTTTTCCACATCTTGATATTGAAGAAGTACGTGCCAGATAGTTCCCACATACTAAGCTAAGAGCCAGTTGAAGTACATGCAGATCTAACCTATGAAGAAAGACCCGTGTAGATTTTAACCAGGGAAAATAAGGTTTTTAGTAATAAAGTGATTCCGCTTGTTAAAGTATTATGGCAGAACCATAACCTCGAAGAAGCTATATGGGAACGGGAAGAGGATATGAAAAGAGACTTCGCGGATTTATTCTAATTTTTGAGGACAAAAATTTTGTAAGAGGGGTAGATTGTAAGGACCGCCTCGATCATGTACTTTAATTTTTAATTTAATGAGAAATTGAAGAATAATTTGATGCAATTTAGTGTAATTTTTAAAGTATACGATCAGGTACATGGCCGTGTAAGTGGCCGTGTACCACTCAGACTATGTACATGTGTGTAGCCGTGTAAAGTGTACATGGCCGTGTAGCAGAACACAGTCAAGTATACGGCCGTATACCGCTCGGGTTGTGAACACGAGAGAGGCCGTGTAAGTGTACATGGCCGTGTAGTAGAACACGGTCACGTACACGGCCGTGTACCACTCGGGTTATGAACGTGTAAAAGGCTGTGTTTTGAAACAGGGCCATGTTAAAAAACTTCAACTAGTACACGCCTGTGTTTGGTGTATACACGCCCGTGTCTAGTGTATACACGCCCGTGTTAGAGGTCGTGTTGAAGGCCGTGTAATGAGTAGAAAGCCGTTACACAGACCCTCATATTGCATGAAACCTAATTACTATGTAACGAGTAATTAAGTTGGAAAAATATAGTATTTTTCCCATTGAATAGACTAAATAGATACAGTACTATTTAAGTACTATTCATACAGTGAAAGGGGCGACCGACAGTGAACCCGGTCCACCCTATTATGTGTATGAATGAATGAGACATGCAGTGTTGGGAAACTGGTTCGGACAACCATTTCTTGACACAAGACTAGAAAACAGATCACCAGAACGCTCAGACTGAACATCTGAGCACAATAGCGAGAGATAGCCCTAGCAAGGGTATGATATCGACTAATGGTCCAGGTGACCTCTTCCACCTAGAGACTGACAAAATCAGAGTCGGAGCACTCATCCTAGTCAGTTAAGTAGAAAATGGTGGGTAATGAATAGAGCGAAACGCAGTGTCAAGTTATTAGCCAAGACGGCCTTAATTTGACCTAAAACTGATACATGAACATTTAGTAGACTCGATCTGGTTGATTAGGTACAAAACAAGATTTTATAGTTTGAGAGATACGCAGTATCAGGATTAGGGTGAAGACGACCTTCACTCGCCCTGAAATTGATATTTTTGGGCTCAGAACGCCCAAATTAGTCAATCGGACACCTGACACGTTTTTCGAGATGGGGTCACACAGATCCTAAAAACTGGTCCAGATGACCGTCAATGGATGTAAAACTGATAAAAATAAAATCAGTATGTCTAAATTAGTCAAGAGAGACTATGTCTGAAATTTCACCCGAGAACGCCTCGGTTTACGTGCGAAAGGACAACACAGTGTAGACACAACCACAGTATAGGATGTGAACAGTAATTTAGACTGATAATGGGCTCTTAGACAGTAGAAAACAACTAGGAATTTACAGTACAGAAATCGGATTCAGAAAAATAATTTTCAGATGAAAATTGGAACACTACCGAGAAAGGACCGAACACCGCAATATAAAATTAGACTGCGATTAGAGCCCAACACAGATAAAATTTGGCCTTAAATTTCCATACCCCTTAGCTACAAAAGCAGCTGTAATCTACAACACACATAGCCCAAAATGTGGCCATTAAAATAATCTCCCTAACCATGACACACTTGAATATTTTATTCAAGGGTTTTTTGAAAAAGTAGTCAACAACAATTGTTTATTCCTCCCTCCTTCCAATGAGTAGCCCACGCCCCCTTGGTCTGAAATTGGGTAGCATATTTGTCCTGAGATTTGGCTAATTTGGTAGGCAATTAAGTAGGATTAAGCCTAAGTAGTTTGATCAATTTTGCCTATAAAAGGCACCCTTTACACAAGGGATTTGTTTCCTTTCTTTTTGGCTTCCAAAACACTTTTCATTTCTCCTTTCTCTCCTAGCTGCAGCTGAACCCCAACCTCCAAACCCTCACTTTTTCAAGCTTTAAATCCTATAACAAACTTACCAAAAATCAAACCTCATAATCTTGTGCTAGGAGGATTCGAATCCAAGTCATTTTAAAGCACCAAGGGTAAGTCTTCCAAAAACTGATCCTTGTAAGTTTCTGTTTTGATTTGGTTTTAAGAGAAATTTTTAGTATTTGTTCTAGCAAAATCAGACCCCATTCTCTTGGATTCCCATGACCATTTTTGATTCCTCAAGCCTAGTTGAAACCGTGCTTGGTTCAAGGCACAAAGGTAAACCAAAAAACCTTATCTTGTGTTAGTTGGTTTTAAGTTTTGATCAAGGCCATTTATGTGTATTTATTTATGCAAATGGTTTGTAACAAGTTTATGTTGAGCCCTTAGATTATCATTTTTTAAGTTCATGTGGTTGTGGTTGTGTTTACGTTAATTTTTATGAATGAGAGCATGAACGTCTTAGTGGCTGGACACAAATCTGTCCTTAAGGAAAGGCCATGGATTTTGGCCATTTCGACCCCCTTAGGTTCTGAAATTGGGATTTGGTAAAACATAGTGTTTTTAGGAAATTTTGATACGGTCATTTTTATGTGAAATAGGCCTCGGCCAAAAACGAACCTAAGATAGGTTTTTAGAATGTTTTTCACTCGGTGTCCAAAACTGGGAACAAAATCTAAACCTAGTGTTCAGTCTCGGGTTTTGCTAGAAATAGACCTCTTAGATTCCGAACCAGTTCTCGGACTCAACATGAAAATCGTAGATCTCGTCAAGACCTTGAGAACCACCAGCGTGTGTCAAAAATTTGGCCTTTTCAAGCCTCAAACCGAGCCATTTTTACAGAGACATAAAACTGGGATTTTTACAAAAAAAACCGGACACTAAGCCCACAGGTTGAATGAAATTAGGAGCCATTAGAGTTAGATTTAGGCATCAAGATGAATAAGATTTGTTCATCTTGTCGAGGATGAAAACTTTCATGTTCGACAAAATCACAAACGAAGTCGTTTAGACCAAGTTTCGAAACAGTTTTCAAAAGTGGTTCAAAAACCACCTTTAAAATGCAAGCTTTAAAAATATAATTTATACACTTCAAAATAAAAATATGTTTTTAACACTTTAAAATATGAACAAGGTTTTCATAAAAACGTCCCCCACCTTCCAACGGGGTGATAAGGGGGCGGTTTCAAAATAAGGAATTTTTCCAAGATTTTTACAAGCCAACTCAAACAATTTTTTTCAAAGTAAAATAGTGTGTAGCCCGGTAGGCTACCACACCAAACAAGCCTTAGTAGCTCAGTAGGCTACTACCCCAAACAAGCCATAGTGGCCTGGTGGGCCATTACACCAAACCAGCCTTAGTAGCCCAGTAGGCTATTGCACCCCAACAAGCGAAGTAACCCGGTCGGTTACTACACTAAGTTCACGTATAGTAACTCGATAGACTACTTAGTTACCAATACATGAGTTAACTGGTTAGTTGACTGAGCGGTAAACCAGTCAAGGACCGTGTTTCGAACAACACAGTGAGAAATGATGATTAATCTGTCAAGTAGACGATTGATCGAACACGATACAAGTTAGACACCAAATCCCCATAATAGGCCAATAGGGTACCGACGGGTCTCGGTACCCCATGGAAACGCAAGTTATAGTTACTAACATTAATAGTGACTCAACGAGAGTATTAATGAGAAATGTTATTGATGACAGGTGGTAACCTATGAATTGATAAAGGTGTGATTTCAAGTTGCTTGCAAATAGGTAAGTACAACTTCGCCTATGGCATGAACAAAAATGCTTTTAAATGATGTTTTACAGTATGCTAAAATATGTATGCCATGCACACGATGTTGCACCTCATGTTTAAGAGCATGTAGTTTCACAATCAAGTAGATTGATAAAAAAACAAGTTAGATGCCATACGTCCCTGCCACGTAGGATTTAGGACAGCTTAGAGAAGCATACGGCTAGAAAAGATAAACAAGACGGAAAGTAGTAAGCGTGTCGTACCAGCCCTTTCAAATGAAGGGGTTTTAAGTTAAAGCAGATAGTTGAGCATCCGTTGATGGCTCTCTGGCCATTTTACCACGGGCATTACCATTGGTCTGTGCACGCACGGTACTGACTCATGGGCCCTAAATAGACAAGAAAAGAGAAGAGAAGTTGGAAGCATAAATGAACATAACTAGATCGTGCATTAGTTATAGTTCACCATGCTTCTAGATGCATTCCGTACATGATGTTTCTGTGATGCACATGTTATGTGAAGTTTTATAATCTTTGATATGATATGTGATATGTGATATGTGATATGTTAAAGTGGTATATGTGATATATGACTGCTTATATGTTTTTACGTATGTACTATGTTTAAACATGTTTTGCGGTAAACATGTTGTACTTACTGGGCATAAAGCTCACGAAGTGTGTTCATGCTGTAGGTAAGCGTCGTATGGCTTAAATCCCAATGGACGATGGTGGCGGCAGAGGCAGATGTGAGGGCAAGGTTATGGAGGCACCGCGTGTTTATCTTTCGCAAAATTTAAGTATCAGTATTTTGAATAGTAATTGTCAGACAGTATGTTTGAATAGTAACCGTTAAATGGTATTTTTGAATAGTAACCATAAATCGTATCTTTTGAATAGTAATTGTTAAATGGTATTTTTAAATAGTGACTGTAAACCATATTTTTGAATAGTAATAATTAAATAGTATTTTTAAATAGTAATCGTTAAATAGTATTTTTGAGTAGTAATCAGTATACGTACGTATACAGTAAATACGTACATGTAAAATAAAAAAAATCCATAATTTTATGATATCTAGAAAATATAAGAAAAGCAAGTAAGTTCAGTTTTTAGTGACGGTCTGGGTCACTGGGGGCACGGGGCATCACACTTTGTCTAACAAAGCAACTTATAGGCTTAACCCAAGTCAACACGAGGAGCTGCATCGTTAAGTAGAGGAATTGCTTGTAAACGAATTCATCAAAGAGAGTCTCAGCCGATGTGTGGTACCAGGCCTATTGGTTCCCAAGAAGGACGGTAGTTAGAGGATGTGTAGAGATCGTCGTGCCATCAACAAAATCACCATCAAGTATTGTAAGAACCCCCATACTCATGTAACCTAAATTCTATATAATGAGAAATTAAGGAATGAATTTGGGTTAGTTTGATACCTTTTAGTGCAAATTCTAGGAACATGGTCAGGTACACGGCCGTGTAAGAAGCCGTGTACTGATCGGACTATATAAGTGTGAGAAGCCGTGTGAAAGTACATGGCCGTGTAGTGTGACAGGTTCAGGTACACGGCCATGTAACTGGCATTGTATCGCTTAGAATTATGAACATGTTTCAGGACATGGTCGTGTTGAGCAAGCTCAACTAGTACACACCTGTGCTCGGACAATGCATGCCTGTGTTACCTTGTACACGCCCGTGTTAGAACCTACGTAGAAGGCCATGTAATAAGTAGAGGGCCGTTACACAAACTCTCAAAATGCATGAAACCTAATTACTATGTAATGAGTAATTAAGTTGAAAAATATAGTATATGTTCCAGTTGAATAGATTAGACAGGCAAGGTACTATTTAATTACTATTTATACAGTGAAAGTGGCGACTGACAGTGAGATCGGTCTACCCTATTATGTGTATAAGAGTATGAGATACGCAGTATCAGGAAACAGGTCCAGATGACCATTTCCTGACACAAGAGTGGTGAACAGATTACCAGAACACTCGGACAGAACATCTAAGCACAACAGCAATAGAAACCCTAGCAGGGGTACAATATCGAGAAAACGGTCCGGATGACTTCTTCTCGTCTAGAAACTGACAAAATCGGAGTCAGAACGCTCAGATTAGTCAGTTAGAATAGAAAGCAATGAATAGTGAATAATGAAAAACACAGTGTCAAGTTACTTGCCAAGACGGCCATAATTTGACATAAAACTGATATATCAGTAGTCAGTAGGCCCAATTTGGTCAATTAGGCACAAAACATGAATTTTTGTCTGAGAGATACGCAGTATCGGGATGAGGGTCAAGGCGACCTTTTCTCGCCCCAAAACTGATATATTTAGTCTCAGAACGCCCAAATTAGTCAATCGGGTACCTGACATATTTTTTGAGATGGGGTCACACACATCCCGAAAACTAGTCCAGACGACCTCGGATGGACATAAAACTGATAAAATTGAAATCAGCATGTCTGAATTAGTCAAGAGAGACTGCATTGAAAATTTCACGTGAAAACACCTCGTTATGCATGCACAAGTACAACACAGTGTAGACACAACCACAGTATAGGAGATGAATAGTAAACTAGTAAAGAATGGGCTCTTAGATAGTATAAATCAACTAGGACTAATCAGTACAAAAATTGGATTCAGAAAATCCAATTCCGAATGAAAACTAGAACACTGTCGAAAAAGGGTCGGATACCGAACAGTAGAAACTGGACTGCGAAGAGAACCAAATGCAGATAAATTTTAGCCTTAAAAACCATGTGCCTTGGTTGGAAACTAGCTGGTTTTGTTGCATAAACCCCCAAAAAGGTAGAAATACAATATTAGGAAGTTATGACACAATGTGACTTAAATAATATTAGATTTCTATTACCATTCCATCACTTACCATCACCAACATTTTTTAATCCTCCCCCCTTTAATGTGCACAGCTCCCATGGCCCCAAGGACTCAAATGGCTAGAATTTTGTCCCCAACTTAGCTTAAGAGTGGCTTGATTAATCAAGCTTAAAGTTGGTTAAGTTTACTTAGAGTTGTCTATAAAAGGGTGACCAAGACTTAGACTTGTGCTCTTTCTTTTTCACACCCTAAAAACACAACACTCTCTTCTCTTTCTTTCCCTTACTGCAGTCGAGTATTCCACGCCCCCAAAACCTCCATTTTTCGAGCTAAAAGCACAGCCAAAAGTTAACAAAAAATCAACTTCCACAAGCTTGTATTCGGAGAATTCAATCCAAGCCATTTCAAGTGCATCAAGGGTAAGTTTTCAAAATCCAAACCTTGTAGTTTTTGGTTATGGATTTGAGTTGATATTAAGAGAAATATTTTTGGTATTTTGCTAGCATAAGCTGACCCCATTTTCACCAAGAATCACACAGCCATTTGGCAGCTCAAGATTTCACTCAAGTTGGTGCTTGGTCCATAGCACAAGAGGTAAAACCGAAACCCCCTTTTTTGTGGTTAGTTGATTTTAAGACTTTGATCAAGGAATTTATGTGAATTTGTTTATGCATATAGGTTGTAATAAGTTTATTTTTAGCCCTTAGCTTTTGATTTTTTAAGTTATGTAGTTGTGGTTGTGGTTTACATTATTTTTACAGATGGATGTGTGCACATGTGAGCATGAATGTTTTTAGTGGTTGGACACAATCTGTCCCAAGAAAAAGGCCATAGATTTTGCCCATTTTGACCCCCTTAGGTTCCAAATTTGGGATTTGGTAAAACATGTAGTTTTAAGGAAATTTCCATATGGTTGTTTTTGCATCAAATAGCCTTTGGCCAAAAATGATACTACTACCATTTTTACAAGTGGTTTTCATTTGGTGCCCATAACTGGGACTGAAAACCTGAACCGAAAATTAGTCTCGAGTTATGTTAAAAATGGATCACTTAGTTTTCAAACCGGATCTCGGGCTCAACACAAAAGTTGTAGAATACATCAAAATCTTTAAGACGACCTATGCATGTTTTAAAAATTTGTCCGTTTCAGGCCTCAAACAGAGTCGTTTTTAAAGTAACGTAAAACTGGGACTTTTACAAAAATTGGGCACAATAGCCACAGGTTTAGTCAGATTAGGGCCCGTTCGAGTTAGATTTGAGCTCTGAGATGAACATAAGAATTGTTCATCTCATTGAGGACAAAAAATTTCATGTTCGTCAAATTTACAAACAAAAAGTCGTTTCGATCAAGTTTCAAAACAGTTTTCAAAACTGGTTCAAAAACCATCTTTAAAATGCAACATAAAAATGTGTTTTAACTTTGTTAAAATAAAAATATGGTTTTCATAAAATGTTCACCACCTTCCAACGGGGTGATAAGGGACGGTTTCAAAATAAAGAATTTTCCCAAGAATTGTATAAGGTAACCAAAACGATTTTCTTAAATAACCAAAACAGTATGGGTAGCTCGGTAGGCTACCACACCAAACAAGCCATAGTAGCCTAGTAGGCTACCACGCTGAACAACAATAGTAGCCTAGTAGGCTACCACACCCAAACAAGCAAAGTAACCCAGCTGGTTATTACACCAAGTTTACGCATAGTAACTCGGTAGGGTACCTAGTTAACAACACGTGAGGTAACCAGTCAGTTGACTAGTTGGCAACCAGTCAAGGACCATGTTTTGAACAACAAAGTGAGAAATGATGATTCATCTATCAAAAGGACAATTAATCATATACGATAGAAGGTATGCACCAAATTCCCAAAGTAGGCCAACAGGGTATCGATGGGCCTCGGTACCACATAGAAACACAAGTTACAGTCACTAACGGAAATAGTGACTTAAGAACGATATTAATTAATTTATTGGGTAATGAATTAATTAACCATGTATAGAGAAGTAAACTCTTGAGATAGAGAGTGAGTTAGTACCAATAGCAATCGTTATCAAGTGATGTTATCTGCTTTTGTCACTAGCAGTATTAGTGACTCAGTAAAGGTATTAATGAAAAACATTATTGATGACAAGTAGTAACCTGTAAGTTAACTGAGGCGAGAGTACAAGTTTGTGTGCAAACTAGGTAAGTACAATTCCGCCTACAGCATGAATAAAATGAATTTAAATGATGTCTCTTACAGTATGTTAAGTATGCATACCATGCACACGTTGTTGTACAACATACATTGGAGCATATAGTTTCACAATCACGTAGGTTGATGAACGAACAAGTTAGAGGCCCTACATCTCAATCGTGTAAGATTAGGGGATAGCCTAGTAAAGTATGTGGTATGATCAAATAAAGAATTGGGAAATATAAGAATAAGGGTGTCAGTATAACAAGCCAAGGCCCACAAAATCTAACGAGCTGAGGCTCATAATGTATAACAGGCCAAGGCCATAAAATATATCCATAACGAGCTAAGGCCCAGGATCAAGGGCATTCCTGATGATCCACATGCACTCAGTACTGACACATGGGCCCTAAGCAGACATAAGAAATAAAGAGAATAATGAAGCATAAAATGAACATAATCAGACCATGCATTATTCACAATATAATTCACTATACTTCTAGTTATAGTAGTCGTGCATTCAGTTCATGATGATATCTATTATGCATATGATGTCTCAGTATTGCATCCAATGTTATGTGATGTTTTGGTAATGTGAAATATTTCAGTGTTATATAATAGTACTTGACATGTTTATCTGGTTTTAAGTATGTATTATGTTTCAATATGTTTTGCGGATGACATGTTGTACTTACTAGCGTAAAGCTCACAAAGTGTGTTCATGTTATAGATAAGCTTCCTATGACATAAACAACTATAGGCGATGATGACGGCAGAGGCAGATGTGACGGCGAGGTTATAGATATACTGCGAGTAAATCATCCGCACAACTTGAGTAACAGTAAACAATATTTTTTGAATAGTAACAGTAAACAATATTTTTGAATAGCATATAGTAAATAGTATATTTGAATAGTAATAGTTAAACAGTATTTTTAAATAGTAACAGTAAACAGTATTTTTGAATAGTAAGGTAAATAATATTTTTGAATAATAACAGTAAATAATATTTTTGAATAGTAACAATTAAACAGTATTTTTTGAATAGTAACAGTTAAACAGTTTTTTTGAAAAGTAATAGTTAAATAGCATTATAAGTATGTGTAGGTAATTGAACTCCCAAATTTCAAACGATGTATATTTAAAGTATACATACATAAATAGTAAATATGTACACATGTAAAAAAAAATTCCTAATATTAGGGTATCTAGGTAAGTAGATTTTTAAGTAAGTATTAATGATTTGCAAGAAAGTATAAGTATCAGTACAAGTAGTAGTTTTTCAATGATGGTCCGGATCACTCAGGGCACGGAATGTCACAGTTGGTATCAGAGCGGTTTCCTACCACCTACCTTACATCACCGTACGCCTGCCTCATCTGTCCAAGTAAGTAGTTTTTATTTTACAGTATTAATATGTAAGCTAACGTAAGTTATGACATGTAACCATGGCTGCACCAGTAGAAGCTATGCCAGTAGAACCCCACCTGAGGATGAGGATTCCAAAGGACAAAATGGTTTGAATCCGTACATAGCCAAACCAAGCATCCTGGGAGGATGAATTAATGGCGCAGCTCACAGCTATGCAAGAGATGATGGAGAATCAGCAACAAGAACTTGCTTAGCTCAGGGAGCAATTAAACTAACAGCCTTAGGCACCTCAAACGATAGGAGTACCAGTCCAAGAGGCTCCAGTAGCCCCCGATACTCCTAGGGAGCAGGCAGCTCCTCCAACCTAAGTGACTCCAACACCACCAATCGTGGCTGCTCCCGTAACAACCAATGTTCTTGTGTCAACTCCTAGGGGAGGCGATCTGTATGAGCGATTCAGGCGCATAAAGGTGCCAAAATTTGAAGGAACTATGAACCCCATTGAAGCTGACGACTGGCTGATCGATATCCAGGTTATCTTGGATCTCGTAGGTTTGATGGAGAGGGAGAAAATACTGTGTTCATCCCTTGCCCTATACAAAGGGGCACGACAATGGTGGAAAAGAGTGGCCATCAGAAGAGATGTTGATGGGATGAACTAGGCAAACATCATCAAAGAGTCTGCGAAATGTATTTTAACGACGAGGCCCTAGTAGCCCAGTAGGACGAGTTTAATAATCTATGCCAGGGTAGCATGACTATTATGGAGGTAGTAAAGAAGTCTGAGTTGCTGGCCTGACTTTACCTAGACCTAATGCCGGCAGAGAACGAAAAGGTCAAAAGAATGTTAAGGATGTTCCGGACGGAGCTCGCCATCCAAATTTATAGCAGAAGCCACAGACCCACAATTGTGGCCGAATGTGTCAACTGAGCTATCCAGGCAGAATATTGGTTGGCCTAGGACAAAGAGAGAAGGGCTCAGATCTACAAAGCCCAAAGGGAGGAAAGGACTCCAAACAAGCTGGCACAAGGGAAGCAGAACCTAGAATCTCAAGAGAGAAGGCAAAACATGGGTGCCGACCAATACAGTAGGCAGTCCCATAACAATAACAAGAGGAAAGGGAATCAGGGCAACCAAGGTTCATGAAAGGACTTCCCCCAGAAGAGAAACGACTAGGGAAGAGACGACAACAAACACCCAATCTGCCCGAAATGGAGAAGGAGGTACCCATGAGAATGCTGCCAAGGAACAAGTGGCTATTTGATCTGTGGCAAGGAAGGCCACTATGCGAATGACTGTTATTCCGACCTGTAGAATCAATAGAACCTAGCTCGTCCCACAAATAATCAACTTCATGCTATCCAAACCAGAATTGAAGGCCCTTCAAATGCATAAGGTAGATTGGAAGCCCCGGATAACTAAGGCAGAATCTTTTCTTAGTCATGTATATATGTACAATGGGAAGCAGTAGCTTATCGCCACTAGGTCTAACCTAGCATGTCCTTTTGAGACTATGTACTTGGAAATGCTAACCACTCTCAATAGACTAAAGTTATGTACTTTTAAAATGATATAAAAAGTGGTGCAATTTTGCCCAAAGGCTTAGATATAATATTTTCATACATGACTAGAGTGCGACTGAAAAAGAAAGAGTCAGAAAAGATGTTGAGATCACTATAGGTAAAATCACGACCATGCAATACTAAAGAACAGCTCAGAGTAGGAACATAGATTGCTGCCAAGTAGTACCGATCTTTAGGGCTAGTTGTCCACTAAGTTTTGAGCGGCAAACAGTATTCCTACACTCCATGGGAATGTCAGGACTGATTGCGCGCTATCAAGATGATTCCCTGATCGTACACCATTAATCAGGATAACTGAATCTTATTGGCTGTTGATATCTTTTAGGAAGATACTCTCGTGTGCATTGGGATTCTTATGAACAGGATGAGCTCTTAACTAGGTCAATTTTTGCCATACCACAATTGAGCAAATCTCTGAGAGGAGTCCAGCATCAGTCCCAGTTTTTTCAAATTGGGCAAGCGAGGGAGAGAAACTATGACGTCCCCTGATTCCAACCACCCGCAACCGTCATGAATCGACTCTACGGCCGACCAAGACCGTTCATGTGCCGAATTTGACTGGTCAGTTTTAAACTATTTTGCTCATAATTCTTAAATACCAAGGCCTAAATTTTCACTCATAAAATTTTTTTCTTTAATACATACTTTTTCTTACGAATACCAACTAAGAAAGCGATGTAAAATATAATACTGGCTTTTCTATGTCTTAAATAAGTACAAAATATTATACAACATATATTTTATATATATGTACAGTATATTTTGTCTTCAACATATTTTCTTTGACTCAAAAAGCTCAGCGGAAAACTTATGGTAGGACCACGTCCACGGTGAGTTCCCTATCCCCTTAACACGCTCACATCCTACCGCCATTCAGGAATCTACTGGACAGGTTTCTTACCTGCAACATGAACAAACTGATGAGCTAATAGGCTCAATAAGTTCAAACATACATAGTAAGAATCATATTGATTCAAAAACACTAAAAACTCAATCTCTTATGAATAGACGATTCACCATGAATAGTACTATTTACAATGAATAGTAACTTTAACCTTTGATCGATGAATAGTACCAGTTACCCTAACTGGTTACTATTCATTTTACCCTAACTGGGTACTATTCACATATCCTAACCGAATTTACATTACTCTAACGTAAACTTCGGTTATGCTCAATTATGATTTTTATCATTTTGTTGATTGTTTATTCTCTATTTGATTTCTAGTTTAGAGCTATGTTTATGGTAGTACCGATGATTATTAGAGCGCTGACTGGGAGGGTCTAAGGAGCGACCTTAGAACGTCGGCCTCCACAGTCCTGATAACCCCGTAGGATTTAAACAAACCTCCACCGCTATGTTAGAGGGGCGGTACGCCTTAATGGTTTCATTACCATCTTTCAGTTTATAGTTTTGACCAAGAGATCTTATATGTCACCTCCAGGTCACTATCCTCCATTGCCCGTAGGTCTTACTTATTTTCGTTATTTGGGATATGTTATTCTAACTAATCCCCAAATGCTTATAAGATTTTATGTCTTATGCACACCTAGTACAAAATAGATCAACACAGTATTTCATGTTACAGACACGAAAATGCTTGAACTTACCAATATTGCGCTAGTGTCCACTTCCGGAACTCCTCCGTAGTTCTATCTCTATTTTGGGTTCCTACGGACATAATATTGTCTGTTAATACCCTGTTTTAATTATCACTTTAAATATACATTTTTTTCACTTAACAATTCTACACATTTAAATTTTGTTGGTGGTACACGGTCTGCAACATGCCTGTGTACCTCTCGGGTCTATTCTACACGGCCATGTTGTTTTCTTTCTTGGACGTGTAACTGTACACGGCTCGATACACGCCCGTGTTCAAGCCCGTGTACCTCTCGGGTCTATTCTACATGGCCACGTTGTTTTCTTTCTTAGCCGTGTAACTATACGCGGCTCGATACACGCTCGTGTTCAAGCCCGTGTACCTCTCGGGTTATAAAATTTTTCCTATACATGACTGTGTATCCCTCTACACGTCCGTGTTCCTCACAATTTTTAGAATTTTAACTCTAAAATCTTCATTTTGAGTTTTATAATTTTATCTATGTTATTCTAGGTCTTTTAGGGTTCTTTTTGAGCCTTTTTAGAAATTTTTGGTCAAAATGACCATTTTACCCTTAACGGGTCTCGGTTTCATAATTGTTTCATTCTATCGTTTTTTTCCAATTTTTCTGAGTCTAATTATTTTAAAATAATATTTTCTAGGTTTCTGTATCATTTTACAGCTTAATTTGTTGCCAAATCTCAACTTCTTTTTTCCCGGCCCTCGGTTACTATTCACCCGTCACCTAGGGTCGTTTTTTCATTTTTCGAGCGTTTCGGAGCCTCAAATGGCCCTTTCACTATTTATTAAATATTATTTATCCCGTCCCTGGCCCTCAGTCCTCGAGAGGCTCAGGTTTCCTATCCCGACCTACATTTTTTCTCGTTTCCCAAAATACCCCTAACATGAATTTTTTTCCTGTTTTAGGCATTTTAGTATTTTAGGGTCGGTTTACTATTCCTTTTGGGTTGGTTTTCCACTTCTAATCCTAACTTATAGAGGGGTCTCGGTTTCCTTCCCGAGTTCCAATATTTTTACCCCTCGTTTCCCGAAATGCCCTTAAGCCGATTTTAGAATTTTCTGTAGCATTTCCGCTTATATTTTAAGGTTTCTCGGCATTAGGTACACCTCAGAAGCTTTGTACCTGCCACATATTATACAAGAGGCCTATTTTATACAAATTTTCCAAACTTTGTATAAAAATTTTCCACATGATTCAACATTTTGAAATCAAACACAAACCATAACATTTTCCTTCCATTTTAGCCTCGATTTACTAATTAACCATATCTAAATAATTTTTCATCACATCACATCATTCTTAGGTTTTCTAATGTATAAAACAACATCCAAAAACCTAACAAAACATGCATTCTAACCCTAGTTATAGCCACGGATTTTATGCATAAGCACAAAGAAAATTTCATTTTCTTTCCTAGGGTTTTTATCAACATACTTCAACATTAAAAATTTTTCATTTCTTAATGTTCATGCCCACGGTTTTAGCATGAAAATTACATCAAAATTTTCTTGTTTCTTTATTCCAATTTATGCTTAATTCAACACATAATTGAATGAACATAAATACTAAATCAAAACATTAAAACTCATGCATTTTTCACACCGTTGAAGCCACAGATTTTCAAGGGAAACATGCAAAATTTTTGCTTGTTTCTCAATCCTAATTCATGCTTTAAATACAACAACATCAAACCAATCATAGAATCAACAAATCAACAATTTTTTTCGTTGTTTTTCAATGCTCCAAACCCACGGATTTTCTATGGAAAATCAAGGAAAAATGCTTCAATTTTGAAGCTTACCTTGATTAGTTGATGCCTTGAGATTGGAAATGCAATTCAAGCTAGGTTTGATGTGAAATTGAAAACAAAATTTTTGGTTTAAGGGAGGTGAAGCTCACGGTTTTGGGCTGAAGAAAAAAGGCAAGAGTTTAGTTGGTTTTTTTTCATTTTTTTGCTTAAATTTTGATGCCTATTTATAGGCAAAAACCAAGGGCTTTTTTTGTAATTTTTTCCCAACAATTTCCTAATTGTTCCAGGACTAAAAAGTAAAGATTTCGGAGCAAAACTCAAATTTTTTTCTTCTCCCTTTCCAAGTGGCCGAATGGCCTTTTAACATTTTTACAAAAAATTTTTCAATGGCTTTTTGGCATGATCTTAGCTATTGATCATAAAGTAGGCTAATCTACACCATACACCTTTCAAAATTACTTTCCAAATTTAAGTAAAATAATTTGTATTATGACATAATCAAGGTGATGTCATCAACTATTCATATTAATTCATTAATTAATTCGTGGTCGATTTTTGACTATAATCCGATCCGAACGAAACTTTATCGAAATCGCGTAGGTGAGTTCTCAGTGCCTCTAGTGTGATCTGTTTGTCTTATTTTGCTTCCGTTTGATCAAAATTCTCTACCGTAAATTTCTATTGTTTTATACATTTTAATGCACTCTCTAGGGTTTTCGGCTCTGATTTCGAATCGTCTCACCCAATTATGTCCGGTAAGATTTTTCATCCCCGAACTCACACACTTTAACACCGCCAGAACATTTTTACACTATTCACAACAGTGTTGGAATACAACTTTTTCACATTTTATTCATTAAAATTTTTATACGCATACAATTTTAACCTATTTCGAGAATCTAAAATTCCCGGTTATCACATTCACCCCTCTTTATAGAATTTTCGGCCTCTAAAATTTAGAACAAGTGGGGGTACAAGTTCTTCATTTCGTCTTCATGCTCCCATGTAGCCTCTTCAATGTTGTGATTTCTCCACAGCACTTTGACTAATGGAATTGTTTTATTCCTCAAAACTTTATCTTCGCGTGCCAGTATTTGAACAGGTCTTTCCTCATAGGTCTGATCTTCCTGAATCTGGATCGGTTCATGTTTCAGTACATGGGATGAATCCGATATGTACTTCCATAGCATCGACACGTGAAACACATTATGTACTGCTGACATTTCTGGGGGTAATGCTAATCTATAGGTGACTTTACCAATGTGTTCGATGATCTCGTATGGTCCAACATATCTTGGACTTAACTTTCCCTTCTTTTCAAACCACATTATCCCTTTCATCGGTGAAGCTCTTAGGAATACGAAATCCCCTTCATTGAACTCCAGGGATCTTCGTCTTTTGTCCGCGTTACTTTTCTGTCGGCTCTGGGCTATCGTCATCCGCTGCTGTATTTTTGTAACTACATCCACTGTTTCTTGGACGAAATCAGTCTTATGCAGTCATTTCTCTTGTAGGTCGTACCAGTGAACCGGTGATCTACACTTTCTTCCGTACAAAGCTTCATAAGGTGCCATACCTATCGAAGCTTGGTAGCTGTTGTTATATGAAAATTCTACCAATGGAAGTTTCTCATTCCAGCTCCCTGGAAAATCTATTGTACATGTACGCAACATGTCTTCGAGAGCCTGAATGGTTCACTCAGATTGCCATCTGTCTACGGATGAAATGCTGTGCTCAGTCGTACTTCTGTTCCCTTAGCCTCTTGTACACATGTCCAGAAGTTCGAAGTGAAACGTGGATCATGATCTGACACAATGGATTAAGGAACTCCATGTAGCCTGACTATGTGGTTAACATACAAACTTGCTAACCTTTCCAACGAGAAGGTCATCTTTATTGCGATGAACCTTGCCGTCTTTGTCAGCCTATCTACAATAACCCAGATGGCATCATAGCCTTCTCGGGTCTTTGGTAGTCCCATTACAAAATCCATCGTGATATGCTCCCACTTCCACTCAGGAATCTCTAACGGCTCTAGCTTCCCACCTAGATGACGATGTTCAGCCTTAACTTTTCAGCATGTCCTACACTTACTTACAAACTCTGCTATATCCTTCTTCATCCCTTTCCATCAGAATTGCAACTTCAGATCTTGGTACATCTTACTGACTCCGGGATGTATTGAGTAGGGCGTTTTATGAGCTTAGGCCATAATTTACCTTCTTAATCCTTCATTATCTAGAACCTAAGTTCTCCCCTGATGTAGGATTAATCCATCTTCAGATGCTTCCTCCTGCGGGCTTGTTAATGTCGGATCTCGCTTCTGAGCTTCTCTGATGTCTTTATACAATGTTGACTCTAGTTGTATCGCAGCTAGTTCTCCGGTTATTAGCTCCATCTCCAACATGTTGATTTTCTGTTGTAATGGCTTTGGAAATTTTTCAATCGATAGTTGCTGTGGAACCATAGATTTCCTACTTAACGTATCTGCAACGCGATTGGGCTTTCCTTGGTGATAGAGGATTTCACAATCATAATCCTTTACCAGCTCCAGCCATCGCCTTTGCCGCATATTTAGCTCCTTCTGTATGAAGAAATATTTCAGACTTTGGTGGTCTGTATAAATCTGACACTGAGCTCCATATAAATAGTGACGCCAGATCTTTAACGTGAACACTACTGCGGCAAGCTCCAGATCGTGCATGGGATAATTCTTCTCGTGGTCCTTTAATTGACGCGAGGCATAGGCAATCACCTTATCGCCTTACATCAGGACGGCTCCTAATCCTATTTTTGGAACGTCGCTGTATATCACGAACATTTCCCCTTCCGTCGGAAGTATAAGTATTGGCTCGCTCGTTAGTCATTTCTTCAGCTTTTGGAAGCTTTTCTCGCACTGTTCAGTCCATTCGTACTTCTTTTCCTTGCATGTAAGAGCTGTGATAGGAGCAGCAAGTCGTGCAAATCCTTCAACGAATCTTCTATAATAGCCTGCCAGACTTAAGAAACTTCGTATTTCCGTCACGCTCTTAGGTGTGGGCCATTCATTGATTGCCTCCACTTTCACAGGGTTCACAGCGATTCCTTCCTTGGAAACCACATGTCTGAGGAAATGTACTCTATTCAGCCAGAATTCACATTTAGAGAACTTGGCATAGAGTTGATGTTCCCTTATCGTTTGCGAAATAATTCTAAAATGCTCTTCATGCTCCTCTCGAGTCTTTGAATATATAAGAATGTCATCGATGAATACAATAATAAACTTATCTAGATATTCCTTAAAAACTCGATTCATCAGGTCCATAAAGGCTGCTAGCGCATTTGTTAAACCAAACGGCATTACCAAAAATTCGTAATGATCGTAACGAGTCTGAAATGCGGTCTTGTGGATGTCACTCTCCTTGATCTTCAGTTGATGATATCCTGATCGCAAATCAATCTTAGAGAATACGGCTGCACCTGTGAGTTGATCGAAAAGGTCATCAGTCCTAGGTAGTGGATACCTATTCTTAATAGTAACCTTGTTTAGTTCCCGATAATCAATACACATCCGGAATGAGCCATCTTTCTTCTTAACAAACAGCACTGGAACACCCCATGGGGAATAGCTCAGGGGTATGAATCCTTTGTTAAGAAGTTCCTTCAGCTATTCCTGTAATTCTTTTAACTCTGCCGGTGCCATCCGGTATGGTGCCTTTGAAATTGGTGCAGTTCCTGGCATCAACTCGATTTCGAAGGAAATTTCTCATTTAGGTGGCAGTCCTGGTAACTCCGCTGGAAAGACATCAATGAACTCCTTTACAATAGGAACGTCTTCGGGTTAAAGCTTTGGTTCCTTCGTCACGTCTAAAACACATGTTAGGTATACAGCACAATCGTTAAACATCATCCTTTTTACTACCATTGAGTTGATCATTATCTTCTTTGATGTTCGTGACGTATCAACATACTCAAATCCCTCTTCTTCGTCAGGTTGAAACCTTATCATCCGTTTTCGATAATCGATCGTACCTCGATACTTCCCTAGGAAATCCATTCCTAATATTACATCATAGTGGGCAAGCTCCATCACGATCAATTCTGCAAATAACTCCCTATTTGCCACAATTATTGGCACATGCGGTAACCAGTAATTGGACATCAGGACTTCCCCCGAGGGTAATGCAGTTTTAAATGTCATACCCATGTTGTCCTTAGGATATCCTATCCTACTAGCAAATTGGTGTGAAATGAAAGAATGCGTAGCTCCAGAGTCAAATAAAACAAACGCCAAATTATTAGCGATAGAAAGCTGACCTGTCACTACATTTGACGTTCCTGCTTCTGCCTCTTCCTTTGTGTAGACCATAATTCTTGCATCTGCTCGAGGCAAGCATTCTTGTCTTTCCTGCCTCCTCCTTCAGCTTTGACCTCTAATGCATGTGCCTGGGGACGTTGTTGTGACTGAGATGAACTTTGCACGTTTTGCCTATTTTCTGGACAGTTTTTGGCAAAGTGACCGTCCTTCCCACACTGAAAACAGGCATTTGGGGCCAGTCTACATCGACCTGAATGTCTTTTCCCACAGTTCACGCAGTCTCGAACCATAGGGCTAGCATTATTGTTTGTTCTTCTCTGCTGGTTCCTGTTCCTGGAATTATTTCCCTTTCTCTTCCCCTGGGACTGCTGGCCAGAAGTGCTTGGCTATCCAGCCTTGATAATCGAACTCTGCTTGCTACTTTGTCCAGTTTGATGTCCAGCTTGTATAGCTTTGGTCAACATCTTTTCCTTCTTCTTCGCATCCCAGACCTTTTCTCTCTCTTCCTTTTGTCGGATCAGATAATACTCTGCCCTTAGTGCACGACTAACACAATCAGATACAGTGTCAGGTGGCGTCAACCCACTGTCCACCAATGTTGAGATCTCGGGGAGAAACATCCCTAGCATCTTCTGGATTTTCTCCCCCTTAGTGGTGATAGTGTATGGGCATAGTCTAGATAACTGATCAAACTTATTGCAGACTTCTATCACTGTCATGTCCCCTTGCTTTAGCTCTGCGAACTCTCTTTGTTATGGTCGCAACAGTGCTGGATTATAATACTTCCGATTGAATTTCTCCAGAAAATCCAACCAAGACATGGTATACATGTTTCTCCTCAACTTAACCGACTCCCACAAGAACCTTGCATCCCTTTTTAGAATAAAGGACGCACACAGGATCTTCTCCAGGTCATTTAGCTCCATAAACTCTAATATCGTGTGGAGTGAAGACAACCACTCCTCAGCATCCAGAGGGTTTGTAGAGCCCTCAAACTCTGGTGGCCTCATGCGTCGAAATTTTTCATATAATGGCTCGATATTGATCCTGAGTTGTGGTTGGTATTGTACTACTTCTTCTTATGCCGCTGGCGGTACTTCTGGTTCTAGTGCGGCCATTTGTGGTGCTTGGTCTTCTTCCTGTTCCTGTCTCTGCTCCATTTGCTCAAGTCTTTGTCTTAACTCAGCATTTTCTCTCATTTGAGCTTCTATTAAGGCTTCTTGCTCGTCCACTCTTTCTGACAACACTGGACGTCCTCGCATATTCCATAGATTTCTTGGGTTCACCATCTTATCCCATTTCCAAAAATCACATAAATATCAATCATTAGGTTTTTCACAATCATATTTTTACAATATAAGTACAAATAACTTTGATCATCACATAATTTCAACATTTCACACATTGAATATGTCAAAATATATTTGTCATTTCCTTCCATTTCAAAAGTACATTAGTTTGAAGGATTTTCTCAAAATAGCCTTACAACGCTGTCATATATACACATATACAGTTATATATATACATATTTATACAACTCATATATTTCTACCACTAATCTCCTAGCTGAGGTTCCTCTGCAATTGCTAAAACTCGATTGGATCTATTTTCTCATTGTCTGTTCCGTTTTCAACCTCAGACGGTGTTGAACCTTCAGCTGGATCTGCTCCTTCTGGTTGTCTCGACGGACCTGCCTCATGATCGTTTGCCATCGGCCCAGATCCATATAGGCGGTCTAACATTGCTTCTTGTAGCAACTGTTCATGCTTCTTGCGCACCATGCGCTCTAGCATCATCTCCTCTTTTACCTTGGCTACATCGATAATGAACTCGCGTAAGGTAGCAGGGTATAAAGGGGTTACTCTCTATCGTAGGTCTAGGGTGAGTCCCTTCCAAAATATATCACAAAAGTTATCATTTGTGATGTTGGTTAGAGGACACGCCCTTACGATGCTATCTTGGAATTTAACTGCATGTGAAAATACAGTGTCACTCATCATCATCTGCTGCCTCTCTGCCTTCAGAACAGAATCTCTGACATCCACATAACTGGGCATGGTCGGTGGTAGTGATATTGTCTTATTCTCAGCAGGGCCTACCACTGGTGCAGCGCTCTTTTGTGGGAACTACTCTAGCATGACTTGGCGAAACTCGACCCAATCCATAGCTAGCAGCATCTCCTGATCACAATGTAGGAAAATAAACCGGAAAAAACGTATCAGAGTGGCGCAGCGGAACAATAAAAATTTTTAGATCGTTAAATATCTCATGATGCCATATACAATAAATCAACAACAATTAAAACTCATACCTCAAGGATGCCAATGAACAGGAGGAGAGTGACCGGAGGCTTCAACCAACTAGCCTTCTCTACTATTCTCCAATTCCCGAATGGCTGAGTGTGTGGGCACTCTGAACCTCGATCGGTATGCTAGCACTGCTAGTCTTCTTCCGACCACCCAGATCTCTAAAGAACTTTATTGTCACGATGAGCTGTGCAACAATAAGCCTGCTCACCTGAGAGTCTGTGGTCTGAGAGAACTGGAGTGGCAGGACCTCTATTTATAGACCTGCATGAGGTGATTCTCTGAATTCGAATTGGACTAGGAAAAGATTTTCTCCCTTATCCATAACCAAAAAATCTGAATTTTCCAAGGGAGAATCTCCACAATTAAATTCAGTTTTTCTAGGACAAATCCAATCCAAATCTAAACAAGATTTTAACTAGAATTTTATCTCCCTTTTCCAACCAAAAAATCCGAAATCTTTAGGAGAAAATCTTCTCCAAATTTTCGGCCACTTTTAGGATAAGGGAGAATCAAAATTCCACTAGGATTTCTCAAGCAAAATCTCATCTTAACCTTATCCAAAAATAACCGAATTTCCTAGGATTAGGGATCCAAAATTTCGGCCACTTTTGGGAGGAGAGAGAAACCAAATTCAACTAGGATTGAAGCTTGAATATTCCCTTGAATCTTATCCACAAAATCCGAAATCTTTCATGAGGATTATCCTCAAAATTTCGTCCCTTATTTGTTGGGATTTGGATTCAAAATTCAAGTAGGATTCTAACAAGATTATCCTCTCCAAATCCAACTCAAATTCGAATTTCAAACCTTGTGGATTTTTCACAACAAATTCGAATCCTACTTGGACTGTGATTCAAAATTTGAATTTCAAATTTCAAATTCAAATTTCAAATTCAAATTTCAAATTTCAAATTTCAAATTTCAAATTTAAATTTCAAATTCAAATTTCAAATTCAAATTTCAAATTCAAAATTCAAATTTCAAATTTCAAAATTCAAATTTCAAATTTCAAAATTCAAATTTCAAATTCCACAAAACGGTTGTATTTCATATTCTTGTTCTCATGGATAATTCTCTACAACTCCAATCCAATCTCAAATAAAATCATGGCAACTTTATTTGGAGTTCGAATAATTGTGTACTCTATTATCCAAAACAAAATCTGAATCCAACCGGAGAGAATCTTGTCTACCATCCTAATCCTGTGTCATCACCATCCATGCATAATAAACTAGCCAATAGCATACACAAATCAATTTGCCAAATGTTAAGGAATTATGTGGAGCTAGTAGAGGGACTGATTGGACATATATAATCGGGCTCCCGTGATTCCATATGATCATCATTCTGTACCGAACAACTCAATCATATGATCACTAATTTCAGAGTCACACCACTATAAACCTGAAACTGAACTCCCAATTATATACCGTATTACGTAAGCCTGTGACGAGCTACCATCCAATGACCTTGTCATATATGCAAAACCCTCATATGATATCCATGATCAGCCTTAGGTCAAAGTCCGTTTAATCCTACTGATCAGGCTCTGCCTGCAGCCAGGGGTGGCCGTGGCCTGCCCAAGGCTGGCCGCAGCCTGGGCGTGCAGCCTGGTGCTGCAGGCTTGGCCTGCAGCCTGGCAGGCTGCACAAGGGGCGACCGTGGGCTGCCAGCCCCTCCGGGGTTGGTGGCTGCCCACGGCGGCTGCCGCCTACGGGGGCGGCGGTCCGACGGTCCAAAAATCAGAAAATTTTGATTTTTAAATTTGAGATTTAATTTTAAATCATGTTTAAAAAATATGTAATTGAAAATTTTGAAATTTTTGAAATTACATATTATTACACATGATGATTAAAATTGTTTAAAATTTGAATTAGAAATTTAAATTTGAAATTCGAATTTGGTATTTGAATTTGAAATTTAAATTTTTGGAGATTTAAATTTTAAATAATTCTTGGGATGAGAAATAAATGGAGAGGCTACATAAAGATGGATACAAGAAGACGGAACAAAATTCAAGACCCAAAGAATGCTTTGGATGGAATTTTGTAATCTTTATTTTCTTTGTTCTAGGATGGAACCATGGCTTGGTTATTCTGTCAATTATTTTTTCTGTGATATGTCATGGATGTATAAATATGTATTGATGGATGTTTTGTATGCATATTTGATAACATGTCATATAGGATAGGTGAGTGCCGCTCATACTATATTGATCATACATAATTTGTCAAAACTTGCATGTTTTTCAAAATATTGAGTGGGAGAGGGTTTCAAACAAAACCCACGACCTCCATTGTTGATCCATATGTGAAAGCATGGTAACGCCTCGCGTCAGTTCCGACCTGACCACACCCCTCGGTAGGTGTTTACCGCCGCCGGTATACTAGATTGGATCTCCTATGTGGAAAACGTGTTCGGGTGCGATCCTATTCATGACCACCCCTCGGTGGCTTGGTAGGACGTGGATCGGGCTACGTAAACAATGGTTATACACTCAAGACTCGTTTAGTTATTAACCTTCCCTAGAAGCTCTGTTAACTAAACTGGTGGCCAAATAAGCGGTTATTAATATATGTCTTAACCTTGGAGGATTTAAGGTAACATATATTAATTGGACGGGGTCCATGTTCCGGCTATTTGTTCTCATGACCACCCCTCGGTGGCTTGGGGCAATAGGTGCTGAGAATTACCGTTGCAATGCTACATTTTTTTTCAAGTTTCATGTAGGAACATACTTGTATGTTTTATTTGCTAAATTATCTGCATATTTGCTTGGGCTTTGTAATGATGTCTAGTATAATTTTATTTCAGTTCAAAATGTCACCGACACCCCTCATTTCGATACTTACTGAAAATAAGTTGAATGGCGACAATTATAAAGATTGGAAAAGAAATCTATTAATAGTTCTCAGCTGCGAGAGACACAAGTTCGTACTGGACGAACCATGCCCACCTGGGCCCAAACCTGACACACCACTTGAGGAGGTCCCGGTTGCCTATAATCGTTGGAGAGAATCCAATGAAATAGCTCGATGCTACATCCTTGCTAGCATGATGAGTGCTTTACAAAAGCAGCATGAGACTTATCAAGTTGCTGGGGAGATCATGGATAATCTGGAGGACATGTTCGGAGGCCAAGAAAAATTGGCTCGACAGTCCGCTATCACCAGCATTATGAACTCCAAGCAAAAGGCTGGTGCTCCGGTGAAGGACCATATGATCACTCTAATGGGATTCTTCGCTGAGGCTGCCGAGAATGGTGCTGAGTTAGACTGCAACACCCAGATCGAGATGGTGTTCAAGACTCTGTCTAAAGATTTTGTGGGGTTTAAGGCCGCATACAATCTGGCGACAAAGGAGTTAGGACTTACCGAGCTCATGAAGCAACTACAGGCTTATGAGCGGATGATCAGGGATGAAGATGTGGTCCGACCTAAAGGAGAGGCCAATTTGGCGGAATCTTCCAATCCCTCACGGAAGAGGAAGAGGCCAAATAAGAAGCAAGTGGCTTCCAGTTCTTCTAATCCTCCTGTCTCGGACGGGAAGAAGAAGAAGAAGAACAAGAAGCCGAAGGACCCTAAAAAGTCCAAATGCTTCCACTGTGGGAAGGTAGGTCACTTCAAGAAGGCTTGCCGGGAATTCCTAGCCTCCAAGGGCAAGGAAGGTAAGGAACTTCATTACTTAGAAGCGTGTTTGGTGGAAGAATCGAAAGACACATGGGTCATTGATTCAGGCGCCACTAATCATGTTTGTGTTTCTATGCAGGGGTTCGTGGAAACGAGAAGTCTACATGATAGGAGCCTCTCGTTGCGGACTGGAGATGGTAGCTTTGTAGTGGCTGAGGCAGTGGGAGACGTTCATCTTTATTTTGATCAATTTAGATTTATTTTATTAAAAGACTGTTTTTATGTTCCTAATTTTAGGAGGAACCTTATATCGGTAGCTTGTTTAATAAAGGATTCTTATTCAGTTTCTTTTAGTAAAAGAGTTGATATTCGTAGAAATAAGTCTTTTATCTGTTCTGGATGGATGGATGGAAACCTATATTTGATCAGACCAAAGATGTACTCACTGCTTGACACTGAATTAATTGATAACTCTAAAAGGTTGAAAGTTTCTCACTCTAACAAGGCGTATCTTTGGCATTTAAGACTTGGTCATATTAATCAGGATAGGATTCAAAGATTGGTGAAAGACGGTCCTCTGGAATCTCTGGAGGAGGTACGACTTCCCCAATGTGAGTCTTGTCTAGAGGGTAAGATGACTAAGAGGTCTTTTGGAGCTAAGGGTACAAGGGCACAGGAGCTCTTAGAAATTGTGCACACTGACGTATGTGGCCCCATGAACGTCACAGCACGAGGAGGGTTCGAGTACTATGTCTCTTTCATAGATGATTACTCGAGGTATGGATATGTGTATCTGATGCACTGCAAGAGCGAAACCTTTGACAAGTTCAAAGAGTATCGTGCGGAAGTGGAAAAGCAATTGGATAAATCCATAAAGACACTTCGATCTGATCGAGGTGGCGAATACCTCTCTGATGAATTTCTAGGACATCTTGTAGAGAACGGGATTTTATCCCAATTGACTGCACCTGGTACTCCACAACAGAATGGTGTAGCCGAAAGGAGAAACAGGACCTTATTGGATTTGGTACGGTCCATGATGAGTTACTCAACGCTGCCATTATCATTTTGGGGACATGCTTTACAAACGGCGTGCTATATTCTGAACCAGGTTCCGAGCAAATCAATTCCTAGAACTCCGTATGAATTGTGGCATGGCAGGAAGCCCTCCCTTGGACATATGAGAATATGGGGCTGCCCGGCACATGTACTGGATGGGGATGCGAAGAAGTTGGAACCAAGATCAGAATTATGCATGTTTGTAGGGTATCTAAAGGGAACTAAAGGAGGTCTGTTCTATAACCCGAAGGAACAAAAGGTCATTGTCTCAACCCATGCGACATTCTTGGAGGAAAGTCACATGAATGACTTTAAGCCTCGAAGCAAAGTGGTGCTAGAGGAGTTATCGGGTGAAAGAACTGCTCCACAGATTTCGGTCTTGGACGCAAGTCCGAGTTCCAGTGAAAGACCTGCAGACGATCAACAATTTAGGGTGCCTCGTCATAGTGGGAGGGTTTCTAAGAAACCTAATTTCTTTATATATGATGCTGAGGTATACCAGGCCGAGGCTCATGAGCATGAGGAAGATCCGGTCACATATGATGAAGCTATAAAGGATGTTGATTCTAGATCTTGGAAACAGGCTATGAACAATGAGATGGATTCTATGAAATCCAACTCTGTTTGGGAACTTGTAGATTTACCGGATGGGATAAAACCCATTGGATGCAAATGGGTCTACAAAAGAAAGAAGGATGCGGAAGGGAGAGTGGAAACTTTCAAAGCTAGACTGGTTGCAAAGGGATACACGCAAAAGGCTGGAATCGATTACGAGGAAACCTTTTCGCCTGTTGCTATGCTGAAGTCTATCCGCATTCTTCTGTCCATTGCTGCGGTTCTCGATTACGAGATCTGGCAAATGGATGTCAAGACGGCATTCTTGAATGGCCATCTTGAAGAGTGTATCTATATGATACAGCCCGAAGGGTTCGTAGCAAAAGGCCAAGATAAGAAAGTCTGCAAGTTGCTTAGATCCATTTATGGATTAAAGCAGGCATCCCGCTCATGGAACCAGAGGTTTGATCAAGCGATTAAGACATTCGGTTTTGAGCAGAACGTTGATGAACCTTGTGTTTATAAACGTATCAAGGATGGAAAAGTGGTCTTTCTGATACCCTATGTCGATGATATACTACTCATTGGGAATGATGTAGGGAACTTATCATCGGTCAAGCTTTGGTTACACCAACAGTTTGACATGAAGGACTTGGGAGAAGCTAATTATGTTCTAGGCATTCGTCTCTTCAGAGATCGAAAGAACAAAATGATAGCATTATCCCAAGCTTCATACATAGATAAAATAATTGACAAATATGCAATGCTAGAGGCAAAGAAAGGCTCACAACCTTCTATTGCCGGTTTAACTCTTTCATTGGATGACTGTCCCAAGACATCGGAAGAAAGAGAGCGTATGAGTAAGGTCCCTTATGCATCCGCTGTGGGTAGCCTTATGTACGCTATGCTTTGCACTCGCCCGGACATATGTTTTGCAGTAGGTATGGTGAGTCGATATCAAGCGAATCCTGGAACCAAGCACTGGCAAGCAGTAAAGCATATACTCAAGTATCTTAAGAGAACGAGGGATTATATGCTAGTGTATTCTGGAGGGGACCTAACACCCGTAGGATACACGGACTCAGACTTCCAGACTTGTAAGGATTCGAGGAAATCGACATCTGGATCAGTGTTTTTGCTCGGAGGAGGCGCCATTGTGTGGAGGAGCGTGAAGCAGGGCTGCACAGCTGACACTACTATGGAGGCTGAGTATGTGGCTGCGGCTGAGGCATCTAAAGAAGCGGTTTGGCTCCGCAAGTTCTTTAGAGACCTTGAGGTCATTCCGGGTGTTGACAAGCCTATCACACTTTACTGTGATAATACAGGGGCTATTGCCAACACAAGGGAATCTCGGCACCACAAGAGGACCAAGCACATCGATCGGAGGTATCACATAATAAGAGGGCATGTGGAGACAGGACAGGTGGATGTATGTAAGATCGCGTCCGAGGACAACATCGCTGATTCCTTTACTAAGACTTTGGTAGCTAGAAGCTTTGAGAGGCATGTAGAGGCGATGGGGATGCGTAACATGGCACATCTGCTGGCTTAGGGCAAGTGGGAGATTGTTAGGAAATGCCCTAAGTATTAGAGACATTTTGATGTATTCATTTTGAACTGGATAATAAAATTATACTTAGAGGTTATTCATTACATTGCTATCTGTCCTCGTCTTATTTACATGTTAAAGTAAATGTAAGCAAATATGGCTCACTGACTGCTTGTGTTAAAACTGTTAGAACGTTGCATGCAATGGATTTTTGTATGCGAGAAGACAATGTTCTAAAGTTAGCAGTCTAAACTATGGTCTGTAGTCTATGGGGTTAGACCGAGCATCTAACTCATGTTAAGACTATTATGTTGTCTAAAGCCTTAGAGGGGACGGTCTGTCTTGACTGTCTGGAGCTGGACTCCCAAGTAGAGACATGGATATGTTGCTTGGTGGTGACATATTAGACCGGGACTAAAGCGTGATTGATCTACGTAGTCCGCTATGAGTGGATCAATCTGCTTTTGACGTTCATTATGCAATAACCTTAATCCTGAGTAAATGAACTACTTCATGTATATGACTTGTGTACTTTGATGTTCCAATGGCTAAAGCGTCTCAGAGGGTAGTAAGCTTATAGACCGGCTCGTTGGGTGCATGACTTGTATACGATGAAGGGTTTGTTTGCAGATATCGGAATCATAGCTCTGAGGAGTTAAAGGTATCCTCTTAAAGGCATTATACTGAATGTGAAAATGGACAAGGCCTTGGGTCGTCTGCTGGGCGGATGACTTCTTATTCACATATGGTGAATAATCATTTTCTAGATTCGGTAGTATAATGGAACTTTAAGATAGCCTGATCAGTAGGATCAAACGGACTTTGACCTAAGGCTGATCATGGATATCATATGAGGGTTTTGCATATATGACAAGGTCATTGGATGGTAGCTCGTCACAGGCTTACGTAATACGGTATATAATTGGGAGTTCAGTTTCAGGTTTATAGTGGTGTGACTCTGAAATTAGTGATCATATGATTGAGTTGTTCGGTACAGAATGATGATCATATGGAATCACGGGAGCCCGATTATATATGTCCAATCAGTCCCTCTACTCGCTCCACATAATTCCTTAACGTTTGGCAAATTGATTTGTGTATGCTATTGGCTAGTTTATTATGCATGGATGGTGATGACACAGGATTAGGATGGTAGACAAGATTCTCTCCGGTTGGATTCAGATTTTGTTTTGGATAATAGAGTACACAATTATTCGAACTCCAAATAAAGTTGCCATGATTTTATTTGAGATTGGATTGGAGTTGTAGAAAATTATCCATGAGAACAAGAATATGAAATACAACCGTTTTGTGGAATTTGAAATTTGAATTTTGAAATTTGAAATTTGAATTTTGAAATTTGAAATTTGAATTTTGAATTTGAAATTTGAATTTGAAAATTGAATTTGAAATTCGAATTTGAAATTTGAATTTGAAATTTAAATTTGAAATTTGAAATTTGAAATTTGAAATTTGAATTTGAAATTTGAATTTGAAATTTGAAATTCAAATTTTGAATCACAGTCCAAGTAGGATTCGAATTTGTTGTGGAAAATCCACAAGGTTTGAAATTTGAATTTGAGTTGGATTTGGAGAGGATAATCTTGTTAGAATCCTACTTGAATTTTGAATCCAAATCCCAACAAATAAGGGACGAAATTTTGAGGATAATCCTCATGAAAGATTTCGGATTTTGTGGATAAGATTCAAGGGAATATTCAAGCTTCAATCCTAGTTGAATTTGGTTTCTCTCTCCTCCCAAAAGTGGCCGAAATTTTGGATCCCTAATCCTAGGAAATTCGGTTATTTTTGGATAAGGTTAAGATGAGATTTTGCTTGAGAAATCCTAGTGGAATTTTGATTCTCCCTTATCCTAAAAGTGGCCGAAAATTTGGAGAAGATTTTCTCCTAAAGATTTCGGATTTTTTGGTTGGAAAAGGGAGATAAAATTCTAGTTAAAATCTTGTTTAGATTTGGATTGGATTTGTCCTAGAAAAACCGAATTTAATTGTGGAGATTCTCCCTTGGAAAATTCGGATTTTTTGGTTATGGATAAGGGAGAAAATCTTTTCCTAGTCCAATTCGAATTCAGAGAATCACCTCATGCAGGTCTATAAATAGAGGTCCTGCCACTCCAGTTCTCTCAGACCACAGACTCTCAGGTGAGCAGGCTTATTGTTGCACAGCTCATCGTGACAATAAAGTTCTTTAGAGATCTGGGTGGTCGGAAGAAGACTAGCAGTGCTAGCATACCGATCGAGGTTCAGAGTGCCCACACACTCAGCCATTCGGGAATTGGAGAATAGTAGAGAAGGCTAGTTGGTTGAAGCCTCCGGTCACTCTCCTCCTGTTCATTGGCGTCCTTGAGGTATGAGTTTTAATTGTTGTTGATTTATTGTATATGGCATCATGAGATATTTAACGATCTAAAAATTTTTATTGTTCCGCTGCGCCACTCTGATACGTTTTTTCCGGTTTATTTTCCTACACACAATACTCCCAATATAACCGTGCATCCTCACGGAATGTGCCAATGGCCATCAAAACCCAGCAATCCTGATCTATATCGCACTGGCACATGATGACCTCAATGTCGTGTAGCCAGTCTCTCGTAGAGATCCCTTGTTGACCTCCCTCGAAAGCCAGTGGATGACTGCCTCTAAATGCATGTACAGCTCGAACTGACACTCTGGCTCCTATACGAGCTCGATCTCCCACCACTGGAATGTCGACTGCCACGGGAGGGTTCACTATCGGTCGTGGAGGTGGTGCTTGTACTGGTGCCGGTGCTACTATGCTTGGCGCTAGTGGCTCAGGCACAGGTGGTCGCTGCATCGCCCGTCGCATCATGGGTGGTCTGATCACGGGTCTAGTCCATACCCGGATCGGTCCTCTGGGTCGGTATGGATGAGGTCTCACATACGGTGGTCTAGTCATCTTAAGTCCTACAAAAATATATAATTTCAAATAAATGTAAAGTTAACTAACTTAAAGAAGCTAACTTACTTGGATTGACGAGCAGATTGCGCTTCGTGTCAATAGGGATATTGTCAACCGCTCTGATACCAACCTATGATGTCCCCTGATTCCAACCACCCGCAACCGTCATGAATCGACTCTACGGCCGACCAAGACTGTTCATGTGCCGAATCTGAGTGGTCAGTTTTAAACTCTTTTGCTCATAATTCTTAAATACCGAGGCCTAAATTTTTGCCCATAAAATTTTTTTCATTAATACATACTTTTTCTTACGAATACCAAGTAAGAAAGCGATGTAAAATATAATACTAGCTTTTCTATGTCTTAAATAAGTACAATATATTATACAACATATATTTTATATATATGTACTGTATATTTTGTCTTCAACATATTTTCTTTGACTCAAAAAGCTCAGCGGAAAACTTATGGTAGGACAAAGTCCACGGTGAGTTCCTTATCCCCTTGACATGCTCGCATCCTGCTGTCTTCCAAGAATCTACTGGACAGGTTTCTTACCTGCAACACGAACAAACTGATGAGTTAACGGGCTCAGTAAGTTCAAACATACATAGTAAGAATCATATTGATTCAAAAACACTAAAAACTCAATCTCCTATGATGAATAGTACTATTTACAATGGATAGTAACTTTGACCTTTGACCGATGAATAGTACCAGTTACCCTAACTGGTTACTATTCACTTTACCCTAACTGGGTACTATTCACATATCCTAACCGAATTTACATTACTCTAACGTAAATTTCGGTTATGCTCAATTATGATTTTTATCATTTTGTTGATTGTTTGTTCTCTATTTAATTTCTAGTTTAGAGCTCTGTTTATGGCAGTACCGATGATTATTACTGCGCTAACTGGGAGGGTCTAAGGAGCGACCTTAGAACATCAGCCTCCACAGTCCTGATAACCCCGTAGGATTTAAACAAACGTCCACCACTATGTTGGAGGGGCGGTATGCCTTAATGGTTTCATTACCATCTTTCAGTTTATAGTTTTGACCAAGAGGTCTTATATGTCACCTCCAGGTCACTATCCTCCATTGCCCGTAGGTCTTACTTATTTTTGTTATTTGGGATATGTTATTCTAACTAATCCCCAAATGCTTATAAGATTTTATGTCTTGTGCACACCCAGTACAAAATAGATCAACATAGTATTTCATGTTACAGATACGAAAATGCTTGAACTTACCAATACTACACTAGTGTCCACTTCCAGAACTCGTCCGTGGTTCTATCTCTATTTTGGGTTCTTACAGACATAATATTGTCTATTAATACCCTGTTTTAATTATCACTTTAAATATACATTTTTTTCACTTAACAATTCTACACATTTAAATTTTGTTTGTGGTACACGGTCTACAACACGCCCGTGTTCCAACTCATGTGCCTCTCGGGTCTATTCTACACGGCCATGTTGTTTTCTTTCTTAGCCGTGCAACTGTACATGACTCGATACACGCCCGGGTTCAAGCCCGTGTACCTTTCGGTTCTGTTCTACATGGCTATGTTGTTTTCTTTCTTAGCCGTGTAACTGTACATGGCTCGATACACGCCCGTGTACCTCTCGGGTTATAAAATTTTTCTATACACGGCCGTGTATCCCTCTACACGCCCATGTTCCTCATAATTTTTAGAATTTTAACTCTAAAATCTTCATTTCGAGTTTTAGAATTTTATCTAAGTTATTCTAGGTCTTTTAGGGTTCTTTCCGAGCATTTTTGAAAATTTTTGGTCAAAATGACCATTTTACCCCTAACGGGTCTCGGGTTCGCAATTGTTTCGTTCTATCATTTTTTTCCAATTTTTCTGAGTCTAATTATTTTAAAATAATATTTTCTAGGTTTCTGTATCATTTTACAGCTTAATTTGCTGCTAAATCTCAAGTTCTGTTTTCCCAGCCCTCAGTTACTATTTACCCGTTACCTAGGGTCGTTTTTTCATTTTCCGAGCATTTCGGAGCCTCAAATAGCCCTTTCACTACTTATTAAATGTTATTTATCCCGTCCCCGGCCCTCGGTCCTCGAGAGGCTCGGGTTTCCTATCCCGACCTACATTTTTTCTTGTTTCCCAAAATACCCCTAACATGAATTTTTTCCTGTTTTAGGCATTTTAGTATTTTAGGGTCGGTTTACTATTCCTTTTGGGTTGGTTTTCCATTTCTAATCCTAACTTACAGAGGGTTTCGGTTTCCTTCCCGAGTTCCAATATTTTTACCCCTCATTTCCCGAAATGCCCTTAAGCCGATTTTAGAATTTTCGGCAGCATTTCTGCTTATATTTTAAGGTTTCTCGGTGTTAGGTACGCCTCAGAACCTTTGTACCGGCCACATACTATACCAGAGGCCTATTTTATACAAAGTTTCCAAACTTTGTATAAAAATTTTCCACGTGATTCAACATTTAGAAATCAACACAAACCATAACATTTTCCTTTCATTTTAGCCTCGATTTACTAATTAACCACATCTAAATAATTTTTCATCACATCACATCAGTCTTAGGTTTTCCAATGTATAAAACAACATCCAAAAACCTAACAAAACATGCATTTCCTAGGGTTTTTATCAACATACTTCAACAATAAAAATTTTTCATTTCTTAATTTTCATTCCCACGGTTTTAGCAAGAAAATTACATCAAAATTTTCTTGTTTCTTTATTCCAATTCATGCTTAATTCAACACATAATTGAATGAACATAAATACTAAATCAAAACATCAAAACTCATGCATTTTTCACACCGTTGACGCTACGGATTTTCAAGGGAAACATGCAAAATTTTTGCTTTTTTCTCAATCTTAATTCATACTTTAAATACAACAACATCAAACCAATCATAGAATCAACAAATCAACAATTTTTTTCATTGTTTTTCAACACTCCAAACCCACGGATTTTCTATGGAAAATCAAGGAAAAATGCTTCAATTTTGAAGCTTACCTTGATTAGTTGATGCCTTGAGATTGGAAATGCAATTCAAGCTAGGTTTGATGTGAAATTGAAAACAAAATTTTTGGTTTAAGGGAGGTGAAGCTCACGGTTTTGGGCTAAAGAAAAAAGGCAAGACTTTAGTTGGTTTTTTTCATTTTTTTGCTTAAATTTTGATGCCTTTTTATAGGAAAAAACCAAGGGCTTTTTTTGCAATTTTTTCCCAACAATTTCCTAATTGTTCAAGGACTAAAAAGTAAAGATTTTGGGGCAAAAATCAAAATTTTTTCTTCTCCCTTTCCAAGTGGCCAAATGGCCTTTTAACATTTTTGCAAAATTTTTTTCAATGGCTTTTTGGCATGATCTTAGCCATTGATCATAAAGTAGGCTAATATACACCATACACCTTTCAAAATTACTTTCCAAATTTAAGTAAAATAATTTATATTATGACATAATTAAGGTGATGTCATCAACTATTCATATTAATTCATTAATTAATTCGTGGTCAATTTTTAACTGTAATCCGATCCGAATGGAACTTTACCGAAATTGCGTAGGCGAGTTCTCTGTGCCTCCTGTGCGATCGGTTTGTTTTATTTTGCTTCCGTTTGATCAAAATTCTCTACCGTAAATTTCTATTTTTTTAGCATATTTTAATGCACTCTCTAGGGTTTTCGGCTCTGATTTCGAACGTCTCACCTAATTATGTCCGATAAGATTTTCCATCCCCGAACTCACACACTTTAACACTGCCAGAACATTTTTACACTATTCACAATGGTGTTGGAATACAACTTTTTCATATTTTATTCATTAAAATTGTTATACACATACAATTTTAACCTATTTCGAGAATCTAAAATTCCCGATTATCACACAATCCACCTAAGTTCCCTAGAGTAGTGGACATACGAGGATTTGCTCATTGGACTGAGAAACTGCAGCCGATGTCCGGTGATGCAATTCTAAAGTATGCCGTGCACCATGAGGAAACTGATATGGACTTCTACAACACATGTTGAAAAAAGCTCATGATGAGACAAAGGCAAAGCATCAGCTAGGAGCACTTGAGGACGTCGGGGGAACCCATGGAAGAACCTAAACCAGCCCCTTCATCTCCTGAACACCTTCTAGAGGTGGAGGTTAACGACAATGATGACAAGGACCTTCCTGACGCCCATCTTGAGATGGGGGATAATGATGAGGAGGAGACCTCTGACTACTACAGCAAAGGTGAATAGATGGAGATATATGAGCCTCAAGTTATTATAGCTAGTGATGACAAGGCTAGTACTGACAAATGATCCAGCAGCCTTCATCGAATTAATGAACCGGGTGTTCAAGGACTTTTAGGATAAGTTTTCATCTTATTCATTGATGACATACTATTATACTCCAAGACAAAAGGAGGAGCATGAAAAAAATTTGAGGATAGTATTACACATATCAAAGGACCATCAACGGTATACCAAGTTCTCTAAGTGCGAGTTTTGGCTGGAAGAAGTCCATTTTCGAGGCCACATGGTCTCTAAGGAGGGAGTATCCATCGACCTAGCAAAAATTGAGGCAGTTAGCACATGGCCAACTCTGGCGAAACGTGACGAAGATCCACAGTTTCCTAAACTTAGCAAGATGTTATCGGTGCTTCATCGAAGCTTTTTGAAGCTAGCCGCTCCACCTTGAGTGCTTACCAAGAAAAGGAAAGAGGTGTTAGTGGGTCGATGAGTGTGAGGAGAACTTTCAGGAATTGAACAAGGACTCACGAGTGCTTCAACACTAACCAATCTAGATGCTGGTCAAGGAAAATTCACGATTTATAGCAATGCATCCAAGATCAGGTTAGGAGCTATGTTAATGCAGAGTGGTAGAGTGATCAAGTATGTATCTCGACAACCTAAGGACCATGAGAAGAACTATCCTACGCACGATTTGGAGCTAGCAGTAGTAGTTTTCACACTCAAGATATGGAGGTACTAGCTAGATGATGCCAAGTGTAAAATTGACACAGACTACCAGAGTCTCAAGTACGTCTTCACACAAAAGGAGCTCAACATGAGGCAGCGAAGATGGCTAGAACTAGTGAAGGATTACGACTATGAAATCCTATACCATCCAAGAAAAGCCAACAAGGTGGCCGACACGTTGAGTAGAGAGCACTCCTTATTGCTTATGGTTGTACGTGCCTTGCCAGAAGCACTACAAAAGGGGCTATGCAGCAATGAAATCAAGTTTTTGATGGGAAGATTCTCTAAGATGACCCCTCCAATCGACACTCCTAGAGGAAATTAAGGCTGGTCAAGACCTTGATTTGACCCTAAACAAGCCCAAAAAGGAAGCCATGGAGGACCAGAGTTTAGAATTTTGAGTCTCTAAGGATGGCATGCTCTATTTCAGAGATAGAGTTTGTGTTCCAAATGATGAAGAACATAGGAAAAAGATCCTTTTGGAAGCCACGAAATGCCATATTCTGTACATCTAGGGGCAAATGAGATGCACAAGGATCTAAATGAAAGTTTTTGGTGGCCTGGAATGAAGAATGATGCTACCAAGTTCATTGCCAGATACCTTATGTGCTCGAAGGTTAAGGCAGAACACCAATGCCCAGCAAGAGAATTATAGAAAATTACGCTACCTAAGTGGAAATGGGACCAAATTATGATGAATTTCGTAGACGGATTGCCAAGAATGTCAAGCGACAATGGTGCAATTTGGGAAATTATGGATAAATTGACAAAATCAACTTGATTTTTAACCATGATAGTGAGCTACTCAGTAGGAAGACTAGCAAAAATTTATGAAGCTCAGCTAGTGAGACTGCACGGAGTGCATGCCGATCTGACATACGAGGAGAAACCATGCGAATCCTAGCCAAAGAAGACAAAGTACTTAGGAATAAGGTTATACCACTTGTAAAAGTGTTGTGGCAGAACCACAACATAGAAGAAGCCATATGGGGACGAGAAGAGTATATGAAAAGAAACTTCCCAAAACTATTCTAATTTTCGAGGACAAAATTTTGTAAGGGGGTAGGTTGCAAGGACCCCCATACTCATATAACCTAAATTCTATATAATGAGAAATTGAGGAATGAATTTAGGTTAGTTTGATGGCTTTTAGTGCAAATTTGAGGGAACGTGTTTCAAGACATGGCCATGTTAAGCAAGCTTAACTAGCATACGCCCGTGTCCAGACAATACACACCCGTATTGCCTTATACATGCTCATGTTAGAACCCATGTAGAGGGCCCTGTAATAAGCAGAGGGTCGTTATACAAACTCTCAAAATGCATGAAACCTAATTACTATGTAATGAGTAATTAAGTTGAAAAATACAGTATATGTTCCAGTTGAATAGATTAGATAGGTACGGTACTGTTTAATTACTATTCATGCAGTGAAAGGGACAATCGACAGTGAGATCGGTCTACCCTATTATGTGTATAAGAGTATGAGATATGCAGTATCAGGAAACAGGTCCAGATGACCATTTCCTGACACAAAACTGATGAATGGATCACCAGAACGCTCGGACTGAGCATCTGAGCACAACAGCAATAGAAACCCTAGCAGGGGTACAATATCGAGAAAAAGGTCTGGATGACCTCTTCTCATCTAGAAACTAACAAAATCAGAGTCAGAATACTCAGACTAGTTAGTTAGAATAGAAAGCAGTGAATAGTGAATAGTGAAAAATGTAGTGTCAAGTTACTAGCCAAGACAACTTTAATTTGACATAAAACTGATATATCAGTAGTCAGCAGGCCCAATTTGGTCAATTGGGCACAAAACGTGAATTTTTGTCTGAGAGATACACAGTATTAGGATAAGGGTCAAGACGACCTTTTCTCATCCCAAAACTGATATATTTAGACTCAGAACGCCTAAATTAGTCAATCGGGCACCTGATACGTTTTTCAAAGTGGAGTCACATAGATCTCGAAAACTGATCTAGATGACCCCGGACGGAGGTAAAATTGATAAAATTGAATTCAGCACGTCCGAATTAGTCAAGAGAGACTGTGTTGAAAATTTCACGCGAAAACACCTTGTTATGCTTGCGTACGTACAACATAGTGTATACACAACCACAATGTAGGAGATGAATAGCAAACTGGTATAGAATAGGCTCTTAAATAGTGTAAATCAACTAGGATTGATCAGTACAAAATTCAGATTCAGAAAATCCAATTCTGGATGAAAACTATAACACTGCCAAAAAAAAGTCGGATACCAAACGGCACAAACTGGACTGCAAAGAGAACTAAATGCAGATGAATTTTGGCCTCAAAAACTGTGTGCCTTAGCTAGAAACCAGCTGGTTTTGCTGCACAAAAACCCTAAAAAGGTAGAAATAAAATATTGGGAAGTTATGACACAATGTGACTTAAACAATATTAGATTTCTATCGCCATTACATCACTTACCATCACCAATATTTTTTAATCCTCCCCCCCTTAAATGTGCGCAGCTCCCACGGCCCTAAGGGATGAAATGGCCAGAATATTGTCCCCAAATTAGCTTAAGAATAGCTTGATTAATCAAGCTTAAAGTTGGTTAAGTTTACTTAGATTTGTCTATAAAAAGGTAGTGATAACCGGGAATTTTAGATTCTCAGAGTAAATTACAATTGTATGTTTGTATCAATTTTAGCAAATAAAATATGAAAAAGTTGTGTTTTAATACTGTTGTAAATACTGTAAAAATGTTTCGACAGTGTTAAAGTGAGTGCGATCAGGATGGAAAATCTTACCGAACAAGAATGGGTGATACAGCTCGAAAACGGAGCCAAAAACCCTCGGGAGTGCACCGAAGTGCACTAAAAGATCGAATTTTACGGTAATGAATTTTAGCCAAACAGAAGCAAATTAAGACAGACCGATTGCACCAGAGGTGCCCAGAACCCATTTGTGCGATTTTGGTAAAGTTCCGTTCGGTTTGACTTTCGGTTAAAATTTGACCACGAATTAATATATGAATTAATTCATAGGATGACATCACATTTATGATGTCATAAATTTAATTTTTGAAAGCTTGGCAAGTACGATTTAGTATGTGTTTGGCCACTTAGAGGAATGGCAGCCCAAAATTTTTATTTTGACCCCAAAAAAATTTCGTTTTAGCCCTTGAACAAATATGTAATTGTTGAGAAAAAATTGCTAAAAGATCCCTTGCATTTGCCTATAAATAGGCTTCAAAATTCATTGAAAAAAATTAGTGAAACTTGACCAAACTCTTGCCAATTTTTGCAGCCAAAATTCTGTGCCCCCTTACTAGATTCCAAGCCAAAAATTTTCAAAATTTCACACCAAAATTAGCCTTCAAATTCACTTCTAGCATCAAGGAATCGAATTGATAAGGTAAGCTTCTAATTTAAAGCAATTTACCTTGATTTTCCTTAGAAAATCTGTGGGTCTTTGGTGAAAAATTTGATGAAAAGAAATTAATGCTTTGTTGGTAATATGATGGGTTTGATGTTAGGATGAATTAAAGTATGATTTGGAAATTGAAACAACCAAAAATGTTGCATGTTGTCCATGAAAACCATGGCCTTGTAGGGTGGAAATGATATGGAAAAAATTGAGCATTTGGTTGATGGTTTATGCTCATTTTATAACATATTGATCAAAGCATGAATTAGGATCTAGAAACAAGAGAATTTTGATGTTTGTTTCCCATAGAACCCGTGGCCTATGTGTGGTTAAAATTAGAAAATTTTTAGTGTTGAACAATAATAAGAAGTGTTGATAAAACCCTAGTAACAAGAACAAAAATTTTCTATGTGAATTAGCATGAAAAATCTGTGGCTAATGCTAGGATTAGAATGAAATTTTGCTAGGTTTTTAATGTTGATATGAACATTTGAAGACCTAAAAGTGATATGTGGTAATTGAATGTTGTGAAGGAAAATATTTGATATTGTTTACCATGATAAACCGAGGCTATGATTGGGAAAAATTTGATGATGTATGTGTTGATCTTTGAATATTGGTTAATGTGGAAAATTTTTATACAAAATTTGGTAACTTTGTATAAAATAGACCTCTGGTATAGTATGTGGTAGGTACGAAGGTTCTGAGGCATACATAATGCTGGGAAACCTAAAAATACATGCGAAAATGCTACCGAAATTTCTAAAACAGCATAAGGGCATTTCGGGAAATGAGGAGCAAAAATATTAGACTCAGGAAGGAAACTGGGACCCCTCATTATGTTAGGTTTGATAATGGAAAACCAACCCAAGAGGAATAGTAAACTGATCCTTAATTACTAAAATGCCTAAAACGGGAAAAATTCATGTTAGGGGTATTTTAGGAAACGAGGGAGAAAAATTAGATCGGGATAAGAAACCCAAGCCCCTCGGGAACCGAGCCCCAGAGATGGGATGAAAAAACGTTTCAGGAGTAGTGAAATACTCATTTGAGGCTCTGAAACGCTAGAAAAAAATGAGAAACGACCCTAGGTGATATATGAATAATAATCGAGGATCGGGAAATGAATAATTGTGATTTTATAACAAATAAAACTGTAAAATGATACGAATCCTATGGAATATTATTTTGTGATATTTGGACTTAGAAAATTTGGAAAAAAAAAAAATAGAATGGAATAGTACGGTCCCGAGACCCGTTAGAGGCAAAATGGTCATTTTGACCAAAAATTTCTGAAAGGCTCAGAAAGGATTGTAAAGGATCTAGAATATCTTAAATAAAATTCTGGCAACCAAAATAAAGATTTTAGAATCAAAAATCTAGAGTTAGATAGTACACGAGCGTGTACTATGAAACACGGCCGTGTAGAGTGAACCCGAGAGGTACACGGGCTGGAATACGGGCGTGTTGCAGGCCGTATACCACAAATAAAGTTGAAATATGTTGAATGGTGAAGTGAAATGAATATATATCCAATGATTATTAATAAAGGGTATTAACAAACAATACTATTTCTGTAGGAATCCAAACTAAAGATAAAACTGCGGAGGAGTTCCGGAAGTATACATTATCGCAGTAGTAGTAAGTTCAAGCATTTTCATGTCTACAACATAAAATACTATATTATTTCATTATGTACTAGTTATACATTAGGCATTAAATCCTATGAACATTGGGGGATTAGTTAGTATAACATATCCCACATAATAAGAGAAAGAGAATATCCAAGGCCTATGGCCGATGGAGGTTAATGATCTTGAGGTGACGATTGGTGTCACTTAGTCAAAATTATAATTGAAAGATGGTAATAAAACTATTAAAGGTGGTGCAGCCCTCCAACGTTGTGGTGGAGGTTTTACAGATCCTACGAGAATATAATGAGGGCTGGAGAGGAAGAAGCTCCAGGGTTGCTCCCTAAGCCCTCTTAGTTAGCGCACAATAAATTATCGCTACTGCCACAATGAGCTCAGACCAGAATATAAACAAAGATAATAGTCAATAATGTGACGAAAGCCATAATTGAGCATAATCGACACTAACATTAAGTGTAGTGAACTCGGTTAGGGTAATATGAATAGTAACCAATTAGGGTAACATGAATAGTAATCAGTTAGAGTAATGTGAATGGTAACCGATTAGGGTAACAATTACTATTCATAGGTCAATGGTCAAAGTTACTATTTATGATAAATAGTACTATTCATAGGAAATTGTAATTTTGCTATTTTGAATCTATGTGATTCTTACTAAGTATGTATGAACTTACTAAGCTTGTTAGCTCATCAGTTTGTTTATGTTGTAGGTAAGAAACCTATCCAGTAGACTATATGGATGGCGGCAGGATGTGCACGTGTCAATGGGATAGGGATCCACTGTGGATTTCAGTCCTGCTACCAGTCTTCCGCTTAGCGATAAGTTAGTGAATTGAAGAGAATGTATTTTGAAAAACACAGTATATATATATTGTATGTGGTATATTATGTTGTACTAAAAAAGACAACTAAAATTTAGTATTATACTTTACATGGCTTTCATACTTAGCTTTTTTTAAGGAAAGTATGTATTAAAAAGAAAAAAAAATTATGGGTGAAATTCTGGACCGTGAAAAATAAGAGTTGAGAGAAAAAGAGTTTTAAATGGTGATCTAGATTTGACTCACGAGCTGTTTTGGTCTACAACAGAGTCGATTCGTGATAGTTTCACATGGTTGGATTCGGAAGCACCACAGGTTGGTATCAGAGCAGTTGACCATATCCCTATTGGCATAAAACGCGACCTGCTTGTCTATCCAAGTAAGTTAGCTTTCTTTAAGACTAGCTAACTTTTCATTTATACGGGGTTATATATTTTTGTAGGACATACAATGACTAGACCACCTTATATGAGACCTCACCCATACTGACTGAGAGGACCAATCCGGGTATGGACTAGGCCCGTGATCAGACCGTCGATGATTCATCGTGCAACACCTCGACCGCCAATACCTGAGCTGCCAGCGCCAAGGATTGTAGCACCGGCATTGGTACAAGCAACACTTCCTCGACCAGCTGTAAATCCACTAGTAGCTGTAGATATTCCAGTGGTGGGAGGACGAGCTCATGTAGGATCCTGAGTATCGGTATGAGCGGTACATGCATTCAGAGGTAGTCATCCACCCACTTTTGAGGAAGGTCAAAAAGGGATCTCTACTCGTGATTGGCTACATGACATAGAGGTGATTATGTGTCAGTGTGATATAGATGAGGATTGCTGGGTGTTGACAGTAGTGGGCACATTCCGTGATGATGCACGGATGTACTGGAAGTACTATGACCAGGAGATATTGTTGGGACTAGACTGGGCTGAGTTTCGACACATTATGATACTGTAGTTCCTGTTGAAGAGTCCAGTGTCACCGATTCCAGACCCTCCAAAGAGCAGGGTAGTGACTCCATCACCAGCTATGCCTAGATATACCGATGCGAGGGAGTTCGTTCTCAGAGCTAAGAGACTTCAAAAGCTGCTGAGCGATACGGTGTTCACTTATGTAGTACAGTTTGAGGAAAATATAGTAAGGAGATGCCCTATGTCTAACCTCACTGAGGAGGATTTCTGTAACATTTTCTGGAAGGGGCTCACTATAGATCTAAAATAGAGGGTAACCCCTTTATATCCTACCACTTTACGAGAGTTTATTGTTATTATGGCTAAAGTGGAGGAAGACTAATGATGGAATGCATGGTGCACAAGAGGCGTGAACAGCTATTATAGGAAGCAGTGTTAGATCGCCTGTACGGATCAAGACCTATGGCAAACGATCATGAGGCTGGTCCATCAAGACAACTTAAGCGTATGGGTCCTGCTGAAGGATCAATGCCATCCAAGGCTAGAAATGACACGGATGAGGATGAAGTGGATCCAGAGGAATTTTTGACAATTCCAGATCAACCTCAGCCAAGAGACTAGATGTCGAAACATATGTGATGTATAAATGTATATATATCTATACATCTGTATATATATGACTATATCGAATGACCATTTTGAAAAAAAAAAAAAAAGCCTTCGAGTTGATGTGTATACAAAAATTTTGAAATGAAATGACAATCATATTTTGACATGTTCAAATGATGAAATGTTGAAATTATGTGATGATTGAAAACTATTTTTACTTATACTGTACAACTATGTTTATGGAAAATCTAACAATCGATTTTTATGTGATTATAGGAAATAAAGAAGATAGTTAATCTGCCAAACCTGAGAAACATGAGAGGGCATCCAGTCCTGTCAGAAAGAGTAGATGAACTAGAAGCTACGTTAGAGGCTCAGATGAAGGCAAATGCTGAGCTATGACAAAGAATAGAACAGATAGAGCAAAGTCAAGGCTAGGAAGAACACCAAAACCCACAAATGGTCACACCTAAATAACAAATGTGGCCAATTGAACCTGAGATTAAAATAGTAGAACCCCAACCCTAACCTAAAGTCAATCAAGAACCACTTTATGAACGATTCTGATGAATAAAGCCGTTACAAACCCTTTGGAAGTAGAAGAGTGGTTGTCTTCACTCTATATGATATTGGAATTTATGGAGTTGAATGACCAAGAAAGGATTATGTGTGCATCCTTTCTTCTGAAGAAGGATGCAAGATTTTGGTGGGATTCAGTCAAGTTGAGAAGGAACATATTCATAATGTCATGGCTAGATTTCCTGGAGGAATTCAATCAGAAGTACTATAATCCCGCATTGCTTCGACCCCAATAAAGAGAGTATACAGAATTGAAGTAGGGGGACATGTCAGTGATCAAAGTATGTAGCAAGTTCGACCAACTGTCTCGACTATGCCCGTACACTGTCTCCACTGAGAGGGAGAAAATTCAGAAGATGCTAGGAATGTTTCATCCTGAAATCTCAGCATTGATGGACAGTGGGTTGATGCCACCCATTACCATGTCTGATTGTGTTAGCTGTGCGTTGAGGGCAGAGTATTACCTGGTTAGACAAAAGGAAGAAAAAGAAAAGATTTGGGATACCAAGAAGAAAGAGAAGGTTTTGGCAAAAGCTATACAAGTTAGATCCTAGGCTAGACAAAGCAGTAAGCTGAGTTCGAACGCTAAGGCCGGGCAAGCAAGCACTTCTGGCCAGCAGTCACAAGGGAAAAGAAAGGGGAATAATTTGAGAAATAAAAACCAGCAGCGGAGGTTGAACAACAATGCTGGACCTATTGTTCGTGACAATGTAGTCTGTGGAAAAAGACATGTAGGCAGATGCAGACTTGCCCCAAACACCTGTTTCCAATGTGGAAACGATGGCCATTTTGCCAGGAATTGTCCTGAAAATAGGCAAAATGTGCAGGGTTCATTCTAGACACAGCAGCAACGTCCCCAAGCACATGCAATCCAGGCAAAGAGTAAAGGTCCTTCATCCACAGAAAGGCAAGAAAGACCACAAGGTTTACCTCGTGTAGATGCTAGAGTAATGGTGTATACCAAAGAAGATGTAGAAGCAGGAACGTTCAATGTAGTGACAGGTCAGTTTTTTATCGTTAATCATTTGGCATCTATTTTATTTGATTCTGGTGCTATGTATTCATTTATTTCCTACCAATTTGTGAACAAGATAGGATATCCTAAGGATAATATGGGTATGACCTTTAGAATGGCCTTACCCTCAGGAGAAGTATTGATGTCAAATCATTGGTTGCCTCATGTACCAATAATTGTGTAAATAGGGAGTTGTATGCAGAAATGATCGTGATGGAGCTTGCCGATTACGATGTAATACTAGGAATGGATTTCCTAGGGAAGTATCAAGCCATGATCGATTGCCAAAAGTGAAAGATAAGGTTCCAACTCAACCAGGAAGATAGATTTGAATACATCAATTCATCCCGCAAATCGAGGAAGATAATAATCAACTCGATGAAAGCAAGAAGGCTAATGTCGAGCAGCTGTGCTGGATATTTAGCATATATTATGGATATAAAAGAGGAACAAAAGCTTCAACCTGAAGATATTCCTACTGTGAAGGAGTTTATCAACGTCTTCCCAGAGGAATTATCCAGATTACTGCCAGAACGAGAAATCTCCTTTGAGATTGAACTAACGCCAGGAACCACACCCATCTCAAAAGTGTCGTAGCAGATGGCATCAACAGAGTTGAAAGAGTTACAAGAATAGCTGAAAGAGCTTGTTAACAAAGGATTTATTTGTCCGAGCTATTCCCTATAGGGTACTCATGCACTGTTTGTAAAGAAGAAAGATGGATCATTTCGAATGTGCATCGACTACCAGGAGTTAAACAAGGTTACTGTCAAAAATAGGTATCTGTTATCTAGAATTGATGACTTGTTTGACCAACTCAAAGGTATAGCAGTATTCTCCAAGATTGATCCATGATCAAGATACCATCAGCTGTGGATCAAGGAAAGTGACATTCACAAGATCGCATTTCAGACTCGTTACGATCATTATGAATTTCTTGTGATGCTGTTGGGGTTAACAAATGCATCAGCTACATTTACAGACTTGATGAATCGAGTCTTTAATGAATATCTAGATAAGTTTGTCATTGTGTTTATCAATGACATACTCATATATTCATAGACTCACGAGGAGCATGAAGAACATTTGAGGATTGTCCTGCAGACAATAAGGAAGCATAAACTCTATGCCAAATTCTCTAAATGTGAATTTTGGCTAGATAGAGTACATTTCCTCAGACATATGGTTTCCAAGGGAGGAGTTTCCATGGATCCTGTGAAAGTAGAGGCGATCAATGAGTGGCCTGCACCTAAGAACGTGACTGAAATATGGAGTTTCTTAGGTTTAGCTGGCTATTACAAAAGATTTGTAAAGGGATTCGCATGACTCGTTGCACCTCTTACGGCTTTGACACGCAAAGAGAGGAAGTACGAGTGGACGGAGGTGTGTGAAGGAAGCTTCGAAGAGCTGAAAAGAAGATTAGCCAGTGCGCCAATTCTTACACTTCCTACTGAAGGAGAGATGTTCATGATTTACAGTGACACCTCAAAGATGGGATTAGGAGCTGTCCTGATGCAAGGTGACAAGGTGATTGCTTATACCTCACATCAATTAAAGGACCACGAGAGAAATTATCCCATGCATGATTTGGAACTTGCCGCAGTAGTGTTCGTATTGAAGATCTGGCGACACTAACTATATGGAAATTAGTGTTAGATTTATACTGACCATCAAAGTTTAAAATATTTCTTCACATAAAAGGAGCTGAATATGCGGCAAAGGAGATGACTGGAGCTGGTAAAGGACTATGATTGCGAAATCCTTTACCATCCTGGAAAAGCCAATCACATTACAGATGCATTAAGTAGAAAATCTACTGTCTTGCAACAACTGCCAATTGGAAAACTCCCAAGGCCATTGCAGTAGAAGATCAACCCATTGAAGTTGGAAGTGATATCTAGAAAATTGGTTGCACTACAATTGGAATCAACGCTGTAGAGGACATTAGAGAGGCTCAGAAAAGAGACCCGAACCTAGCAAGTCCTCAGGAAGGAGTATCTGAAGATGGGTTAATCCTACATCAAGGAAGAATTTATATTCCAGATGATGAAGACGAAGAAGGTGAATTATGGCAGAAGCCCATGAAACACCATATTCAGTACATCCCGGAGCCAATAAGATGTACCAAGATTTAAAGCTACAATTCTGGTGGAAAGGGATGACGAAGGACATTGCAGAATTTGTAAGTAGATGTATGACATGCCAGAAAGTTAAGGCTAAACATTGTCATCCAAGTAAATTAGAACCGTTGGAGATTCCCAAATGGAAATGGGAACATATTACGATGGACTTTGTGGTAGGATTGCAGAAAACTTGAGAAGGTTATGATGCTATTTGGGTTATTGTCGATAGATTGACAAAGACGGCAAGGTTCATTGCTGTGAAAATGACCTTTTCATTGGAAAAGTTAGCAAACTTGTATGTTAACCACATAGTCAGATTACATGAAGTTCCTAGATCCATTGTGTCAGATCGTGATGCATGATTCACATCAAATTTCTGGACATGTGTACAAGAAGCTATGAGAACGAAAGTGCATCTAAGCATAGCATTTCATCCGCAGACGGATGGGCAATCTGAGCAGACAATTAAAATGTTAGAAGATATGCTCCGCCTGTGTACAATACACTTCTCAAGAAGCTAGAATGAGAAACTTCCATTGACAAAGTTTTCATACAATAATAGCTACAAAGCTTGGATAGGTATGGCACCCTGTGAAGCTCTATATGAAAGAAAGTGTAGATCACCATTAGTATGATTTACAAAAAAAGCGACTGCATAAGATAGATTTTATACAAGAAACAGCTGACGTGGTTGCAAAAATATAACAACAAATAAAGATTGCGTAAAGTCGACAAAAGAGCTATGCAGATAGACGATAAAGATCCTTAGAATTTAACGAAGGGGATCTTGTATTTCTCAGAGTCTCACTGATGAAATAAATAATGCATTTCAATAAGAAAGGAAAATTGAGTCCAAGATATATTGAACCATATGAGATCATCGAACGCATTGGTAAGGTTGTCTATAGATTGGCGTTACCTCCAGAAATGTTGGCAGTACATAATGTGTTCCACGTGTCAATGCTGTAGAAGTATATATTAGATTCGTCCTATATACTAAAGCATGAACCGATCCAGATCCAAGAAGATATGACATACGAAGAGTAGCCTGTTCAAATCTTGGCACGAGAAGACAAAGTCTTGAGGAACAAAACAATTCCATTAGTCAAAGTGCTGTGGAGAAATCAGAACGTCAAAGAGACTACATGGGAACAAGAAGAAGAAATTAGAAAATTGTACCCCTATTTGTTCTAAATTTTCGAGGATGAAAATTTTATAAGGAGGGGTAAATGTGATAACTGAGAATTTTATATTCTCGGAGTAAATTAAAATTATATGTAAGTATCAATTTTAGTAAATAAAATATGAAAAAGTTGTGTTTTAATACTATTGTGAATACTATGAAAATATTCTGGCAGTGTTAAAGTGAGTGAGTTCAGGGTTGGAAAATCTTACCAAATAGAAATGGGTGATACAACTTGAAAACAGAGTTGAAAACCCTCGGGAGTGCACCAAAGTACACTAAAAGATAGAATTTTACGGTAATGAATTTTAACCAAACAGAAGCAAATTAAGACAGACCGATCACACCGGAGGGGCCGAAACCCTCCTACACGATTTCGGTAAAGTTCCGTTCAGTTTGACTTTTGGTCAAAATTTGACCACGAATTAATATACGAATTAATTCATATGATGACATCACATTTATGATGTCATAAATATAAATTTTGAAAGCTTGGAAAGTAAGATTTAATATGTGTAAGGCTAGGATTAGTTGTCTTTTTGATCAATGGCTAAGATTAAGCCAAAATGACATTGAAAAAAAAAATTAAAAATGGGCAAAAAAAGGGGATTCGGCCACTTGGAGGAATGGCAACCCAAAATTTTAATTTTGACCCCAAAAAATTGTAGGATAAATAAATCGATAAAAACGTATCAGAGTGGCGCAGCGGAACAATAAAAATTTTTAGATCGTTAAATATCTCATGATGCCATATACAATAAACCAACAACAATTAAAACTCATACCTCAAGGATGCCAATGTGCAGGAGGAGAATGACCGGAGGGCTTCAACCAACTAGCCTTTTCTACTATTCTCCAATTCCCGAATGGCTGAGTGTGTGGGCACTCTGAACCTCGATCGGTATGCTAGCACTGCTAGTCTTCTTTCGACCACCCAGATCTCTAAAGAACTTTATTGTCACGGTGGGCTGTGCAATAATAAGCCTGCTCACCTGAGAGTCTGTGGTCTTAGAGAACTGGAGTGGCAGGACCTCTATTTATAGACCTGCATGAGGTGATTCTCTGAATTCGAATTGGATTAGGAAAAGATATTCTCCCTTATCCATAACCATAAAATCTGAATTTTCCATGGGAAAATCCCAACAATAAAATTCGGCCATTTAAGATAAATCCAATCCAAATCTAAACAAGATTTTAACTAGAATTTTATCTCCCTTTTTCAACCAAAAAATCCAAAATTTCCTAGGAGAAAATCTCCTCAACAAATTCGGCTACATTTAGGATAAGGGAGAATCAAAATTCCACTAGGATTTTCAAGCTTGAATCTTATCTCATCCTTATCCAAAATAACCGAATTTTCCTAGGAGATTTTCTCCATAATTTTGGCCACTTTTCAGGGAGGAGAGAATCCAAATTCAACTGGGATTAAAACTTGAATTTTTCCCTTGAACCTTATCCACAAAAACTGAAATTCCATTGAGCATATTCCTCAAAATTTCGTCCACTATTTGTTAAGATTTGGATTCAAAATTCAAGTAGGATTCTAACAAGATTATCCTATCCAAATCTAACTCAAATTCGAATTTCAAACCTTGTGGATTTTCCACAACAAATTCGAATCCCACTTAAACTGTGATTCAAAATTTGAATTTGAAATTTGAATTTGAAATTTAAATTTCAAATTCGAATTTCATTCGAATTTCAAATTCGAATTTCAAATTCAAATTTCAAATTCAAATTTCAAATTCAAATTTCAAAATCCACAAAACAGTTGTGTTTCAAATTCTTGTTCTCATGGATAATTTTCTACAACTCCAATCCAATCTCAAATAAAATCATGACAACTTTATTTGGAGTTCGAATAATTGTGTACTCTATTATCCAAAATAAAATCTGAATCCAACCGGAGAGAATCTTGTCTACCATCCTAATCCTGTGTCATCACAATACATGCATAATAAACTAGACAACAGCATACACAAATCAATTTGCCAAACGTTAAGGAATTATGTGGAGCTAGTAGAGGGACTGATTGAACATATATAATCGGGCTCCCGCAAATCCATATGATCATCATTCTTTACTGAACAACTCAATCATATGATCACTAGTTTCAGAGTCACACCACTATAAACCTGAAACTGAACTCCCAATTATATACCGTATTACGTAAACCTGTGATAAGCTATCGTCCAATGACCTTGTCATGTATGCAAAACCCTCATATGATATCCTTGATCAGCCTTAGGCTAAAGTCCGTTTAATCTTACTGATCACGCTATCTTAAAGTTCCATTATACTACCGAATAAAGAAAATGATTATTCACCATATGTGAATAAGAAGTCATTCGCCCAACAGACGACCCAAAGCCTTGTCCATTTTCACATTCAGTATAATGCCTTTAAGAGGATACCCTTAACTCCTCATTAGAGCTATGATTCCGATATCTGTAAAAGAACCCTTCATCGTATACAAGTCATGCACCCAACGAACCGGTCTATAAGCTTACTACCTCTGAGACGCTTTAGCCATTGGAACATCAAAGTACACAAGTCATATACATGAAGCTATCCTTTTACTCAGGATTAAGGTTACTGCATAATGAACGTCAAAAGCAGATCGATCCACTCAAAGCAGACTTCTTAGATCAATCACGCTTTAGTTCCGGTCTAATATGTCACCACCAAGCAACATATCTATGTCTCAACTTGGGAGTCCAGCTCCAGACAGTCAAGACAAACCGTCCCCTCCAAGGCTTTAGACAACATAATAGTCTTAACATGAGTTAGATGCTCGGTCTAACCCCATAGACTACAGACCATAGTTTAGACTGCTAACTTTAGAACATTGTCTTCTCGCATACAAAAGTCCATTGCATGCAACGTTCTAACAATTTTAACTCAAGCAGTCAGTGAGCCATATTTGCTTACATTTACTTTAACATGTAAATAAGACAAGGACAGATAGCAATGTAATGAATAACCTCTATGTATAATTTTATTATCTAGTTCAAAATAAATATATCAAAATGTCTCTAATGCTTAGGGCATTTCCTAACAATCTCCCACTTGCCCTAAGCCAGCAGATGTGCCATGTTACGCATCCCCATTGCCTCTACGTGCCTCTCAAAGCTTCTAGCTACCAAAGTCTTAGTAGAGGGATCGGCAATGTTGTCCTCGGACGTGATCTTACATACATCTACTTATCTTATCTCCATGTGCCCTCTAATGTCGACTTCCTCGAATCCTTGCAAGTCTGGAAGACTCAGTCCGTGTATTCTACGGGTGTTAGGTCCCCTCCAGAATACACCAGTATATAATCCCTCGTTCTCTTAAGATACTTGAGTATATGCTTTACGGCCTGCCAGTGCTTGGTTCCAGGATTTGCTTGATATCGACTCACCATACCTACAGCAAAACATATATTTGAGCGAGTGCAAAGCATAGCATATATAAGGCTACCCACAGCGGATGCATAAGGGACCTTACTCATACGCTCTCTTTCTTCCGATGTCTTGGGACAGTCATCCAATGAAAGAGTTAGACCGGCAATAGAAGGTTGTGAGCCTTTCTTTGCCTCTTGCATTGCATATTTGTCAATTATTTTATCTATGTATGAAGCTTGGGATAATACTATCATTTTGTTCTTTCGATCTCTAAAGAGACGAATGCCTAGAACATAATTAGCCTCTCCGAAGTCCTTCATGTCAAATTGTTGGTGTAACCAAAGCTTGACCGATGATAAGTTCCCTACATCATTTCCAATGAGTAGTATATCATCGACATAGAGTATCAGAAAGACCACTTTTCCATCCTTAATACGTTTATAAACACAGGGTTCAATCAATGTTCTGCTCAAAACCAAATGTCTTAATCGCTTGATCAAACCTCTGGTTCCATGAGCGGGATGCTTGCTTTAATCCATAAATGGATCTAAGCAACTTGCAGACTTTCCTTTCTTGGCCTTTCGTTACGAACCCTTCGGGCTGTATCATATAGATACACTCTTCAAGATGGCCATTCAAGAATGCCGTCTTGACATCCATTTGCCAGATCTCGTAATCGAGAGCCGCAGCAATAGACAGAAGAATACGGATAGACTTCAGTATAGCAACAGGCGAAAAGGTTTCATCGTAATCGATTCCTGTCTTTTGCGTGTACCCCTTTGCAACCAGTCTAGCTTTGAAAGTTTCCACTCTCCCTTCCGCATCCTTCTTTCTTTTGTAGACCTATTTGCATCCAATGGGTTTTATCCCATCCGGCAAATCTACAAGTTCCCAAATAGAGTTGGATTTCGTAGAATCCATCTCATTGTTCATAGCCTGTTTCCAAGATTTAGAATCAACATCATTTATAGCTTCATCATAGGTGACCGGATCATCCTCATGCTCATGAGTCTCGGCTTGGTATACCTCAGCATCATACATGAAGAAATTAGGTTTCTTCAAAACCCTCCCACTACGACGAGGCACCCTAAATTGTTGATTGTCTGCAGATCTTTCACTGGAACTCGGATTTACGTCTAAGACCAAAATCTGTGGAGTAGGCCTTATTTAGGATTCAAATAATTGTGTAATCTCTTATCCAAAACAAAATTCAAATTCAATAGGAGTGAATCTTGTCTTCCATTCTTATGCTATGTGGACACCACCTATATCCATTAAGACAACAAGCTAATAAATATACCCCGATCAATTTGCCAGTCATTAAGGAATTATGTGGAGCTAGTAGAGGGACTACTTAGACATAAATAATCAGGCTCCCGTGAATCCATATGATCATTGGTCAGTACCAATCAACTCAATCATATGATCACTAATTTCAGAGTCACACCACTATAAACCTGAAACTGAACTCCCAATTATATACCGTATTACAAAAGCTTGTGACAATCTATTGTCCAATGACCTTGTTGTGTATGCAAAACCCTCATATGATATCTATGATTAGCCTTAGGTCAAAGTCCATTCAAGCAACTGATCAAGCTATCTTAAAGTTCCATTATACTACCGAATAAGAAAATGATTATTCACCATATGTGAATAAGAAGTTATCTGCCTAGTAGATGATCTAAGGTCTTGTCCATTTCACATCTAGTATAATGCCTTTAAGAAGATGTCCTTAACTCCTTATTAGAGCTATGATTCCAATATCTGTAAACAAACCCTCCATCATAACAAGTTATGCACCCAACAAACTGGTCTATCAGCTTACTACCTCTGAGATGCTTTAGCCATTGGAACATCAAAGTATACAAGTCATATACATGAAGTAGTTCATTTACTCAAGATTAAGGTTATTGCATAATGAACATCAAAAGCAGATTGATCTACTCATAGCGAACTACGCAGATCAATCATACTTTAGTCCCGATCTAATATATCACCACCAAGCAACATATCCATGTCTCTACTCAGGAGTCTATGCTCTAGACAGTCAAGACAAACCGTCCCCACCATGACTTTAGACAATATAATAGTCTTAACATGAGTTAGATGCTCGATCTAACCCCATAGACTATAGACCATAATTTAGACTGCTTATTTTAAAGTACTGTCTTCTCGCATATAAAAGTCCATTGTATGCAATATTCTAACAATTTAACACAAGTAATTTGTGAGCCATATTTACTTACATTTACTTTAACATGTAAACAGAATGAGGACAAACAGTAATGTAATGAATAATCTCTAAATATAATTTTATTATCTAATTTAAAATAAATGAAATATATTAAAATGTCTTTCATGCTTAGGGCATTTCCTAACACAGTTGGAATGGGTAAGGGTGAGTACAACCTAGCATTGCTCCTATGCATCTTTGCTCTCCTACAAATCTCACACCTTTCCATAATTCTCCCTACATCCTTCACAAGATTCGACCAATAGAAATTTTCTTGAACCAAGGCCATTGTATTATCACACCCAAAATGATCAGCCAAACCTCCACCATGAGTCTCTTGAATAATAGCTTTACACAAGGAACCTCGTGGCATGCAAAGTTGAGTCCCTTTGTACAAGAACCCTTCTTGAATAACAAACTCCTTATGCCTCCCTTATTGACAAAGGCTCCACACTTCACCAAAATTAGGATTATCCTTGTACAAGTCCTTAATAATCTTGAATCCAAGCACCTTGGTGTGCATAGTATTCAACAAAAGATGCCTCCTACTCAATACATATGCCACAATATTTGATTTTCTGGACTTGTGCTTGATGACAAAATTAAAAGATTGAATAAACTCCACCCATTTGGCATGTCTAGAATTGAGCTTGTGTTGAGTGCTCAAAACTTAAGTGCCTCATGATCCAAGAAAAGGATGAATTCTTTACGCAATAGATAGTGACTCTAATGCCTTAGAGCTCTCACAATCACATATAACTCCTTATCATAGGTGGAATACTTCCTCCTTGCATCATTGAGTTTCTCACTAAAATAAGCAATGGGTCTCCCTTCTTGGCTCAAAGCAGCACCAATTCCTACTTCCGATGCATCGTACTCCACTTGAAATGGGCTAGCAAAATTTGGCAATGTTAGTATAGGTGTTTTCATCAACTTTTGCTTGATGTTGCCAAAGCTCCTTCGTGCCTCTGCGTTCAAAGTAAACTTGCCTCCTTTTAGACACTCAGCGATTGGTGCCACCAATGTGTTGAAAAACTTGATGAAACGATGGTAAAATGACACCATCCCATGGAAGCTCCTAATTTTCATCAAAGTTTTTGAAACCAACCAAGTAGCTATAGCCTCTACCTTGCTTTCATCAACCTTAATACCATCTTTGGAAATCACATAGCCAAGAAAAACACACTATCTGTCACAAAACAACAGTTCTTGAGATTAACATAGAGACATTGTTGTTTTAAGATATCAAAGACTTGTCGAAGATGCACCAAATGCTCTTGTTGGTCACAGCTATAGACTAAGTTGTCATCAAAGTAAACCATAACAAATTTTCTCAAATATGGCTTGAAAGCATGTGTCATGAGTCTCATAAAAGTGCTGGGTGCATTTGATAAGCCGAAAAGCATTACCAGCCTCACGGGTGGTCTTGAAAGCCGTCTTCCACTCATCTCCTGGTTGCATGTAGATTTGATGATATTCATTATGCAAATCAATCCTTGAGAATGTTGTAGCACTATAGAGTTGATCTAAAAGGTCATCAAGTTTAGGAATGGGAAAACTATACTTGTGACATCCCGTACCCTGAATGGCCTGGATCGTCACTTAAAAACTACTACTTATATTGATACTTATACTTTCTTGCAAATCATTAATACTTACTTAAAAATTTATTTACTTAGATACCTTAATTTTAGGGATTTTTTTTACATGCATACATATTTACTATTCACGTATGTATACTTTAAATATACTTCGTCTGAACATTTGGGAGTTCAATTACCCACACACACTTATAATACTGTTTAACTATTATTATTCAAAATACTGTTCAATTGTTACTATTCAAAAATACTGTTTAACTATTACTATTTCAAAAATACTGTTTAACTGTTACTATTCAAATATACTATTTACTGTTATTATTCAAAAATACTGTTTAACTGTTACTATTCAAAAATACTGTTTACTATTATTATTCAAAAATACTGTTTGCTGTTACTATTCAAAAATACTATTTACTATTACTCAAGCAGTGCGGAAGATTTACTCGCAGTGTATCCATAACCTGGCCCTCACAACCGCCTCCGCCACCGTCATCGCCCATTGTCGTTTATACCCTAAGACGCTTACCTATAGTATGAACATACTTCGTGAGCTTTACGCTCAGTAAGTACGACATGTCGTCTGCAAAACATGTTGAAACATAATACATACTTAAAACCAGATAAGCAGGTCGAGTACTATCATACAACATTGAAATATTTTGCATTACTAGAACATCACATGACATTGGATGCAACACTGAGACATCATATGCATAACAGATATCATCATGAACTGAATGCACGACTACTATAACTGGAAGCATAGTGAACTACATCATAAACAATACATGGTCCGATTATGCTCATTTTATGCTTCATTATTCTCTTTTTTTCTCATGTCTGCTTAGGGCCTTTGTGTCAGTATCAAGTGCATGTGGATCATCAAAAATGCCCCTGATCCTGGGCCTTGGCCCGTTATGAATATATTTTGTGACTTTAGCCTGTTATACATTATGAGCCTTAGCTCGTTAGATTTTGTAGGCCTTGGCCTGCGAAAAATTAGGGATATTTTTTTTTACATGTACGTATTTACTGTATACGTACGTATACCGATTACTATTCAAAAATAGTATTTGATGATTACTATTCAAAAATACAGTTTTCGATTACTATTCAAAAATACCATTTAACGGTTACTATTTAAACATACTATTTAACAATTACTATTCAAAGATACTGTCTGACAATTACTATTCAAAGTACTATTTAACTATTACTATTCAAAATACTGATACTTAAATTTGCGGAAGATAAACTCGTGGTGTCTCCATAACCTTGCCCTCACATCTGCCTCTGCCGCCACCATCACCCATTGGGACTTAAGCCATAGGATGCTTACCTACAGTATGAACACACTACGTGAGCTTTACGCCCAATAAGTACAACATGTTTACCGCAAAACATGTTTAAATATAGTACATACTTAAAAACATATAAGCAGTCATATATCATATATACCACTTTAACATATCACATATCACATATCATATCAATGATTATAAAACTTCACATAACATGTGCATCACAGAAACATCGTGTACTGAATGTAGGATAATAAATCGGTAAAAACGTATCAGAGTGGCGTAGTGGAACAATAAAAATTTTTAGATCGTTAAATATCTCATGATGCCATATACAATAAACCAACAACAATTAAAACTCATACCTCAAGGACGCCAATCTTGCAGGAGGAGAATGACCGGAGGCTTCAACCAACTAGCCTTTTCTACTATTCTCCAATTCCCGAATGGCTGAGTGTGTGGGCACTCTGAACCTCGATCGGTATGCTAGCACTGCTAGTCTTCTTCCAACCACCCAGATCTCTAAAGAACTTTATTGTCACGATGAGCTGTGCAACAATAAGCCTGCTCACCTGAGAGTCTGTGGTCTGAGAGAACTGGAGTGGTAGGACCTCTATTTATAGACCTACATGAGGTGATTCTCTGAATTTGAATTAGATTAGGAAAAGATATTTTCGCTTATCCATAACTAAAAAATCTGAATTTTCCAAGGGAGAATCTCAACAAAAAATTCGGTTTTTCTTAGGATAAATCCAATCCAAATCTAAACAAGATTTTAACTAGAATTTTATCTCCCTTTTTCAACCCAAAAAATTCAAAAATTACAAGGAGAATATCTCCTCAAAATTTCGGCCATTATGGATAAGGGAGAATCAAAAATTCCACTAGGATTTTCAAGCTTGAATCTTATCTCAACCTTATCCAAAATAACCGAATTTTCCTAGGAGATTTTCTCCCTAATTTTGGCCACTTTTCAGGGAAGGAGAGAATCCTAATTCAACTGGGATTGAAACTTGAATTTTTCCCTTGAATCTTATCCACAAAAATCCAAAATTTCCTTGAGGATTATCCTCAAAATTTCGTGCAACATTTGTTAGGATTTGGATTCAAAATTCAAGTAGGATTCTAACAAAATTATCCTCTCCAAATCCAACTCAAATTCGAATTTCAAACCTTGTGGATTTTCCACAACAAATTCTAATCCTACTTGGACTGTGATTCAAAATTTGAATTTTAAATTTCAAATTCAAATTTCAAATTTAAATTTCAAATTCAATTTTCAAATTCAAATTTCAAATTCAAATTTCAAATTTCAAAATTCAAAATTCAAATTTCAAATTCCACAAAACGGTTGTGTTTCATATTTTTGTTCTCATGGATAATTTTCTACAACTCCAATCTAATCTCAAATAAAATCATGGCAACTTTATTTGGAGTTCGAATAATTGTGTACTCTATTATCCAAAACAAAATCTGAATCCAACCGAAGAGAATCTTGTCTACCATCCTAATCCTGTGTCATCACCATCCATGCATAATAAATCAGCCAATAGCATACATAATTCAATTTGCCAAACGTTAAGGAATTATGTGGAGCTAGTAGAGGGACTGATTGGACATATATAATCAGGCTCCCGCAAATCCATATGATCATCATTCTTTTACCGAATAACCCAATCATATGATCACTAGTTTCAAAGTCACACTACTATAAACCTGAAACTGAACTCCCAATTATATACCGTATTACGTAAGCCTGTGACAAGCTATCGTCCAATGACCTTGTCATATATGCAGAACCCTCATATGATATCCATGATCAGCCTTTGGCTAAAGTCCGTTTAATCCTACTGATCAGGCTATCTTAAAGTTCCATTATACTACCGAATAAAGAAAATGATTATTCACCATATGTGAATAAGAAGTCATCCGCCCAGCAGACGACCCAAGGCCTTGTCCATTTTCACATTCAGTATAATGCCTTTAAGAGGATACCCTTAACTCCTCATTAGAGCTATGATTCCAATATCTGTAAACGAACCCTTCATCGTATACAAGTCATGCACCCAACGAACCGGTCTATAAGCTTACTACCTCTGAGACGCTTTAGCCATTGGAACATCAAAGTACACAAGTCATATACATGAAGCTGTCCTTTTACTCTGGATTAAGGTTACTGCATAATGAACGTCAAAAGCAGATCGATCCACTCAAAGCGGACTTCGTAGATCAATCACGCTTTAGTCCCGGTCTAATATGTCACCACCAAGCAACATATCTATGTCTCTACTTGGGAGTCCAGCTCTAGACAGTCAAGACAAACCGTCCCCTCCAAGGCTTTAGACAACATAATAGTCTTAACATGAGTTGGATGCTCGGTCTAACCCCATAGACTACAGACCATAGTTTAGACCGCTAACTTTAGAATATTGTCTTCTCGCATACAAAAAACCATTGCATGCAACGTTCTAACAGTTTAACACAAGCAGTCAGGGAGCCATATTTGCTTACATTTACTTTAACATGTAAAGAAGACGAGGACAGATAGCAATGTAATGAATAACGTCTATATATAATCTTATTATCCAGTTCAAAATAAATACATCAAAAATGTCTCTAATGCTTAGGGCATTTCCTAACACTGAATGCATCTAGAAGCATGGTAAACTATAACTAATGCATGATTCGGTTATGTTCATTTATACTTCAAACTTCTCTTTTCTTTTCTTGTCTATTTAGGACCTATGTGTTAGCACCGTGCATGCATAGACCATCGGTAACGCCTATGGTAAAATAGTCGGAGAGCTATCAACGGATGCTCAACTTTTTGCTTTAACTTAAAACACCTTTATTTGAAAGGGCCGGTATGACACGCTTACTACTTTCCGTCTTATTTATCTTTTCTAGCCATATACTTCTCTAAGCTGTCCCAAATCCTACATGGTAAGGACATATGGCATCTAGCTTGCTTTTTTATCAATCTACTTAATTGTGAAACTACATGCTCTTAAACATGAGGTGCAACATCATGTGCATGGCATACACATTTTAACATATTGTAAAATATCATTTAAAAGCATATTCGTTCATGCCATAGGCGGAGTTGTACTTACCTAATTGCAAGTAACTTGAAATCACGCCTTTATCAATTCACAGGTTACCACCTGTCATCAATAACGTTTCTCATTAACACTCTCATTGAGTCACTATTAATGTTAATGACTATAACTTGCGTTTCTATGGGTTACCGAGACTCGTCGGTACCCTATTGGCCTATTATGGGGATTTGGTGTCTAACTCGTATCATGTTCGATCAATCGTCTTCTTGACAGATTAATCATCGTTCCTCACTGTGTTGTCTGAAACTGTGACGTCTCGCCCTACGTAGTGTTAAACAGGAGTATTACAGTCAGCTACTGTTGCCAACTGCGATAGACTGTAACCACTTGGGTCGTCGGTAACTTACTTTTAACTTGCTTTTAACTTATTTTGATACCACATATGACGACTAGTTTCTTACTTTTAACCTACTTCGTTTAACATGCTTATTTTAACTTTCTATTTGAACGTGAAAATTGGGGATAATTTTTTTTCTTTAACTTAAACTTTAAAACTTTAAACTTGTAAATCGTATCGTGGTAACATATTTACTAAAGTAAATACATTATCGTAACTTGATATACATCATAAAACATCATTTTAACATTCTTTTCATTACTCTTTTAAACAGCTCAGAGGAAAACTCCTAGCAGTAACATAACACTCGCCCAGTCCCTTGGCACATGCAGACCTCGTTCGTCATCCATCACTTGTCTTACCGTTATGCAGGATGCTTCCCTGCAATATAAACAAACTTGTGAGCGACAGACTAAGTAAGTTCAAACATACATTCATGACATATAGTAATTCATACCATATAGTACAAGGTAATTCTAATACCTACTGTAGCCACAAAACATTGCATATCATATACCATATACTACTTAACATTCATACTTATTACACATAACCTTATAAACATACTTGTACATATCAGAACACACTTTACATCATAATCCTACTTTCATACTTAGTATCGTAAACATACTTAATGTACTTTATACGTACTTAACATCGTAAACATACTTTTGTATTTATCATGCTTTAATCTCATATACATACTTTCATACTTGAACCTCATGAACTGACTGTAACGTCGTGGACATACTTGGCATCATGAGCATGCTTCTATACTTAACATACTTGAAACATCATAGTCATACTTGGATATACTTGAACATCGTAAACATAGCTTATTTAACGTATGCTACACATCGTAAACATAACATATATATCATACTTATTATCGTGAAAATACTTTCACATTTAACATAATAAATATACTTGTCATGCTGAAATACATAAAATATCGTAAATGTACTTAAGCATCGTAAATTATACTTATGTATACTTGAATATCCTTAACGTCATAAACATACTTTCATACATACAAACATTGCATACACATATCGTTTATTACTTAAACATTCATATTTAAATATAACATGCATATGTATCATCATATAGAGCATACTTAACATAATATGATTAACTTACGTTTATTAACTTATGCGTAATAGTTATAACATATTATATTTTTAACAGGAACGTTAGTCATGTTATACTTGCTTATTACCATGAGTACTACTATTCATTATAAATAGTAACTTTCTAACGTTATGTTTGCTAAACATTAATACTTAAACGTATTTAACATCATTCTTACAATCTCTGACAGAACATATATGATACCAATTATGACATCAAAATATTAACACAACATATATCATATATTACTTTAGATTTTATACTTAACGCACATAATATTTAAAACATACTTATACATACTTTTTATCATAACCATACTTGACATAATACACACCGTGAGTACACTTTCAAACTTAACATGCTTTAAACCTACTTAATATCCTAAACGTACTTGCATTCTTGACATGCTCTAAACATACTTAATATCTTGTGCATACTTTTGTACTATCCTCTACGATTTACTTAACATTCAACTTCCAAATCTGGGACATACTACCAATTGGGAGCCCTATAATAACTGAACAGAATTTCATACTTATCATTGTAATAATTTAAACATAGCATATTCATCATAAGCTTAACATCATAAATATAACATACTTGACACACTTGTTATTGTGAAAATACTCTCACATTTAACATCATGAATACACTTATCATACTTAAATACGTAAAACTTTGTAAATATACTTAAGCGTCATAAATACACTTACGTATGCTTAAATATCCTTAACATCACAAACATAACATGGATCATTAACATAATAAATAATATGCATTGCTTTTGTATTACTATTCATTATGAATAGTAACTCTGACCATGAACAGTACTGTCGACTGTGAACAGTACCGTTGACCGTGAACAATGACTTTGATTACATTGGTATTCGTAAAGTTAGTATATCTTATGCTCATTTATGGACTGTATATTTTTATTTTTATTTTCTTGAGTCTTTATCTTTCATCACGTTCTGGTTTTTGGGTCCCATAATTAGTCATACCGTAATACGTGCATAACTGAGAAGGACTCTGGGGAGCAACCCATTGGCCAATCCTCCACAGTTTACATAACATCAGACTTCCAAACCCGAGACATACCACCATCAGTTTGGAGTCCTATTATAACTTGTAACTGAAATCTGAGAAACCTCCACCAGTGTGGGAGGCCGGTACGCTAATACTGATTTAATTACTGAGTTTATGGTGGTTCCTGACCAGTGGCATTTATGCTGCCTCCTAGGTCTAAAACTCTTTAAATTATTCTGTAGTTTATATTGTAGTTTTCTTAAAATTTTATCTCTTATGTTAGTATGCATATGGCACTTGACTACTAAACTCTTGTCATCTCTATCACTTAAGCATACTGAGTAAATTCATGCTGTAAATAGATAAATGTCTGAACTTATAAAATATAACACTCAAATATAAACATGTCAAGTCAATTTACATTCGACTTAGACGTAACGCATGGTTCATAACATGACTTTCATAACATTCAAATCATAGTATCTTGGCACTAAAACTGCACATAAAATACATAAACATGACCAGTCCATTTATGTTGCAGACAAGGAAATATTTAAACTTACATGCCGCATATAAAACACATAGCACATAAACATGTCAAGTAAGTTCATGTTGCAGACAATTAAATACCTGAACTTACTGTATATAACACTTAAACATAAAAGTCAATTCATGTTTGACTTAGACCTAACACATAAACATCCAATGTTTAAAGCTTCAGTCTTATTATTTTGCTGATTCTTGTCTTTCCTTATTGTCTTTCATATGGTTCCGACCAGGGGGCATTATCATTGTCTCCATGGTCTGGAACACTACTCATATCTTTCTTTCATTGTGTGTGTTTTATTAAATACACCTTTGTGCATATAACACCTTACATATATACTTTACATTTCATACATAACATATAAATATATTACATAATTTCATGTAACAGACAATAAAATGTTTGAATTTACTAAATATAAAACATAGATATAAACATGTTAATTTATGTTGTAGTCAACTAAAGGTTTGAACTTACAACATATAACACATAACAGTTTATACATATCGCAGACATAAAAATATTTAAAACTTACCACATATGACACTTAGACATAATAGTCTATTCATGTTGCAATCAATTAAATGCTTTAACTTACAGATACTTTTGCTCATATCTTCTTTCTTGCTTTCTTGGTCCGCAGACGTCCCTTCATCACGTCTATATCGGATTCCTATTACCGAAATAATCACAGTTATTTTCGTTACTTAAATCATACACAAAGCTTAATAAAACGTAAAAATTCTACGTTTCATTTCCCAATCATGAATTTTGGGTCTAATATCCCATTTATAATTTTTTCGTCAACTCTTGCCAAAAATTATGATGAATAGTAAGTTTAACGTGAATAGTAACTTTGACCGTGAATAGTACTATTCGTCGTGAATAGTATCTTTACCCTAATCATGAATCTTGTCATTTTAATACATAAACTGGATTTTCTAAATCCATAAATCATAAAACAATAAACTTAAAGGCTTAATGACCCTTTTTGGACCTTTCTGAAATTTTTGGTTAAAATGACCATTTTGCCCTTGATGGGCCTTTGGGCTGTAAAATCTTTACTTTAATGTTTTAATGGGATTTTCTAAACCCAAAAGTCATAAATTCATTTTTCTTAAGCCTTTTCGAGCTTTTTCAGCCTTAATTGCCGAAATGCTCGGGTGGCACTATTCTAACCCTCAGTCGTTAATCCTTTATTTTTTGGGCCTAAGTCACCGAGAGGGCTCGGGTTTCCATACTGACCATATTTTTACCCTTCGGTTCCTAAAATACCCCTTTGTGCCGTTTTTGAAATTTCGACAGCATTTCCGCTTAATTTTTAGGTTCCCAGCGTTTTGGAAACGCCTCGAAACCATCTAACCTAATTCTATTCTACCACGTACTATACCAGAGGCCTATATTTTTACGTAAAAATTGAATTTTTATGTAAAAATCTTTACATTTTTCACATTTTCTTATTTGACTATTTTTCATACACATAGTTCATTTTTCTTATAATTTCACATGTAAAAGTACATAATTACTACATAATCATTCCAAAACATAAATTTAGGAATGAAGGATCGAAATCACTACCGAAATCATCCCATCGACGATTGAACGAACCGTTCAGTTTCACGTGCACAAACTTTTTTTTCTCCGTTCTTCACTTTTGAAATTTCGTCTTGCAATTCCGACGCCACGGACATGTCTAGAACGTCGAAAATAGGCTAACGGGCCATTCTTCAATTTTTGGTCAACAGTCACCATTGACCGACGTTGACCGGCAGCGGCATGGAGAAAGGAGACCACCATCTCGTAGATCTCGACGTGAGGAATCCATTAGTGGTGTCAGTTTTACCAATTGAAGCTCCTATAGTCAGAAATCGACCCTCGAAAATCCGACGATGGTGGCGAGCTTAAATCTCCGGTTTCCTGACTTTTCTACCCAAAATTGATTTAGGGCTTTTGTTCCCCATGGAATATGGGGAACTCTGAGCATTTTGGTACCCACCTCATCATTCAACTCTGTCGTAATCGACGGCTTTCACGGCAGCGACGGTGAGGTTTCGGGCGGGACAATCCGGCGGCCGTTGTGGTGAAATGAGCTATGAGTTTTGTTCTCTTCTTCACCACGAGTCTTTTGGGACCGGATTCACCTTGATCGGAGGTTGGACGGTGGAGAAAAGGTCGTTCAAATTTTTCAGCCACTGGCGACTTCGGGCGGCACGTGCGACTTGCTCCGGGGGCTACTCTATCGCGTCGGCACACTGTTGGACTCAGCTCGGCGAGAGCTTTCCAACGGGACCGGTGATGTCGAAAACGGACACCGTTTATGGTGGTCGATTACTGTTCACCGACAGTGTAGGGAAAAGAGAGAGAGGAAAAATATGGGGGACTGTTTGACAATTTCTAATTTCCCCGCCTTTTTATACATTTTTTTTTATCCAAAATTTTAACATGAGCTATCCTAACTAATTTAGGCGTACTAAACCCAAATATATCAGTTTTATTTTCATCTGAGGTCATCTTGATCAGTTTCTGGTACTGCGAATTCCCGGTCAAAATTTACCTTGATGCTTAATTAACTAATTTGAGCATACAAATAGGCTATACTGACTAATTTGGACGTGCTGAATCCAAATTTATCAGTTTTACATCCATTTGAGGTCGTCTGGACCAGTTTTTGGGATCTGTGTGATCCCATCTCGAAAAACGTGTCAGGTGCCCAATTGACTAATTTGGGCATCCTGAGTCTAAATATATCAATTTCAGGGCGAGAAATGGTCGTCTTAACCCTCATCCAGATACTACGTACCTCTCAACAAAAATCTACATTTTATGCTTAAATAACTAATTTGAGCATGCTGATTCTAAATATATCAGTTTTATATCAAGAAAATGTCATCTTGGCCAATTTCTTGATATTGCATGTTTCCTAGTCAAAATTTACATTTGATGCTCAATTAACTAAATTGAGCATACTGAATCTAAATATATCTGTTTTATATCCAGAAAATGTCATTTTGACCAGTTTCTTGATACTGTGTATCACATAAACACGTACACATATAAAATCACTATATTTCACATTTTAAACATGAATTTCATCATGTACATTCCATATACTAGTTTTTTTGAGAATGATGAAATTTCCCGATTGTCACAGAAACGCGGCCCTTGACTGGTTTACCACTCAGTCAACTGACCGGTTAACTCGCGTATTGGTAACTAAGTAGTCTATCGAGTTACTATACGTGAACCCAGTGTAGTAACCAATCGGGTTACTTCTCTTGTTGGGGTGTGGTAACCTACCGGGCTACTAAGGCTTGTTCGGTGTAATGGCCCACCGGGCCTCTATGGCTTGTTTGGGATAGTAGCCTACGAGGCTACTAAGGCTTGTTTGGTGTGGTAGCCTACCGAGCTACACACACTATTTTACTTTGAAAAATTGTTTGGGTTGGCTTGTAAAAATCTTGGAAAAATTCCTTATTTTGAAAAAGCCCCCTTATCACCCCGTTGGAAGATGGGGGACGTTTTTATGAAAACCTTGTTCATATTTTAAAGTGTTAAAAATACATTTTTATTTTGAAGTGTATAAATTATATTTTTGATGCTTGTATTTTAAAGGTGGTTTTGAACCACTTTTGAAAACTCTTTTGAAACTTGGTCTAAACCACTTTGTTTGCGATTTTGTCAAACATGAAAGTTTTCGTCCTCGACAAGATGAACAAATCTTATGTTCATCTTATATCCTAAATCTAACTCTAATGGCTCCTAATCTCATTAAACCCGTGAGCCTGGTGCCCAGTTTTTTGTAAAAGTCCCAGTTTTACATCTCTATAAAAATGGCTCGGTTTAAGGCCTGAAACGGCCAAATTTTTGACACACATAAATGGTTTTCAAGGTCTCGACGAGATCTACAACTTTCATGTTGAGTTTGAGAACTAGTTTAGACTCTAAGTGGTCCATTTCTAGCAAAACCCGAGACTAAATACTGGGTTCAGATTTTTGTTCCCAATTTTGGACACCGAGTGAAAAACACTCTAAAAACCTATCTTAAGTTCATTTTTGGCCAAGGCCTATTTGATGTAAAAACGACCGTATCAAAATTTTCTTAAAAAACCATGTTTTACAAATCCTAAATTTTCTCATCGCAGTCTAATTTTACACTGTGGTGTTCGTTCCTTTCTCGGCAATGTTCCAATTTTCATCCGAAAATTGGTTTTCTAAATCTGATTTTTGTACTGTAAATTCCTGGTTATTTTATACTATTTAAGAGCCCATTATCAGTCTAGATTACTGTTCATATCTTATACTGTGGTTGTGTCTACACTGTGTTGTCCTTTTGCACATAAACCGAGGCGTTCCCGGGTGAAATTTTAGACACATTCTCTCTTGACTAATTTGGACATGTTGATTCCATTTTTATCAGTTTTACATCAATCAAAGGTCATCTAGACCAGTTGTTGGGATCTGTGTGACCCCACCTTGAAAAACGTGTCAGGTGCCCGATTGACTAATTTGGGCGTTGTGAGCCCAAATATATCAGTTTTGGGACGAGTAAAGGTCGTATTGATGCTCATCCTGATACTACGTATCTCTCAAACTAAAATCTCGTTTTGTACTCAATCAATCAGATCGAGTCTACTAACTGTTCATGTATCAGTTTTAGGTCAAATTAAAGTCGTCTTGGCCAATAACTTGACACTGCGTTTCTCTCTATTCATTATCCACTGTTTTCTACTTAACTGACTGGTCTGAGTGCTCTGACTCTAATTTTGTCAGTCTCTAGGTGAGAAGAGGTCATCTGGACTATTTTCTCGATATCGTACCCTTGCTACAGCTATCTCTCGCTATTGTGCTCAGATGTTCGGTCCGAGCGTTCTGGGGATCTATTTACTAGTCTTGCGTCAAGAAATGGTCGTCCAAACCAGTTTCCCGACACTACATGTCTCATTCATTTATATACATAATAGGGTGGACCGGGTTCACTATCAGTCACCCCTTTCACTGCATGAATAGTACTTAAACAGTACCGTATCTGTTTAGTTTATTTAATGGGAAATATACTATATTTTTCAACTTAATTACTCATTGCATAGTAATTAGGTTTCATGCAATTTAAGGGTTTGTGTAACGGCTTTCTGCCCATTACATGACCTTCAATACGACCTTTAACACGGGCATGTATAAGGTAACACGGGCATGTATACACCGGACACAGGTGTGTACTAGTTAAAATTCTTCAACACGGCCCTGTTTCAAAACATGACCTTTTACACGTTCACAACCTGAGCGATACACGGCCTCTTCCTAAGAACCTTATTTTCCCTGGTTAAAATCTGCGAGGGTCTTTCTTCATAGGTTAGATCTGCATGTACTTCAATTGGCTCTTGGCTTAGTATGTGGGAACTATTCGGCATGTACTTCTTCAACATCGAGGCGTGGAAAACATTATGTACAGAAGCTAGTTTGGGAGGAAGCGCTAATCGATAGGCTACCTTCCCGACCCTCTCGAAGATCTCGAAGGGTCCTATATATCTAGGGCTGAGCTTCCTTTTCTTCCCAAAGCGCATCACCCTTTCATGGGTGCCACCTTGAGGAAAACTGAGTCTCCTTATTGAAAGTCGAGAGGTCTTGGTCATCTATCTGCATAACTCTTTCGGCGGCTATGCGCTGTATCCAGTCTCTCTCGTATAAGCTTCACAGCTTTTGTTGTATCCTTGATGAAGTCGGTACTGGTGAGCTGTTTTTCTCCGGTCTCGTGCCAGTGAATCAGAGATCGGCATCTTTTTCTATAAAGTGCCTCATACGGAACCATCCCAATCGAGGAATTATAGCTATTATTGTACGATAACTCTATCAATGGAAGCTTCTGATCCCAATTCCCCTTGAAGTCTAAGACTGTGATGATAAAGAAATATGTAGTATTAAGAAATTGGTTAAAATGACATTTTCTTGATATGAAACTGATATATTTAGAATCAGAATGTTCAAAATTAGTTATTTGAGAACAAAATGTAGATTTTGTTGGGAGGTATGCAGTATCGGGATAAGGGTCAAGATGACATTTTCTTGGGCCGAAACTGATATATTTAGACTCAGGATGCCTAAATTAGTCAAGCAGGCACCTGACATGTTTTTCGAGACGGGGTCACATAGATCTCGAAAACTGGTCGAGATGACCTCAAATGAAGTTGAAACTGATAAATTTGGATTCAACATGCCCAAATTAGTCAGTATAGCCTATTTGTATGCTCAAATTAGCTAATTGAGCACAAAGGTAATTTTTTAACGAGAATTCACAGTACCGAAAACTGGTTAAGATGACCTCAGATAAAAATAAAACTGATATATTTGGATTCAGGATGCCCAAATTAGTCAGGATAGCCCATGTTGAAATTTTGGGTGAAAAAGTATATAAAGGGCGAAAAATCAGAAATTTCAAAAACAAGCCCATAACTTTCTCTCATTTTCTCTTTCCTCCCCTTACCCGAAAATGAATAGTACCCGACCATCGGAAACGGTGTCCGTTTTCGACACCGTCGGTGTCATCGGAAAGCTCTCACCGAGCTGAGTCCAACGGTGGGTCAACTTGACGGAAAGACCGCTGCACGCCGCCGCACGCGCCTCTCGAATGTCGCCGGAGCCGAGAATTTCGATCGTCGATATCTCCGCCGTCCGGCCACCGTTTGCCACGAAACTGGTCCCAAAAGTTTTGTGGTGAAGAGAGGAGCAAAATCCATACCACCGATCACCTCAACACCGGCGGAATCACGCCGCCCAAGCTTCGACAAATTTGGTGAAACACCGCCGTGGAGCCACCGTCGAAACGCCCGATTCCGGCCGGGTTGAAGTACGCCGTTGGTGCAGAAATGACCGCAGGGCTGAGGGGAGCAAAAGCCCTCAACCAATTTTGGGAAAAAAATCCGACACGGCAGAGTTCCACTGTCGTCGCCGTGGCCGTGGTTTTCGAGGGAATTTTCCGGTGATAGGGGCCTCCAAACATGAAATTGAGGCCACCAATGGATTCCTCTCATCGAGTTCTTCAAGATGGGCTACTCATTTGCCACCGTCACCGCCGTTAATCGCCGGTCAACGGTGAGTCAACATCGGTCAATGATGGTCAACGTCGGTCAACGGTCACCGTTGACCGAAAATTTAAGAATGGCCCGTTGGCCTATTTTCGACGTTCCGGACACATCTGCAGTATCAGAATTGCAAGACGGAGTCTCAAAAGCAAAGAATGGAGAATTAAAGTTTGTCTACGCAAAACCGAATAGTTCATTCGATCGCCAGTGGGACGATTCTGGTAGTGACTTCGGTCCCTCCATTCCTGAAATTTATGTTTTAGAATGAGTATACATGAATTATGTATTCTGGAATGTGAAATTGTAAGAAAAATAGACTATGTGTATGAAAAATAGTCAAATGAGAAAAAGTGAAAAATGTAAAGATTTTTACATAAAAAGTTGAGTTTTACGTAAAAATATAGGCTCTGGTAAAGTACGTAGTAGAATAGAACTAGGTTAGATGGTTTCGAGGCGTTTCCTAAACGCCGAGAACCCAAAAATTAAGCAGAAATGCTGCCGAAATTTTGAAAACGGCACAAAAGAGTATTTTAAGAACCGAAGGGTGAAAACGTGGTCAGGATGGAAACCCGAGCCCTTTCCGTGATCTAGACCCAAAAAAGAGCATAACGCTCGAGAGTCAGAATAGTACCACCGAGGGTCGGTAAATAATAAACCAAGAAATTATGGTAAATAAGGCCGTAAAAATTTAGTAAAGCCTAAGAAAAATTATTTGATGATTTTTGAGCTTAGAAGATCCAGTCTAAGGAATAAAATGATAATGATATGACTCAAAATCCCATTAGGGGTGAAATGGTAATTTTATCAAAAGTTCAGGGTAAAATAGTAATTTTACCAAAAGTTGGCAGAAAAGTTATAAATGGGATATTAGATCCTTAAGTTTATGATCGAGAAATGAAACGTAGAATTTTTACGTTTTATTAAGTTTTATATATGAAAGAAGCATGGAAAATAATCGTTATTATTTTGCTTATAGGGATCCGCGCAAGACGATATGAAGAGACGTCTGCAGACCAAGGAAGCAAGAAAAGAGATGCTAGCAAGTATTAGTAAGTTCAAACATTTAATTGACTGTAACATAAATGAACTGGTCATGTTATGTGTTATGTGTTATATGTAGTAAGTTCGAATATTTAATTGACTGTAATATGAATAGACTATTATGTCTAAATGTGACATGTGGTAAGTTCAAATATATGATTTGTCTGCAACATGAACTGATATGTTATGTTAGGTTTATGTTTAAGTGTTATACGGAATTCATGTATGTGAGTGCTATATGCACTAAAGTGTGACTAACATAATTCACACTATAGAAAAGTTACGTTAAGAAAGAAATGATTTATGAAATACAAACGAAAGAAAAGAAACAAAGGAAAGAAAGAAAGAAAAGAAAAGAAACAAAAGAAAGAAAGGAAAAGAAAATGAAAGAAAGAGAGAAAGAATGAATGAACGAATGAACGAAAAGATAAAGTAAAGAATGAGAAAGATAAGGAAGATAATAAGACTGAAAAGTTAAGGTTGGCGTACCGGCCTCCCCAGCTGTGAGGTTTAAGAGTTAAGAATAGCCTCCACCCCAGATGTGTGGTGCTACCACAAGCTTAAGGTAGTTAATGGGTAATGCACTACCCCAAGTTTGTAGTGCGAGATCGACCTTGGGGTTAATTGGTGGGTCGCTCCCCCGTTCCTCCATTGGTTTGCGCACTCTAGGTACGTCCAACCATGGGCCCACAAGAGAAAGTGAAAGATAAGAAAAGTAAAGAAAAGAAAAGACAAATACAGAAAGAAAAGCAAAGAAAAGAAAAGCTAAGCAAAGAAAGTAAAGCTACGAAAAGCTAAGAAAAGCAAAGAAAAGAAAAGAAAGTAAAGCTTAGCAAAGAAAAGCTAAGAAAAGAAAAGAAAAGCTAGGAAAAGAAAGTAAAGCTAAGAAAAGCTAAGAAAAGCAAAGAAAAGAAAAGAAAGTAAAGCTTAGCAAAGAAAAGCTAAGAAAAGAAAGTAAAGCTAAGAAAAGCAAAGAAAGTAAAGCTTAGCAAAGTAAAGCTAAGAAAAGCTAAGAAAAGAAAAGAAAAGAAAAGAAAGTAAAGCTTAGCAAAGAAAAGCTAAGAAAAGCAAAGAAAAGAAAAGAAAGTAAAGCAAAGAAAAGCTAAGAAAAGCTAGGAGAAGAAAAGAAAAGAGACAGATAAAGAAATAAAAGAAAAGAAGGAGATAGAACAACATATTAGGATATGATCCATCAGTCAAAGAAAAGAAACGAATTAGGATATGATCCATCAGTCAAAGAAAAGAAACAGATTAGGATATGATCCATCAGTCAAAAAAGATTAGGATATGATCCATCAGTCAAAGAAAAGATCCATCAGTCAAAGAAAAGAAATGGATTAGCATATGATCCATCAGTCAAAGAAGATTAGGATATGATCCACCAGTCAAAGAAAAGAAACAGATTAGGATATGATCCACCAGTGAAAGAAAAGAAACAGATTAGGATAGGATCCACTAGTAAAAGAAAAGAAAAGAAAAGAGAGATAAGTAAAGAAAGAGAAGAAAGGAAGGAAATAGATCGACAGATTAGGGTTTGATCCACCAGTGAAAGTAAAAAGAAAGAAAAGAAAAGAAAGTAAAGCTAAGAAAAGCTAAAAAGAGCAAAGAAAAGAAAAGAAAAGAAATGAAAGTAAAGCTAAGAAAAGCAAAGCAAAGAAAAGAAAAGAAAATAAAGTAAAGTAAAGAAAAGCTAGGAGAAGAAAAGATAAGAGACAGATAAAAAAAAAAAGAAGAAAGGAGAGAAATAGAATGAAGGAATAGGATATGATCTATAGAACAAGAAGAATGACATAATAAGAAAGAAAGAATAAACAACGAAAATAAAAGTTGAGCAAGAAAAGAAAAGAAAAAGAAAAGTATGACATAAAAGAAAGAAAGAACAAAAGAACACCACGAAGAAGAAAGAATGAAAGCAAACAAGCATAATATGACTAACATATGTGCATATGCTATGTTATGCATAGATTGATATGCATAAGTCAGTTATACAATTTTAAGTGTATTTGTGATGTTTAAGCATACATTAAGTATGCTGTGTTTAAATTGATATGTGTATACATTGTTTTGTATAATGTTGAGTATGTTATGCTTAAGATGTTAAGCATACATTGTGACAACCGGGAAATTCAGGCAATTCTCTAATGAAAATGTACAAATGTATGTATATAACAATTTGTACTATTTAAATAATGAAATAAATGTATTTATATTATTTAGAATATATGAAAATGTTCTAACAATACTGACGAGTAAGAATTCAGTGTTGGAAAAATTCACTGAGTTGAAACGGGTGAAACGGTGCCAAAACCGGCATTGAAAACCCTAATCGGGGCAATAAAAGACGGAAAACTTCCGGGATTAATTTTGATCAAACGGAAGCAGTTTAAATTGATCCGACTGCACAGGAGACCTCAGGAACACGTCAGGACGATTTCAGGAAAATTTCGCCTCGAACCGGTATCGGTCAAAAAGTAGTCGAATTAATGTGAATAGTGAAAGTCAAAGTCAACTTTGCTTTAACATTTATGACATCATAAATCCCTTTAATAAATGGGAAGAAAATGGTGGTTGGTAGCATTAATGGCCATGATCCATTTGCTTTTTGATCTAAAGGCCAAGATTTGGCCAAAAATACACCATTTTAATTTTTGAAAAATGTGGAAAGAATTAGGCTTGAAAGGTGTTTAATTCTCATTGGTTGATAGCCAAATTAATTGGCTTTCTTTGTTGCATTAAGTGGGCAACATTTTAAACCAAAAGGCCGAGACACATTTGAAAGACAAAAACCAAAGAAAATTTTCTAAGTGTTCTTCCATAGTGAGCCGTGAGTAACCCAAGAGGAACCAAGCTATTCCTTCAATTTTCTTTCACAAAAATTGTGTCAAAGCATTCCTTGAAGACAAAGGAAGAAAGTGAACAAGGTAATTCCTCTTGGATTTAACTTTTTCTTGGTTTTTCTTCAAGAAAACCGTGGGATGAATAGTGGAAAAAGATGGAAAAATTTTTCGTTATTTTCAATGATTTGGTGTTTGGGTTTTGTTAAGGGTGTAATTAGGAAGAAAACCATGTAATTGGTTTAAAGAAAAACCAAAATTTTGTTGGTTTTCGAAGGGTAAAACTGTGGGTTACCAAGAGTAAGCAATGAGAAATTTTTGTGGTTTAATTGTTAACATGCTTTCAATTTAAATTTTGTTAAGAATAAACCATGATTTGCATTATGGAAAGCTTGGAAAAAAATTTTGGTGAACCTACCCTAATGTGGCCGTGGGATAACAAGGGTTTGGTGGAAAATTTTGCATGATTTATTTGAGATTTGGATGATTGGAATCATGCATTTTATAATGTAAATGATGAAATTGGGAATGAAAGCAAGAAAAGAAAAATTTGGAGTATGTTTTCCCTAATTGGCCGTGGGTTATATGTGATTAAAAACCCTAGGAAAATTGTTGAAAAATGCAATGAAAATGGGCTTGAAAATGTGTTAGAAAATGACATTTTAATAGCCTAAGATTTGGTGAAAATTTGAGAAATTTTGGTTAGGTTTGATTGTGGAAAACCAAGACCAAAACTAAGGGCAAAATTGAGAAAAAAATTTTGTAATGTGGGTTAAAATGCAAATTGGAATTTTGTGAGCTTTTATGTAAAAGTTTGGAAAACTTTTACATAAAATAGGCTTGTGGTATAGTACGTGGCAGGTACATATGGTTCGAGGCATACCTAATGCCGGAAGCCTTAAAATTACGCCGAAATGCTGCCGAAATTTCGAAAACAGCATTTGGGATAAAAAGGGAAGTAAAAATAAAAAGTTTAGGGTCGGGTCGGAAACCCGAGTCCCTAACAAAAAATTGAATGAGGGAAACCTAAGGGGTGGTTCGTGAATAGTAACCCATCCCCTTAAAAATATAAAACGCGAGTGAAATTGAAAAACCGACACCGAGGGGGGGGCGTTTTTGGAAATGAAATAAAGGTCCGAGTCGGGAACGGAAAATCCGAGCCTTGGAGACCTAGGTCGGGAATGTCTAGATGAACGTTTTAAATACTAGTGAAACGTCCATTTGAGACTCCGAAACGATAGAAAATCGCTAAACCAACGTAGGGGTCGGAATAGTGCTTCCCGAGGGTCGGGAAAGTGAAAAGTGGAAATAAAATAGAAATGAACCCAGTAATGATTAGAAAAGAGTCAGAAAAGTTCCTGAGAGGCAAAAATGCAGTCTGGATCGGGAAAATTTCTGTCAGGGGAAAAATTGTAATTTTACCAAAATATAGGGGTAAAATCGTAATTTTACCAAAATACAGGGGCAAAATTGTAATTTTATAAAAGTTGAGAAAAATGGGGAAAATGATAAATAAAGCCTAAAAAGTTATAAATAGGTTTTATTTAAGCTTTTAAATTAAAAATAAAAGCTATAAATGGAAATGAAATTAACAGACAAAGTTTTATCTGTAGGATCCAAAAAAATCGACCTACAAGGAGGGCGATCAAAGTTCCACGAGAGAAAAAGAGAAGAGACTGATAAGGTAAATTCAGACATTTACCTGTCTGCAACATATAGCATTATTGTTGCTAACTTTAATGTACTAACTATAAGTTAGGTACATATGTGCTACAGGCACTATTATAGAGTAGAGAGAGAGACGTAATGTGCTACGGGCACTATTGAGAATGGACACATTGTTAATTGTGCTTCGGGCACTAGAGCGAGGTTAATCAAACTCACTCACCTAAAATTAAAATGTGAACCATTCCTAACCACGGGACAATGTGAAGTCACCGGGTTAGAATTTTAAAAAGTCGGTAATGAAACCACTTTCTGGCGTACCAGCCTTCCGTACAGGGAGGTAACTTTTGCCTTCGGGGCTATGAGATTAAGGCTGTGAAGGTCAGCACTGATGTACCGCTCCCAGTCATGTACAATTTTGCCTTCGGGGCTATGAGATTAAGGCTGTGGAAGTCAGCACTAATGTACCGCTCCCAGTCATGCGCACTTAAATGGTACTGCCAACTAGAGCTCAAAACCAGAACATAAGCAAAGATAATTACCTAAAACTGAAACTATGCCATAATTGAGCATAAGACAGTTTAGTGAGAGTACTAACATCGCGGTAGATGTACTGTTGTGACACTGTGTTGTGGTCAACCTTACTATTCATATATGAATAGTGGTCAAAGTTACTGTTTATATATGAATAGTTGTCAAAGATACTATTCATGATGAATAGTATTATTCATAGAAATTTTATTTCTTGCATGTTTGAACTTACTGAGCCTGTAGCTCATCATTTTTGCTAATGTTGCAGGTAAGCGACCAGCTCAGTAGCTTGTTTGACTGGATGTGGACGGGATGGCGCGTGTCAAATGGGATAACTGGGCGAGGGATATGGTCCTGCCAGAGTTTTTTCGTTGAGCGATAAAAAGGGAAGGAAAAAAAAAAGAAACAGTCTTTTGTAATATTATATATTTACGAAAATACTGTAATATGTAAATTACTTTGTGCTTGCCAACAAAGTAAATAGTGGGAAATGTTTACATGATGTTTAAAGAGAAAAAAAAAATTTCCCAAAAAACGTCATGATTTAAAAATAGAGAGAGATAAGCCGGCGACCCATGAGAGTACAATCTATGGCAGTTAGCGATAAAGCTCAACTGTAATAGTGTTGTATGATCTCTACGAGGGGTGGGCCGCTACAGTTGGTATCAGAGCAAGGTTTGAGATTAGTCTAGTTTATAATACCAACTGCTGTCACAGTTGGTATCAGAGCGGAATTACGATGGATCTAGTTTGGATTACCAACTGCAGTCACAGTTGGTATATCAGAGCAGTGTTGACCATATCCTGATTTGATACTTCGCGCATCCTGCACCGCTATCCAAGTAAGTAGTTTACTTAAGTTTAGTTAATTATTTTCTTATGTGAAAATAATTATCTTATAGGTAGCAAGATGACCAGACCCCCTTATGTGAGACCACCGCTACCACGACCGAGAGGGGTATTGCGGGTCTGGACGAGACCTATTGTGAGGCCGTCTATGTCCCAACGACCGGTAATCAGACCCCCGGTGCCCGAGAGACCTCCAGTACCAGTACCAGCACCAGTACCAGCGCCAGTAGATGATGTACAGCCACGACCGATAGTGCATCCACCGGTAGTAGTGGACATTCCAGTTGTTGGTGGACGCCAACACATTGGAGTGAGAGTTTCGGCTCGGGCAGTACAGGCATTTCGAGCTAGCCATCCTCCGATGTTTGATGGTGGACAACAGTCAATGGAGGCGAAGGACTGGCTCCATGCCATAGAGAGGATTATGGTGATATGTGACATCGATCGAGATATGTGGATTCAGTTGGCCATCAGTATGTTTCAGGGAGATGCTCGAGTATTTTGGTAGTATTGCGACCAGGAGATTTTATTAGGATTCAGTTGGGCTGAGTTCTGTCAACGATTGGCTGATCAGTTTCTGCTTAGGGATCCGGTGCCTGCTCCAGCACCTCCAGAGAGACGAGAGGCTGATACACCTGCGTATCCCAGATTTGATGAGGTTAGGGACAACATTCTCCAGACTGAGAGGATGGTCATGTTGTCTGGTGAGACGGTGATGTCTTACGCAGCACGATTTGAGGAGACCATTAGGAGAAGATGTCCGTTGCCCAACCTCACGGAAGCAAACTGTTGTGAGCAGTTCTGGGGAGGCTTACCCATGGAGTTGAGACAGAGGGTAATCAAGCTATTTCCTTCGACGCTCCAAGAGTTTGTGGTGACGATCAGGACGATCGAGAGAGAGATTCTGATCCTGATCGAGCATCTGACACAGAGTCAACGAGAGACACTGGGTCAAGATGAGATGTTTGCACGCATCTTCGGACCGAGAAGAATGATGAATGATCATGAGGCTGGACCGTCTAGACCACGAAGAGGTGATGACTCAGGACAGGGAGCATTGCCTAGGGGCTGTGACGATTCAGATGATCCCGATGACGATGAGGATCCAGAAGAATATCCTCTAGTCCCAGACACAGGGGATGCGTGATCAGTAGATGCATACATGTACATAAGTAGCTTAGAGAGAAAAGCTCTTTTGTATTGACTTGTGGCCAAGATGTATAAAATGGCCGATGTATATAGGACTGGTGATGATTATGTATGACATATAAATGTTTTGCTATGAATGAAATATCAAAATGATTATATGTTATACGATGATATGTTACAATAATGTGGCTTTACATTACCCTAAATTTCGTGAATTGATATGATTTTATGAATGTGGTTATGGAAAGGCTAACGGTGAATTATTGTGCCATAATAGGACAATAGGCAAGATGGTGGATTTGTGTAATCGACCAGAGGGACGAGAGCGACGTCCTAATGTTATGGAGAGACTGGATCAGATACAAGCCCTACTAGAAGCTCAGATGCAAGAAAATGCTAATCTGAGGCGACGGGTAGAGGAGCTAGAACAGAGACAAGGCTCTGAGGGTACCCAAGTAGAACAGGAAGCTGAGGTAGATCCAGTTATCCCTCCAGCTGCTGCACATGAGAGAGTTCCTGAACCACAACCAGTATTAAATCTGGAACCCCTCTAGGAAAGATTCAGGCGTATGAGGCCGCCAGAATTTGAAGGGTCTACAAATCCTCTAGAGGCTGAAGACTGGTTGTCGTCATTGCAAGTGATCATGGAATTCATGAACCTAACCGACCGGGAGAAGGTTGCATGTGCGTCTTTTGTGCTGAGAAAAGATGCTCGTTTTTGGTGGGACAGTGTACGAATGAGAAGAGACGTGTCTACCATGAGTTGGGCGGAATTTCTGGAAGAATTTAACCAGAAATATTACGATCCTGCATCTCTGAGACAACAACAGAAAGAGTTCTCAGAATTGACGCAAGGAAATATGTCGGTAAGCGAAGTTTGCCGAAAGTTCGACCAGTTATCCCGTTTATGCCCTTATGTAGTCCCTACTGAGAGGGAGAAAATACAGAAAATGATCGGGATGTTCAGGCCTGAAATTGCTGCGTTAGTAGACACTGGACAAGTACCACCTACTTCTGTAGCAGATTGTATGAGTCGGGCCATCAGAGCTGAGTTTCATGTAGCCTGACAGAAAGAGGAAAGAGAGAAACACTGGGAGGCCAAGAAGAAGGAGAGAGCTTTGGCGAAGTCTACACAAGCTGGTCAATTGAGCAAGCCAAGTCAGAATGCTAAACCAAGCCAGGGCAATAATCAAGGATCCCAGCAAAACAAGAGGAAAGGAAATTTTTCTGGAAATCGCCAAGGAAATAATCGAAACCAGCAGCGAAGAACAGTTGATAATGCGGAATCCAATGTGAAAAATTGTCCTACATACGGGAAAAGACATTCTGGGCAATGCAGATTTGGGCCACTTGTTTGCTATGAATGTGGAAAGGAAGGCCATTATGCCAGGAACTGTCCAAACAATAGACAGGGTGGACAAGGCACTTCCCAACAACACCAGACACGCCCACAAGCTCATTCCCTTCAGCCAGAGTTGAAGAGTCACCAGTAAGGCTGCAACGCCAGGAACGTGTATCACGTGCCGATGCTCGTGTGATGGCCTACAGCAAAGAGGATGCAGAGGCAGGAACATCGAATGTGGTGACAGGTCAGCTTCCTGTCGCTAGTCATGTAGCCTCTGTATTATTCGATTCTGGTGCTACGCATTCTTTTGTTTCCTATGAATTTGCTGACAAGATAGGACTTCCTAAGGATTATATGGGAAGGGTATTTAAGACAGCTTTACCCTCTGGGGAAGTATTGTTGTCCAAGTACTGGCTACCTCATGTACCAGTATATGTGGCAAATAGGGAACTATATGCGGAGTTGATCATAACGAAGATCACGGATTACGATGTGATTCTAGGCATGGATTTCCTAGGGAAATACCAAGCTACGATCGAGTGCCGAAATCGAAAGATAGTATTCCAACCCGAGGAAGAAGAGAGTTTCGAGTATGTCGACACTTCTCGAAAACCCGGGAAGATGATGATCAGTTCGCTAAGAGCAAGCAAGCTGATAGCCAGTGGTTGCATGGGATATCTGGCATATGTGGTGGACACTACCGAGGAACAAAAGCTTCAACCTGAAGATGTTCTTGTGGTTAATGAATTTCTTGACGTATTTCCGGAAGAGTTACCAAGGATACCTCCAGAGAGAGAAATCTCGTTCGAAATTGAGTTGATGCCTGGAACGGCACCTATTTCCAAAGCACCATACCGCATGACTCCAGTGGAGTTAAAGGAGCTGCAGGTACAATTAAAGGAACTTTTGGATAAAGGATTCATCAGACCGAGTTTTTCTCCATGGGGTGCACCTGTGTTATTCGTCAAGAAAAAGGATGGAACATTCTGTTTGTGCATTGATTACCGAGAGTTGAATAAGGTCACAATCAAAAATAGGTATCCATTACCTAGAATTGATGACCTATTCGACCAGTTAAAGGGTGCAGCGGTATTTTCCAAGATCGACTTACGATCAGGATATCACCAGCTGAGAATTAAAGAAAGTGATATTCCTAAGACGGCGTTTAGGACTCGTTATGGTCACTACGAGTTTCTTGTGATGCCATTTGGATTAACAAATGCACCGGCAGCATTCATGGACTTGATGAACAGAATTTTTAAAGAGTATTTGGATAAGTTTGTCATTGTATTCATTGATGACATTCTTATATACTCGAAGAGTCATGAGGAGCACAAGGAGCATCTAGGATCGTGCTGAATACGATAAGAAAGCATCAACTGTATGCCAAATTCTCAAAATGTGAGTTTTGGCTAGACAGAGTATATTTCCTCGGACATGTTGTATCCCAGGAAGGTATTGCTGTAGATCCGGCAAAAGTAGAGGCAATTAACCAGTGGCCTGCACCCAAGAGTGTGATGGAAATACGCAGTTTCTTGGGGCTAGCTGGTTATTATCGGCGATTTGTAGAGGGATTAGTGCGTTTAGTTGCACCTCTTACTGCTCTTACACACAAAGAAAGGAAGTACGAGTGGACTACGGAATGCGAAAGAAGCTTCCAGGAGTTAAAGAGACGGCTGACAAGCGCACCAATCCTTACGCTTCCCACTGAAGGGGAGAAGTTTGGGATCTACAGTGATGCATCGAAAATAGGATTGGGAGCAGTCCTGATGCAAGGCGGCAAGGTGATTGCCTATGCTTCCCGTCAATTAAAGGATCATGAAAAGAATTACCCTACGCATGACCTTGAGCTTGCTGCAGTAGTGTTCGCACTTAAAATTTGGCGACACTATCTCTATGGAGCTCAATGTCAGATTTTCACTGATCACCAAAGCCTGAAGTATTTCTTCACGCAAAAGGAGCTCAATATACGACAAAGACGATGGTTGGAACTGGTGAAGGATTATGATTGTGAAATCCTATACCATCCAGGAAAGGCCAACCATGTAGCCGATGCTTTAAGTAGAAAGTCTACCGTATCGCACCAGCTACCAATAAACAGGCTTCCGAAGCCATTGCAGTAAGAGATAAATTCTTTGAACTTGGAGCTGATATCTGGAAGACTAGCTGCACTCCAAGTGGAATCATCGCTATTTGAGGAGATAAAGGAAGCTCAGAGGCGAGATCCAATGATGACAAGTTTTCAAGAAGGAATTTCCAAGGATGGAATGATCCTTTATCAAGGAAGGATAAATGTTCCAGCTGATGAGGAACTTAGAAAACGGATCATGTCAGAAGCCCATAAGACACCCTATTCGGTTCATCCCGGAGCTAGCAAGATGTATCAGGACTTGAAGTTACAGTTCTGGTGGAAAGGGATGAAGAACGATATAGCGAAATTCGTGAGCAAATGCATGACCTATCGGAGAATCAAAGCGGAACATAAACATCCAGCAAGAAGATTGGAACCGTTGGAGATTCTTGAATGGAAATGGGAACACATTATGATGGATTTTGTAGTGGGACTCCCAAAAACCCAAAAAGGTTACGATGCCATTTGGGTTATTGTGGATAGACTGACCAAGACGGCATGGTTTATAGCTGTCAAGATGACTTTTTCGTTGGAAAAGTTTGCTCAGTTATATGTAACTCATGTCGTCAGATTACATGGAGTACCAAAATCTATTGTATCAGATCGAGATGCACGGTTCACTTCGAATTTCTGGAAGTGTGTGCAAGAGGCCATAGGTACTGAATTGAGACTCAGTACGGCATTCCATCCGCAAACAGACGGACAGTCAGAGCGGACAATTCAGACCTTAGAGGACATGCTTCGAGCTTGTGTGATGGATTTTGTGGGAAATTGGAACGAGAAGCTACCATTGATTGAATTCTCGTACAATAATAGTTACCAAGCTTCTATAGGCAGGCACCTTACGAAGCATTGTATGGACGGAAATGCAGATCACCATTACACTGGTATGATTTGCGAGAGAAGCAGTTGCATAAGACGGACTTCATAAAAGAGACTTCCGATGAAGTTGCTAGAATTCAGCGTCAAATGAAAATTACGCAAAGCCGACAAAAGAGTTATGTAGACAAGAGGCGGAGATCCTTAGAGTTTGATGAAGGAGACTTCGTGTTTCTTAAGGTATCGCCCATGATGGGGATTATGCATTTCGGTAAGAAGAGGAAACTGAGTCCAAGATATATTGGACCTTATGAAATTATCGAACGCATTGGAAAGGTCGCTTATAAATTAGCGTTACCTCCAGAATTGTCGGCAGTGCATAATGTATTTCATGTGTCGATGCTGAGAAAATATATACCAGATCCGTCCCATGTGTTGAAGTATGAGCCTATTCAAATCCACGAGGATTTGACATATGAGGAACAACCTATTCGAGTACTGGCTCGTGAAGAGAAAGTACTGAGGAATAAGACAATCCCACTAGTGAAGATTATGTGGAAAAATCACAACATTGAAGAAGCTACGTGGGAACGAGAAGACGAGATGAAGAGTTTATACCCCCATTTGTTCTAATTTTCGAGGATGAAAATTTTATAAGGAGGGGTGAATGTGACAACCGGGAAATTCAGGCAATTCTCGGATGAAAATGTACAAATGTATGTATATAACAATTTGTACTATCTAAAGAGTGAAATAAATGTATTTATATTGTTTAGAATATATGAAAATGTTCTAACAATTCTGACGAGTAAGAATTCAGTGTTGGAAAAATTCACTGAGTTGAAACGGGTGAAACGGTTCCAAAACCGGCATTGAAAACCCTAACCGGGGCAATAAAAGACAGAAAACTTTCGGGATTAATTTTGATCAAATGGAAGCAGTTTAAATTGATCCGACTGCACAGGAGACCTCAGGAACACGCCGGGACGGTTTCAGGAAAATTTCGCCTCGAACCGGTATCGGTCAAAAAGTAGTCGAATTAATGTGAATAGTAAAAGTCAAAGTCAACTTTACTTTAGCATTTATGACATCATAAATCCCTTTAATAAATGGGAAGAAAATGGTGGTTGGTAGCATTAATGGCCATGATCCATTTGCTTTTTGATCTAAAGGCCAAGATTTGGCCAAAAATACACCATTTTAATTTTTGAAAAATGTGGAAAGAATTAGGCTTGAAAGGTGTTTAATTCTCATTGGTTGATAGCCAAATTAATTGGCTTTCTTTGTTGCATTAAGTCGGCAACATTTTAAACCAAAAGGCCGAGACACATTTGAAAGACAAAAACCAAAGAAAATTTTCTAAGTGTTCTTCCATAGTGAGCCGTGAGTAACCCAAGAGGAACCAAGCTATTCCTCCAATTTTCTTTCATAAAAATTGTGTCAAAGCATTCCTTGAAGACAAAGGAAGCAAGTGAACAAGGTAATTCCTCTTGGATTTAACTTTTTCTTGGTTTTTCTTCAAGAAAACCGTGGGATGAATAGTGGAAAAAGATGGAAAAATTTTTCGTTATTTTCAATGATTTGGTGTTTGGGTTTTGTTAAGGGTGTAATTAGGAAGAAAACCATGTAATTGGTTTAAAGAAAAACCAAAATTTTGTTGGTTTTCCAAGGGTAAAACCGTGGGTTACCAAGAGTAAGCAATAAGAAATTTTTGTGGTTTAATTGTTAACATGCTTTCAATTTAAATTTTGTTAAGAATAAACCATGATTTGCATTACGGAAAGCTTGGAAAAAAATTTTGGTGAACCTACCCTAATGTGGCCGTGGGATAACAAGGGTTTGGTGGAAAATTTTGCATGATTTATTTGAGATTTGGATGATTGGAATCATGCATTTTATAATGTAAATGATGAAATTGGGAATGAAAGCAAGAAAAGAAAATTTTGGAGTATGTGTTCCCTAATTGGCCGTGGGTTATATGTGATTAAAAACCCTAGGAAAATTGTTGAAAAATGCAATGAAAATGGGCTTGAAAATGTGTTAGAAAATGACATTTTAATAGCCTAAGATTTGGTGAAAATTTGAGAAATTTTGGTTAGGTTTGATTGTGGAAAACTGAGACCAAAACTAAGGGCAAAATTGAGAAAAAAATTTTGTAATGTGGGTTAAAATGCAAATTGGAATTTTGTGAGCTTTTATGTAAAAGTTTGGAAAACTTTTACATAAAATAGGCTTGTGGTATAGTACGTGGCAGGTACATATGGTTCGAGGCGTACCTAACACCGGAAGCCTTAAAATTACGCCGAAATGCTGCCGAAATTTCGAAAACAGCATTTGGGATAAAAAGGGAAATAAAAATAAAAAGTTTAGGGTCGGGTCGGAAACCCGAGTCCCAAACGGAAAATTGAATAAGGGAAACCTAAGGGGTGGTTCGTGAATAGTAACCCGTCCCCTTAAAAATATAAAACGCGAGTGAAATTGAAAAACCGACACCGAGGGGGGGGCGTTTTTGGAAATGAAATAAAGGTCCGAGTCGGGAACGGAAAATCTGAGCCTCGGAGACCTAGGTCGGGAATGTCTAGATGAACGTTTGAAATACTAGTGAAACGTCCATTTGAGACTCCGAAACGATAGAAAATCGCTAAACCGACGTAGGGGTCGGAATAGTGCTTCCCGAGGGTCGGGAAAGTGAAAAGTGGAAATAAAATAGAAATGAACCCGGTAATGATTAGAAAAGAGTCAGAAAAGTTCCTAAGAGCCAAAAATGCAGTCTGGATCGGGAAAATTTCCATCAGGGGTAAAATTGTAATTTTACCAAAATATAGGGGTAAAATCGTAATTTTGCCAAAATACAGGGGTAAAATTGTAATTTTACAAAAGTTGAGAAAAATGGGGAAAATGATAAATAAAGCCTAAAAAGTTATAAATAGGTTTTATTTAAGCTTTTAAATGAAAAATAAAAGCTATAAATGGAAATGAATTTAACAGACAAAGTTTTGTCTGTAGGATCCAAAAAAATCGACCTACAAGGAGGGCGATCAAAGATCCACGAGAGAAAAAGAGAAGAGACTGATAAGGTAAGTTCAGACATTTACCTGTCTGCAACATATAGTATTATTGTTGCTAACTTTAATGTACTAACTATAAGTTAGGTACATATGTGCTACAGGCACTATTATAGAGTAGAGAGAGAGACGTAATGTGCTACGGGCACTATTGAGAATGGACACATTGTTAATCGTGCTTCGGGCACTAGAGTGAGGTTAATGAAACTCACTCACCTAAAATTAAAATGTGAACCATTCCTAACTACGGGACAATGTGAAGTCACCGGATTAGAATTTTAAAAAGTCGATAATGAAACCACTTTTTGGCGTACCAGCCTTCCGTACAGGGAGGTAACTTTTGCCTTCGGGGCTATGAGATTAAGGCTGTGGAGGTCAGCACTGATGTACCACTCCCAGTCATGTCCAATTTTGCCTTCAGGGCTATGAGATTAAGGCTGTGGAGGTCAGCACTAATGTACCACTCCCAGTCATGCGCACTTAAATGGTACTGCCGACCTGAGCTCAAAACCAGAACATAAACAAAGATAATTACCTAAAACTGAAACTATGCCATAATTGAGCATAAGACAGTTTAGTGAGAGTACTAACATCGCGGTAGATGTACTGTTGTGACACTGTGTTGTGGTCAACCTTACTATTCACGTATGAATAGTGGTCAAAGTTACTATTCATATATGAATAGTGTCAAAGGAACTATTCATGATGAATAGTCTATTCATAGAAATTTTATTTCTTGCATGTTTGAACTTACTGAGCCTATAGCTCAGCATTTTTGCTAATGTTACGGGTAAGCGACCAGCTCAGTAGCTTGTTTGACTGGATGCGGACGGGATGGCGCGTGTCAAATGGGATAACTGGGCGAGGGATATGGTCCTGTCAGAGTCTTTCCGCTGAGCGATAAAAAGGGAAGGAAAAAAAAAAAGAAACAGTCTTTTGTAATATTTAATATTTACGAAAGTACTGTAATATGTAAATTACTTTGTACTTGCCAACAAAGTAAATAGTGGGAAATGTTTACATGATGTTTAAAGAGAAAAAAAAAATTTTTCCCACAAAACGTCATGATTTAAAAATAGAGAGAGATAAGCCGGCGACCCATGAGAGTACAATCTATCGCAGTTAGCGATAAAGCTCAACTGTAATAGTGTTGTATGATCTCTACGAGGGGCGGGCCGCCACATACATTCTGTATGTTATGTTTAAATTATGTTATGCTAAAAAACGTTGAGATTGTTCTCTCAATATTAGAATATGCTATATATGAAGTTGAAAGTAAAGTATAATGTATGTTCATGTTCTGATGCCACAGTTGGTATCAGACATGTTTTGTCTAAAAGGTATGAGTTAGTATTTTGTCATGAATGTATGTTTGAACTTACTGAGCCTATCGCTCATAAGTTTGTTTATGTTGCAGGTAAGCATCCTGCACGAAGATAAGACAAGTGATGGATGACGGATGGGATCTGCATGTGCCAAGGGACTGGGTGAGAGTTATGGTACTGCTATGAGTCTTCCGCTGAGCTGTTTAAAAGAGTATTAAAATGATGTTTTATAATGTAAATGAAGTTAAGGCAATGTAAAATGTTTATTATAGCAAATGTTTTACGACGGTATAGTTTCCAAGTAAAGTTTAAGAAAAGAAGGAAAAAAGAAAAATTTATTCCATATTTTCACGTTCAAATGGGAAGTTAGAGTAAGCATAAGCATGTTAAAGAAAGTATGTTAAAAGTAAGATACCAGCTGTTATAGATGGTATCAGAATAAGTTAGAAGCAAGTTAAAAGTAAGTTGCCGACGACCCAAGTGGTTACAGTCTATCGCAGTTGGCAACAGTAGCTGACTGTAATAGTACTGTTTAACCCTACGTAGGGTGGGCCGTCACAAAGACACATGCTCTCAACATATCTTCTAATGTTTGTGTAGTCCTCTCAGACTGACCATCAGTTTGAGGATGGAAAGTGATGCTGAACTTCAATTTGGTTCCCATTACAGCTTGAACACTCTGCCAAAACTTTGAAGTGAAGTGTCCATTGTGATCTGAGATGATCGATTTGGGTACTCCGTGTAGTCTTACTACTTGTGCGACGTACATTTCTGCTAACTTCTCTACCGAGTAGCTCAACTTCATGGCTAAAAATCGAGCTGACTTCGTTAGTCGATCCACAATTACCCAGATGGCATCGTTCCTGCTTGAGGTCCTGGGTAATCCGACCACAAAATCCATGGTAATTTGCTCCTATTTCCACTCTGGTTGCTCGATCTTCTGTAGCTCTCCTCCCGGTCGCTAATGTTCTGCTTTAATTTTCTGGCAGGTGAGGCACCTTGTTACGAACTCGGCGACGTCATTCTTAATGTTTGGCCACCAAAAACTTCCTTTCAAGCCTTGGTACATCTTATTTGCTCCTGGATGTATCGAGTACGGCGTGTCATGAGCTTCTGACAAGATTTGCTTCTTGAGTTCTTCATCCTTTGGAACACACACTCTATCTCCGAAATAGAGTATGCCATCTTTAGAGACCTGAAACTCTGAATTCTGGTCCTCCATTGCCTCCCTTTTGAGCTTGTGCAGGGACGAATAGAGGTCCTGGCCAACCTTGATTTCCTCTATGAGTGTTAAATGGAAGGTCATTTCGGACAACCTTCCTGTTAACATCTCAATCTCACTGCTCCATAGCTCCTTTTGCAGTGCTTCCGACAGGGCCTGGATGGTCATAAGCATCGAAGAGTGCATCCAGCTCAACGTGTCAGCCACCTTATTAGCTTTTCTTGGGTGATATAGGATTTCACAGTCATAATCCTTTACCAGCTCCAACCATCTTCGTTGCCTCATATTAAGCTCCTTCTGCGTGAAAATGTATTTGAGGCTCTGGTGGTCTATGTAGATCTCGCACTTGACGTCATATAGGTAATGCCTCCATATTTTGAGCACAAAGACCAACGTTGCAAGCTCCAAGTCATGCGTCAGGTAGTTCCTTTCGTGGTTCTTGAGTTGTCACAAGGCGTATGCAACTACCCTACCACCTTGCATTAACACAGCTTCTAGTCCAGTCTTGGACGTGTCACTGTAAATTACAAAATTCCCTTGTTCAGTATCTGGTATGGTCAGGATTAGAGTGCTCATGAGTTGGCTTTTTAGCTCCTGAAAGCTCTTTTCGCACTTGTCGGACCATTCATATTTCTTTTCCTTCTTGGTCAGCGTCGTGAGTGGTGCGGCTAGTTTCGAGAATCGTTCCACAAAGCATCGGTAGTATCCCATTAAACCTAAGAAGCTACGGATTTCTGTTATATTTTTTAGAGTTGGCCAATTGCTAACTACTTCTACCTTTGCTGGGTCCACAGACACTCCCTCATGGCAGACCACGTGACCGAGAAAATGAACCTTCTCCAACCAAAATTCACACTTGGAGAATTTGGCATACAGTTGATGCTCCTTAAGCTTGAATAGGATGGCTCTCAAATGCTCTGCATGCTCTTCCTTTGTCTTAGAATATATAAGTATGTCATCGATAAACACAATGACAAACTTGTCTAGGAACTCCTTGAATACTCGGTTTATCAGATCCATGAAAGTGACAGGTGCATTTGTCAGCCCGAACGACATAATGAGGAACTCATAATGTCCATATCGTGTTCGGAATGCCATCTTGGGGATGTCTGCATCTCGAATCCACAATTGGTGGTACCCAAAACATTGGTCAATCTTGGAAAATACGACAGCGCCTCGTAGCTGATCAAATAAATCGTCGATCCACGGTAACGGATACTTGTTCTTGATCGTGATCTTGTTTAGCTCCCGGTAGTCTATGCACATTCACAACGTTTCATCTTTCTTCTTTACAAATAAGATCGGTACTCCCCACAGTGAGCAGCTCTGTCGAATGAAACCATTGTCCATCAGCTCCTTTAATTGAGTTTGAAGCTCCTTCAATTCTGCCAGGGCCATTCTGTAGAGGGCCTTGGATACGGGTGCCGATCTTGGTAACAGTTCGATTTCAAACAATATCTTCTGCTCTGGCGGAAGTCCTGGAAGATCTTCGGGGAATACTTCCGTGAACTCCTTTACTACTGGTATGTTGTCCGGTCTGGTTTCTGCTTCCTGGGTCGTATCCATTATGTGTGCAAGAAAACTAGTGCGTCCACTAGATAGTAGCTGGTGAACCTTCATTGTCGATATCATCATCTTTGGTTGCTTCGACGATAAGCCCTTATAGACAAATTTTTCGTGTCTGCTTGGGTGGAAGGTCACCTCCTGTCTCTAACAGTCTATAATGGCATGATACTTGGCAAGGAAATCCATTCCTATAATCATGTTGTAGTTGCACATCTCGACGACGATTAGGTCCACGCTCAGCTCGTGCCCGCTGATAACTATTAGTACGTGATGTATCCAATAGCTAGACAACAAAACTTCCCTAGAGGGAAGGGCAATTCGAAAAGTCTGGTTCATCTTATCTAAGTTCTTGCCTAACCTCCTAGCAAATTCTGATGATGCAAAAGAATGCGTAGCACCAAAGTCAAACAAAACTAGTGCAGTGGAGTTGGCGATAGAAAGCTGACCTGTCACCACGGTTGAGGTTCCGACCTCTGCATCCTCGCGAGTAAAGGCATAAGTCCTCTTCTGTGGCTCTGGAGCTTCCAATCTACCTTGCCTGATCGCTGGGCCTTCAATCCTTCCTTGGGTGACGTTTAGCTGTCCGCTAGTAGGGCGGGCTTGACCTTGCTGATTTTACAGGTTCGAGTGGCAGTGTTTAGCGAAGTGGCCTTCCTTGCCACATATGTAATATGTAGGATAATAAATTGGTAAAAACATATCAGAGTGGCGCAACGGAACAATAAAAATTTTTAGATCGTTAAATATCTCATGATGCCATATACAATAAACCAACAACAATTAAAACTCATACCTCAAGGACGTCAATCTTGCAGGTGGAGAATGACCGAAGGCTTCAACCAACTAGCCTTCTCTACTATTCTCCAATTTCTGAATGGCTGAATGTGTGGGCACTCTGAACCTTGATCGGTATGCTAGCACTGCTAGTCTTCTTCCGACCACCCAGATCTCTAAAGAACTTTATTGTCACGATGAGCTGTGCAACAATAAGCCTGCTCACCTGAGAGTCTGTGGTCTGAGAGAACTGGAGTGGCAGGACCTCTATTTATAGACCTGCATGAGGTGATTCTCTGAATTTGAATTAGACTAGGAAAAGATATTCTCCCTTATCCATAACCATAAAATCTGAATTTTCCATGGGAAAATCCCAACAATAAAATTCAGTTTTTTAAGGATAAAACCAATCCAAATCTAAACAAGATTTTAACTAGAATTTTATCTCCATTTTTCAACCAAAAAATCCGAAATTTCCTAGGAGATTTTCCTCCAAAAATTCAGCCACATTTAGGATAAGGGAGAATCAAAATTCCACTAGGATTTTCAAGCTTGAATCTTATCTCAACCTTATCCAAAATAACTGAATTTTCCTAGGAGATTTCCTCCATAATTTCGGCCACTTTTCAGGGAAGGAGAGAATCCAAATTCAACTAGGATTGAAACTTGAATTTTCCCTTGAACCTTATCTACAAAAACCGAAATTCCATTGAGGATTATCCTCAAAAATTTCGTCCACTCTTGTTAGGATTTAGATTCAAAATTCAAGTAGGATCTAACAAGATTATCTTCTCCAAATCCAACTCAAATTCGAATTTCAAACCTTGTGGATTTTCCACAACAAATTCGAATCCCACTTGGACTGTGATTCAAAATTTGAATTTCAAATTTCAAATTCGAATTTCAAATTCAAATTTCAAATTTCAAATTTCAAATTTCAAATTTAAATTTCAAATTCAAATTTCAAATTCAAATTTCAAATTTCAAATTTCAAAATTCAAATTTCAAAATCCACAAAACGGTTGTGTTTCAAATTCTTGTTCTCATGGATAATTTTCTACAACTCCAATCCAATCTCGAATAAAATCATGGCAATTTGGAGTTCGAATAATTGTGTACTCTATTATCCAAAACAAAATCTGAATCTAACCGGAGAGAATCTTGTCTACCATCCTAATCCTGTATCATCACCATCCATGCATAATAAACTAGCCAATAGCATTCACAAACCAATTTGCCAAACGTTAAGGAATTATGTAAAGCTAGTAGAGGGACTGATTGTTCATATATAATCGGGCTCCCGTGATTCCATATGATCATCATTCTGTACCGAACAACTCAATCATATGATCACTAATTTCAGAGTCATACCACTATAAACCTAAAATTGAACTCCCAATTATATACCATATTACGTAAGCCTGTGACGAGCTACTATCCAATGACCTTGTCATATATGCAAAACCCTCATATGATATCCATGATCAGCCTTAGGTCAAAGTCCGTTTAATCTTACTGATCAGGCTATCTTAAAGTTCCATTATACTACCGAGTTAAGAAAATGATTATTCACCATGTGTGAATAAGAAGTCATCCGCCCAGCAGACGACCCAAGGCCTTGTCCATTTTCACATTTAGTATAATGCCTTAAAGAGGATACCTTTAACTCCTTAGAGCTATGATTCTGATATCTGCAAACAAACCCTTCATCGTATACAAGTCATGCACCCAAAGAATCAGTCTATAAGCTTACTACCTCTGAGACGCTTTAGCCATTGGAACATCAAAGTACACAAGTCATATACATGAAGTAGTTCATTTACATGAAGTAGTTCATTTACTCAGGATTATGGTTATTGCACAATGAACTTCAAAAGCAGATTAATCCACTCATAGCGAACTACGTAGGTCAATCACGCTTTAGTCCCGGTCTAATATGTCACCACCAAGTTACATATCTATGTCTCTACTTGGGAGTCCAGCTCCAGACAGTCAAGACAAACCGTCCCCTCCAAGGCTTTAGACAACATAATAGTCTTAACATGAGTTAGATGCTCGGTCTAACCCCATAGACTACAGACCATAGTTTAGACCGCTAACTTTAGAACTTTGTCTTCTCGCATACAAAAGTCCATTGCATGCAACGTTCTAACAGTTTTAACACAAGCAGTCAGTGAGCCATATTTGCTTACATTTACTTTAACATGTAAATAAGACGAGGACAGATAGCAATGTAATGAATAACCTCTATATATAATTTTATTATCCAGTTCAAAATGAATACATCAAAATGTCTCTAATACTTAGGGCATTTCCTAACATAATAGCCGCTGGTGCCTTGATGGCATTCCTCTGGATGGTTCCTTCCGCATTTTGGATAAGGCGGGTGTTGATTTTCGTTTCCTCCTCGGTTATTTTTCTTCTGAGGAAAGTTCCTTTGATGGCCCTGATTGCTTGGATTCCCTTTCCTCTTATTGTTATTGTTGGATGGCCGGTTGTGTTGGTTGTTTCCCGTACTCTGCCCTCTGTGCTGAAATTCAGAGTGTTGTTTGCCCTTGGTCGGCTTCGGTTGGTTCTTCTCTTCTCTCCTTACCTTGAAGATCTTCACCCTCCTCTCTTTGTCTTGGGCTAGCCAATACTCAGCCTAGATGGCTCTACTGGCACATTCGTCCATGGTTGTTGGCCCATGGCTGCCGTTGCAGACTTGGACGACTATATCCGTCCGAAACATTTTCAGCATCCTCCTGACCTTTTCCTTTTCAGTCGGCACTAGGTCGGGGTAAAGTCGGGCTAGCTGTTCGGATTTTCTTACGGACTCTATGACTGTCATGCCTCCTTGGTGCAAATTGTTAAATTCATCCTGCTGGACTGTTAAGGCTTCGTCGTTGAAGTACATTTCTTTGAACTAGGCAATGAAGTCTGCCCAGTTCATTTCATTGATGTTCCTTTTGATAGCCCCAGTCTTTCACCACTGGCGTGCTCCTTTCTGTAGGGCTAGGGATGTGCATATAACTTTTTCTCCTTCGGCCAGTCCCACGAGATCTAGAATGACTTGAACATCAATCAGCCAATCGTCAGCTTCAATAGGGTTCGTAGTTCCTTCAAATTCAGGCACTTTCATGCGCCTAAATCGATCATATAAGTCGCCCTCTCTATAGGCTAGTACAATAACATTGGCTGCTACAGGAGCAGCCACAGCCGGTGGTACTGGCATTGCTTGGGTTGGTGGGGCCGCTTGCTCTCTGGGAGCATCGAGGGCTGCTGATGTAGCTTGGACTAGTACCTCTATGGGTTGGGGTGCCTGTTGTTGTCGGTTCATTTGTTCTCTGAGCTGGTTAAGCTCCTGTTGTCGATTTACCATCATTTCCTGCATCGTTGCTAGACGTGCCAGTAGCTCGTCCTCTCACGTAGCTTGGTTTGTTTGGGTTCTTGTTCTTGCCATTGTCATCTCTGTAACCTTATCACACCACAGAAAAAGAAAACACAAGCTTTACAAATTTTGTACTTGGGATTTGTATTTATATATCATTTTCCTTCTTACTAAACAACTTCATTTTAAGCATCATAGATATACACATACTATATCTTTCCTTTCTTCTCTTATTCTTATGAAGTTCAATACAACTGTCGCGTCGTATTGGGACATTGTCGGAGTGCCAGGAACCATCATGTACTCTTTATCATACTTGATCATACTCGTAGAAAAATCATATTTAGGCCCTCACGGTAAAATGATACTACTTTTCATAAAACACCTTATAAAACATATATATATTTTTTAAATTAGGTGGGAGTGACACACACTTCCCAAAATACGATCCCATTAAGTACATTAAGTTGAGTCATGTGATAACCGAGAATTTTAGATTCTCGAATTATGTTAAAATTTGTATGTGAATAACAATATTGATGAATAAAGTGTGAAAAAATTGTATTTCAATACTGTTGTGAATAGTGTAAAATATTCTGGCAGTGTTAAAGTGTGTAAGTTTGGGGATGGAAAATCCTACCGGACATAATTGGGTAAGACGGTTCGAAATCAAAACCGAAAACCCTAAAGAGTGCATTGAAATATACTAAAACAATAGAAATTTACGGTAGAGAATTCTGATCAAACGGAAGCAAAATAAGACAAACCGACCGCACGGGAGGCGTTGAGAACTCGCCTACGCGATTTCGGTAAAGTTCCGTTCGGATCGGATAACAGTCAAAAATTGACTACGAATTAATTCGAGATTAATATGAATAGTTGATGACATCACTATGATGATGTCATAAAGCAAATTAATTTTTCATCAAATTAGAAAACTTTTGAAAGGTGTATGGCTAGGATTGGTTTGCTTTTTGATCAAAGGCCAAGATCATGCCAAAATTCACTTAGAAAAAAAATAAAAAATTTTATGGCATTTTGTTGACAGGCCATTCGGCCATGTGGAAAGGGAGAAAGGGAAATTTGATTTTTGACCCCAAAACCTTTACTTTTTGGTCCTTGAACAATTATGAAATTGTTGGAAAAAGATTGCAAAAAGACCCTTGATTTTTGCCTATAAATAGGCATAAAAAATTCAAGAAAAAAAATGGAAAAACACAACTAAACTCTTGCCAAAATTTCCAGCCAAAAACCGTGGAAGAAAAACCCCTTGAACCAAAAATTTTGTTTTGAATTTCATATCCAATCTAGCTTGAATTTCATCTCCAACACCAAGACAACAACCAAGCAAGGTAAACCTCAAATTTGAAGCATTTTCCTTGATTTTTTTCCATAAAAACCGTGGGTTTGGAATTGAAAAACAATGGGAAAAAAATTGTTGAATTGTTGATTCTAGGATTTGTTTGATGTCGTGATGTTCAAAGCATGAATTAGGATAGAAAAACAATCAAAATTTTTCATGTTTTTCTTGAAAAATCCGTGGCTCCTAAGATGTGAAAACTTCATGAATTTTATTGTTTTAATTTAGTGTTAATATTCATTCAATCATATGATAAGTTAAGCATGAAATGAACTTAAGAAACAAGAAAAATTTGAGGAAGAATTCTTGCTAAAACCGTGGGCATGAATATGAGGAAATGGGAAGATTTTTTTTATGTTGATAAAAGTGATAAAAACCCTAGGAAAGAAAGTAAAATTTTCTTTCTATTTTTGGCATAAAATCCGTGGCTATATCTAGGGTTAGAATGTATGTTTTGTTAAGTTTTTGAATGTTAACTTATACATTGAAAAGTATAAGGGTAATGTGGTGTGGTGATGAAAATTTATTAGATGTAAAAACCTAGTAAACTAGGGTTAGTTTGGAAAAAAAATAAATATGTGATGTGACTTGTAAATGTTGAATCATATGGAAAGTTTTTATACAAAGTTTGAAAACTTTGTATAAAATAGGCCTCTGGTATAGTACGTGGCAGGTACAAAGGTTCTGAGGCGTACCTAACGCCGGGAAACCTTAAAATTTAAGCGAAAATGCTGCCGAAATTTCTAAAATCAGCTAAAGGGCATTTCAGGAAACGAGGGGTAAAAATATTGAACTCGAAAAGGAAACCGAGACCCCTCGGTGAATTATGATTAGAAATGGAAAACCAACCCAAAAGGAATAGTAAACCGACCCTAAATCACTAAAATGCCTAAAACAGGAAAAAATCGATGTTAGGGGTATTTTTGGGAAACGAGAGAAAATTTTAGGTCGAGATAGGAAACCCGAGCCTCTTGAGGTCCGAGGGTCGGGGATGGGATGAATAACGTTTAGTAAGTAGTAAAAGGGCCATTTGAGGCTCCGAAACGCTCGAAAAATGAAAAAACGACCCTAGGTGATGGATGAATAGTAATCGAGGGTCGGGAAAAATGAAGTTGAGATTTTGCGGCAATTTAAGCTGTAAAATGATACGAAAGCTTAAGAAATATTATTTTAAAATTATTAGACTTAGAATATTTGGAAAAAACAATATAATGAAGCTAATTATGGTTCCGAAACCCGTTAGGGGCAAAATGATTAATTTGACCAAAAATTTCCGAAAGGGCTCGGAAAGAACCCTAAAAGACCTAGAATAACTTAGATAAAATTATAAAACTCAAAATAAGGATTTTAGAGTTAAAATTCTAAGAATTTTAAAAAACACGGCCGTGTATAGGAAAAATTTTATAACCCAAGAGGTACATGGGCTTGAACACGGGCATGTATAGAGCCGTGTACAGTTACACGGCTAAGGAAGAAAATAACATGGCCGTGTAAAATAGACCCGAGAGGTACATGGCCTGGAACACGGGCGTGTTGCAGACCGTGTACCATAAATAAAATTTAAATGTGTAGAATTGTTAAGTAAAATAAATATATATTTTAGATAATAAATAAAAAGGGGTATTAACAGACACTATTATGTCTGTAGGAACCCACAATAAAGATAGAACTGCGGAGGAGTTCCGGGAGTGGACACTAGCACAGTATTGGTAAGTTCAAGCATTTTCATGTCTGCAACATGAAATACTGTGTTAATCTATTCTATACTAGCTGCACACTAGATGTAAAATCCTATGAACATTTGGGAAGTAGTTAGTATAACATATCCCAAATCAAGAAAATAAGTAAGACCTACGGGTAATAGAGGATTGCGACCTTGAGGTGACTTATGCAACCACTTGGTCAAAACTGTAAATTGAAAGATGGTAAATGAAACCATTAAGGCGTACCGCCCCTTCAACATAGTGGTGGAGGTTTGTTAAATCCTACGGGGTTATCAGGGCTGTGGAGGACGATATTCTAAGGTCGCTCCTTAGACCCTCCCAGTCAGCGTGCTAATAATCATCGATACTGCCATAAACAGAGCTCTACATTAGAAATCAAATAGAGAATAAACAATCAATAAAATGATGGAAATCATAATTGAGCATAACCGAAGCTTACAATAGAGTAAGGTAAATTCGGTTAGGGTATATGAATAGTATCCTGATAGAGTAAAGTGAATAGTAATCAGTTAGGGTAACTGGTACTATTCACCGGTCAAAGGTCAACTATACTATTCATTGTGAATAGTACTATTCATGGTGAACAGTACTATTCATAGGAGATTGAGTTTTTCTTGTCTTTGAATCAGTATGATTCTTATTATGAATGTTTGAACTTACTAAGCCTGTTAGCTCATCAGTTTGTTCATGTTGCAGGTAAGAAACCTGTCCTATAGATACATGGATGGCGGCAGGATGCGAGCATGTTAAAGGGATAGGGAACTCACCGTGGACATGGTCCTGTCATAAGTTTTCCGCTGAGCTTTTTGAGTAAAGAAAATATGTTTGCAGACAAAGCCTACAATACATATAAATATTATATTTGTATCAAATATGTTGTATTTATTTCAGACAAGGAAAAACCAGTATTATATTTTACATCGCTTTCTTACTTAATATTCATAAGAAAAAGTATGTATTAAAGAAAAAAAATTTTGGGGCGAAATTTTAGGCCCTTGTGTTTAAGAAGTTTTAGTAAAAGAGTTTAAAACTGACGACTCGGATTCAACACCCGAACGGTCTTGGTCGGCCATAGAGTCGATTCATGACGGTTGCGAGTGGTTGGAATCTGGGGACGTGTGACGCCTTAAATTTTATTTAAGGGTCAATATATAATTTAAATAAAATTAGTGTGTCAAAAATTAATTAAAAATCCTTTTGGAAACCCTAGGTTGGTTTCCTAGTCAAATTCCGCTCAAAAAGTCAACAATTTGAACTTCCAAAAAAAAAAAAAAAAACCCTAAAACATTCGGCCATCACTTGGGATTTTAAATTAAAATTTAAATTCCACAAATCCAAGAAGGATTCAAATTCAAATTTCATTCCTTAGATATAAAGAAGAAATTCGGCCATAAAGTGTAGGAAATAAAGGAGATTTTATTTGAATTAAAAGCTAGGTTAAAACTCAATTAAAATTCAAATTATTTTTCCTTAAAAACTAAGGGATAATTTTCGGCCACTTAAGGGGAAATAAGAGAGAAAACCCTAGCCTCAAAACAGCACAAAAACTTTCCCTTTTGCCCCTTAAAATTTTCAGCCAAACAAGGAAGAGAAAGGGAAAGAAAAACCTAGTATAAAAACCCCCTTTTAACTCTCATTCACCCCTCCTTTCACCCTCAAAATTTCGGCCAGCTTTCCCCTCTCCCCTCTCTGAATTTTCTCTCCCAAAACACACCCAAAACAGCAAACAAAACCTACCAAAAGGCAGCTCAAAGATTCAACAACTTTTGAGGCAAAAACAAGGTGAGAAATCAAACTTTTTCCTTCCTTCTCCTTTTGATTTTAAATCTGAAATTTATATGGTTTTCTCCACTATTTCCATACTGTTTTGAAGACTCCAATACTCACACAAATTCAGCCAAAAGGGAGACCAAGCATCAAAAATAGGGTAGCACAAACAAGGTGTGATTTTTCTCTCAAACCCTAAAATTTTGCCTCATTGATCCCCTTTTTAAAAACCCTATTATCATATGTGTAAGATTTTATGATTTTGTCAATTTGATTCTTGGGTTGTGTTAATGACATATAAATAAGGTTTTCCACAAAATTTCGTGATCTTTGAATGAAAATTGAATTGGTTTGAGGCTAATCGAAATTCAGACACAGAAAAACAGAAATCTGGAAAATTACCATATGAACAGTAAATTTTTGTCAGCCATAACTTGAGTTTTAAAAACGATTTTTGAGTGATTCTTGAGCCTAAAATTAAATTCAAGATGTCCCCTAAATTCGTGAAAAATTTCAGAACCAAACTCGTCCGTTTACCCAGTCAAAATATTTTTCTAAGATAGGCAGACAGAACTGCCAGGTTTTGAACCGAAACTGAAACCCAGATTTTTACGCCTAAAAACAACCCTCGGTTTTTGGCCTAGTTGAATGACCAAACGATGTCCAAAAATTATAAAAATTATATGGAATTAAAGCTACGGATGTCTAGTTTAACATATTAAAAATTTAGAATTTTTGGTATTAAAAATGAATTGATATTGATTTTACAATCAGCCTAGGTCAGTCTGCCCATGACCAGAAATATCTTAACTTAGAGTTTTTCAAAAATTTTAAATCCCAAATGTTTATTACACGTTTTGAAATCTTTTGTGGCACACTAAAATGATTGGATGATTATGTCTAGACCTAGACTGATCATATGTTTGATTATAGGAATTATTTGACGTTCTTGCTTGATTGGTGGATCACATTATTGCAACGCTTGTGCGAAAATTGAGGTAGGACGTTCTAGCCTTTTCTGGGAGTAGTCAAGTGTTTTAAATGCCCCTGTTTTATTGATGGCATGCTGTTTTCGATTTATGAAATTATTATACTATTTTTGATGAAATAAACGCATGCAACGTATTTTGTAATAAATGAGTATTTTAAAGAGTGTTTTGATTAATGGCATAATATAACTTGGTAAATACCATCTTTTGAATAATCCGGTGAACATAATTGAGCTCTAGTTCACGATCATTGTAAATGATGCGTGCGTCTCGAAGTTGACGCCATGGGGGAAGGTCCCTAAACCTGCGCAGGGCCGTTCGGCCTATTTAGACCGTAACGAGATGATCTAGGATAATTCAAATTCGAGGCACGTATATTATAGCTACGACAAGTCCTCACTCATAATATGATGGTTTGTTTTAATGATTTATTATTTTCATATTGGGGCACGTATATTGCAGCTACGCTAAGTCCTCAGCAGAATAAAACTTGCATTAAAAATGTTTTTCACGAAATTGTTGATTATTTTTTTATGATTATTATGCCATGTATTTTTTTTAAATTGTTGATTATTTTTGGAAACGGATATTATGCCATATTTTTAAATGTTATCTGTTAACCCACCTTTGTTTCTATCCTACTGAGCCAGCGCTCACGTCCTTTTTTCTTTGTGATTTCAAAATGACTACTTCCAGGTGCGGGAGGTAGCAGTTCCGAAAATCATTGAGATATCCGTTACTACCGAAGATGATGCTATCCGTTTTCTCCATCTTCTTCTTTATGTTTCTCGTTCTGATGTAATGAGACATTAAGTTTGGACTTTATTTCACGTTATTTAAATTTTATGCTTGGGAATATTTTTATGGTTTGTAATTTCTTTTGAAAACCGATTTTGTGTTTGATTTCCGCATTAAAAAGCATTTATTTTATCCTTTATTTTATTCTGTGGTTATGATACTGCTTTATAAATAATTAGGCTTAGCTAAATTATAATGTCGACCCGTTTTTCATAATAAATGTTTTTCCTTAAATCTCGGGTTGATATTATGATTTGGCTGCCGTGTCACGTGTCTAAATTTTGGGCCGTGACAGGACGTCACAAGTCAGATGTGGAAAACTACTGTTTCCCTTTACATAATTACATAATAAAAATTTCTGTGAAAAGGGTTATTACTACTCAGAGGACAATCCTGACTCTGCGTCAGACATTTCCCCATTCTCGCTTTCACTCAGGGGAAACTCCTTAGGGTCTTCATCCTCGTCTCCCCAAGCAAAATCAACTTCATCATCACTGGCGATGATGACTTGGGGTTCATACATTTCTACCCCCTCATCGTCACTGATGTGATTGGGGATCTCCTCCTCCTCATCATTAGGTTGGGCATTGAGGATAGACTCGTCACTGTCTTTATCCACATGGTGTCCGGGAGACAGAGGGGCTGGTTCGGGGTTGAGTGCTACCCTCTCAGAGTCCACTATGTCTCGGATCAGGTGCCTCAAGTCTTCATGCGGTGGAGGGTAGGGAACGAGGTTCCTCACATACCTCGGTACCTCTCACCATAGCAGGTCAGCTATATTTGAAAAATGTCTATCCTGTGGAATATGAGGTAACATGGCATCTAGGAATCTCTGACAATAATATGCCATGATCTCTCTCTCGTAGAGATCCCAAGTGTCAGAGAGGATCTGGTATCGTTGCTCTCGCATATCCGCCCAGATATCGGCCTTCTTAGCTGTGACGCCCCGTGCCCTCAGCGGCGCGGACCATCACTGTAAACTCTATTACTTGCTTCTTTAGCTTTTACTTATACTTCCTCTTTAAAACCGATACTTAAACTTGCTGAATTTAATAGCATAAATTTAGAGGGATTTTTTTTTAATATACGCGTACGTATTTACTATTCACGTACGTATATTATTAACATGCGGAATTTGAAAAACATAAGGATTTCAATTATACATACACACTTATATACTTATTTATCTGATTAATATTCACCAGACACTATTTAAATATACTATTCATACATATACTGTTTACTGTTCCAAAATACCAATTAATCTTTACTATTCAAAATACTATTTAGCTGTCACCGTTCAAAATACTATTTACTCATACTATACGGAAGAATACTCGCGGTGTATCCATAACCTCATCCTCACATCCACCTCCGCCGCCATCATCACCCCTTGGTGTTTGCGCTATAGGAAGCTTACCTACAGCATGAACACACTCCGTGAGCTTTACGCCCAGTAAGTACAACATGTTAACCGCAAAACATGTTTAAAATATAGCACATACTTAAAATCCTAAGTATGACATATATCACTTAATAAATCACATACCATTTAAGCATATCACATATCAGCTCACATATCATGTCATCACATAACATGTCATAACACTGAATATAAAACTTCACATACTTTATGCATGACAGAAGCATCGTGTACTGCATGCACTCTACTGAAAAAGAAAGCATAGCAAACTATAACTAATGCATGGTTCGGTTATGTTCATTTATGCTTCAAACTTCTCTTTTCTTTTCTTATCTATTTAGGGCCCATGTGTCAGTACCGTGTGCGCGCAGACCAACGGTAACACCCGAGGTCAACTAATGCCGAAGAGCCATCAACTGATGCTCAACTTTTGGCCTTAACTTTCTTTAACTGGAAACCCCTTCGACTGAAGGAGCCGGTACGACACACCTACTTGTTTCCATCTTGTTTAACTGTTCTAGCCATACGCTTCTCTAAGCTATCCCCAATCCTACGCGGTAGGGATCTATGGCTTCTATCTTGTTCTTTCATCAATCTACTCGATTGTGAAACTATATGCTCTTATGTATGTTGTGCAGCATCGTGTGCAAGATACATACTTAAAGTACTGGAAAAGCATCATTTTAAATTCATTTTATCCATGCTGTAGACGGAGTTGTACTTACCTGTCATCAGACAGTTTATACTCTCACCTTCATCATAATACAGGTACCTCCCTGTAATCATAATACATTTCGTTAACATTTACTCTTAGGCCACTGTGGTCATTAGTGACTAATAAAAACTCTATCGTTAGTGATACCGATCCTTGTCGGTACTAATTGCCCTCTTCTTAAGAATTTGATTTTCTAATCATTGTTAATTAATTTATTTACCCAATAAATTAATTAACATCGCTCTTAGGTCACTCTATCGTTAGGAACTAATAAACTTATCGTTGTGTGGTACCCATGCCTATCGGTACCCAACTGCTCTACTTTGGGAAATTTGATATCTAATTTTTAATCGTGCTTGATTAATTTATCTACTTGACAAATTAATCACTGTCTCTCACTATCCCATTCCGACTTGGTCCTTGACTGGCTAACCGACCAGTCAACTGACTGAATACCTCTCGTATGACCATTTAGCCTGTCGGGTTACCATTACTGATGTAATCGCCCCAAATTTTATACTTAAATCACACCCGTCCCTCGGGTGGCACTATTCTAATCTAGGGGTCGTTTTCTTACATTTCGAGATTTCTAATTGGGCGGTTCACTAATCCTGTAAACGTCCGTCCTTCTTTCCTGGACCTAGGTCATCGAGGGGGCTCAGGTTCCCATCCCGATCACATTTTCACCCCTCGTTTCCTAAAATACCCCTTTGTGCCGTTTTAGAAATTTCGGCAGCATTTCCGCTTAATTTTTGGGTTTCCGGCATTTAGGAAACGCCTCAAAACCGTCTAACCTATTCTAACCTGCCACGTACTAAACCAGAGGCCTAATTTTTACGTAAAAGCTCCGCTTTTTACGTAAAAATATTCACATTTCCTCACATTCTATTTTTCGACATTTCATCCCTTTTTCTTACAATTCCTCAAGTCAGTAAACCATAATTCATACATAATTATTTCTAATAATAAATTGAGGAATCAAGGGATCAAAACCACTACCAAAATCGTTCCTGTCGGCGGTCGGGTGAACCGTTCGATCTCGATCGCACAACCTTTGAATCATCGTTCTCCACTTTTGAAACTCCGGTTTGCAAATCCGATGCCACGGATGTGTCCGGAACGTCAAAAATAGGCCAACGGGCCATTCTTCAATTTTCAGTCTCCGGGTCACCGTTAACCGGTGTTGACCACAGCGGCGATGGGAGTGGCGACCACCATCTTGAAGAGCTCGACGAGAGGAACCCATTGGTGGTGTCAATTTCACCAATCGAGGCTCCTATCACCGGAAATCGGCCCTCGAAAAGTCGGCGACGGCGGCGGTGTTGGATCTTTATTTTTCGGCGTTGTTGCCCAAAATTGATTTGGAGCTTTTGATCTACGTGTTGTTCTGAGCATTTTGATACCAACCTTGCAACTCAACTCTACCGGAATAGCGAGATTCGACGGTGGCGATGGCGACGGCGACGGTGAACCTTGGGCGACGTGATCCGGTGGCTGTTGACATGAAATGAAGCCTAGGTTTTGTTCTACTCTTCACCACGAATCCATTGGGACCGAAATCATGGCATTTGGACGTCGGACGGTGGAGAAATCACGGTTTGAAAACTTTGGCCACCGGCGGCTTTAGGCGGCGCGTGCGGCGTTCTCCGACGTCGGTTCCGTCGACTCGGCACACCGTTGGACTCAGCTCGTCGAGAGCTTTCCAATGGTGCCGGCGTTGTCGAAAATGGAGGCCGGATTTGATGGTCAATCACTGTTCATCTTCGTGTGGTGTGGGGGAGAAAAAGATAGGAAAAAAAATAATGGGGGCCCTTTTTACAAAAATCTAAAAATTTCGACCCGTTTATACTAATTTTTTGAAAAATTTTAAGATAGGCTATACTGACTAATTTGGGCGTGCTGAACCCAAATATATCAGTTTTATATCAAGAAAAGGTCATCTTGACCAATTTCTTGATACTGTGGTTAGGCCTATACTATGTTGACACTACGCACGCATAACGAGGCGTTTTCGCGTGAAATTTCAAACACAGTCTCCCTTGACTAATTTGGACGTGCTGATTTCAAATTTATCAGTTTTACATCCATCTGAGGTCTTCTAGACCAGTTTTTAGGATCTATATGACCCAATCTCGAAAAACGTGTCAGGTATCTGATTGACTAATTTGGGCGTCCTGAGTCTAAATATATCAGTTTCGGGGGGGAGAAAACGTCGTCTTGACCCTTATCCTGATACTGCGTATCTTTTAAAAAAAATCTACATTTTGTGCTCACTTGACCAAATTGAACCTGCTGACTATTAATATGTCAATTTTATGCCAGATTAAGGCCGTCTTGGCCACTAACCTGACACTGCGTTTCTCACTATTCACTAATCACTATTTACTGTTCACTTTTCACTATCTGACTTACTAATCTGAGCGTTCTGACTTTGATTTTGTCAGTCTATGGGTGAGAAGAGGTCATCTAGACCGCTTTTCTCGATACTGTACATCTATTAGGGCAATTATCACTGCTGCGCTCAGATGACCAGTCTGAGCATACTAATGACTAGCTCATCAGTTCTGTATCATGAAATGGTTGTCTAGACCGGTTTCTTGATATTGCGTGTCTCAACGCATACTCACATAATAGGGTGGACCGATTTCACTGTCGGTTGCCCCTTTCATTGCATGAATAGTAATTAAACGTTACTATTCCTATTTAATTCATTCAACTGAAAAGCACACTGTGTTTATTAACTTAATTACATCATTACATAGTAATTAATTTTCATAATTCATGAGAGTCATTACAGTGGCTCTCGGCTCATTACACAGCGTTCTACACGGACTCTTACGCGTGCGTGTGCAACGCAACACGGGCGTGTACATTTCAGGCACAGACATATACTAGTTGAGACTACTCAACACGACCATGTCTTTGAAATACATTCATCTATCTGAGCGGTACACAGCCTCTTACACGATCGTGTACTTGACCGTGTTACACTACACGACTATGTACACTCACACGGCTATTAATAGATACACAGTCCGAATGGCACACGGTCACTCACACGGCTGTGTACCTGACCGTGTTACTTAAATTGTACTAAAAGACATTAAATTATGTCCATTTTATTCCTTAATGACTTATTACATGGTAAGTAGGTGTCATGAAAATGGCGGTCATTACATTAGCTGGATCATCAGAGTTGCAAAGGTGGCAGAACTCATCCCACTACATTGTTGGACCCCTGATCCTGTGTCGATCGTTCCACCATGTCATTATTAGTCCTCGTAATCGGCTACTGGCCATTACCACCTATGGACGGGGTGTAATATGGCACTCTTCGAAGATTGTCTCCATATGATGAATCCAATAAGGGAGTTTGTATGGGTTACTGCCATCGTATGTCTGTGGTTGCATGGTGGTGAAAGCTATGCTCGCTTCTCGGTCCTCTCGCACTTGCTGATGGTCAACCGGTGCAGCCATTCTCTTATTATAAATTAATCGTCAACTAATATACTAAATTTTTGAAAAACAAAAGCTAACTTACTTGGACAGATGAGGCAGGTGTACGACGATGTGAGGTAGGGTGGCAGGAAACCGCTCTGATACCAATTGTGATGCCCCGAGTCCTCGGTGGCCCGAACCGTCACTAAAAACTGAGTTGTTTGCTTTTCTTATACTTTCTAGTAATTTATACTTAATAGATATCATAAAAATTAGGGATTTTTTTTTACATGTACGTATTTATTGTATGCGTACGTATACAATAAATACGTATTCAAAATACTATTTAACGATTACTATTTAAAAATACTATTTAACGATTACTATTCAAAAATACGGTTTACGGTTACTATTTAAAAATACCATTTTACGGTTACTATTCAAACATATTATTTAACGATTACTATTCAAAGATACTGTCTAACAATTACTATTCAAGTACTATTTAACTATTACTATTCAAAATACTGATACTCAAATTTGTGGAAGATAAACTTGCGGTGTCTCCATAACCTTACCCTCACATCTGCCTCCACCGCCACCATCACCCATTGGGATTTAAGCCGTAGGATGCTTACCTACAACAAGAACACACTACGTGAGCTTTACGCCCAATAAGTGCAACATGTTTACCGCAAAACATGTTTAAACATAGTACATACTTAAAAACATATAAGCAGTCATATATCACATATAACACTTTAACATATCACATATCATATCAATGATTATAAAACTTCACATAATATGTGCATCACAGAAACATCGTGTGCTGAATGCATCTAGAAGCATGGTGAACTATAACTAATGCATGATCTGATTATGTTCATTTATGCTTCAAACTTCTCTTTTCTTTTATTGTCTGTTCAGGGCCCATGTGTCAGCACCGTGAGTGCATAGACCATCGGTAATGCCCGTGGTAAAATAGCCGGAGAGCCATCAATGGATGCTCAACTTTCTACTTTAACTTAAAACTCCTTCATTTGAAAGGGTCGGTACGACACGCTTTCTACTTTCCATCTTGTTTATCTTTTCTAGCCATATGCTTCTCTAAGCTATCCCGAATCCTACATGGTAGGGATGTATGGCATCTAGCTTGCTTTTTCATCAATCTACTTGATTGTGAAACTACATGCTCTTAGACATGAGGTGTAACATCATGTCCATGGCATACACATTTTACCATACTGTAAAATATTATTTAAAAGCATTTTCGTTCATGCCATAAGCGGAGTTGTACTTACCTAATTGCAAGCAACTTGAAATCACGCCTTTATCAATTCACAGGTTACCACCTGTCATCAATAACGTTTCTCATTAATACTCTCGTTGAGTCACTATTAACGTTAGTGACTATAACTTGCATTTCTATGGGTTACCGAGACCCGTCGATACCCTATTGGCCTATTATGGGGATTTGGTGTCTAACTCGTATCATGTTCGATCAATAGTCTAATTGATAGATTAATGATCGTTCCTCATTGTGTTATTCGAAACGTGGCCCTTAACTGGTTTATCGCTTAGTCAACTGACCGGTTAACTCGCGTGTTGGTAACTACGAAGTCTATTGAGTTACTATACGTGAACTTAGTATGGTAACCGACCGGGTTACTTCGCTTGTTGGGGTGTGGTACCCTATCGGGCTGCTAAGGCTTGTTTGGTGTAATGACCCACCGGGCCACTATGGCTTGTTTAGGGTAGTAGCCTATCGGGCTACTAAGGCTTGTTTGGTGTGGTAGCCTACCGGGCTACACACACTATTTTACTTTGGAAAATTGTTTGGGTTGGCTTGTAAAAATCTTGAAAAAATTCCTTATTTTGAAACCGCTCCCTTATCACCCCGTTAAAAGGTGGGGGATGTTTTTACGAAAACCTTGTTTATATTTTAAAGTGTTAAACACACATTTTTATTTTGAAGTGTAGAAATTATATTTTTGATGCTTGTATTTTAAAGGTGGTTTTGAACCACTTTTGAAAACTATTTTAAAACTTGGTTTAAATGACTTTGTTTACGATTTTGTCGAACATGAAAGTTTTCTCCCTCGACAAGATGAACAAATCTCATGTTCATCTCAGAACCTAAATCTAACGGCTCCTAATTTCATTAAACCCATGGGCTTGGTGCCTAGTTTTTTGTAAAAGTCCCAGTTTTATGTCTCTGTAAAAACGGCTTGGTTTGAGGCCCGAAACGACCAAATTTTTGACACACGCGCATAGTTTTTAAGGTCTTGACAAGATCTACAACTTTCATGTTGAGTCCGAGAACTGGTTCAGACTCTAAGTAGTCCATTTCTAGCAAAACCAGAGACTAAATACTGGGTTCAGATTTTTGTTCTCAGTTTTGGACACCGAGTGAAAAATACGATAAAAACCTATCTTAGGTTCGTTTTTGGCCGAGGCCTATTTTACGCAAAAACAACCGTATTGAAATTTTCTTAAAACACCATGTTTTACCAAATGCCAAATTTGGATCTTAAGGGGATCAAAATGGCCAAAATCCGTGGCCTTTCCTTAAGGATAGATTTGTGTCCAGCCACTAAAACGTTCATGCTCTCATTCGCACATAACCATTCATAAAAAATAATGTAAACACAACCACAACCACATGAACTTAAAAATGATAATCTAAGGGCTCAACATAAACTTATTATAAACCATTTGCATTAATATATACACGTAAATGGCCTTGCTCAAAACTTTAAATCAACTAACACAAGATAAGGTTTTTCGGTTTACCTTCATGCCTTGAACCAACCATGGTTTTGACTAGGCTTGAGGAACCAAAAATGGTCATGGGAATCCAAGACAATGGGGTTTGTTTTTGCTAGAACAAATACCTAAAATTTCTCTTAAAAATCAAATCAAAACAGAGACTAAAAACTACAAGTATCAGTTTTTGAAGACTTACCCTTGGTGCCTTAGAACGACTTGGATTCGAATCTCCTAGCACAAGCTTGTGAGGTTTGATTTTTAGTAAGTTTGTGATATGATTTAAAGCTTGAGAAAGTGAAGGTTTGGAGGCTTAAGGGGTTCAGCTACAGCTAGGAGAAAAAGGGGAAGTGAAATGTGTTTTGGAAGCCAAAAAGAAAGGAAACAAATCACTTGTGTAAAGGGTGTCTTTTATAGGCAAAATTGATCAACTTTACTTAGACATAATCCTACTTAATTGTCTAACAAATTAGCCAAATCTTGGGACAAATTTGCTACCAAATTCAGACCAAAGTGGGCGTGGGCTGCTCATTGGAAGGAGGGAGGAATAAACAAATATTGTTGACCAACTTTTAAAACCCCTTGAATATTTTATTCAAGTGTATCATGGCTATGGAAAATATTTTAATGGCCACCTTTTGGGCTATATGTGCAGCTTATTACTGCTGTTTTTGCAGCTAAGGGGCATGGAAATTTATAGCTAAAATTTATCTGTGTTGGCTTCTCATCGCAGTCTAATTTTATACTGCGGTGTTCGGTCCTTTCTCGGCAGTGTTCCAATTTTCATCCGAAAATTGGTTTTCTGAATCCGATTTTTGTACTGTAAATTTCTGGTTGTTTTATACTATCCAAGAGCCCATTATTAGTCTAGATTACTGTTCACATCCTATACTATGATTATGTCTACACTATGTTGTCCTTTCACACGCAAACCGCGGCGTTCCCAGGCAAAATTTCAAACACTATCTCTTTTGACTAATTTGGACGTGCTGATTCCATTTTTATCAGTTTTACATCAATCGGAGGTCATCTAGACCAGCTGTCGGGATCTGTATGACCCTACCTCGAAAAACGTATCAGGTGCCCGATTGACTAATTTGGGCATTCTGAGCCCAAATATATTAGTTTCGGGGCGAGTCAAGGTCGTCTTGACCCTCATCCTGATACTACGTATCTCTCAAACTAAAATCTCATTTTGTACTCAATCAACCAGATCAAGTCTACTAACCGTTCATGTATCAGTTTTAGGTCAAATTAAGGCCGGCTTGGCCAATAACTTGACACTGTGTTTCTCTCTATTCATTATCCACCATTTTCTACTTAACTGACTGGTCTGAGTGCTCCGACTCTGATTTTGTCAGTCTCCAGGTGAGAAGAGGTCATTTGGACCATTTTCTCGATATCGTACCCTTACTAGGGCTATCTCTCTCTATTGTGCTCAGATGTTCGGTCCGAGCGTTCTGGTGATCTATTTACTAGTCTTGTGTCAAGCAATGGTCGTTCGGACCAGTTTACTGACATTGCATGTCTCATTCATTTATACACATAATAGGGTGGATCAGGTTCACTGTCACTCGCCTCTTTCAGTGCATGAATACTACTTAAATAGTATCGTATCTGTTTAGTCTATTCAATGAGAAATATACTATATTTTCCAACTTAATTACTCATTGCATAGTAATTAGGTTTCATGCAATTTGAAAGTCTGTGTAACGGCTTTCTGCCCATTACACGACCTTCAACATGGCCTTTAACACGGGCGTGTATAAGGTAACACGGGCATGTATACACCAGACACGGGCGTGTACTAGTTGAAATTGTTCAATACGGCCTATTTCAGAACACAGCCTTTTACACGTTCACAACCTGACCAGCACATGACCTCTTACACGGTCGTGTTCTTGACCGTGTTTCTAGACACGGCCATGTTCAGTTACACGGCTCCTCACATGTTCACAACTCGAGCGGTACACGGCCTCTTACACGACCGTGTACCTGACCATGTTCTACTACACAGCCATGTATACTTACACGGCTACGCACACGTACACAATTTAAGTGGTACATGGCCACTTACACGGCTGTGTACAGGACCGTGTACTTTAAAAATTTCACTAAAATGCATTAAATTATTCTTTAATTTCTCATTAAACTAAAAATTCAAGTACATGATCAAGGTGGTCCTTATAGATACATCGCTTGAGGAGGTTCCAGTTGCCTATACTCGTTAGAGAGAATCCAATGAGATAGCTTAGTGTTACATTCTTACTAGTATGACGAGTGTTTTACAAAAGCAGCATGAGACTTATCTAGTTGCTAGGGAGATCATGGAAAACTTGGAGGACATGTTCGGAGGCCAAGAAAAATTGGCTCAACAGTCTACCATTACTAGTATCATGAACTCTAGGCAGAAGGCAGGTACCTTGGTGAAGGACCATATGATCACTCTTATGGGATTCTTTGCTGAGTCTGCCAAAAATGGTGTTAAGCTAGACTACAATACCCAGATCGAGATGATGTTTAAAACTCTATCAAAGGATTTTGTGGGGTTTAAGGCCGCATAAAATCTGGCGAAAAGAAAGTTAGGACTCACCGAGCTCATAAAGCAACTCCAAGTTTATAAGTACATGATCAAGGATGGGAATGCAGTCCAACCTAGGGGAGAGGCCAACTTAGCAGAATCTTTGAAACCCTTTGGGAAAAGGAAGAAGCCAAAGAAAAAACAAGTGGCTTCTAGTTCTTCTATTCCTCCTATCTTGGATGCGAAGAAAAATAAGAAGAACAAGAAGCCCAAGGACCCTAAAAAGTCCAAGTGCTTCTACTGTGGGAAGGCAGGTCACTTTGAGAAGGCTTGCCGAGAATTCCTAGACACCAAGGGCAAGGAAGGTAAAGAACTTCATCATTTAGAAGCGTGTTTGGTGGAAGAATCGAAAGAAACTTAGGTCATTGATTCAGGTGCCACTAATCATGTTTGTGTTTCTATGCAGGGGTTCATGGAAACGAGAAGTCTACATGATAAAAGCCTCTCATTGCGGACTACAGACGGTAGCTTAGTGGTGGCTAAAGCAATAGGAGATATTTATCTTTATTTTGATGAATTTAGGTTCATATTATTGAAAGACTATTTTTATGTTCCTAATTTTAGGAAGAATCTTATATCGGTAGCTTATTTAATAAGAGATTCTTATTCAGTTTCTTTTACTAAAAGAGCTGATATTCATAAAAATAAGTCTTTTATCTATTTTGGATGGATGGATGGAAACCTATATTTGATCAAACCAAAGATGTACTGACTGTTTGACACCGAATTAACAAATAACTCTAAAAGGTTGAATGTTTCTCACTCTAATAAGGCATATCTTTGGCATTTAAGACTTGGTCATATTAATTAAGATAGGATTCAAAGATTGGTGAAGGACGGTCCTTTGGAATCTCTGAAGGAGGTACGTCTTCCTTAATATGAGTCTTGTCTTGAGGGCAAGATGACTAAGAGGTCTTTTGGAGTTAAGGGTACTAGGGCTCAGAAACTCTTAGAGCACACTGACATATGTAGCCCCATGAACGTCGTAGCACGAGGAGGATTTGAGTATTATGTCTGCTTTATAGATGATTACTCAAGGTATGGATATGTGTGCTTGATGCACCGCAAGAGCGAAACCTTTGATAAGTTCAAAGAATATCATGTGAAAGTGGAAATGCAATTAGATAAATCCATAAAGGCACTTCGATCTGATCGAGGTGGCGAATACCTCTCCGATGAATTTCTAGGACATCTTGTAGAGAATGGCATATTATCCCAATTGACTGCACTTGGTACTCCACAACAGAATAGTGTGGCCGAAAGGAAAAAGAGGACCTTATTTGGTATGGTACAATCTATGATGATTTATTCAACACTGCCATTATTATTCTAGGGATATGCATTATAAACAACATATTATATTCTGAACCAAGTTCCAAGTAAATCAATTCCCAGGACTCCGTATGAATTGTGGCATGGCAGGAAGCCCTCCTTTGGACACATGAGAACATGGGGCTACCCGGCACATGTACTAGATGGGGATGTGAAGAAGTTGGAACTAAGATTGGAATTATGCATGTTTGTAGGGTATCCTAAGGGAATTAAGGGGGTCTGTTCTATAACCCGAAGGAACAAAAGATCACTATATCAACCCATGCGACATTCTTTGAGGAAAGTCGCATGAATAACTTTAAGTCTTGAAGCAAAGTGGTGCTAGAAGAGTTATCGGGTGATAGAACAACTCCACAGATTTTGGCCTTGAAAGCAAGTTTGAGTTCTAGTGAAAGACCTGCAATGATCAACAGTTTAGGTTGCTTCATCGTAGTGGGAGTGTGACGTCCTGCCCTACGTAGGGTTAAACAGTACTATTACAGTTAGTTTCTATCGCCAACTACGATAGACTGTAACCACTTGGGTCATCAGTAACTTACTTTTAACTTGCTTTTAACTTATTCTGATACCACATATGACGACTGGTATCTTACTTTTAACCTACTTCGTTTAACATGCTTATTTTAACTTCTATTTGAACGTGAAAATTGGGGATAATTTTTTTTCTTTAACTTAAACTTTAAACTTTAAACTTGCAAATCGTATCGTGGTAAAATATTTACTAAAGTAAATACATTATCGTAACTTGATATACATCATAAAACATCATTTTAACATTCTTTTCATTACTCTTTTAAACAGCTCAGCGGAAAACTCCTAGCAGTACCATAACCCTCGCCCAGTCCGTTGGCACATGTAGATCTCGTTCGTCATCCATCACTTGTCTTATCGTCATGTAGGATGCTTACTTGCAACATAAACAAACTTGTGAGCGACAGGCTCAGTAAGTTTAGACATACATTCATGACATATAGCAATTCATACCATATAATACAAGGTAATTCTGATTCCTACTGTAGCCACGAAACATTGCATATCATATACCGTATACTACTTAACATTCATACTTATCACACATAACCTTATAAACATACTTGTACATATCTAAACACACTTTACATTATAATCGTACTTTCACACTTAGTATCGTAAACATGCTTAATGTACTTTATACATACTTAACATCATAAACATACTTTACATCATAATCCTACTTTCACACTTAGTATCGTAAACATACTTAATGTACTTTATACATACTTAATATCATAAACATACTTTACATCATAATCCTACTTTCACACTTAGTATCATAAACATACTTAATGTACTTTATACGTACTTAACATTATAAACATACTTTTGTATTTATCATGCTTTAATCTCATATACATACTTGAATCTCGTGAACATACTTTCCTATTTAACATACTTGAACCATCGTAGTCATACTTATGTATACTTAATCCTCATACGCATAGCATACTTAACTTATGCTAAACTTCGTAAACATAACATATTGGAAACATTACATACTTAAACGTATGTTTACACATCGTAAACATAACATATATATCATACTTATTATCGTGAAAATACTTTCACATTTAACATAATAATTATACTTGTCATGCTGAAATACATAAAACATCGTAAATGTACTTAAGCGTAATAAATTATACTTACGTATACTTAAATATCCTTAACGTCATAAACATACTTTCATACATACAATTATTGCATACACGTATCGTTTATTATTTAGACATTCATATTTAAATATAACATGCATATGTATCATCATATAGAGCATATTTAACATAGTATGATTAATTTACATTTATTAACTTATGCGTAATAGTTATAACATATCATATTTTTAACAGGAACATTAGTCATGTTATACTTGCTTATTACCATGAGTAGTACTATTCACTATAAATAGTAACTTTATAACGTTATATTTGTTTAACATTAATACTTAAACGTATGTAACATCATTCATACCATCTCCGACAGAACATATATGATACCAATTAGGACATCAGAATATTAACACAGTATATATCATACATTACTTTAGATTTTATACTTAACGTATATAATATTTAAAACATACTTATACATAATTTTCATCATAACCATACTTGACATATTAAACACCGTGAGTACACTTTTATACTTAACATACTTTAAATGTACTTAATATCTTGAGCATACTTTCGTGCTATCCTTTACGATTTACTTAACATTAGAATTTCAAATCTGGGATGTACTACTATCTGTTTGGGAGCCCTATAATAACTAAACAGAATTTCATGATTATCATTGTTAACATATCATAATTTAAACATAGCATATTGAACATAAGCTTAACATCATAAATATAACATATTTGACACACTTGTTATTGTGAAAATACTTTCACATTTAACATCATGAATATACTTATCATACTTAAATATGTAAAACTTTGTAAATATACTTAAGCATCGTAAATACACTTACGTATGTTTAAATATCCTTAACATCAAACATAACATGGATCATTAACATAATAAATAACATGCATTGCTTTTGTATTACTATTCACTATGAATAGTAACTCTGACCATGAACAATACCGTCGACCATGAACAGTAACTTTAATTGTATCGGTATTCGTAGTGTTAGTAATTGTATGCTCATTTATGGACTGTATATTTTTATTTTTATTTTCTTAAGTCTTTATCTTTCATTACGTTCTGGTTTTTGGGTCCCATAATTGGTCATATTGTAATGTGTGCATAACTGAGAGGGACTCTGGGGAGCAACCCACTGGCCAATCCTCCACAGTCTACATAACATTAGACTTTTAAACCCGGGATGTACCACCATCGGTTTAGAGTCCTATTATAACTTGCAACTGAAATCTGAGAGACCTCCACCTGTGTAGGAGGCCGGTATGCCAATACTGATTTAATTACTGAGTTTCTGGTGGTTCCTAACCGGTGGCATTTACGCTGCCTCCTGGGTTTGGAACTCTTTAAATTATTCTGTAGTTTATATTGTAGTTTTCTTAAAATTTTATCTCTTATGTTAGTGTGCATACGGCACCTGACTACTAAATTCCTGTCATCTCTATCACCTAAGCATACTGAGTAAATTCATACTGTAAACAGAGAAATGTCTGAACTTATAAAATATAACACACAAACATAAACATGTCAAGTCAATTTACATTCGACTTAGACGTAACGCATGGTTCATAACATGACTTTCATAACATTCAAATCATAGTATCTTGGCACTAAAACTGCACATAAAACATATAAACATGACTAGTCCATTTATGTTGCAGACAAGGAAATATTTAAACTTACATGCCGCATATAAAACACATAACACATAAACATGTCAAGTAAGTTCATGTTGCAGACAATTAAATACCCGAACTTACTGTAAATAACACTTAAACATAAAAGTTAATTCATGTTTGACTTAGACCTAGCACATAAACATCCAACGTTTAAAACTTTAGTCTTATTATTTTGCTGATTCTTGTCTTTCCTTACTATCTTTCATATGGTTCTGACCAGGGGGCATTATCATTGTCTCCACGGTCTGGAACACTACTCATATCTTTCTTTCATTGTGTGTATTTTATTAAATACACCTTTGTGCATATAATACCTTACATATATACTTTACATTTCATACATAACATATAAGCATATTACATAATTTCATGTAACAGACAATAAAATGTCTGAATTTACTACGTATAAAACATAGATATAAACATGTCAATTTATGTTATAATCAACTAAAGGTTTGAACTTACAACATATAACACATAAAAGTTTATACATGTCGCAGACATAGAAATATTTAAAACTCACCATATATGACACTTAGACATAATAGTCTATTCATGTTGCGGTCAATTAAATGTTTGAACTTACTGCTACTTCTACTCGTATCTCCTTTCTTGCTTCCTTGGTCCGTAGACGTCCCTTTATTGCGTCTGTATCGGATTCCTATAACCGAAATAATTACGGTTATTTTCGTTACTTAAATCATACATAAAGCTTAATAAAACGTAAAAATTCTACGTTTCATTTCTCAATCATGAATTAGGGGTCTAATATCCCATTTATAATTTTTCTGTCAACTCCTGTCAAAAATTACAATTAATAGTAATTTTGACATGAATAGTAACTTTGACTGTGAACAGTAACTTTGACCGTAAATAGTACTATTTATCATGAATAGTATCTTTACCCAGATCATGAATCTTGTCATTTTAATACTTAAACTGGATTTTCTAAGTCCATAAATCATAAAACAATAAACTTAAAGGCTTAATGACCCTTTTTGGATCTTTCTGAAATTTTTAGTCAAAATGACCATTTTGCCCCTGACGGGCCTTTGCGTCGTAAAATCTTTACTTTAACGTTTTAATGGGATTTTCTAAATCCAAAAGTCATAAATTCATTTTTCTTAAGCATTTTCGAGCTTTTTCAGCCTTAATTGTCAAAATGCTCGGGTCACTATTCACCGACCCTCGGGTGGCACTATTCTAACCCTCGGTCGTTAATCCTTTATTTTTCAGGCCTAAGTCACTGAGAGGGCTCAGGTTTCCATCCCGACCATATTTTTACCCTTTGGTTCCTAAAATACTCCTTTGTGCCGTTTTTGAAGTTTCGGCAGCATTTCTGCTTAATTTTAGGGTTCCCGACGTTTAGAAAATGCCTCGAAACCATCTAATCTAATTCTATTCTACCACATACTATACCAGAGGCCTATATTTTTATGTAAAATTCAACTTTTATGTAAAATTCAACTTTTACGTAAAAATCTTTATATTTTTCATATTTTCTTATTTGACTATTTTTCAACACATAGTCTATTTTTCTTACAATTTCACATGTAAAAGTACATAATTAATACATAATCATTCCAAATCATAAATTTAGGAATGAGGGACTGAAATCATTACCGAAATCATCCCATCGGTGATCGAACGAACCGTTCGGTTTCGAGTGCACAAACTTTTTTCTCCGTTCTTCACTTTTGAAATTTCGTCTTGCAATTCCGACGCCACAGACGTGTTCGGAATGTCGAAAATATGCCAACGGGCCATTCTTCAATTTTTGGGGTCCGGGTCGCCATTGACCGGTGTTGACCGACGATGGTTTGGGCCAAGCTTGGTACCAAAACGTAGATCTTGATGTGAGGAACTCATTGGTGGTGTCAATTTCACCAATTGAAGCTCTTATGGCTAGAAATTGACCCTCGAAAGTACGACGACGGCAGCAAGCTTCAATCTCTGTTTTCCCGATGTTTTTGCCCAAAATTGGCTTGAGGCTTTTAATCTACTGAAATTCTGAGCATTTTGGTACCGGTGGTGGAGCTCAACTCTGCTGGAAATGGCGAGTTTCACGGTGGTGACACGGCGACAAAGGCGAGAGCTTGCGCAGCGCGATCCAGTGGTTGTTGGGGTGAAATGAGCTATGGGTTTTGTTCTCCTCTTCACCACGAAACTTTTGGGACTGGAATCACCTTGATCAGAGGTCGGACGGCGGAGAAATCGACGTTTGAAAATTTCGACCACCGTGACCTTCGGGCGGTGCGTGCGGCGTCCTCTGGAGGCCGTTCCGTCGTGTCGATCCACCGTTGGACTCAGCTCGGTGAGAGCTTTCCAACGATGCTAGTGGTGTCAAAAACGGACACCATTTCTGGTAGTTGGTTACTGTTCATTCATGGGGGTCTGGAAAGAAAAGAAAGAGAGGAAAAATATAGGAGACTGTTTGGCAATTTCTGATTTCCCCCCTTTTTATACTTTTTTTTTTGGTCCAAAATTTCAACATGAGTTATCCTGACTAATTTACGCATGCTGAACCCAAATATATCAGTTTCATTTCCATCCGAGGTCATCTTGACCAGTTTCCGGTATTGTGAATTCCCGGTCAAAAATTACATTTGTGCTCAATTAACTAATTTGAGCATACTGATAGGCTATACTGACTAATTTGGACGTGCTGAATCCAAATTTATCAGTTTCAACGTCATTGGAGGTCATCTCCACCAGTTTTCGGGATTTGTGTGATCCCGTCTCAAAAAACATATCAAGTATCCGATTGACTAATTTGGGCGTCCTGAGTCTAAATATATCAGTTTTATATCAAGAAAATGTCATATTGGCCAATTTCTTGATACTGCATGTTTCCTAGTCAAAATTTACATTTTATGCTCAATTTAGTCAATTGAGCATACTGAATCTAAATATATCAGTTTTATATCAAGAAAAGATCATTTTGACCAGTATCTTGATATTGCGTATCACATACACACATACACACATAAAATCAATACATTTCACATTTTAAACACGAATTTCATTGTGTACATTCCATATACTAATTTTTCTGAGAATGATGAAATTTCCCGGTTGTCACAGGGAGGGTTTCTAGGAAACCTAATTTCTTTATGTATGATGCTGAGCTATACCAGGTCGAGGCTCATGAGCATGAGCATGAGGATGATCCGATCACTTATGTTGAAGTTATAAATGATGTTGATTCTAAATCTTGGAAACAAGCCATGAACATTAAGATGGATTTTATGAAATCCAACTTTGTTTGGGAACTTGTTGACCTACCTAATTGGATAAAACCCATTGGATGCAAGTGGGTCTATAAAAGAAAGAAGGATACAGAAGGGAGAGTTGAAACTTTCAAGGTTAGACTTGTGGCAAAGGGATACGCGTAAAAGGTTGGAATCGATTACGATAAAACCTTTTTGCCTATTGCTATGCTAAAGTCTATCCATATGAACAGATTTTGACCTAAGGCTGATCAACCTCAGTGATCATATGATTAAGTTGTTCTGTACAGAATGATGATCATATGGATTCATGGGAGCCCGATTATATATGTCCAAGTAGTCCCTCTACTAGCTCCACATAATTCCTTAACAGATGGAAAATTGATTGGGGTATGCTTAGCAGTTCCTATTTGAATTTTGAATCTCTCCTTCACATGGTGCAATCGAATTTCTCTATGGATAATGCTAAGGGAGAATAGGTTTTTTTGTTGATAAGGGTGAGATGAAATTTAAGATAAAAATCTTATTTAAATTTTGATTCTCCTCACACTTGAATGGCTGAATCTAGACATGTTTCTTAGCCTAAGGGAAATTCAATTTTAGTGAATAAATGAGGAGATATGCGATAACCGAGAAAATTTTCTTATTCTCGAAAAATATGTACATTGTAAGAATACTATGATTTTTGTGTTTAAAAAGTAAAATGTATGATTTAATATTGTTTAGAATGGAATAAAATGTTCTAATAATGTTAAAAGTTAGGAATTCGATGTTGAAAAATTTTACCAAGTTAAAATGAAGAGAACAGTCCTAATTCGGAACCAAAAACCCTAGATGGTGCACCATATGCACTAAAAGACGAAAAACTTACGATATGGATTTTTAGCCAAATGAAAGTGAATTAAGGTAATCCGATCACACAGACAGCCTCAGAAACCCACCGGCGTAATTTTGGGGAAGTTTAGTTCGATTTGACTTTTGGTCAAACTTTGACTGAATATATATATATATCAAGTGATGTCATTCATGAGGTCATCCAATGGTGTAATAAATGGATGAAAAAAAATTGGTGGAAAGAAATACAAGATCCAAGGGATGAGATTAAAAGTGGATGGCATGGAAAATTTTGAAATTTTGAAAAAAAAAAAGGACAATCAAGAGATGGTGAAGGAAGATAGAAATCAGAAAAATGTTTAATCTTTACAAAATAACCCTTAAAAAGTTGCTTAAAAAACCTGTAAAGTATTGCCAATTTACCCAAATTTCTTTGCAAGTTGATCCCTCATCTTTTGGAGACCATATATACACGGTTTCAAGCTTAATGAAACTAGAAAAAATTTTTCTTCTTGTTGCCTTGTATCAGCCATGAGCCACCACCACCAAACCAAGCAAAATTTCTTCAAGTTTTTCCCTCCAAACTTGTTCCAAAAGTCACCCCAAGCTCAAGTGATCAACATAGTAAGGTAAGCTTTCAAATTGCAAACTTTTTCTTGATTTTTTTTCCGTTGAAACCGTGGGAGTATGTAAAGTTGGTGTGATGATTTCAGGCTTTGGTTTGGTTGGTTTTTGGTGTTAAAAAGTTATGTTGTAATGGGAGAAAAGCAAAGAAAGGATTAGAATTGAAAATCACAAAATTTATGCATGTTTTCTCAATGGAAAACTATGAGGAAGATTGGTGAATTTCAAGTTTTGTTTTGTTGGTTTTTCTTTTTAATGTGATGATGGCATGAAATAGATTCAACGAAAGGAATGGGAATTTGAAAATAAGAAATTTTAATATGTGTTTTTCAAGTAAAATCTGTGACCTATGGGGGGGGGGGTGTGAATGAAAATTTTGGCATGTTTAAGTAGTTTGTTGATATAAAAAGATTGGTGTTGGTATACGATAAAATTTGGAAAGAAGTTAGAAGAAAAAAATTCAATTTTATGCCTAATTTTTCAATAAAAACCGTGGCCTATGTTAGGGATTGAAATGGAAATTGTTATGAGGAAAGTGTGAGTTAGAATATGGATAAAAAACCGAGTGTGAGAATAGGTAAAAATCAGACCGAGACATCATTGGAAATGACTCGGTTTACAAGAAAATTTTTATGTAAAAAGTTTCTGTTTTACATAAAAATTAAGCCTGTAGTTTGGTAGGTGGCAAGTACCAAGGTTTTGAGATGTTACTTAAACGCTGGGAATCTCAAAATTAAACGGAAATATTGTCAAAATTTTTATAACGGCCCGAAGGGTATTTTAGGGAATGAGAGTTAAAATAGGGTCAGGGTTTGAAAACCCGAGCCACCTCGGTGACAGAGGCCGGGGAAAGGATGATGATCATTTTTAATATTAGTAAAACGCCCATTCGGAGCCCCAAAACGTAAGAAAAAGTGGATGAATGACCAAAGGTCGGAATAGTACCACCCGAGAGTTAGGTGAATAGTAACCTGAGTATTTCGGCAATTAATATCGTAAAAGCTTGTTAAAGCCTAAGAAAAATTATTTTATGATTTTTGGTTTTAGAAAATCCCATTAAAGTACTCACATGAAAATTTTATGGTCCATTGACCCATTAGGGCCAAAATGGTCATTTCGACCAAAAATTTCTGAAATGCTCGGAAAGGACCGAGAGTGTCTTAGAATGGTTTAACTAAACTTCTAAAGGCCATAATTAAGATTTTTAAGATCAAATTCAAGTTTTGAACAGTGCACAAGTGTATACTTGAATAACACGAGCATGCAAAGAGAATGAATTCAAAACACACCTTGGGTACACGGCCATGTAGTGAGACATTCAACAACCCAAGAGTTACACAGTTTTAGACATGGCCGTGTATTGTGCCATAATTGGGAATTTTAAGATTCTCGAAAGAATTTAAAATTGTATGTATATGACAATTTTAAGGTATAAAATATAAAAAAGTTGTGTTTTAATACTGTTAAGAATGCAGCAAAATGTTCTAATAGTGTTAAAGAGTGTAAGTTAGAGGTAGAAAAATCTTCCCGAACAGAAACGGGTGAAACAGCCTAAAATAGGAGCCAAAAGCCCTAGAGAGTGCACCGACTGCACTAAAAGTCAAAAATTTACGGTAATGAATTTTGGTCAAAAGGAAGTAAAATAAGGCAAATAGATCGCACTGGAGGTGTCAGAAACCCGCCTACGCGATTTCGGTAGATTTCCGTTCAATTTGACTTTTGGTCAAACTTTGATCACGAATTAATATATGAGTTAATTGGATGATGTCATGTGCGACATCAAATTTATGATGTAATAAATGGTGGAAATAAAGGTTAAAAATGGTGGTCGGTAGCATTAATGGTGGAGATTAACGGTAAGCTTGAATTAAGGGCTAAGATTAGGCCAAAATTACATGAGATTTTTTGGAAAAAATTTTATGAAATGGGGTGTAAGGGGAGTCGGCTAAGGTAGACAAAAATCAGCCAAAAATTACCATATAATCCCTAGAAAGTTTGCTAAAAGTCCCTAAATAATTTCCAAATTGTTGGGAAAAATTACAAGTTGGTCCTCCACCCATTTGCCTATAAATAGATGTGAGGAAATTCATTTGGAAATCAAAAAATTTTGGCTAAGTGCTACCATTTTGAAACTGTGTATCTCTACCCCTTTTCAAGCAAAATTTTAGCAAAATTTCTTCACCAAATTAACTTCTAAACCAGTTCAAGTATCAAGGGATCAAGTTGCTGAGGTGAGCCACCATTTTGAAGCTTTTCTTGTTGTTTTTCCCTTAAAAATCCATGGCATGTATGTGTGTAAGCATGGTGAAAATTTTGATGATTTAATTTGGTGTTGATGTTGGTTTAGTGATGCAGTGATTAAAGCATGTTTTAGACACTTAAAACAAGCAAATTCTATGCATGTTTCCTATACAAACTAGTGGCTTATGTACAAGATGATATGGAAATTTTTGTGATGAAAATTAGTGAAGAAATGTTTGGTAAAGAGTTATGAGAATAAGAAAAATTTTTCTTATGGTTTTGGACATGAAAACCGTGGCATAAAGGCTAGGTTGGAATGAGATTTTCTTAGGTTTTTGATGTTCAAATGTGCATTAGAGACCCTAAGATTTAAAGGTGCTAAATGAGCTTTGTAATAAAAATTTTTGTTGTAGAATCCCATAAGAAAACGGTGGCCATGATTGGGGAAAATGATGAATTTATATGTTGAATTGAATGATTGATAATGTGAAAAGTTTTACGTAAAGTTTGGTAACTTTGCGTAAAATAGGCCTTTGGTATAGTATGTGGTAGGTACTAAGATTCTAAGGCATACCTAACGCTGAGAAAACCTAAAAATTTAAGCGGAAATATTGCTGATATTTTTAAAATGGCATAAAAAGCATTTCAGGAAATGAGGGGTAAAAATGTAGGCTTGAAAATAAAAACTGAGACCCCTCGGTAGGATTGAGTTGCTAATGGAAGATTAAACCCAAGAGGATTAGTTAAACGACCTTCTAATGTCTAAAATGCTGAGAACAGGAAAAATTTACGTTAGGGGTATTTTAGGAAACGAGGGGGAAAATTTATAGACGGGATGGAAAACCCAAGGCCCTTAGGAACTAAGGCTCAGGAATGGGATGATAAACATTTCAGGAGTAGTAAAATACCCATTTGTGACTCTGAAATGCTAGAAAAACGAGAAACGACCTTAGGTGTCGGAATAGTACCTCTGAGGGTCAGTGAGAAATAGTTACCGATTTTGTAGCAAATAATACTGTAAAAATATATCAAGTCTAAGAAATATTATTTTATGATATTTGAGCTTAGAAAATCCCAGAAAAATAGTAGATTGGAAATGTTACGGTCCTGAGACGACCTGCCAGGGACAAAATGGTCATTTTGAACAAAAATTTCTGAAAGGCTCGGAAAGGACCGTTAAGGACCTAAAATACCTTAAATAAGATTCTAGAGGCCATAACTAAGATTTTAAAGTTAAAAATCTAAAGTTTATGAGTACACGGACTTGTACTCTAGAACATGGGCGTGTAAGAAGAACCCGAGAGGTACACGGGCTTAGACATGGGTGTGTATCAAGTCGTGTATCACATAAAGAGATGAAATGTGTTGGAATGCTAATAACAAAATGAATTTATGTCAAGTGATAAATGATGATGGGTACTAATAGACAATATTTTGTCTGTAGGGACTCAAACTAGAGATGATAACAAAACTGCAGAGGACTTCCGAAAGTGAACATTATCGCAATTGTGATAAGTTCAAGCATTTTCATGTTTGCAACATGAAATACTGTGATATTTAATTATGTACTAATTGTATATTAGATGTAAAGTCCTACGAGCACAAGGGTGTAGTTAGACTAACACACCCAAGGACTTGATAAAATGAAATGTGTACAGTGAGTACACTATAGAAAGAGTGTGGCTAAATATAGGACACAGCCATAAGTTAAAGAATGTGTAAAACATATGGGCATCAAACGTTCCTAACTTTAAGGGATGATTAATGCCCCCTGGGTAGAACTATAATTGAAAGATGGTAATGAAACCACTAATGGCGTACAGGCCTCCAATAAGGTGGAGGTTTTATAAGTCTTTTGGGGACACAAGAACTACTTTGGGCAATGATGGACTGGGGAGGAACAGCCTTAGGGTCGTTCCTAAGGCCCCTCGTAGTCAGCGGGCATATGATATTGGTACGGCCAATACGAGCTCAAAACCAGAACTAAATGAAGATAATGATTGAAAAGTTAATGAAAGCCATAAATGAGCATAATTGAGCATAATCAGCACTAATGTTACGTGTAGTGTACTTAGTCAAGGTGACATAAATAGTACTTGGTCAGTGTCAAAGTACTATTTATTGGTCAAAAGTCAAAGTACTGTTCATGAATGAATAGTATTATTCATAGGAAATTTTATTATTGATAGTTTTGAATCTATGTAATTCATAGTATGTATGTTTGAACTTACTGAGCCTATTAGCTCACCGATTTGTTCATGTTACAGGTAAGAAACCTGTCCAGTAGATAACCTGGATGGCAGCAGGATATGCGGTGCCATTGGGATAGGGAATTCCACTGTAGATTATGGTCCTACTATCAGTCTTCCGCTGAGCATTGAAAAAAGGAATTTGAAGAAAATGTATTTTGAGAAACAAAGTTGATATCATGTACTTTTGTAATTATGTTGTATTGCAAAAAGACAACTAAAGATGGTTTCAAACTTTATATGGCTTTCATACAAGGCTTTCATGCAAGAAAGTATTTTGGAAAAAAAAAAAGAGCTCCAAAATACAAAGATTTAAAAATGAGAGAAAGTTTTTGATGACTCAATGATGTTCAGGGCTGTTGTAATCGACTACAGAGTTGGATTGTAATAGTTTCACGTGGCCGAAATTGGGGGCGTCACAGGTTAGTATCAGAGCAGTTGACCATATCCCTATTGGCACAAAGCGCTGCCTGCTCATCAATCCAAGTAAGTTAGCTTTCTTTAAGTTAGTTAGCTATTTGTCTATACAAGATTATGTATTTTGTGGGATATACAATGACTAGGCCACCATATGTGTGACCTCAGCCATACAGACCGAGAGGACTGATCAAGGTATGGACTAGGTCTGTCATTAGGCCGTCCATGTCCTAGCAAGCAGTACATAGACTGCCGACGCCTGAACCGCCAGTGCTACGGGCTAAAGTACCGTCACTGATTCAAGTGCCAACTCCTCGACTGATATCTAATCCACCAGTCGACATAGACATCCCAGTTGTCGGAGGATGACCACATATAGGAGCCAAAGTGTCAGCACGCGCTGTGTCATCCACCCACCTTCGAGGGAGGTCAACAGGGGATTTCTGAGATTGGCTACATGATGTGGAGACGATCATGTGCCAATATGATATTGATGAGGATTGCTAGGTCAAGTTAGCAGTCAGTACATTTCGTGATGATGCATGGATGTTCTGGGAATATTATGATTAGGACATGCTGTTAGGGCATGACTGGGCTGAGTTTAGGCATATTATGGTACAGCAGTTTCTGCTTAAGAGCCCAGCACCGGTTCCAGATCCTTTGGAGAGCAGGGTAACGACGCCACCACCTGCTTTGCCTAGATATACGGATATTAGGGAGTTTGTTCTTTGAGCAGAGAGACTATAGATGTTGCTTAGTGACACAGTCTTTACTTATGCAGCATGATTTGAGGAGAACATTGTGAGGAGATGTCCCCTATCCAACCTCACTGATGAGGATTTTTACGATATATTCTAGAAGGGGCTTACGATAGACTAATGATAGAGGGTAACCCTACTATATCCTCTTACCTTACGAGAGTTTATAGTTACAGTAGCTAAAGTATAAGAAGAGCAACTGCTGGAGCACATGGTGTGCAATCGACGTGAACAATTATTGCAAGAGGCAATGTTAGATCATCTTTATGGAGTGTGACCTATGGCTAATGACCATGAGGCTAGCCCATCTAGGCGACGAGACAGGACAAGTCCTAATAGAGGAACGACACCATCCGGACCAGGAATAGTTCAGATGAGGAAGAAAAGGATCCAGAAGAATTTTCGATAATTCTAGACCAACCAGGGGACTAGATGTAAAAACATATAAGATGTATAAATGTATATATCTATATATGTAAATGTATATATCTATATATGTACATGTATGACTGTATTGAAAGAATATTTTGAGAAAAAAGACTTAAAGTTGATATGTATATGAAAATTATGAATGAAATGATATGAAATTTTGATATGTTAAAGTGATAAGATGTTTGAAATTATATGATGATCAAAAAAACTATTTTTACTTATAATGTAAAATTATGTTGTTGAAAATCTAATGATTGATTTTCATGTGACCATAGGAAATAGAAAAGATGGTGAACACACGAAAACAAAGAAATATAAGAGGGCGTCCTATCCTTTCAGAAAGGGTTGATAAACTACAAGCCCTTATAGAAGCTCAGATGAAGGAGAATGCTGAGCTATAGCAAAGATTAGAGCAAATGAACAGAGGCAAGGCTAAGAAGAAGGCCAAACCTCACAAATGGCTACAGATGAACGAGCAGTGCCGCCAATTATGCCTAAAGTAGTAATAGAACCGCAACCTCAAAACTGTGTAAATCAGGAACCGTTGTACTAACGATTTCAACGGATGAAGCCATCAGAATTCGAGGGTTCCACAAACCCACTAGATGCAGAGGAGTGGCTTTCTTTACTCCAAATGATCCTAGAATTTATGGACCTGACCGAACAAGAAAAGGTCATGTGTGCATCCTTTGTGCTGAGAAAGGATGCAAGATTTTGGTGGGACATCGTCAAACTGAGAAGAAATGCAGCCATGATGTCATGGATAGATTTCTTAGAAGAATTTAATCAAAATTACTATGACCCTGCGCTACTGCTGTTAGGAAATGCCCTAAGCATTAGAGACATTTTGATGTATTTATTTTGAACTGGATAATAAAATTATATGTAGAGGTTATTCATTACATTACTATCTGTCCTCGTCTTATTTACATGTTAAAGTAAATGTAAGCAAATATGGCTCACTGACTGCTTATGTTAAAACTGTTAGAACGTTGCATGCAATGGACTTTTGTATGCGAGAAGACAATGTTCTAAAGTTAGCGGTCTAAATTATGGTCTGTAGTCTATGGGGTTAGACCGAGCATCTAACTCATATTAAGACTATTATGTTGTCTAAAGCCTTGGAGGGGACAGTTTGTCTTGACTGTCTGGAGCTGAACTCCTAAGTAGAGACATAGATATGTTACTTGGTGGTGACATATTAGACCGGGACTAAAGCGTGATTGATCTACGTAGTCCGCTATGAGTGGATCAATCTGCTTTTGACGTTCATTATGCAATAACCTTAATCCTGAGTAAATGAACTACTTCATGTATATGACTTGTGTACTTTGATGTTCCAATGGCTAAAGCGTCTCAGAGGTAGTAAGCTTATAGACCGGTTCGTTGGGTGCATGACTTGTATACGATGAAGGGTTTGTTTGTAGATATCGGAATCATAGCTCTAAGGAGTTAAAGGTATCCTCTTAAAGGCATTATACTGAAGGTGAAAATGGACAAGGCCTTGGGTCGTCTGCTGGGTGGATGACTTCTTATTCACATATGGTGAATAATCATTTTCTAAATTCGGTAGTATAATGGAACTTTAAGATAGCCTGATCAGTAGGATTAAATGGACTTTGACCTAAGACTGATCATGGATATCATATGAGGGTTTTGCATATATAACAAGGTCATTGGATAGTAGCTCGTCATAGGCTTACGTAATACGATATATAATTGGGAGTTTAGTTTCAGGTTTATAGTGGTGTGACTCTGAAACTAGTGATCATATGATTGAGTTGTTCGATAAAGAAAAATGATGATCATATGAATTTGCGGGAGCCCGATTATATATGTCCAATCAGTCCCTCGACTAGCTCCACATAATTCCTTAACGTTTGGCAAATTGATTTGTGTATGCTATTGGCTGGTTTATTATGCATGGATGGTGATGACACAGGATTAAGATGGTAGATAAGATTCTCTCCGGTTGGATTCAGATTTTGTTTTGGATAATAGAGTACACAATTATTCGAACTCCAAATAAAGTTGCCATGATTTTATTTGAGATTGGATTGGAGTTGTAGAAAATTATCCATGAGAACAAGAATTTGAAACACAACCGTTTTTGTAGATTTTGAAATTTGAATTTTGAAATTTGAATTTTGAATTTTGAATTTTGAATTTTGAAATTTGAAATTTGAATTTGAAATTCGAATTTGAAATTTGAATTTGAAATTTAAATTTGAAATTTGAAATTTGAAATTTGAAATTTGAATTTGAAATTCTAATTTGAAATTTGAAATTCAAATTTTGAATCACAGTCCAAGTGGGATTCGAATTTGTTGTGGAAAATCCACAAGGTTTGAAATTCGAATTTGAGTTGGATTTGGAGAGGATAATCTTGTTAGAATCCTACTTGAATTTTGAATCCAAATCCTAACAAAAGTGGACGAAATTTTTGAGGATAATCCTTAATGGAATTTTGGTTTTTGTGGATAAGGTTCAAGGGAAGATTCAAGTTTCAATCCTAGTTGAATTTGGATTCTCTCCTTCCCTGAAAAGTGGCCGAAATTATGGAGGAAATCTCCTATTAAAATTCGGTTATTTTGGATAAGGTTGAGATAAGATTCAAGCTTGGAAATCCTAGTGGAATTTTGATTCTCCCTTATCCTAAATGTGGCCGAATATTTGGAGAAAAATCTCCTAGGAAATTTCATATTTTTTTTGGTTGAAAAAGGGAGATAAAATTCTAGTTAAAATCTTGTTTAGATTTGGATTGGTTTTATCCTTAAAAAACCAAATTTTATTGTTGGGATTTTCCCATGAAAAATTTGGATTTTATGGTTATGGATAAGGGAGAATATCTTTTCCTAATCCAATTCAAATTCAGAGAATCACCTCATGCAGGTCTATAAATAGAGGTCCTACCACTCCAGTTCTCTCAGACCACAGACTCTCAGGTGAGCAGGCTTATTGTTCACAGCTCATCATGACAATAAGTTCTTTAGAGATCTGGGTGGTCGGAAGAAGACTAGCAGTGCTAGCATATCGATCGAGGTTCAGAGTGCCCACACACTCAGCCATTCGGGAATTGGAGAATAGTAGAGAAGGCTAGTTGGTTAAAGCCTCCGGTCATTCTCCTCCTGTAAGATTGGCGTCCTTAAGGTATGAGTTTTAATTGTTGTTGGTTTATTGTATATGGCATCATTAGATATTTAACGATCTAAAAAATTTTATTGTTCCGCTGCGTCACTCTGATACGTTTTTACCGATTTATTTTTCCTACAATTGGTATCAGAGCCATCTCATGACTATGCCATGTACATAAATTAGACAATTACTTAGTCTTTTTATTTATGTATGGATTTGATATTTAGAGAGTAGCATTCTAGGGTTCCTTTATGTTGTTATCATGGATTATGTATAAAGTATGTGGTTTTTTTAATTTTTTGAATTATTATAAGCATGCTTGTTTATGCCAGTTATGGTTCCTTAGAATTCAGAAAAATTGTATCTAGGATTTTTTATGTAACCATGGGAGCAGTTTATTAACACTGTAATTTTCCCATGGATTTTAATTTTTGTCTCTTAGAATTTTTATGGCTAGAATTTTTATACACCGGAAACGGTTTAGGAAATTTTATGTAATTATTCTTGGAGGAGATTGAAGATTGAAGATCGTAATTTATTTTTTCCCAAAAGTTAAATTTGATTTAAAGGTTGAAATTTTGATTGTGTGGAAAATTTCAATTTAATTGGGATTCAAATTAATTTTTGGAGATCCTAATAGGTAAATTAGAATATGACACGAAAATCGAGACACAACCCCTAGGGATAGGCCAACGGGCCTTGGTGGGGCTGCAGCCCCTGCCCTCGGGCAAGATGTGGCTGCAGCAGCCCCTGTGCAGGCCAACACCACCCATGGCCGTAGGCTTAGCCTGCAGCCAAGGGTGGTCGTGGCCTGCCCAAGGGTGGCCGCAGCCTGGGCATGCAGCCTGTCGGCTGCTGCGCCCAGCCTGGGCACGCAGCCTGGCGCTGCAGGCTTGGCCTGCAGCCTGGCAAGGCTGCACATAGGGGGCAGCCGTGGGCAGGCCAGCCCCTTTGGGGCTGGTGGCTACCCACGGCGGCTACCGCCTTCAGGGGTGGCGGTGCGATGGTCCAAAAATCGGAAAGTTTTTATTTTCAAATTAGAAATTTAATTTTAAATCATGTTTAAAAATATGTAATTGAAAATTTGAAATTTTTGAAATTACATATTATTACACATGATGTTTAAAATTGCTTAAAAATTTGAATTGGAAATTTAAATTTGAAATTCGAATTTGGAATTTGAATTTGAAGTTTAAATTTTTGGAGATTTAAATTTTAAATAATTCTTAGGATGAGAAATAAATGGAGAGGCTACATAAAGATGGATACAAGAAGACGGAACAGAATTCAAGACCCAAAGAATGCTTTGGACGGAATTTTGTAATCTTTATTTTCTTTGTTCTAGGATGGAACCATAGCTTGGTTATTCTGTCAATTATTTTTTCTGTGATATGTCATAAATGTAAAAATATGTATTGATGGATGTTTTATATGCATATTTGATAACATGTCATATAGGATAGGTGAGTGCCGCTCATACTATATTGATCATACATAATTTGTCAAAACTTGCATGTTTTTCAAAATATTGAGTGGGAGAGGGTTTCAAACAAAACCCACGGCCTCCATTGTTGATCCATATGTGAAAGCATGGTAACGCCTCGCGTCAGTTCTGCCCTGACCACACCCCTCGGTAGGTGTTTACCGCCGCCGGTTACTAGATTGGATCTCCTATGTGGAAAACGTGTTCGGGTACGATCCTATTCATGACCACCCCTCGGTGGCTTGGTAGGACGTGGATCGGGCTACGTAAACAATGGTTATACACTCAAGACTCGTTTAGTTATTAACCTTCCCTAGAAGCTCTGTTAACTAACCTGGTGGCCAAATAATCGGTTATTAATATATGTCTTAACCTTGGAGGATTTAAGGCAACATATATTAATTGGACGGGTTCCATGTTTCGGCTATTTGTTTCCATGACCACCCCTCGGTGGCTGGGGGCAATAGGTGCTGAGAATTACCGTTGCAATGCTACATGTTTTTCAAGTTTCATGTAGGAACATACTTGTATGTTTTATTTGCTAAATTATCTGTATATTTGCTTGGTCTTTGTAATGATGTCTAGTATAATTTTATTTCAGTTCAAAATGTCACCGACACCTCATTTCAATACTTACTAAAAATAAGCTGAATGGCAATAATTATAAAGACTGGAAAAGAAATCTATTAATAGTTCTTAGCTGCGAGAGACACAAGTTCATACTGGACGAACCATGCCCACCTGGGTCCAAACCTGACACACCACTTGAGGAGGTCCCGGTTGCCTATAATCGTTGGAAAGAATCCAATGAGATAGCTCGATGCTACATCCTTGCTAGCATGACGAGTGCTTTACAAAAGCAGCATGAGACTTATCAAGTTGCTGGGGAGATCATGGAAAATCTGGAGGACATGTTCGGAGGTCAAGAAAAATTGGCTCAACAGTCTGCTATCACTAGCATTATGAACTCTAAGCAAAAGGCGGGTACTCCGGTGAAGGACCATATGATCACTCTAATGGGATTCTAGGGTGAGGTTGCCGAGAATGGTGCTGAGTTGGACTACAACACCCAGATTGAGATGGTGTTCAAGACTCTATCTAAAGATTTTGTGGGGTTTAAGGCCGCATACAATCTAGCGACAAAGGAGTTAGGACTAACCGAGCTCATGAAGCAACTACAGGCTTATGAGCGGATGATCAGGGATGAGGATGTGGTCCGACCTAAAGGAGAGGCCAATTTGGCGGAATCTTCCAATCCCTCACGGAAGAAGAAGAGGCCAAATAAGAAGCAAGTGGCTTCTAGTTCTTCTAATCCTCCTGTCTCGGACGGGAAGAAGAAGAAGAAGAACAAAAAGCCAAAGGACCCTAAAAAGTCCAAATGCTTCCATTGTGGGAAGGTAGGTCACTTCAAGAAGGCTTGTCGGGAATTCCTAGCAGCCAAGGGCAAGGAAGGTAAGGAACTTCATTACTTGGAAGCGTGTTTGGTGGAAGAATCGAAAGACACTTGGGTCATTGATTCGGGCGCCACTAATCATGTTTGTGTTTCTATGCAGGGGTTCGTGGAAACGAGAAGTCTACATGATAGGAACCTCTCGTTGCGAACTGGGGACGGTAGCTTTGTGGTGGCTGAAGCAGTGGGAGATGTTTACCTTTATTTTGATCAATTTAGGTTTATTTTATTAAAAGACTGTTTTTATGTTCCTAATTTTAGGAGGAACCTTATATCGGCAGCTTGTTTAATAAAGGATTCTTATTTAGTTACTTTAGTAAAAGAGTTGATATTCGTAGAAATAAGTCTTTTATCTGTTCTCGATGGATGGATGGAAACCTATATTTGATCAAACCAAAGATGTACTCACTGCTTGACACTGAATTAATTGATAACTCTAAAAGGTTGAAAGTTTCTCACTCTAACAAGGCGTATCTTTGGCATTTAAGACTTGGTCATATTAATCAGGATAGGATTCAAAGATTAGTGAAAGACGGTCCTCTGGAATCTCTGGAGGAGGTACGACTTCCCTAATGTGAGTCTTGTCTAGAGGGTAAAATGACTAAGAGGTCTTTTGGAGCTAAGGGTACAAGGGCTCAGGAGCTCTTAGAAATTGTGCACACTGACGTATGTGGCCCCATGAACGTCACAGCACGAGGAGGGTTCGAGTATTATGTCTCTTTTATAAATGATTACTCGAGGTATGGATATGTGTATCTGATGCACCGCAAGAGCGAAACCTTTGACAAGCTCAAAGAGTATCGTGCGGAAGTGGAAAAGCAATTGGATAAATCCATAAAGACACTTCGATCTGATCAAGGTGGCGAATACCTCTCCGATGAATTTCTAGGACATCTTGTAGAGAACGGGATATTATCCCAATTGACTGCACCTGGTACTCTACAACAGAATGGTGTAGCCGAAAGGAGAAACAGGACCTTATTGGATATGTATGGTCCATGATGAGTTATTCAACGCTGTCATTATCATTTTGGGGATATGCTTTATAAACGGCATGCTATATTCTGAACCAGGTTCTGAGCAAATCAGTTCCCAGAACTCCGTATGAATTGTGGCGTGGCAGGAAGCCCTCCCTTGGACATATGAAAATATGGGGCTGCCCGGCACATGTACTAGATGGGGATGCGAAAAAGTTGGAACCAAGATCAGAATTGTGCATGTTTGTAGGGTATCCAAAAGGAACTAAAGGAGGTCTGTTCTATAACCCGAAGGAACAAAAAGTCATTGTCTCAACCCATACGACATTCTTGGAGGAAAGTCACATGAATGACTTTAAGCCTCGAAGCAAAGTGGTGCTAAAGGAGTTATCGGGTGAAAGAACTGCTCCACAGATTTCGGTCTTAGACTCAAGTCCAAGTTCCAGTGAAAGACCTGCAGACGATCAACAATTTAGGGTGCCTCGTCGTAGTGGGAGGGTTTCTAAGAAACCTAATTTCTTCATGTATGACGTTGAGGTATACCAGGCCGAGGCTCATGAGCATGAGGATAATCCGGTCACTTATGATGAAGCTGTAAATGATGTTGATTCTAAATCTTGGAAACAGGCTATGAACAATGAGATGGATTCTATGAAATCCAACTCTGTTTGGGAACTTATAGATTTGTCGGATGGGATAAAACCCATTGGATGCAAATGGGTCTACAAAAGAAAGAAGGATGCGGAAGGGAGAGTGGAAACTTTCAAAGCTAGACTGGTTGCAAAGGGGTACACGCAAAAGGCTGGAATCGATTACGATGAAACCTTTTCGCCTGTTGCTATGCTGAAGTCCATCCGTATTCTTCTATCCATTGCTGCGGCTCTCGATTACGAGATCTGGCAAATGGATGTCAAGACGGCATTCTTGAATGGCCATCTTGAAGAGTGTATCTATATGATACAGCCCAAAGAGTTCGTAGCGAAAGGCCAAGAAAGGAAAGTCTGTAAGTTGCTTAGATCCATTTATGGATTAAAGCAAGCATCCCGCTCATGGAACCAAAGGTTTGATCAAGCGATTAAGACATTTGGTTTTGAGCAGAACGTTGATGAACACTGTGTTTATAAACGTATTAAGGATGGAAAAGTGGTCTTTCTGATACTCTATGTCGATGATATACTACTCATTGGGAATGATGTAGGGAACTTATCATCGGTCAAGCTTTGGTTACACCAACAGTTGGACATGAAGGACTTGGGAGAAGCTAATTATGTTCTAGGCATTCGTCTCTTCAGAGATCGAAAGAACAAAATGATAGCGTTATCCCAAGCTTCATACATAGATAAAATAATTGATAAATATGCAATGCAAGAGGCAAAGAAAGGTTCACAGCCTTCTATTGCCGGGTCTAACTCTTTCATTGGATGACTGTCCCAAGACATCGGAAGAAAGAGAGCGTATGAGTAAGGTCCCTTATGCATCCGCTGTGGGTAGCCTTATGTACGCTATGCTTTGCACTCGCCCGGATATATGTTTTGTAGTAGGTATGGTGAGTCGATATCAAGCAAATCCTGGAACCAAGCACTGGCAAGCAGTAAAGTATATACTCAAGTATCTTAAGAGAACGAGGGATTATATGCTAGTGTATTCTAGAGGGGACCTAACACCCGTAGGATACACGGACTGAGTCTTCCAGACTTGCAAGGATTCGAGGAAGTCGACATTAGAGGGAACGTGGAGACAAGATAAGTAGATGTATGTAAGATCGCGTCCGAGGACAACATTGCCGATCCCTCTACTAAGACTTTGGTGACTAGAAGCTTTGAGAGGCACGTAGAGGCGATGGGGATGCGTAACATGGCACATCTGCTGGCTTAGGGCAAGTGAGAGATTGTTAGGAAATGCCCTAAGCATTAGAGACATGTTGATGTATTTAGTTTGAACTGGATAATAAAATTATATGTAGAGGTTATTCATTACATTGCTGTCTGTCCTCGTCTTATTTACATGTTAAAGTAAATGTAAGTAAATATGGCTCACTGACTGCTTGTGTTAAAACTATTAGAACGTTGCATGCAATGGACTTTTGTATGCGAGAAGACAATGTTCTAAAGTTAGTGGTCTAAACTATGGTCTGTAGTCTATGGGGTTAGACCGAGCATCTAACTCATATTAAGACTATTATGTTGTCTAAAGCCTTGGAGGGGATAGTTTGTCTTGACTGTCTGGAGCTGGACTCCCAAGTAGAGACATAGATATGTTACTTGGTGGTGACATACTAGACCGGGACTAAAGCGTGATTGATCTACGTAGTCCGCTATAAGTGGATCAATCTGCTTTTGACGTTCATTGTGCAATAACCTTAATCCTGAGTAAATGAACTACTTCATGTATATGACTTGTGTACTTTGATGTTCTAATGGCTAAAGCGTCTCAGAGGTAGTAAGCTTATATAGACCGGTTCGTTGGGTGCATGACTTGTATACGATGAAGGGTTTATTTGCAGATATCAGAATCATAGCTCTAAGGAGTTAAAGGTATCCTCTTAAAGGCATTATACTGAATGTGAAAATGGACATGACCTTGGGTCGTCTGCTGGGCGGATGACTTCTTATTCACATATGGTGAATAATCATTTTCTTAATTCGGTAGTATAATGGAACTTTAAGATAGCCTGATCAGTAGGATTAAACGGACTTTGACCTAAGACTGATCATGGATATCATATGAGGGTTTTGCATATATGACAAGGTCGTTGGATAGTACCTCGTCACGGGCTTATGTAATACGATATATAATTGGGAGTTCAGTTTCAGGTTTATAATGGTGTGACTCTGAAACTAGTGATCATATGATTGAGTTGTTCGGTAAAGAATGATGATCATATGGATTTGCGGGAGCCCGATTATATATGTCCAATCAGTCCTTCTACTAGCTCCACATAATTCCTTAACGTTTGGCAAATTGATTTGTGTATGTTATTGGCTGGTTTATTATGCATGGATGGTGATGACACAGGATTAGGATGGTAGACAAGATTCTCTCCGGTTGGATTCAGATTTTGTTTTGGATAATAGAGTACACAATTATTCGAACTCCAAATAAAGTTGCCATGATTTTATTTGAGATTGGATTGGAGTTGTAGAAAATTATCCATGAGAACAAGAATTTGAAACACAACCGTTTTTGTGGATTTTGAAATTTGAATTTTGAAATTTGAATTTTGAATTTTGAAATTTGAAATTTGAAATTTGAATTTGAAATTCGAATTTGAAATTTGAATTTGAAATTTAAATTTGAAATTTGAAATTTGAAATTTGAAATTTGAAATTTGAATTTGAAATTTGAAATTCGAATTTTGAATCATAGTCCAAGTGGGATTCAAATTTGTTGTGGAAAATCCACAAGGTTTGAAATTCGAATTTGAGTTGGATTTGGAGAGGATAATCTTGTTAGAATCCTACTTGAATTTTGAATCCAAATCCTAACAAAAGTGGACGAAATTTTTGAGGATTATCCTCAATGGAATTTTGGTTTTTGTGGATAAGGTTCAAGGGAAGATTCAAGTTTCAATCCTAGTTGAATTTGGATTCTCTCCTTCCCTGAAAAGTGGCCGAAATTATAGAGGAAATCTCCTAGGAAAATTTAGTTATTTTGGATAAGGTTTAGATAAGATTCAAGCTTGAAAATCCTAGTGGAATTTTGATTCTCCCTTATCCTAAATGTGGCCGAATATTTGGAGAAAAATCTCCTAGGAAATTTCAGATTTTTTTTGGTTGAAAAAGGGAGATAAAATTCTAGTTAAAATCTTGTTTAGATTTGGATTGGTTTTATCCTTAAAAAACCAAATTTTATTGTTGGGATTTTCCCATGAAAAATTTGGATTTTATGGTTATGGATAAGGGAGAATATCTTTTCCTAATCCAATTCAAATTCAGAGAATCACCTCATGCAGGTCTATAAATAGAGGTCCTATCACTCCAGTTCTCTCAGACCACAGACTCTCAGGTGAGCAGGCTTATTGTTGCACAGCTCATCGTGATAATAAGTTCTTTAGAGATCTGGGTGGTCGGAAGAAGACTAACAGTGCTAGCATACCGATCGAGGTTCAGAGTGCCCACACACTCAGCCATTCGGGAATTGGAGAATAGTAGAGAAGGCTAGTTGGTTGAAGCCTCCGGTCATTCTCCTCCTATAAGATTGGCGTCCTTGAGGTATGAGTTTTAATTGTTGTTGGTTTATTGTATATGGCATCATGAGATATTTAACGATCTAAAAAATTTTATTGTTCCGCTGCGCCACTCTGATACGTTTTTACCAATTTATTTTTCCTACAGCTGCAATTCCAACAAAGGGAGTTTACAAGTTGAAGAAGGGAAACATGACAGTAAGTGAAATCTATCAAAAGTTTGACCAACTGTCCAAACTATATCCATATGTCATCCCTACTGAGAGGGAGAAAATTCAAAAGATGTTCGGGATGTTCCGACCTAACATCTCAGCTTTGGTAGATAGTGGGTTAACACCACCCACTACTATAGCTCACTGTGTTAGCCGAGCTTTAACAGCTGAGTATCGCCTAGCTTGACCAAGGGAAGAGAAGGAGAAAATTTGGGATGCTAATGTGATAACCGGGAAATTCCGGCATTCTCGGAAGAAAATGTACAAATGTATGTACATAACAATTTGTACTATTTAAAGAGTGAAATAAATGTATTTATATTGTTTAGAATGTAGTAAAATGTTCTAACAATACTGACGAGTAAGAATTCAGTGTTGGAAAAATTCACTGAGTTGAAACGGGTGGAACGGTGCCAAAAACAGCATTGAAAACCCTAACCGGTGCACTAAAAGATGAAAAACTTCCGGGATTGATTTTGATCAAACAGAAGCAGTATAAATTGATCCGACTGCACAGGAGACCTCAGGAACCCGCCGGGATGATTTCAGAAAAATTTCGGCTCGAACCGATACCGGTCAAAAAGTAGTCGAATTAATGTGAATAGTAAAGTCAAAGTCAACATATTACTTTGCATTTATGACATCATAAAGCAAATTTAATAAATGTGAAAATTATGGTGGTTGGTGGTATTAATGGCCAAGATTGGTTTGCTTTTTGATCTAAAGGCCAAGATTTGACCAAAATTCCATCCTTTGATTTTTTGAAAAATTTGGAAAGAAATGGATGGAAAAGTGTTGCATTTTGATTGGTTGAAAGCCAAATTAATTGGCTTTCTTTGTGTTTAAGTCGGCAAAGTCTTGAACAAAAGTGGCCGAGAAAATTTCAAAGCCAAAAACATAATAAAAAAATTTTCTAAGTGTTCTTTCTAGTGTACCCGTGAGCCACCAAGGAGAACCAAGCAAATATTCCAAGTTTCCTTCACAAAAGTGGTGTCAAACCCTTCCTTGAAGACAAAGGAAGCAAGAAAGCAAGGTAACCTTCTTTGGTTTAAAATTTTTGACTTGTTTTCTCCCTAAAATCCGTGGGATGAATAGTATGGAAATGAGGAAATTTTTGGTTTGTTTTGGTTGATTTGGTGCTTGGGTTTTGTTAAGGGTGTGATTAGAAGAAAAACCATGCATTTTGTTTAAAGAAAAACAAAATTTTGGTTGGTTTTTCAAGGGTAAAACCGTGGGTTACCAAGTGTAGTCAATGATGAATTGTTGTGGTTTAAGTGTTAAAATGCTTTAAATCATGTTTTGATTAAATGTAAATCATGATTTGCATGGTTGAAAGCTTGGAAAAATTTTGGTGTCAAATAACCCTAATATGGCCGTGGGTTTAATTAGGGTTTGAGGAAAATTTTTTGCACGATTTACTTGATGTTTGGATGGTTTAAATCATGCATTTAATTATGGAAATGATGGCTATGTGATTGAAAGCATAAAACCAAAAGTTGTGCATGTTTTTCTCTTAAATGGCTGTGGGTTAAAAGGGTGAAAAACCCTAAGAATTTGTGTTGAAAAATACATGGAAATTGGTTTGAAAATGTGCTAGGTAATGACATTGGAATAGCTTAAAATTTGGTTGAAAATTTGAAAAGTTTTGGTTAGGTTTTGAGTGTGAAAACCGTGGCCAAAACCAAGGGCAAAATTGAAAGAAATTTTGTGGAATGTGGTTCAAAATGTGAATTGAAATGTTGTGAGCTTTTATGTAAAAGTTTGGGAAACTTTTACATAAAATAGGCTTGTGGTATAGTACGTGGCAAGTACATATGGTTCGAGGCGTACCAAACGCCGGTAGCCTTAAATTTACGCCGAAATGCTGTCGAAATTTCGAAAACGGCATTTGGGGTAAAAAGGAAATTAAAAATAAAAGTTTAGGGTCGGGTCAGAAACCCGAGTCCCTAACGGAAAATTGAATAAGGAAAACCTAAGGGGTGGTTTGTGAATAGTAACCCGTCCCCTTAAAAATGTAAAACACGAGGGAAACTGAAAAACCGACCCTGAGGGGGGGCGTTTTTGGAAACGAAATAAAAGTCCAAGTCGGGTACGGAAAATCCGAGCCTTGGAGACCTAGATCGGGAATGTCTAGATGAACGTTTTAAATACTAGTAAAACGTCCATTTGAGACTCCGAAACGATAAAAAATCACTAAACCGACGTAAGGGTCGGAATAGTGCTTCCCGAGGGTCGGGAAAGTGAAATATGAAAATAAAATAGAAACGAACCCGGTAATGAATAGAAAAGAGTCAGAAAAGTTCCTGAGAGCCAAAAATGCAGTCTGGATCGAGAAAATTCCGTCAGGAGCAAAATTGTAATTTTGTCAAAATATAGGGGTAAAATCGTAATTTTGCAAAAGTTGAGAAAAATGGGAAAAATGATAAATAAAGCCTAAAAAGTTATAAATATGTTTTATTTAAGCTTTTTAATGAAAAATAAAAGTTATAAATGGAAATGAAATTAACAGACAAGATTTTGTCTGTAGGATCCCAAAATCGACCTACAAGGAGGGCGATCAAATATCCAAGAAAGAAAAGGGGAAGAAACTGATAAGGTAAGTTCAGACATTTACCTGTCTGCAACATATAGCATTATTGTTGCTAACTTTGATGTACTAACTATAAGTTAGGTACATATGTGCTACGGGCACTATTATAGAGTTGAGAGAGAGACGAAATGTGCTACGGGCACTATTGAGAATGGGACACATAGTAAATTGTGCTTCGGGCACTAGAGTGAGGTTAATGAAACTCACATACCTAAAAATTTAAAATGTGAACCATTCCTAACCACGGGGCAATATGAAGTCACCGGGTTAGAATTTTAAAAAAAGTCGGTAATAAAACCACTTTTGGCGTACCAGCCTTCCGTGCAGGGAGGTAAATTTTGCCTTCGAGGCTATGAGATTAAGACTGTGGAGGTCAGCACTAATGTACCGCTCCCAGTCATGTACAAATTTGCCTTCGGGGCTACGAGATTAAGGCTGTGGAGGTCAACACTAATGTACCGCTCCCAGTCATGCGCACTTAAATGGTACTGCCAACCTGAGCTCAAAACCAGAACATAATCAAAGATAATTACCCAAAACTGAAACTATGCCATAATTGAGCATAAGACAGTTTCGTGAGGGTACTAGCATCGCGGTAGATGTATTGTTGATATAATATGTTGTGGTCAAACATACTATTCATAATGAATAGTGATCAAAGTTACTATTTATGTGTAAATAGTAGTAACGTTACTATTTATGATAAATAGTACTATTTATAGAAATTTTATTTCTTGCGTGTTTGAACTTACTGAGCCTGTAGCTCACCATTTTTGCTTATGTTGCAGGTAAGCGACCAGCTCAGTAGCTTTGTATGACTGGATGGCGGATGGGATGGGGCGTGTCAAATGGGATAGGAGGCGAGGGATATGGTCCTGCCAGAGTCTTTCCACTGAGCAATAAAAGAAAAGGGAAAAAGAAACAGTCTTTTGTAATAATATATATTTTATGAAAGTAGTGTATTATGTAAATTACTTTGTACTTGCAAACAAAGTAAATAGTGGATAGTGTTTTACATGATGTTTTTATAAAAAAAAATTTCCTCAAAAAACGTCATGATTTAAAGAGAGATAGATTAGCCGGTGACTCATGACAGTACAATCTATCACAGTTAGTGATAAAGCTTAACTGTAATAGTATTGTATGATTTCTACGAATGGCGGGCCGCCACAGTTGGTATCAGAGCGGATTTATGATTGGTCTAATTTAGATTACCGACTGTCGTCACAGTTGGTATATCAGAGTAGTGTTGACCATATCTTGATTTGACACTTCGCGCATCCTGCACCGCTATCCAAGTAAGTAGTTTATTTTTAAGTTTAGTTAATTATTTTCTTATGTGAAAATAATTATCTTATAAGTCGCAAGATGACTAGACCTCCTTATTTGAGACCGCCGCTACCACGACCAAGAGGGGTGTTACGGGTATGGACGAGACCTATTGTGAGGCCGTCTATTTCCCAACGACCGGTATTTAGACCCCCGGTGCCGAGAGACCTCCAGCACCAGCACCAGCTCTAGTAGATGTAGTACAGCCTCGACCGGTACTTCATCCACCTGTAGTAGTGGACATTCCAGTTATTGGTGGACACCAACATATTGGGGTGAGAGTTTCGGCACGGGCAGTACAGGCATTCAGAGTAAGCAGTCCCCCTATATTTGATGGTAGACGACAGTCGATGGAGACGAAAAACTGGCTCCATGCCATAGAGAGGATTATGGTGATGTGCGACATTGACCGAGAGATGTGGATCCAGTTGGCTATAAGTATGTTTCAGGGAGATGCTCAAGTGTTCTAGGATTATTGCGACCAGGAGATTTTGTTGGGATTCAGTTGGGCTGAGTTCTGTCGGCGATTGGCTGATCAGTTTCCACCTAAGGATCCGACACCTGCTCCAGCACCTCCAGAGACACGAGAGGTAGATACACCCGCATACCTTGGATTTGATGAGGTTAGGGATTATATTCTCCAGACAGAGAGGATGGTCATGTTGTCTGGTGAAACAGTTATGTCTTACGTAGCACGAGTTGAGGAGACTATTAGAAAAAGATGTCCGTTGCCCAACCTCACTGAAGCGAACTTTTGTGAACTTTTCTGGAGAGGTTTACCCATGGAGTTGAGATAGAGGGTGATTAAGCTATATCCCCCTACGCTCCAAGAGTTTGTAGTGACGATCAGGTCGATCGAGAGGGAGGTTTTGATTGAGCATCTGACGCAGAGTCGACGAGAGACACTGGGTCAAGATGAGATGTTGGCATGCATCTTTGGGCCGAGAAGAATGATGAACAATCATGAGGTCGGACCGTCTAGACCACGAGGAGGTGATGACTCAGGACAGGGAGCATTGCCTAGGGGTGGTGATGACTCAGATGATCCAAATGACGATGAAGATCCAGAAGAATATCCTCTTGTCCCAGACACAGGGGATATGTGACCAGTAGATGTATACATGTACATAAGTAGCTTAGAGAGAAAAGCTCTTTTGTATAGACTTGTGGCCAAGATGTATATGATAGCCAATGTATATATGACTGGTGATGGTTATGTATGATATATAAACGTTTTGCTATGAATGAAATATCAAAATGATTATATGTTGTACGATGATGTGTTATGATGATGTGGCTTTACATTACCCTGAACTTCGTAAATTATATGATTTTACGAAAGTGATCCTGGAATTCATGAACCTAACTGACCAGGAGAAGGTTGCATGTGCGTTTTTGTGTTGAGGAAAGATGCTCGTTTTTGGTGGGACACTGTGTGACGCCTTAAATTTTATTTAAGGGTCAATATATAATTTAAATAAAATTAGTGTGCCAAAAATTAATTTAAAAATCTTTTGGAAACCCTAGGTTGGTTTCCTAGTCAAATTCCGCTCAAAAAGTCAACAATTTGAGCTTCAAAAAGAAACCCTAAAACATTTGGTCATCACTTGGGATTTTAAATTAAAATTTGAATTCCACAAATCCAAGAAGAATTCAAATTCAAATTTCATTCCTTAGATATAAAGAAGAAATTTGGCCATAAAGTGTAGGAAATAAAGGAGATTTTATTTGAATTAAAAGCTAGGTTAAAACTCAATTAAAATTCAAATTATTTTTCCTTAAAAACTAAGGGATAATTTTCGGCCACTTAAGGGGAAATAAGAGAGAAAACCCTAGCCTTAAAATAGCACAAAAACTTTCCCTTTTGCCCCTTAAAATTTTCAGCCAAATAAGGAAGAGAAAGGGAAAGAAAAACCTAGTATAAAAACCCCTTTTTAACTCTCATTCACCCCTCCTTTCCCCCTCAAAATTTCGGCCAGCTTTCCTTTCTCTCCTCTCTGAATTTTCTCTCCCAAAACACACCCAAAACAGCAAATAAAACCTACCAAAAGGCAGCTCAAAGATTCAACAACTTTTGAGACAAAAACAAGGTGAGAAATCAAACTTTTTCCTTCCTTCTCCTTTTGATTTTAAATCCGAAATTTATATGGTTTTCTCCACTATTTCCATACTGTTTTGAAGACTCCAATACTCACACAAATTCAGCCAAAAGGGAGACCAAGCATCAAAAATAGGGTAGCACAAACAAGGTGTGATTTTTCTCTCAAACCCTAAAATTTTGCCTCATTGATCCCCTTTTCAAAAACCCTATTATCATATGTGTAAGATTTTATGATTTTGTTAATTTGATTCTTGGGTTGTGTTAATGACATATAAATAAGGTTTTCCACAAAATTTCGTGATCATTAGATGAAAATTGAATTGGTTTGAGGCTAATCGAAATTCGGACACAGAAAAACGGAAATCTGGAAAATGACCATATGAACAGTAAATTTGTGTCAGCCATAACTTGAGTTTTAAAAACGATTTTTGAGTGATTCTTGAGCCTAAAATTAAATTCAAGATGTCCCCTAAATTCCTACAAAATTTCAGAACCAAAATCGTCCATTTTCCCTGTCAAAATATTTTTCTAATATAGGCGGACAGAACTGCCAGGTTTTGAACCGAAACTGAAACCCAGATTTTTATGCCTGAAAACAACCCTCGGTTTTTGGCCTAGTTGAATGACCAAATGATGTCTAAAAATTATAAAAGTTATATGGAATTAAAGCTACGGATGTCTAGTTTAACATATTAAAAATTTAGAATTTTTGGGATTAAAAATGAATTGATATTGATTTTACAATCAGCCTAGGTCAGTCTGCCCATGACCAGAAATGTCCTAACTTAGAGTTTTTCACAAATTTTAAATCCCAAATGTTTACTAAACGTTTTAAAATCTTTTGTGGCACACTAAAATGGTTGGATAATTATGTCTAGACCTAGACTGATCATATGTTGTGATTATAGGATTTATTTGACGTTCTTGCTGGATTTGTGGATCACCTTATCGTAACGCTTGTGCGATAATCGAGGTAGGACGTTCTAGCCTTTTCTGGGAGTAGTCAAGTGTTTTAAATTCCCCTGTTTTATTGGTGGCATGTTGTTTTCGATTTATGAAATTATTATACTATTTTTGATGAAATAAACGCATGCAACGTATTTTGTAATAAATGTGTATTTTAAAGAGTGTTTTGATTAATGGCATAATATAACTTGGTAAATACCATCTTTTGAATAATCCGGTGAACATAATTGAGCTCTAGTTCACGATCATTGTAAATGATGCGTGCATCCCGAAGTTGACGCCATGGGGAAGGTCCCTAAACCTGCGCAGGGCCGTTCGGCTAATTTAGACCGTAACGAGATGATCTAGGATAATTCAAATTCGAGGCACGTATATTATAGCTACGACAAGTCCTCACTCATAATATGATAGTTTGTTTTAATGATTTATTATTTTAATATTGGGGCACGTATATTGCAGCTACGCTAAGTCCTCAGCAGAATAAAACTTGCATTAAAAATGTTTTTCACGAAATTGTTGATTATTTTTTTGTTATGATTATTATGTCATGTATTTTTTTAATTGTTGATTATTTTTGGAAACGAATATTATGCCATACCTTTAAATGTTATCTGTTAACCCACCTTTGTTTCTGTCCTACTGAGCCAGCGCTCACGTCCCTTTTTCTTTGTGATTTCGAAATGACTACTTCCAGGTACGGGAGGTAGCAGTTCCAAAATTCGTTGAGATATCCGTTACTACCGAAGATGATGCTATCCGTTTTCTCCATCTTCTTCTTTATGTTTCTCGTTCTGATGTAATGAGACTTTAAGTTTGTACCTTATTTCACATTATTTAAATTTTATGCTTAGGGAATATTTTATGGTTGGTAATTTCTTTTGACAACCGATTTTCTGTTTGACTTCCGCATTAAAAAGCATTTATTTTCTCTTTTATTTTATTTTGTGGTTATGATGCTACTTTATAAATAAGCTTAGCTAAATTATAATGTTAACCCGTTGTTTTTGTAATAAATGTTTTCCTTAAATCTCGGGTTGATATTATGATTTGGCTGCCGTGTCACGTGTCTAAATTTTGGGCCGTGACAAATAATGGTATCAGAGACCAGGTTTTCAAAAGGGTTTTCCATCAAAACGTTTTCAAAAGGGTTTTTCATCAAAACGTTTTCAAAATACCCAAGTATAGTTTTCTTTACTCTTAGAAGCTTATAGGATTTCCTCTTCCTTCAATCTTATTCAGCAAAATGGCTCGTCCCGGCACGCAAAGTCAGAGGCAGCAGAGAGGCAACGACGAAGAGAACCCCGGGAACACGCAGCCTCAAGGGAGTCAGAATACAGCGGTCCCTACATCGAACGATCAGCTAACGGCGATGCAGAATCTCACGGCAGCGATACAGGCTCTCCTCACCGTCTTACCTTTTGGAACACCTAACCCAGCTCCTGTAGCCAATGTTGTTCCTAATGAGACCCAGAGAGTGGGGAGTTCTTCTCAGACTCCTCAGCAAACGCCTACCACCAAAAACCTTACCTCTGGAGCAGTACCTACCCAGCCTATGATACATCCTAAACAGGTAGCCCTAACTCTTTTCTTTAAGCCTCACGTACCCACTTTCGACGGCACGGGCACAAAGATGGATGTCGACTACTGGTTTGATGCCATTCGCAAGCAACTAAAGTTGACCGCCACACCCGCAGAGTTCAGGGTTGAGTTTGCTTCCAACAAGCTAATGGGTCTAGCCTCTACCTGGTGGGCTAGTATTGAGGATGGTTTGATAGAGGAGCAGAGGTCTTCTTGGACAGTTTTTGAGGAGTGTTTTCATGAGCGTTTCTTTTCAGCTCAGTTCCACGACAGAAAAGCTAGGGAGTTCGTCCGTTTGAAGCAAGGGTCTATGTCAGTGCGGGAATATGAAGCCAAGTTCACTGAGTTAGCCCGATATGCAAAGAATCAGGTGTTAGATGAAACTACTAAGTGTCTCCGCTTTGAGGAAGGGCTTAGCCTCTATGTGAAGAGGGGTGTACAACCGTTCCAGATCAGGGATAGCTACCAGCAGATAGTTGCTAAGGCGTTGACAGTGGAAGAGGACGACAAGGAGTTCCTTGAAGCTCATAACAAAAACAAGTATGGACCAATCCGCAACAAGCCTCAATACAAGCCACAGTCTCCTTACCAGAAGAACCAGCAGTCTCAGGGGTCAGGTTCTCATCAGTCGTCTGGACAGCGACAGGGTCGGGTGAATGTGATTACCTGCTTCGAGTGTGGTGATGAAGGCCACAAAAGAAATGTCTGCCCGAAGAGACAGTCGAGAGACAATGCTCATAGACATCATCATCAGCGGAATCAGAATGGTCTTCCACAGAGACAACAGTTTACTTCCCAGTCTTCGCAGTCACAGCGTCCTCAGCTTCCGGCCCCCTATCAGCCTCAGCGCACGAGCCAGTACACTACGCCATATGCTCTACATGCTACACCGCTACAGTAGTTCCCAGTGCCGAGTTATCAGAGACCGCCACCACAGGGTCAGAGTATGGGCTATCAGCGAGGGAATACAGCTCAAAATCGTGGTAAGGCACCACAGGTACACGCTCTTGGAGCTGACAGCATGGAGATAGATCATACACCGACTACATTAGATGGTATAATTCCTATCTTTGGTACATATGCACATGTTTTGTTTGACACCAGAGCTACACACTCTTTTATAGCCCAACATTATGCTCGTTCACTTGGTTTAAAACTGTAAAATCTTGACTCTCCCTTATGTGTGAAATCCCCGTTGGGCACGACTACCGTTAGTGATGGGTGTCAAGCCTATGTTTATGTTGGGGATGTTTGTTTGGACGCATCACTTGTAGTAATGCCTATGTTTGCTTATGATGTTATTCTGGGATATGACTGGCTTTCTCGATATGGGATTATGCTTGATTGTCGTAATCGTCGCGTTATCTTTACAACTGATTTTGGACATGTAGTGTCCTATCAGTTAAGCTTAGTTTCAGATGTTGATAGATCTGCTCTGAGGTTAGTGTCGAAGAGTAGACAGGGTATTCTTTGCTTCTTATCCTTGTGTGCGGTAGAAGGATCCAGTTCTGAAAAGAGTACCTAACCTATACCTGTTGTCGATAGTTTTCCAGATGTTTTTCCAAAAGCTCTTCCAGGTTTACCACCTCATCGAGAAATAGAGTTTCATATCGACTTAGTTCCTGGAACAACTCCTTTTGCTTCTGCTCCGTATTGTATGGCACCTCTAGAGATGAAAGAGTTACGCAAGCAGCTGGATGAGTTGAAATCGCTGGGCTTTATCCGAGACAGCAACTCACCTTAGGGTTCATTAGTCCTTTTTGTGAAGAAAGCCGACGGTTCGCTTCGTCTCTGTGTAGACAACAGAAAGCTCAACAGTGTGACCATCAAAAATAAGTATCCGTTACCACGCATAGATGACTTGTTCGACCAGTTGGGTGGAGCTTGTTTCTTCTCCAAGATTGATTTGAGATCCAGTTATCATCAGCTTCGGGTTAGAGAGGAGGATATCTCGAAGACGGCATTCCGAACGAGGTATGGCAGTTACGAGTTCTTAGTAATGCCTTTCGGTTTGACAAACACGCCAGCAGCCTTCATGGATATGATGAATAGAGTCTTCTGACCTTTTCTTGATAAGTTCGTTATCGTATTCATCGACGACATCCTCATCTACTCCCGAACTCGTGAAAATCATGCACGGCATCTCAGTATAGTTTTACAGACTCTTCGTGAACATCAGTTGTATGCCAAGAAAGAAAAATGTGAGTTTTGGATGACAGAGGTTAAGTTTCTCAGACATATCATCTCAGGAGATGGTATATCAGTTGATCCATCCAAGGTTGAAGCGATTCTTAAGTGGGAACGACCGAAGAATGTTCCAGAGATCCGAAGCTTCTTGGGCTTAGCGGGATATTATCGATGTTTTGTACAGGACTTCAGCAAGCTCGCCGCTCCCCTCACCAATCTGACAAAGAAGGATATACCTTTCGTTTGGGACCACAGCTGTGAGTCAGTCTTCCAAGAGTTGAAGAGTCGTTTGACGTCTGCACCTATCCTTATCATTCCGAATCAGGATCAAGTATATGACGTCTACACCGATGCTTCTCATCAAGGTCTTGGAGCAGTCTTGATGCAACGGAACCGAGTTGTCGCTTATGCCTCACGACAGTTGAAACAACACGAACGAAACTACCTTACACACGATCTAGAGTTAGCTGCAGTAGTGTTTGCGCTTAAGATTTGGCGTTGTTATCTGTACGGTGCCAGTTTTAGACTGTTTTCAGATCACAAGAGTTTGAAATACCTAGCTACACAGAAAGATCTCAACCTGCGTCAGAGAAGGTGGGTAGAATACATGCAAGACTACGACTTCCAAGTCGAGTACCATCCGGGTAAAGCAAACGTGGTTGCAGATGCACTAAGTAGGAAAAGAGAGGCAGTTCCCAATCCTGATCATGATGCTTCTATAATGGCGATGCAGATAGATGAGTGGGAAAAGGACAGAGATCTCACAGCTTATCAAGTTCGTTTTGGCGAAGTTCAGGGTCACCCAGTGTTATACAACTTAGTGATGGAACCAGACTACGTGCAGAGGATCAAGGAGAATCAATTGGCAGATACACGTTTCGTTGACATCCGAGATAGATTATTAAAGGGAAAGCGTGTTGCAGAGTGGTCGATGGACGCCAGTGGAATTCTTTACAACGAAGGTTGCTTAGCAGTGCCACACATCCCAGAGCTTATACAGGAGATCTTGTCAGAGTTTCATCAGTCGAGGTTCGCCATGCACCCAGGTGGAAACAAGATGTATCAAAACTTAAGACGGCAACTTTGGTGGAGAGGTATGAAGTTAGATGTGAAGAACTTCGTGGCCAACTGTTTGACGTGTCAGAAAGTAAAGGCAGTACGGAAGAGACCTGCAGGTCTGCTCCAACCACTTCCAATACCTTGGTGGAAGTGGGATAGTATAGGAATGGACTTCTTAACCGACTTACTGAGAGCACAGGATGGATCTGATGGAGTCTGGGTAGTTGTAGATCGTCTCACGAAGACTGCACACTTCATCCCGTTCAAGACGACTTGCACCAGGAATCAGCTAGCCGAGCTTTACATGAGGAACGTAGTCAGATTGCATGGAGTTCCTTCGGTGATTGTTTCTGATCGTGATACGTGCTTCAACGCTCACTTTTGGCAAAGTCTACAGGAAGCTCTAGGCATGGAACTGAACTTTAGCACTGCTTTTCATCCACAGACAGATGATCAGTCGGAGCGTCTTATACAGATTCTCGAGAATATGCTACGTACCTGCGTTCTTGATCTTGGAGATGGATGGAGCAAACACCTCTACATGGCAGAGTTCGCATACAACAACAGTTATCAAGCAAGTATCGGAATGGCACCCTTTGAAGCGTTGTACGGAAAGCCTTGTAGATCACCCATCTATTGGGTTGACAACCAGGAAGCACCAGTGGGTGGACCCGAGATGATCCTAGACCAGTACGAGAAGATTGCCATCATCAAACAACGACTTCTAACAGCACAGAGTCGACAGAAGAGCTATGCTAATCAATGCAGAAAGCCGTTAGAGTTCGAGGTCAGAGAGTTTGTGTTGCTAAAGGTTTCACTGAAGAAAGGTATCTCTCGTTTCGGAGTTAAAGGGAAGCTAGCACCACGTTACATTGGACCTTTCGAGATCGTACGCAGAGTTGGTAAGGTTGCATATGAGCTGAAGTTACCCGACACCTTGGGAGTGCACAACGTTTTCCATGTATCGATGCTGAGGAAGAGTGTACGAACAGAGTCAGAAGTCATTTCAACAGATGATATAGAAATCCAACCAGATGTCTCTTACGTCGAGGTTCCGGTGAAGATTTTGGATCGTAAGGTCAAGCAGCTAAGAACGAAAACAATACCCATGGTGAAGGTTATTTGGAGTAACCATGGTGAAGAGGAAGCCACATGGGAAACCGAGAAAGATATGCACGAGAACCATGCTGAATGGTTCGCTAAGCAGTAGAGTACATGTAATGTAGTCGACTTAAGTTTGTTTTGTAACCCTACTCTGTTCATAGTGGTAGATATACCACTATATGTTTTGAAAGGTGCATTAAGATCGCTTAATGAAATGAGAAGTTATTCATATTCTTATTCTCTTCTTTAGTGTGGAGTAATTCTTAAAGTTTCGAGGACGAAACTATTTTTAGTGGTAGATATTTGTGACGCCTTAAATTTTATTTAAGGGTCAATATATAATTTAAATAAAATTAGTGTGCCAAAAATTAATTTAAAAATCTTTTGGAAACCCTAGGTTGGTTTCCTAGTCAAATTCCGCTCAAAAAGTCAATAATTTGAGCTTCAAAAAGAAACCCTAAAACATTCGGCCATCACTTGGGATTTTAAATTAAAATTTAAATTCCACAAATCCAAGAAGGATTCAAATTCAAATTTCATTCCTTAGATATAAAGAAGAAATTCGGCCATAAAGTGTAGGAAATAAAGGAGATTTTATTTGAATTAAAAGCTAGGTTAAAACTCAATTAAAATTCAAATTATTTTTCCTTAAAAACTAAGGGATAATTTTCGGCCACTTAAGGGGAAATAAGAGAGAAAACCCTAGCCTTAAAATAGCACAAAAACTTTCCCTTTTGCCCCTTAAAATTTTCAGCCAAATAAGGAAGAGAAAGGGAAAGAAAAACCTAGTATAAAAACCCCTTTTTAACTCTCATTCACCCCTCCTTTCCCCCTCAAAATTTCGGCCAGCTTTCCTTTCTCTCCTCTCTGAATTTTCTCTCCCAAAACACACCCAAAACAGCAAACAAAACCTACCAAAAGGCAGCTCAAAGATTCAACAACTTTTGAGACAAAAACAAGGTGAGAAATCAAACTTTTTCCTTCCTTCTCCTTTTGATTTTAAATCCGAAATTTATATGGTTTTCTCCACTATTTCCATACTGTTTTGAAGACTCCAATACTCACACAAATTCAGCCAAAAGGGAGACCAAGCATCAAAAATAGGGTAGCACAAACAAGGTGTGATTTTTCTCTCAAACCCTAAAATTTTGCCTCATTGATCCCCTTTTCAAAAACCCTATTATCATATGTGTAAGATTTTATGATTTTGTTAATTTGATTCTTGGGTTATGTTAATGACATATAAATAAGGTTTTCCACAAAATTTCGTGATCATTAGATGAAAATTGAATTGGTTTGAGGCTAATCGAAATTCGGACACAGAAAAACGGAAATCTGGAAAATGACCATATGAACAGTAAATTTGTGTCAGCCATAACTTGAGTTTTAAAAATGATTTTTGAGTGATTCTTGAGCCTAAAATTAAATTCAAGATGTTCCCTAAATTCCTGCAAAATTTCAGAACCAAAATCCTCCATTTACCTAGTCAAAATAGTTTTCTAATATAGGCGGACAGAACTGCCAGGTTTTGAACCGAAACTGAAACCCAGATTTTTATGCCTGCAAACAACCCTCGGTTTTTGGCCTAGTTGAATGAACAAATGATGTCTAAAAATTATAAAAATTATATGGAATTAAAGCTACAGATTTCTAGTTTAACATATTAAAAATTTAGAATTTTTGGGATTAAAAATGAATTGATATTGATTTTACAATCAGCCTAGGTCAGTCTGCCCATGACCAGAAATATCCTAACTTAGAGTTTTTCACAAATTTTAAATCCCAAATGTTTACTAAACGTTTTAAAATCTTTTGTGGCACACTAAAATGATTAGATGATTATGTCTAGACCTAGACTGATCATATGTTGTGATTATAGGATTTATTTGACGTTCTTGCAGGATTTGTGGATCACCTTATCGTAACGCTTGTGCGATAATCGAGGTAGGACGTTCTAGCCTTTTCTGGGAGTAGTCAAGTTGTGACAACCGGGTCTCGGATGAAAAATGTACAATTGTATGTATATAACAATTTGTACTATTTAAAGAGTGAAATAAATGTATTTATATTGTTTAAAATATGTGAAAATGTTCTAACAATACTGACGAGTAAGAATTCAGTGTTGGAAAAATTCACTGAGTTGAAACGGGTGAAACGGTGCCAAAATCGGCATTGAAAACCCTAACCGAGCTAATAAAAGACGGTAAACTTCCGGGATTGATTTTGATCAAACGGAAGCAGATTAAATTGATCCGACTGCACAGGAGACCTCAGGAACACGCCGGGACGATTTCAGGAAAATTTCGGCTCGAACCGGTAACGGTCAAAAAGTAGTCGGATTAATGTGAATAGTCAAAGTCAAAGTCAACTTTCACTTTTGCATTTATGACATCGTAAATCAAGATTAATAAATGAAAGAAATAAGGTGGTTGGTGGCATTAATGGCTAGGATTTAATCACCTTTTGATCTAAAGGCCAAGATTTGGCCAAAATTTACCCTTTTTAAATTTTGAAAAATGGAGAAAGAATTAGGCTTGAAAGGTGTCAAAATTTCATTGGTTTAGAGCCAAATTAATTGGCTTTCCTTCATGTTTAAGTCGGCAAATTTGTAACAAAGTGGCCGAGACTTTGTTTCATGCCAAACCAAAAGAAAAAAATTTTTTCTAAGTCTTCCATGGAGTCTACGTGAGCCACCCAAGGAGAACCAAGAGTTTTCTTCAAAATTTCTTCACAAAAAGAGTGCCAAAGTGTTCCTAGAAGACAAAGGAAGCATTAGACCAAGGTAACTCCCTTTTTCACTTAATTTTTCATGGTTTTTCTCCATAAAATCCGTGGGTGAATAGTGATAGGAAGATGGAAAATTTTTGGTTGTTTTTCATGGAAATTGATGTTGGGTTTTGTTAAGGTTGTAATAAGTAAGAAAACCACGTAAATTGTTTAAAGAAAAACCAAATTTTGGTTGGTTTTTCAAAGGAAAATCCGTGGGTTACCTTAGGTAACCAATGAGAAAACTTTGTGGTTAATTGCTAACATGCTTTCAAAGTTGAAATTAGAGAAGAATAAAGCTTGTATGTCATGGTGAAAAGCTTAAAAAAATTCTTGGTGTGAATTACATTAAATGGCCGTGGGGTTTAATAATGGTTTGGAAGAAAAATTTTCATGGTTTTATGTGGTATTTGGTTGATTGGAATTATGCATTTCAATATGCAAATGATGAATTTATAATGGAAAGAATGAAACAAAATTGTTTGGCATGTTTTCATTCTTTGGCCGTGGGTTATACAAGGGTAAAAACCCTAGGAAAATTGGTTGAAAATGCAAAGAAAATGGGCTTGAAAATGTGTTAAAAACGTGACATTTGAATGGCCTAAGGTGTGGTGAAAGTTTGACAAAATTTGGTTTGGTTTGGTTGTGAAAACCGAAACCAAATTAAGGGTAAAATTGTGAAAAAATTTTGTTATGTGGGTGATAATGTGGAATTGGAATTTTGTGGGTTTTTATGTAAAAGTTTGGAAAACTTTTACATAAAATAGGCTTGTGGTATAGTACGTGGTAGGTACATACGGTTCGAGGTGTACCTAACGCCGGAAGCCTTAAAATTACGCCGAAATGCTGCCGAAATTTCAAAAACGGCATTCGGGGTAAAATAGGAATTTAAAATAAAAGTTAGGGTCGGGACGGAAACCCGAGTCCCTGACGGAAAAATTGAATAAGGAAAAAAAATTTAAGGGGTGGGTCATGAATAGTAACCCGTCCCCTTGAAAATGAAAAACGTGAGCGAAATTGAAAAACCGACCCCGAGGGGGGGGCGTTTTTGGAAATGAAATAAAGGTCCGAGTCGGGAACGGAAAACCCGAGCCTCGGAGACCTAGGTCGGGAAAGTCTAGATGAACGTTTTAAATACTAGTGAAACGTTCATTTGAGGCTCCGAAATGATAGAAAATCGCTAAACCGACGTAAGGGTCGGAATAGTGCTTCCCGAGGGCCGGGAAAGCAAAAAGTGGAAATAAAATAGAAACGAACCCGGTAATGATTAGAAAAGAGTCAGAAAAGTTCCTGAGAGCCAAAAATGCAGTCTGGATCAATAAAATTCCATCAGGGGCAAAACTGTAATTTTACCAAAATATTGGGGTAAAATCGTAATTTTACAAAAGTTGGGGGAAAATGGTGAAAATAATAAATAAAACCTAAAAAGTTATAAATAGGTTTTATTTAAGCTTTTTAATGAAAAATAAAAGCTATAAATGGAAATGAAATTAACAGACAAGGTTTTGTCTGTAGGATCCCAAAATCGGCCTACAAGGAAGGCGATTCAAGATCCAAGAGAGAGAAAGGGAACAGTCTGATAAGGTAAGTTCAGACATTTACCTGTCTGCAACATATAGCAATATTGTGCTAACTTTAATGTACTAACTATAAGTTAGGTACATATGTGCTACGGGCACTATGATAGAATAGAGAGAGAGACGAAATGTGCTACGGGCACTATAAGAATGGGACACATGGTTAATTGTACTTCGGGCACTAGAGCGAGGTTAATGAAACTCACTCACCTAAAATTAAAATGTGAACCATTCCTAACCACGGGACAATGTGAAGTCATCGGGTTAGAATGTTAAAAAGTCGGTAATGAAACCACTTTCTGGCGTACCAGCCTTCCATATAGGGAGGTACTTTTGCCTTCGGGGCTATGAGATAAGGCTGTGGAGGTCAGCACTGATGTATCGCTCCCAGTCATGTACTATTTTGCCTTCGGGGCTATGAGATTAAGGCTGTGGAGGTCAGCACTAATGTACCGCTCCCAGTCATGCGCACTTAAATGGTACTGCCAACCTGAGCTCAAAACCAGAACGTAATCAAAGATAATGACCTAAAACTGAAACTGTGCCATAATTGAGCATAAGACAGTTTAGTGAGAGCACTAACATCGCGGTAGATGTACTAGTGTGATACAGTGTTGTGGTCAAAGTTACTATTCACGGATGAATAGTGGTCAACGGACTATTCATAATAAATAGTACTATTCATAGAAATTTTATTTCTTGCATGTTTGAACTTACTGAGCCTGTAGCTCACCATTTTTGCTAATGTTGCAGGCAAGCGACCAGCTCAGTAGCTTATTTGACTGGATGCGGACGGGATGGCGCGTGTCAAATGGGATAACTGGGCGAGGGATATGGTACTGCCAGAGTCTTCCCGCTGAGCGTTAAAGGGAAGGAAAAAAAAAAGGGGAAACAGTTCTTTTGTAATTATATATATTTTACAAAAGTACTATATTATTTATATTACTTTGTACTTATCAACAAAGTAAATAGTGGAAAAAGATTTTATATGATGTTTAAAGAAAAAAAAAATTTCCCCAAAAACGACATGATTTTAAAAGAGAGTGAGATAAGCCAGCGACCCACGAGAGTACAATCTATCGCAGTTAGCGATAAGCTCAACTGTAATAGTATTGTATGATCTCTACGAGGGGCGGGCCGCCACAGTTGGTATCAGAGCAGGTTTACGGTTGGTGTAGTCTAGAATACCAACTGCTGCCACAGTTGGTATCAGAGTAAGGTTTGCGACTGATTTGGTTTTGAATACCAACGGCTGTTACAGTTGGTATATCAGAGCAGTGTGACCATATCCTGATTTGACACTTTGCGCATCCTGCACCGCTATCCAAGTAAGTAGTTTACTTAAGTTCAGTTAATTATTTTCTTATATGAAAATAATTATGTTATAGGTAGCAAGATGACCAGACCTCCATATGTGAGACCACCGCTACCACGACCGAGAGGAGTATTATGGGTATGGACGAGGTCTATTGTGAGGCCGTCTATGTCCCAACGACCGGTAAGTAGACCCCCGGTACCCGAGAGACCTCCCGTACCAGTGCCAGCATCAGTACCAGTGCCAGTAGACGTAGTGCAGCCACGACCGATAGTTCATCCACCTGTGGTAGTGGACATTCCAGTTGTTGGTGGACGCCAACATATTGGGGTGAGAGTGTCGGCACGGGCAGTGCAGGCATTTCGAGCTAGCAGTCCCCCGATGTTTGACGGTGGACGACAGTCGATGGAGACTAAGGACTGGCTCCATGCCGTAGAGAGGATCATGGTGATATGCGACATTGATCGAGATATGTGGATCCAGTTGGCAGTCAGTATGTTTCAGGGAGACGCTCGAGTGTTCTGGCAGTATTGCGATCAGGAGATTTTATTAGGATTCAGTTGGGCTGAGTTCTGTCAGCGATTGGTTAATCAGTTTCCACCAAGAGATCCAACACCTACTCCAGCACCTCCAGAGAGACGAGAGGCTGATACACCTGCGTATCCCGGATTTGATGAGGTCAGGGACTACATTCTCCAGACAGAGAAGATGGTAATGCTGTCTGGTGAGACGGTGATGTCTTATGCAGCACGATTTGAGGAGACCATCAGGAGAAGATGTCCGTTGCCTAACCTCACTGAAGCAAACTGCTGCGAGCTGTTTTGGAAAGGTTTACCCTTGGAGTTGAGACAGAGGGTAATCAAGCCGTTTCCTCCGATGCTCCAAGAGTTCGTGGTGACGATCAGGACGATTGAGAGAGAGATTCTAATCGAGCATCTGACGCAGAGTCGACGAGAGACGCTGGGTCAAGTTGAAATGTTTGCACGCATCTTCGGGCCGAGAAGAATGATGAATGATCATGAGGCCGGACCGTCTAGACCACGAAGAGGTGATAACTCTGGACAGGGAGTATTACCTAGGAGTGTGATGACTCAGATGAGCTAGATGACGATGAGGATCCAGAAGAATATCCTCTAGTCCTAGATGCGGGGAATGAGTGACCAGTAGATGTGTATATGTACATAAGTAACTTAGAGAAAAGCTCTTTTGTATAGACTTGTGGCCATTTTGTACCTCAGGCCGATGTATATATATGACTGGTGGTGGTTATGTATGACATATAAATGTTTTGCTATGAATGAAATATCAAAATCATTATATGTTGTACGATGATGTGGCTTTACATTACCCTAAATTTCGTGAATTGATATGATTTTACGAATGTGGTTATGGAAAAGCTAACGGTGAATTATTGTGCCATAATAGGACAATAGGCAAGATGGTGGATTTGCGTAATCGACCAGAGGGACGAGAGCGACGTCCTGATATTATGGAGAGACTGGATCAGATACAAGCTCTGTTAGAAGCTCAGATGCAAGAAAATGCAAATCTGAGGCGACGGGTAGAGGAGCTAGAGCAGAGACAAGGCTCTGAGGGTACCCAAGTAGAACAACAAGCTGAAGTAGATCCAGTTATCCCTCCAGCTGCTGCAAATGAGAGAGCTCCTGAACCTCAACCAGTATTGAATTTGGAACCCCTCTATGAAAGATTCAGGCGTATGAGGCCGCCAGAATTTGAAGGGTCTACAAATCCCTTAGAGGCTGAAGACTGGTTGTCGTCATTACAAGTGATCATGGAGTTCATGAACCTAACCGACCGAGAGAAGGTTGCATGTGCGTCTTTTGTGCTGAGAAAAGATGCTCGGTTTTGGTGGGACACTGTGCGAATGAGAAGAGATGTGTCTACCATGAGTTGGGCAGAATTTTTGGAAGAATTTAACCAGAAATATTACGACCCTGCATCTCTGAGACAGCAACAGAAAGAATTCTCAGAGTTGACGCAAGGGAACATGTCGGTAAGTGAAGTCTACCGAAAGTTCGACCAGCTATCCCGTTTGTGCCCTTATGTGGTCCCTACTGAGAGGGAAAAGATACAGAAAATGATCGGGATGTTCAGGCCGAAAATTGCTGCATTGGTAGATACTGGACAAGTACCACCTACTTCTGTAGCAGACTGTGTGAGTCGGGCCATCAGGGCTGAGTTTCATGTAGCCCGACAAAAAGAGGAAAGAGAGAAACACTGGGAGGCAAAGAAGAAGGAGAGGGCTTTGGCGAAGTCTATGCAAGTTGGTCAATCGAGCAAGCCTAGTCAGAATGCGAAACCAAGCCAGGGCAACAACCAAGGATCCCAGCAAAATAAGAGAAAAGGGAATTTTTCTGGGAATCGCCAGGGCAATAATCGAAACCAGCAGCGGAGAACAGCTGGTAATGCAGAGTCTAATGTGCAAAACTGCCCTACATGCGGGAAGAGACATTCTGGGCAATGCAGATTTGGGCCACTTGTTTGCTACGAATGTGGAAAGGAAGGCCATTACGCCAGGAACTGTCCAAATAGGCAGGGTGGACAAGGTACTTCCCAACTGCACCAGACACGCCCACAAACTCATTCCCTTCAAGCCAGAGTGGAAGAGTCACCAGTGAGGCCGCAACGCCAGGAGCGTATGCAACGTGCTGATGCTCGTGTGATGGCCTACAGCAAGGAAGACGCAGAGACAGGAACATCAAACGTGGTGACAGGTCAACTTCCTGTCGCTAGCCATGTAGCCTCTGTACTATTCGATTCCGGTGCTACGCATTCATTTGTTTCCTATGCATTTGCTGAGAAGATAGGACTTCTTAAGGATAATATGGGAAGGTTATTTAAGACAGCTTTACCTTCTAGGGAAGTATTGTTGTCCAGTTACTGGTTACCCTATGTACCAGTATATGTGGCAAATAGGGAACTATATGCTGAGTTGATCGTAATGGAGATCATGGATTATGACGTGATTCTAGGCATGGATTTCCTAGGGAAATACCGAGCTACGATCGACTGTCGAAATCAAAAGATAGTCTTCCAACCCGAGGAAGAAGAGAGCTTCGAGTATGTTGATACTTCTCGAAGACCCGGGAAGATGATCATCAGTTCGCTGAGAGCCAGCAAGCTGATAGCCAGTGGTTGCGGGGGATATCTGGCATATGTGGTGGATACTACAGAGGAACAGAAGCTTCAAGCTGAAGATGTTCCTGTGGTTAATGAGTTTCTTGACATATTTCCGGAAGAGTTACCAGGGATACCTCCAGAGAGAGAAATCTCGTTTGAAATTGAGTTGATGCCTGGAATAGCACCCATTTCCAAAGCACCATACTGTATGGCTCCAGTGGAGTTGAAGGAGCTGCAGGTACAATTAAAGGAGCTTTTGGATAAGGGATTTATCAGGCCGAGTTTTTCTCCATGGGGTGCACCTGTGTTATTTGTCAAGAAAAAGGATGGAACATTCCGGCTGTGCATTGATTACCGGGAGTTGAATAAGGTTACGATCAAAAATAGGTATCCGTTACCTAGAATTGATGACCTATTCGACCAGTTAAAAGGCGCAGGGGTATTTTCCAAGATCGACTTACGATCAGGATATCACCAGCTGAGAATCAAAGAAAGTGATATTCCTAAGACGGCGTTTAGGACTCGTTATGGGCACTACGAATTCCTTGTGATGCCATTCGGATTAACAAATACACCGGCAGCGTTCATGTACTTGATGAACAGAATTTTTAAAGAGTATTTGGATAAGTTTGTCATTGTATTCATTGATGACATTCTTATATACTCGAAGACTCATGAGGAGCACAAGGAGCACCTGAGGATCGTGTTGAATACGATAAGGAAGCATCAACTGTATGCCAAATTCTCAAAATGCGAGTTTTGGCTGGACAGAGTACATTTCCTCGGACATGTTGTATCTCAGGAAGGTATTGCTGTAGATCCGACAAAAGTAGAGGCAATTAACCAGTGGCCTGCACCCAAAAGTGTGACTGAAATACGCAGTTTCTTGGGGTTAGCTGGTTATTATCGACGATTTGTAGAGGGATTCGCGCGACTAACTGCACCTCTTACTGCTCTTACACGCAACGAAAGGAAGTACGAGTGGACTATGGAATGCGAAAAAAGCTTCCAGGAGTTAAAGAGACGGCTGACAAGCGCACCAATCCTTACGCTTCCCACTGAAGGGGAGAAGTTTGTGATCTACAGTGATGCATCGAAAATAGGATTGGGAGCAGTCCTAATGCAAAATGGCAAGGTGATTGCCTATGCTTCCTGTCAATTAAAGGAGCATGAAAGGAATTATCCTACGCATGACCTTGAACTTGCTGCAGTAGTGTTCGCACTTAAAATTTGGCGACACTATCTCTATGGAGCTCAATGTCAGATTTTCACTGATCACCAAAGCTTGAAGTATTTCTTCACGCAAAAAGAGCTCAATATGCGACAGAGACGATGGTTGGAACTGGTGAAGGATTATGATTGTGAAATCCTCTACCATCCAGGAAAGGCCAATCGTGTAGCGGATGCTCTAAGCAGGAAGTCTACTATATTGCACCAGCTACCAATAAAAAGGCTTCCGAAGCCATTGCAGCAAGAGATAAATTCGTTGAACTTGGAACTGATATCTGGAAGATTAGCTACACTCCAAGTGGAATCATCGCTATTTAAGGAAATAAAGGAAGCTTAGAGGCGAGATCCAGCAATGACAAGTTCTCAAGAAGGAATTTCCAAGGATGGAATAATCCTTTATCAAGGAAAGATAAATGTTCCAGCTGATGAAGAACTTAGAAGACGGATCGTGTCAGAAGCCCACGAGACACCATATTCGGTTCACCCCGGAGTGAGCAAGATGTATCAGGACTTGAAGTTACAGTTCTGGTGGAAAGGGATGAAGAATGATATAGCGAAATTCGTGAGCAGATGCATGACCTGTCAGAGAATCAAAGCGGAACATAAACATCCAACAGGAAGATTGGAACCGTTGGAGATTCCTGAATGGAAATGGGAACACATTATGATGGATTTTGTAGTGGGACTCCCGAAAACCCGAGAAGGTTATGATGCCATTTGGGTTATTGTGGATAGACTGACTAAGACGGAACGGTTTATAGCTGTCAAGATGACTTTTTCGCTGGAAAAGTTTGCTCAGCTGTATATAACTCATGTCGTCAGACTACATGGAGTACCAAAACCCATTGTATCAGATCGAGATGCACGATTCACTTCGAATTTCTGGAAGTGTATGCAAGAGGCCATGGGTACTGAATTGAGACTCAGTACGGCTTTTCATCCGCAAACAGACGGGCAGTCAGAGCGGACAATTCAGACGTTAGAAGACATGCTTCGAGCTTGCGTTATGGATTTTGCGGAAATTGGAACGAGAAGTTACCATTGATTGAATTCTCGTACAATAATAGTTACCAAGCTTCGATAGGCATGGCACCTTACGAGGCTTTGTATGGACGGAAGTGCAGATCACCATTACATTGGTACGATTTGCGAGAAAAGCAGTTGCATAAAACGGATTTCATGCAAGAGACTTCCAATGCAGTTGCTAGAATTCAGCGTCAAATGAAAATTTCGCAAAGCCGGCAAAAGAGTTATGCGGACAAGAGGCGAAGATCCTTGGAGTTTGATGAAGGAGACTTCGTGTTTCTCAAGGTATCGCCCATGAAGGGGATTATGCGCTTCGGTAAGAAGGGGAAACTGAGTCCAAGATATATTGGGCCATATGAAATTATCGAACGCATTGGAAAGGTCGCTTACAGATTAGCGCTACCCCCAGAATTGTCGGCAGTGCATAACGTATTTCATGTGTCGATGCTGAGAAAGTATATACCAGATCCGTCCCATGTGTTGAAGCATGAGCCTATTCAAATCCATGAGGATTTGACATATGAGGAACAGCCTATTCAAGTACTAGCTCGTGAAGAAAAAGTACTGAGGAATAAGGTAATCTCACTAGTGAAGATTTTGTGGAAAAATCACAACATTGAAGAAGCTATGTGGGAACGAGAAGATGAAATGAGGAGTTTATACCCCTACTTGTTCTAATTTTCGAGGACGAAAATTTTATAAGGAGGGGTGAATGTGACAACCGGGAAATTCAGGCAGTTCTCGGATGAAAAATGTACAATTGTATGTATATAACAATTTGTACTATTTAAAGAGTGAAATAAATGTATTTATATTGTTTAGAATATGTGAAAATGTTCTAACAATACTGACGAGTAAGAATTCAGTGTTGGAAAAATTCACTGAGTTGAAACGGGTGAAACGGTGCCAAAATCGGCATTGAAAACCCTAACCGAGCCAATAAAAGACGGTAAACTTCCGGGATTGATTTTGATCAAACGGAAGCAGATTAAATTGATCCGACTGTACAGGAGACCTCAGGAACACGCCGGGACGATTTCAAGAAAATTTCGGCTCGAACCGGTAACGGTCAAAAAGTAGTCGGATTAATGTGAATAGTGAAAGTCAAAGTTAACTTTCACTTTTGCATTTATGACATCATAAATCAAGATTAATAAATGAAAGAAATAAGGTGGTTGGTGGCATTAATGGCTAGGATTTAATCACCTTTTGATCTAAAGGCCAAGATTTGGCCAAAATTTACCCTTTTTAAATTTTGAAAAATGGAGAAAGAATTAGGCATGAAAGGTGTCAAAATTTCATTGGTTTAGAGCCAAATTAATTGGCTTTCCTTCATGCTTAAGTCGGCAAATTTGTAACAAAGTGGCCGAGACTTTGTTTCATGCCAAACCAAAAGAAAAAATTTTTTTCTAAGTCTTCCATGGAGTCTACGTGAGCCACCCAAGGAGAACCAAGAGTTTTCTTCAAAATTTCTTCACAAAAAGAGTGCCAAAGTGTTCCTAGAAGACAAAGGAAGCATTAGACCAAGGTAACTCCCTTTTTCACTTAATTTTTCATGGTTTTTCTCCATAAAATCCGTGGGTGAATAGTGATAGGAAGATGGAAAATTTTTGGTTGTTTTTCATGGAAATTGATGTTGGGTTTTGTTAAGGTTGTAATAAGTAAGAAAACCATATAAATTGTTTAAAGAAAAACCAAATTTTGGTTGGTTTTTCAAAGGAAAATCCGTGGGTTACCTTAGGTAACCAATGAGAAAACTTTGTGGTTAATTGCTAACATGCTTTCAAAGTTGAAATTGGTGAAGAATGTCATGGTGAAAAGCTTAAAAAAATTCTTGGTGTGAATTACATTAAATGGCCGTGGGGTTTAATAATGGTTTGGAAGAAAAATTTTCATGGTTTTATGTGGTATTTGGTTGATTGGAATTATGCATTTCAATATGCAAATGATGAATTTATAATGGAAAGAATGAAACAAAATTGTTTGGCATGTTTTCATTCTTTGGCCGTGGGTTATACAAGGGTAAAAACCCTAGGAAAATTGGTTGAAAATGCAAAGAAAATGGGCTTGAAAATGTGTTAAAAACGTGACATTTGAATGGCCTAAGGTGTGGTGAAAGTTTGACAAAATTTGGTTTGGTTTGGTTGTGAAAACCGAAACCAAATTAAGGGTAAAATTGTGAAAAAATTTTGTTATGTGGGTGATAATGTGGAATTGGAATTTTGTGGGTTTTTATGTAAAAGTTTGGAAAACTTTTACATAAAATAGGCTTGTGGTATAGTACGTGGCAGGTACATACGGTTCGAGGCGTACCTAACGCCGGAAGCCTTAAAATTACGCCGAAATGCTGTCGAAATTTCAAAAACGGCATTCGGGGTAAAATAGGAATTTAAAATAAAAGTTAGGGCCGGGACGGAAACCCGAGTCCCTGACGGAAAAATTGAATAAGGAAAAAAAATTTAAGGGGTGGGTCATGAATAGTAACCCGTCCCCTTGAAAATGAAAAACGTGAGCGAAATTGAAAAACCGACCCCGAGGGGGGGGGCGTTTTTGGAAATGAAATAAAGGTCCGAGTCGGGAACGGAAAACCCGAGCCTCGGAGACCTAGGTCGGGAAAGTCTAGATGAACGTTTTAAATACTAGTGAAACGTTCATTTGAGGCTCCGAAATGATAGAAAATCGCTAAACCGACGTAAGGGTCGGAATAGTGCTTCCCGAGGGCCGGGAAAGCAAAAAGTGGAAATAAAATAGAAACGAACCCGGTAATGATTAGAAAAGAGTCAGAAAAGTTCCTGAGAGCCAAAAATGCAGTCTGGATCAATAAAATTCCGTCAGGGGCAAAACTGCAATTTTGCCAAAATATTTGGGTAAAATCGTAATTTTACAAAAGTTGGGGGAAAATGGTGAAAATAATAAATAAAACCTAAAAAGTTATAAATAGGTTTTATTTAAGTTTTTTAATGAAAAATAAAAGCTATAAATGGATATGAAATTAACAGACAAGGTTTTGTCTGTAGGATCCCAAAATCGGCCTACAAGGAAGGCGATTCAAGATCCAAGAGAGAGAAAGGGAACAGTCTGATAAGGTAAGTTCAGACATTTACCTGTCTGCAACATATAGCAATATTGTGCTAACTTTAATGTACTAACTATAAGTTAGGTACATATGTGCTACGGGCACTATGATAGAACAGAGAGAGAGACGAAATGTGCTACGGGCACTATAAGAATGGGACACATGGTTAATTGTGCTTCGGGCACTAGAGCGAGGTTAATGAAACTCACTCACCTAAAATTAAAATGTGAACCATTCCTAACCACGGGACAATGTTAAGTCACCGGTATAGAATGTTAAAAAGTCGGTAATGAAACCACTTTCTGGCGTACCAGCCTTCCGTATAGGGAGGTACTTTTGCCTTCGGGGCTATGAGATAAGGCTGTAGAGGTCAGCACTGATGTACCGCTCCCAGTCATGTACTATTTTACCTTCGGGGCTATGAGATTAAGGCTGTGGAGGTCAGCACTAATGTATTGCTCCTAGTCATGCGCACTTAAATGGTACTGCCAACCTGAGCTCAAAACCAGAACGTAATCAAAGATAATGACCTAAAACTGAAACTGTGCCATAATTGAGCATAAGACAGTTTAGTGAGAGCACTAAAATCGCGGTAGATGTACTAGTGTGATACAGTGTTGTGGTCAAAGTTACTATTCACGGATGAATAGTGGTCAATGACTATTCATAATAAATAGTACTATTCATAGAAATTTTATTTCTTGCATGTTTGAACTTACTGAGCCTGTAGCTCACCATTTTTGCTAATGTTGCAGGTAAGCGACCAGCTCAGTAGCTTATTTGACTGGATGCGGACGGGATGGCGCGTGTCAAATGGGATAACTGGGCGAGGGATATGGTACTGCCAGAGTCTTCCCGCTGAGCGTTAAAGGGAAGGAAAAAAAAAAGGTGAAACAGTTCTTTTGTAATTATATATATAGTTTACAAAAGTACTGTATTATTTATATTACTTTGTACTTATCAACAAAGTAAATAGTAGAAAAAGATTTTATATGATGTTTAAAGAAAAAAAAAATTTCCCCAAAAACGACATGATTTTAAAAGAGAGTGAGATAAGCCAGCGACCCACGAGAGTACAATCTATCGCAGTTAGCGATAAGCTCAACTGTAATAGTATTGTATGATCTCTACGAGGGGCGGGCCGCCACACAAGTGTTTTAAATTCCCCTGTTTTATTGGTGGCATGCTGTTTTCGATTTATGAAATTATTATACTATTTTTGATGAAATAAACGCATGCAACGTATTTTGTAATAAATGTGTATTTTAAAGAGTGTTTTGATTAATGGCATAATATAACTTGGTAAATACCATCTTTTGAATAATCCGGTAAACATAATTGAGCTCTAGTTCACGATCATTGTAAATGATGCGTACGTCCCGAAGTTGATGCCATGGGAGAAGGTCCCTAAACCTGCGCAGGGCCGTTCGGCCTATTTAGACCGTAACGAGATGATCTAGGATAATTCAAATTCGAGGCACGTATATTATAGCTACGACAAGTCCTCACTCATAATATGATGGTTTGTTTTAATGATTTATTATTTTAATATTGGGGCACATATATTGCAGCTACGCTAAGTCCTCAGCAGAATAAAACTTGCATTAAAAATGTTTTTCACGAAATTGTTGATTATTTTTTTGTTATGATTATTATGTCATGTATTTTTTTAATTGTTGATTACTTTTGGAAACGAATATTATGCCATACCTTTAAATGTTATCTGTTAACCCATCTTTGTTTCTGTCCTACTGAGCCAGCGCTCACGTCCCTTTTTCTTTGTGATTTCGAAATGACTACTTCCAGGTACGGGAGGTAGCAGTTCCGAAATTCGTTGAGATATCCGTTACTACCGAAGATGATGCTATCCGTTTTCTCCATCTTCTTCTTTATGTTTCTCGTTCTGATGTAATGAGACTTTAAGTTTGTACCTTATTTCACGTTATTTAAATTTTATGCTTGGGGAATATTTTATGGTTGGTAATTTCTTTTGACAACCGATTTTCTGTTTGACTTCCGCATTAAAAAGCATTTATTTTCTCTTTTATTTTATTTTGTGGTTATGATGCTACTTTATAATTAGGCTTAGCTAAATTATAATGTTAACCCGTTTTTTTTGTAATAAATGTTTTCCTTAAATCTCGGGTTGATATTATGATTTGGCTGCCGTGTCACGTGTCTAAATTTTGGGCCGTGACACACTGTGCGAATGAGAAGAAATGTGTCTACCATGAGTTGGGTAGAATTTCTGGAAGAATTTAACCAGAAATATTATGACCCTGCATTTCTGGGACAACAGTAGAAAGAGTTCTCAGAATTGACGTAAGGAAATATGTCGGTGGGCGAAGTTTGTCGAAAGTTCGACCAGTTATCCCGCTTATGTCCCTACGTCGTCCCTACTGAGAGGGAGAAAATACAGAAAATGATAGGGATGTTCAAGCCAGAAATTGCTGCATTGATAGATACTGGATAGGTATTGCCTATTTCTGTAGCAGATTGTGTTAGTCAGGCCATAAGAGCTGAGTTTCACGTAGCCCGACAGAAAGAGGAAAGAGAGAAGCACTGGGAGGCCAAAAAGAAGGAGAGGGCTTTGGCTAAGTCTACACAAGCTGGTCAATCTAGCAAGCCAAATCAGAATGCTAAACCAAGCCAGGGCAATAATCAAGGATCCCAGCAAAACAAGAGGAAAGGCAATTTTACCGGAATTCGCCAGGCCAATAATCGAAACCAGCAGCGAAGAACAGCTGGTTATGCGGAATCCAATGTACAAAATTGTCCTACATGTGGGAAGAGACATTCTGGACAATGCAGATATGGGCCACTTGTTTGCTATGAATGTGGAAAGGAAGGTCATTACACTAGGAACTGTCCAAGCAATAGGCAGGGTGTACAAGGCACTTCCCAACCGCACCAGACACACCCACAAGCTCATTCCCTTCAGGCCAGAGTTGAAGAGTCTCCAGTAAGGCCGCAACGCCAGGAGCGTGTGTCACGTGCTGATGCTCGTGTAATGGCCTACAGCAAAGAGGATGCAGAGGCAGGAACATCGAATGTAGTGACAGGTCAGCTTACTGTCGCTAGTCATGTAGCCTCTGTACTATTCGATTTCGGTGCTACGCATTCTTTTGTTTCCTATGAATTTGCTAACAAGATAGGACTTCCTAAGGACTATATGGGAAGAGTATTTAAGACAGCTTTACCCTCTGGGGAAGTATTGTTGTCAAATTACTGGTTATTTCATGTACCAGTATATGTGACAAATAGGGAACTATATGCTGAGTTGATCGTAATGAAGATCGTGGATTACGATGTGATTCTAGGCATGGATTTCCTAGGGAAATAACAAGCTATGATCGACTGTCGAAATCGAAAAATAGTATTCCAACCCGAGGAAGAAGAGAGTTTCGAATATGTCGATGCTTCTCGAAAACCCAAGAAGATGATGATCAGTTCGCTGAAAGCAAGCAAGCTAATGGCCAGTGGTTGCATGGGATATCTGGCATATGTGATGGATACAACAGAGGAACAGAAGCTTCAACCTGAAGATGTTCCTGTTGTTAAGGAATTTCTTGACGTATTTCCTGAAGAGTTACCAGGGATACCTCCAGAGAGAGAAATCTCGTTCAAAATTAAGTTGATGCCTGGAACGGCACCTATTTCCAAAGCACCATAGCGCATGGCTCTAGTGGAGTTAAAGAAGCTACAGGAACAATTAAAGGAGCTTTTGGACAAAGGATTCATCAGACCGAGTTATTTACCGTGGGGTGCACTTGTGTTGTTCGTCAAGAAAAAGGATGGAACATTCCGTTTGTGCATTGATTACCGGGAGTTGAATAAGGTTACGACCAAAAATAGGTATCTGTTACCTAGAATCGATGACCTATTCGACCAGTTAAATGGTGCAGCAGTATTTTCCAAGATCAACTTACGATCAGGATATCACCAGCTGAGAATTAAAGAAAGGGATATTCCTAAGACGGCGTTTAGGACTCGTTATGGTCACTATGAGTTCCTTGTAATGCCATTCGGATTAACAAATACACCAGCAACGTTCATGGATTTAATGAACAGAATTTTTAAAGAGTATTTGGATAAGTTTGTCATTGTATTCATTGATGACATTCTTATATACTCAAAGACTCATGAGGAGCACAAGGAGCATCTGAGGATCGTGTTGAATACAATAAGAAAGCATCAACTGTATGCCAAATTCTCAAAATGCGAGTTTTGGCTGGACAGAGTACATTTCCTCGGACATGTTGTATCCCAAGAAGGTATTGCTGTAGATCCGACGAATGTAGATGCAATTAACCAGTGGCCTGCACCCAAGAGTGTGACGAAAATACGCAGTTTCTTGGGGTTAGCTGGTTATTATCGGAGGTTTGTAGAGGGATTCGCATGATTAGCTGCACCTCTTACTGCTCTTACACGCAAGGAAAGGAAGTATGAGTGGACTATGGAATGTGAAAGAAGCTTCTAGGAGTTAAAGAGACAGCTAACAAGCGCACCAATCCTTATGCTTCCTACTGAAGGGGAGAAGTTTGTGATCTACAGTGATGCATCCAAAATAGGATCGGGAGCAGTCCTGATGCAAGGCTGCAAGGTGATTGCCTACGCTTCCTATCAATTAAAAGAGCATGAAAGGAATTACCCTACGCATGACCTTGAACTTACTGCAGTAGTGTTCACACTTAAAATTTGGCGACACTATCTTTATGGAGCTCAGTGTCAGATTTTTACTGATCACCAAAGCCTGAAGTATTTCTTCACACAAAAGGAGCTCAATATGCGACAAAGACGATGGTTGGAACTGGTGAAGGATTATGATTGTGAAATCCTATATCATCCAAGAAAGGCCAACCATGTAGCGGATGCTTTAAGTAGAAAGTCTACCATATCGCACCAGCTACCGATAAAAAGGCTTCCGAAGCCATTGCAGCAAGGGATAAATTCTTTGAACTTAGAGCTAATATCTGGAAGATTGGCTGCACTCCAAGTGGAATCATCGTTGTTTGAGGATATAAAGGAAGCTCAAAGACGAGATCCAAGAATGACAAGTTCTCAAGAAGGAATTTCCAAGGATGGAATGATCCTTTATCAAGGAAAAATTAATGTACCAACTGATGAGGAACTTAGAAGACGGATCATGTCAGAAGCCCATGAGACACCATATTCAGTTCATCCTGAAGCTAGTAAGATGTATCAGGACTTGAAGTTACAGTTCTAGTAGAAAGGGATAAAGAATGATATAGTGAAATTCGTGAGCAGATGCATGACCTGTCAGAGAATCAAAGCGGAACATAAACATCCAGCAGGAAGATTGGAACCTTTGGAGATTCCTGAATGGAAATGGGAACACATTACGATGGATTTTGTAGTGGGATTATCAAAAACCCGAGAAGGTTATGATGCCATCTGGGTTATTGTGGACAGACTGACCAGGACGGCACGGTTTATAGCTGTCAAGATGACTTTTTCATTGGAAAAGTTTGCTCAGTTGTATGTAACTCATGTCGTCAGATTACATGGAGTACCAAAATCCATTGTATCAGATCGAGATGCACGATTCACTTCGAACTTCTAGAAGTGTGTGCAAGAAGCCATGGGTACTGAATTGAGACTCAGTACGGCTTTTTATCCGCAAACAGACAGACAGTCGGAGCAGACTATTCAGACGTTAGAGGACATGCTTCGAGCCTGTGTAATGGATTTTGCGGGAAATTGGAACGAGAAGTTATCATTAATTGAATTCTCATATAATAATAGTTACCAAGCTTCCATAGGTATGGCACCTTATGAGGCTTTGTATGGACGGAAATGCAGATCACCATTAGACTGGTATGATTTGTGAGAGAAGCAGTTGCATAAGATGGATTTCATACAAGAGACTTCCGATGCAGTTGCTAGAATTCAGCGTCAAATGAAAATTGCGCAAAGTCGACAAAAGAGTTATGCAGATAAGAGGCGGAGATCCTTGGAGTTTGATGAAGGAGACTTCGTGTTTCTCAAGGTATCGCCCATGAAGGGGATTATGCGTTTCGGTAAGAAAGGGAAACTGAGTCCAAGATATATTGGGCCTTATGAAATTATCGAATGCATTGGAAGGGTCACTTACAGATTAGCGTTACCTCCTAAATTGTCGTCAGTGCATAATGTATTTCATGTGTCGATGCTGAGAAAGTATATACCAGATCCATCCCATGTATTGAAGCATGAACCCGTTCAGATCCACGAGGATTTGACATACAAAGAACAACCTATTCGAGTACTGGCTCGAGAAGAGAAAGTACGGAGGAATAAGACAATCCCACTAGTAAAGATTTTGTGGAAAAATCATAACATTGAAGAAGTTACGTGGGAACAAGAAGACGAGATGAGGAGTTTATACCCCCACTTGTTCTAATTTTCAAGGACAAAAATTTTATAAGGAGGGATGAATCTGACAACCGGGAAATTCAGGCATTCTCGGAAGAAAATGTACAAATGTATGTACATAACAATTTGTATTATTTAAAGAGTGAAATAAATGTATTTATATTGTTTAAAATGTATTAAAATGTTTTAACTATACTGACGAGTAAGAATTCAGTGTTGGAAAAATTCGTTGAGTTGAAACGGGTGGAACGGTGCCAAAAACGGCATTGAAAACCCTAATCGGTGCACTAAAAGGTGAAAAACTTTCGGGATTGATTTTGATCAAACGGAAGCAGTATAAATTGATCCGACTGCACAGGAGACCTCAGGAACCCGCCGGGACGATTTCAGGAAAATTTTGGCTCGAACCGATACCAATCAAAAAATAGTCAAATTAATGTGAATAGTAAAGTCAAAGTCAACATATTACTTTGCATTTATGACATCATAAAGCAAATTTAATAAATGTGAAAATTATGGTAGTTGGTGGCATTAATGGCCAAGATTGGTTTGCTTTTTGATCTAAAGGCCAAGATTTGGTCAAAATTCCATCCTTCTATTTTTTGAAAAATTTGGAAAGAAATGGATGGAAAAGTGTTGCATTTTGATTGGTTGAAAGCCAAATTAATTGGCTTTCTTTGTGTTTAAGTCAGCAAAGTCTTGAACAAAAGTGTCCGAGACAATTTCAGAGCCAAAAACATAACAAAAAAATTTTCAAAGTGTTCTTCCTAGTGTACCCGTGAGCCACCAAGGAGAACCAAGCAAATATTCCAAGTTTCCCTCACAAAAGTGGTGTCAAACCCTTCCTTGAAGACAAAGGAAGCAAGAAAGCAAGGTAACCTTCTTTGGTTTACAATTTTTGGCTCGTTTTCTCCCTAAAATTCGTGGGATGAATAGTATGGAAATGAGGAAATTTTTGGTTTGTTTTGGTTGATTTGGTGCTTGGGTTTTGTTAAGGGTGTGATTAGAAGAAAAACCATGCATTTTGTTTAAAGAAAAACAAAATTTTGGTTGGTTTTCCAAGGGTAAAACCGTGGGTTACCAAGTGTAGTCAATGATGAATTGTTGTGGTTTAAGTGTTAAAATGCTTTAAATCATGTTTTGATTAAATGTAAAGCATGATTTGCATGGTTGAAAGCTTGGAAAAATTTTGGTGTCAAATAACCCTAATATGGCCATGGGTTTAATTAGGGATTGGGGAAAAATTTTTGCACGATTTACTTGATGTTTGGATGGTTTAAATCATGCATTTAATTATGGAAATGATGGCTATGTGATTGAAAGCATAAAACCAAAAGTTGTGCATGTTTTTCTCTTAAATGGCCGTGGGTTAAAAGGGTGAAAAACCCTAAGAATTTGTGTTGAAAAATGCATGAAAATTGGCTTGAAAATGTGCTAGGCAATCACATTGGAATAGCTTAAAATTTGGTTGAAAATTTGAAAAGTTTTGGTTAGGTTTTGAGTGTGAAAACCGTGGCCAAAACCAAGGGTAAAATTGAAAGAAATTTTATGGAATGTAGTTCAAAATGTGAATTGAAATGTTGTGAGCTTTTATGTAAAAGTTTGGGAAATTTTTACATAAAATAGGCTTGTGGTATAGTACGTGGCAGGTACATATGGTTCGAGGCGTACCTAACACCGGTAACCTTAAATTACGCCGAAATGCTGCCGAAATTTCGAAAACGGCATTTGGGATAAAAAGAAAATTAAAAATAAAAGTTTAGGGTCGGGTCGGACACCCGAGTCCCTAACGGAAAATTGAATAAGGAAAACCTAAGGGGTGGTTTATGAATAGTAACCCGTCCCCTTAAAAATGTAAAACGCGAGCGAAACTGAAAAACCGACCCCGAGGGGGGCGTTTTTGGAAACGAAATAAAGGTCCGAGTCGGGTACGGAAAATCCAAGTCTCGGAGACCTAGATCGGAAATGTTTAGATGAACGTTTTAAATACTAGTAAAACGTCCATTTGAGACTCCAAAACGATAGAAAATCACTAAACCGACGTAAGGGTCGGAATAGTGCTTCCCGAGGGTAGGAAAGTCAAAAATGGAAATAAAATAGAAACGAACCCGGTAATGAATAGAAAAGAGTCAGAAAAGTTCCTGAGAGCCAAAAATGCAGTCTGGATCGAGAAAATTCCGTCAGGGGCAAAATTGTAATTTTGCCAAAATATAGGGGTAAAATCGTAATTTTGCAAGAGTTGAGAAAAATGGGGAAAATGATAAATAAAACCTAAAAAGTTATAAATAGGTTTTATTTAAGCTTTTTAATGAAAAATAAAAGCTATAAATGGAAATGAAATTAACAGACAAGGTTTTGTCTGTAGGATCCCAAAATCGACCTACAAGGAGAGCGATCAAAGATCCAAGAAAGAAAAGGGGAAAAAACTAATAAGGTGAGTTCAGACATTACCTGTCTGCAATATATAGCATTATTGTTGCTAACTTTGATGTACTAACTATAAGTTAGGTACATATGTGCTACGGGCACTATTATAGAGTAGGGAGAGAGACGAAATGTGCTACAGGTACTATTGAGAATGGGACACATAGTAAATTGTGCTTCGGGCACTAGAGCGAGGTTAATGAAACTCACTCACCTAAAAATTTAAAATGTGAACCATTACTAACCACGGGGCAATATGAAGTCACCGGGTTAAAATTTTAAAAAAAGTCGATAATGAAACCACTTTTGGCGTACCAGTCTTCTGTACAGGGAGGTAAATTTTGCTTTCGAGGCTATGAGATTAAGGCTGTGGAGGTCAGCACTAACGTACCGCTCCCAGTCATGTACAAATTTGCCTTCGGGGCTACGAGATTAAGGCTGCGGAGGTCAGCACTAATGTACCGCTCCCAGTCATGCGCACTTAAATGGTACTGCCAACCTGAGCTCAAAACCAGAACATAATCAAAGATAATTACCCAAAACTGAAACTATGCCATAATTGAGCATAAGACAGTTTCATGAGGGTACTAACATCGCGGTAGATGTATTGTTGATATAATGTGTTGTGGTCAAACATACTATTCATAATGAATAGTGGTCAACATTACTATTTTTGATGAATAGTACTATTCATAGAAATTTTATTTCTTGCATGTTTGAACTTACTGAGCCTGTAGCTCACCATTTTTGCTTATGTTGCAGGTAAACGACCAGCTCAGTAGCTTTGTATGACTGGATGGCAGACGGGATGGCGCGTGTCAAATGGGATAGGAAGCGAGGGATATGGTCCTACCAGAGTCTTTCCACTGAGCGATAAAAGAAAAGGGAAAAAGAAATAGTCTTTTGTAATAATATATATTTTACGAAAGTACTGTATTATGTAAATTACTTTGTACTTGTAAACAAAGTAAATAGTGGATAGTGTTTTACATGATGTTTTAAAAAAAAAAATTTCCCCAAAAAACGTCATATTTTAAAGATAGATAGATTAGCCGGCGACCCATAAGAGTACAATCTATCGCAGTTAGTGATAAAGCTTAACTGTAATAGTATTGTATGATCTCTACGAAGGGCGGGCCGCCACAGCTAAGAAGAAGGAGAAAGTCTTGGCAAAAGCTGCTCAAGCTGGACCCCAGGTTGGACAAGGAAGCAAGCTGAAACCGAACACTAACGCTAGACAGTCAAGCACTTCTCGCCAACAGTCGCAAGATAAAAGGAGAGGAAATAATTATGAAAATAGGAATCAGCAACGGAAGTTGAACAATAATGCATTCTCTGTGGTTCAGAACTGTGTTACATGCAGAAGAAGGCACCCAAGATGATGGAAATACGCTCCAAATGCCTGTTTACATTGTGGAAAAGAAGTCCATTTTGCCAAGAACTGCCCCGAGAATCGACAAAATATGCAGGGCACATTTTAGCCATAGCAGCAACGTCCCCAAGCTCATGCACTATAGGCTAAGATTGAAGGGCCGTTGGAGATGCAAGAAAGACTAGAACACATGCCTCATGCAGATACTCGAGTCATGGTCTACACCAAAGAGGATGCAGAAGCTGGGACGTCCAATGTAGTGACAGGTCATCTTTCTATCGCTAATCATTTGGCATATGTTTTATTTGATTCTGGAGCTACGCATTTGTTTACTTCATACGAATTTGCAAATAGAATAGGATAATTTAAGGATAGTATGGTTATGATGTTTAGAATGACTCTACCCTCAGGTGAAGTGTTGATGTCTAATTATTGGTTACCTCATGTACCAATAATTATAGCAAATAGGGAATTATATGTAGAATTGATCGTGATGGAATTAGCTGATTATGATGTAATTCTAGGAATGGATTTCCTAGGGAAGTATCGAGCCACGATCGATTATTGGAAGTAGAAAATAGCGTTTCAACCAGACGAGGAAGACGGCTTCGAATATGTTGGCTCGTCATGTAAAATGAAGAAGATGATGATCAATTCGATGAAAGCAAGAAGGCTAATATCAGACAGTTTAGTATTATAGTTTACGTGTTTATCATTATATTTCACTTGTGCCTTTGGTAGATATTTCGATATGACTTCCTTTGTTCTTCAGGTGTGCGTATAATAGCATATTTAGGATAACTATAGGCTGATACTGTGACGTCCCAGATTCCAACCACTCGCAACCGTCCTGAATCGACTCTATGGCCGACCAAGACCGTTCGGGTGTTGAATCCGAGTCATCAGTTTTAAACTCTTTTACTAAAACTTCTTAAACACAAGGGCCTAAAATTTCACCCCAAAATTTTTTTTCTTTAATACATACTTTTTCTTATGAATATTAAGTAAGAAAGTGATATAAAATATAATACTGGTTTTTCCATGTCTGAAATAAGTACAACATATTTGATACAGATATAATATTTATATGTATTGTAGGCTTTGTCTGCAAACATATTTTCTTTACTCAAAAAGCTCAGCGGAAAACTTATGGCAGGACCATGTTCACGGTGAGTTCCCTATCCCTTTAATACGCTCGCATCCTGTCACCATCCATATATCTATAGGACAGGTTTTTTACCTGCAACATGAACAAACTGATGAGCTAACAGGCTCAGTAAGTTCAAACATCCATAATAAGAATCATACTGATTCAAAGACAAGAAAAACTCAATTTCCTATGAATAGTACTATTCACCATGAATAGTATAGTTGACCTTTGACTAATGAATAGTATAGTTGACCTTTGACCGGTGAATAGTATAGTTGACCTTTGACCGGTGAATAGTCCCAGTTACCCTAACTAGTTACTATTCACTTTACTCTATCGGAATACTATTCACATACCCTAACCGAATTTATATTACTCTAGTGTAAGCTTCGGTTATGCTCAATTATGATTTTCATCATTTTATTGATTGTTTATTCTCTATTTGATTTCTAGTTTAGAACTCTGTTTATGACAGTACCGATGATTTTTAGCGCGCTGACCGAGAGGGTCTAAGGAGCGACCTTAGAACATCGTCCTCCACAGCCCTGATAACCCCGTAGGATTTAAACAAACCTCTACCACTATGTTGGAGGGGCGGTACACCTTAATGGTTTCATTTACCATCTTTAAATTTATAGTTTTGACCAAGTGGTTGCATAAGTCACCTCAAGGTCGCAATCCTCTATTGCCCGTAGGTCTTACTTATTTTCTTTATTTAGGATATGTTATACTAACTAATTCTCAAATGTTTATAGGATTTTATATCTAGTGTGCAACTAGTATAGAATAGATTAACACAGTATTTCATGTTGCAGACATGAAAATGCTTGAACTTACCATATAATTGAATGATCATTAATCATTAAATTAAAACAACAAAATTCATGAAATTTTCACACCCTAGGAGCCACGGATTTTTTAAGGAAAACATGCCAAATTTTGATTGTTTTTCTATCCTAATTCATGCTTTGAATATCACAACATCAACCAATCATAGAATCAACAATTAAACAATTTTTTTTCCATTGTTTTTCATCTTTCCATACCCATGGTTTTCAATGAAAAAAAACAAAGAAAATGCTTCAAATTTGAGGTTTACCTTGCTCGATTGTTTTCTTGATATTGGAGATGTAATTCAAGCTAGATTTGATGTGAAATTCAAAATAAAATTTTTGATTCAAGGGGGGTTTCACCCAAGGTTTTTGGCTGGAAAAATTTGACAAGAGTTTAGTTGTATTTTTCAAATTTTTTCTTGAATTTTTGATGCCTATTTATAGGCAAAAACCAAGGGCCTTTTTACAATTTTTTTCCAACAATTTATTAATTGTTCAAGGATCAAAAAGTAAAGGTTTTGGGGTCAAAAATCAAATTTTTTTTTCTCCCTTTCCACATGGCCGAATGGCCTTTCAACAAAATGCCATAAATTTTTTTAATTTTTTTCCAAGTGAATTTTGGCATGATCTTGGCCTTTGATCAAAAAGCAAAACAATCCTAGCCATACACCTTTCAAAATGATTTCTAATTTGCTAAAAATAAATTGGCTTTATGACATCATCATAGTGATGTCATCAACTATTCATATTAATCTCTAATTAATTCGTGGTCAATTTTTGACTGTTATCCGATCCGAATGGAACTTTACCGAAATCGTGTAGGCGAGTTCTCAGCGCCTCTCGTGCGGTCGGTTTGTCTTATTTTGCTTCCGTTTGATCAGAATTCTCTACCGTAAATTTCTATTGTTTTAGTACATTCCAATGCACTCTTTAGGGTTTTCGGTTCTGATTTCGAACCGTCTTACCCAATAATGTCTGGTAGGATTTTCCATCCCCGAACTCACACACTTTAACAGTACCAGAATATTTTTAGACTATTCACAACAGTATTGAAATACAACTTTTTCACATTTTATTCATTAATATTGTTATACACATACAATTTTAACATAATTCGAGAATCTAAAATTCCCGATTATCACAGATACTGTCGAAATTTCTACAGAAAATGGGCATTGTGGGATGAGTGACACAATGCGTAAATTACAATACTAAATAGGATAAGGCCTTACTTTGTAGGTTTGGAGCAAATGTGGTGTGTTAAATTGCATATGCATGCATACATACATTATATGCTTTAGTTTAATGATTGTGTATGTTATTGTATTTATAATTAAAATGCCAATGGATGAAAGTTGGATATATATAAGGAACCGATTGTCTGATGAGTTTTGGGATGGCTTGTCTTCTTTTATCGAGATCGTAAAAAACTATACAAACTCTATTGGGTATATCAGTTGTCCTTATATCAGGTGTAGAAATCATGAGATGATGCTAGTAGAAATAGTTAGGGCACACGTATATTGATTTGGCTTTGATACGACATACACTAAATGGATTCACCACGGTGAAATTGACTTAATATCACATACTGACTCAATTATTAGTGAATCAGTTAACGAGATGTTTGCAGTAATAAATGATGTTGCTGGCATTGATAAAGATGATGATATGTTGGGTGAGACAGAAGTAGGTATAGAGGATAGGCAGTATGATAATTTCAAGGATCTATTAGCTGAGCTACAAGTGGGATTGTATCCGAGTTACACTAAGTTTGTTAATTTTATATTCTATGGAAACTTAAGTTTGGTAAATAGAATAATACTATACTAACACATTTAAATTGTTGAACAGGTTAACACAGGGACCCGACAGCCGATGTCTGCCATAGACAATTGGGGTGACATACATCGTCATATAGTTTCTTTTAATATTATAATTTCTTATTCAAATTAAATCATATAGTTACAACATGTGTTTACTTTTTTATGTATAGCATGTGATGGAGGAGGAGAGGGAAACCCAAAAGACACAGTCAGCATCTACACCATCTGCTTCAACGTCCGTAGATGAGTAAGGCATTATAGAGCATATCTTGGGTACACGCAGAGGACATAAAATTGGCATAGGCCCTACACTCTCGTGCAGGATTGTTTCTGATGCTAGCGCTTCTTCATCTTCTAGTTCACAGTCAAATAGCAGATCGTTAACTCGTGTTGACCAGCACGTGGAACAGTATTTGCAACGATAGTATGAGTGAAATATGTAGTTGTATGAGAGCCACAACATTATGCAACAGATGTTGACTGAAATGTATCCAAATATTCAGTTTCTGACTGTCTCCCTACCAAAGCCATATGTCCCTCCAGGTTCTTCGCCTCCCACAGCTGCTGCAGACAATGATGACGATGACAATGACGATACTAGTAATACTACTATGAATTTAAGAGAATGAATCAGTATTTATTATTTATGTATACTTTTTTACAATTGAATAGATTTTACTTTATTTATTTGGTTTTTTTTTTAAATAATTGTATGACTTTGATTTAATATTTTTAATATTATTATTTATTTTCATTAATATAATTCGCATATTTCAACTTAATTTTGAATTTAAATATAAAATAGTAATATATATCAATAAAATTATCAAATTAACAAATAATAATAAATTACTAAAAAAATTGAAATAAAAAAATTATTTACGACGACAAAATGTATTTTGCAACGATAAAAAATCGTTGCAAAAATAATTAATTAGCAATATTTGCGACGACAAATTTTATTTTGCGATGATTATTAGCAACAACATTTAAAATTTGCTCACAAATAATGTGGTCAGATCCACAATATTTACGACATTTTTAAATTTTTTTGTTGCAAAAAAAGAGTTGTTATGTCAGATTGACTGATATTTCGTCGACTTATTTGCAATGACATTTTGTTGGCGAATGTTGTCGCTAATGTTATTGCGACAATGCTATATTGTCGCAAAAACATCGTTTGCGACGGGGTATTAGCATCGATTTAAATGCGATGATATTTCATCGCAAAAGGCTTATTTGCGACGACTTTTGATTTTTTGCGACGACATTTCGTTCTCGCAAAAAACCCTAATTGTTGTAGTGTACTTGAACTATATTTGAATGATTTAGATGGTTGTTAATGAAATTCTATTTTTATTCATTTGTGTTTTTCTTATGCAATGCTTCTAGTTTATTACCTTGATATTCTGAATGATTCTGGATTGTTGGAAATAAGCACTCAAGAAAGGTATTTTCATATATCGGATTACAAAAACACAACTTATGTTTTATTGAGTTCAGAGGCCAGTAGAGCTCGGGTAATCTTATAAGGTTAGGCTTTTGGGTATTGTAATATTAGAATTAATAAAGATATTAATTTTAATGTTTTGACACATTTTCTCACCAGACACTTGGGAGAGGTAGGAAGATTGCATTAGAACCCTGATTAATGGATAGGATGAGGTTAGTTAACAACCACTAAATTGGACAAACATAAGGAGAATTAAATGAAATCAAACCCCTAGATTCCTTTACTATTGAGTTCCCTTCAATCCTAATTTTCCTCTAGTATTTACTTTTCAATATTCTAGTTTACATTAGTAATTTAGTTTGATTTTTTCTTTTCAATTTCAATTGCTTAAATAAAATTGAATCATTGTAGCTGTGGTACTTAGTTATTTCTTAAATTCAATCTTTGTGGAACGATACTCGACATCTTTATCACTATATTACTTGAGGTGACTCATTCACTTAAGAGCACACATCATTAAATAAAAATGCAACAACGATCAAGGTGGTTTTACAGCCCTTCACATAATGACACGATTCAAAAGAAGCATATGATAACGAAAAAGATGTTAATTGAAGTTCATCTCGAAATATTGAAGATATTTGCTGTAGATGTGGTACCAAAAGACACTGATCTCGAGTTTGTTGAATGCCAGAAAACCTTTGTAAACTTTACAAGGCATCTCAGAAAGGGAAAGAAAAGGAAGTAAATTTTAATGAACAGCATGACCTTGTGGATGACTCAGCTCATCTTGATATTACAGACTTCACTGATGATTTTGCTAAAAAGAATATTGGCGACAAGTAGACAAATAAACGTACTCTAATGTATTAGTATTGTGTTTGATTTTAATCCTATGTATTATCTTCGTATTGTATTTGATTTCTATGTTCCATATTTTTTAAGCTTTATAATTATATATTTCCATTCTTTTGAATAAATTGATCATGTATGCAACATTAGTCTTATTAAATTATTTGTTTTCACGTGAAGCTTCCTCTGGAACATATAGGGATATTTGCATACTGGATAGTGGTACAACACACATTATCTTTAAATATAGAAAATGCTTCTCAAGGCAATAATTAATGAAATATCAAGTCACGTAGACTTGGTTGAAGGGACTGGTAAAACCAGCTTCACATTGCCAAATGGAACCAAGTATATTATAAGTGATCCTTTATTTTCACGGAGACTTGGTTGAAGGACTGGTAAAACCAGCTTCACATTGCCAAATGGAACCAAGTATATTATAAGTGATTCTTTATTTTCACCAAAGTCGACAAGGATCTTGTTGAGCTTTACTGACATATATCGTCGTCGATATAACACTAAGTCTGTAACTGAGGGAAATGTGATATATATAAATATATATATCTTACCACTAATATATCAAGAAATTAGTATATATAATGTGATTGAGTCACATATCGCAGTTAAATATGGTCCTCAGATATTAACTCTTCAATCATCCTAAATCACGACCATAGAATATAACCAAAGGTGCTGCTTTGAACTAGGTAAGATGTCGAACAATGTGAATGATTATTGAAAATTCACATGGACATCTACTGAAGGGCCCGAAAATCCTTCAAACTAGCAAAATTCCATGGAATGCTTGTTCTCTTGGGAAATTGATAATAAGACTATTATTAGCAAAATTCAAAACTGAGCCACCTGCATTTTTGGAACGTATTCAAGATGATATATTTAGGCCTATTCATCCACAGTGTAGACCATTTTAGTACTTTATGGTATTGATAGATGCCTTTAGTAGAAGGTCACATGTCTGTTTATTTTTAACTCACAAGAAATCTTGTACTCATAATCTAATTATTTGAGAAAGAAATCTTGTGAATGCCATGTTGCGAGTTAAAAATAAAATTAGAGTACTTGAAAATGCTATTGAGTTTACATCTCAAGCTTTTAATGATTATTGTATGTCAATTAATATTATTGTTCGGCATCCTATTGCTCATGTATATACACAAAATGGTTTGGTCGGATCATTGATTACGTACCTCCAATTCGTTGCTAGATCATTAATAATGAGAACAAAGCTTCCTATTTCTGTATGGGGTCATGTAATTTTATATGTTGTTATATTAGTTCACATTAGACTAAGTGCATATCATAAGTACTCCCCATTACAATCATCATTTGGTCAAGAACCAAATATTTCTCATTTGAGAATTTTCAGTCGTGCAGCATATGTACCTATAGCTCCACCGCAACGCATAAAGATGAGATTGTTGGGTTATATGCTCATAAATCAAATAAGATGCAAACATTTTGTTAATTATTAATGAAATGAAGAATTTTTTTAAATATATATTTTGTATGCATGTAATGTTTTATAAATATCAAAAATCCCTATATTATTTTATATGTAACTTTAAACATTTTGTATAAGTATTATATACGAAGGATAATGTTTAAAGTAAAATAGTCTAAATTTTATCCATAATTACAAGTTAAAGTTAGGATCTCTAATTTAGACTATTTTACTTTAAACATCTAAAATTACTAATGCGGTTTATTACATTCTGAATGAAACAATCTTATCCTAGATTGTTAATAATAAGATTATTGTAATGAAAGCATTTTATGTAATATGATTATATAGGATCAGAACATGATTAATTATGAATCTCTAATAAATTGTGTTGTTAAACAGAGTATTCAATGTTAATCAATTATGGTCATATATGAATTTATCATAATTCTGAGTAATTAATAAACTCCTATTTATGACATTATGTTCTTTAACATATTGAGTAATGGCACATATGAAGTGTCAAAGTCTTGGTATATTGGGAGCATAGTAAAATAAATAGTTGGAAATATTAATTTAAAAAATACAATCCATTCCTTCACAATGAAGTAGATGGACGGTTCCCATAAGTGTTAATTTGGGGCTTGAATAATAAAAGCGCTTAATTTTATGATTGAATCATAAAATATATTATTCATTAGAGGGTCAATAATACTTATAGAGAAAGTTATAATTAAAGAAGTTAACGACAAACTCTTAACTTTAATTATGAACCGTTTATGGAGGATTAATTCATATTTAGTAACTAAATCAATAGACAACATAAATTTCATGAACATAATTGTTTTATAATTTTAAAAGTGCAATTCTAAGTTTATAATGGAGTAATTTAGAATTTATAATTTTGATATATTAATTAAGGTGTTAATTAATTGTCAAAAATTATTAAAGCTTAAAATTATAATGTCCATAGTTCCTCTCAACGGCTCCACAAAATTAATGTGAACTATATATATATCATATTGGGTTATGATTTATAATTTAGAATTGATAATTCTAAATGTATATATTAATTAATTTGATTAATTAATATTAAAATTAGTTTAAAATTGTTTTAAACTAATATGGATGAATGTAATTATTTTTAACAGAGATATTTTAATTCCACTTTCATATTCCTTGTGTTTGTCTAGTTAAAATAATATTTAAAAAAAAAAGGGAAAAGGGGGAGGAAACGGTTTCCTCCTCCAGATAAACACAACCTTTATACATATATATATATATATTATCTAAAAAAAAAAAAAAGAACGTGCGGGGGAAACGTTCCTCCATGCATACACACATGCACACTTATTTATATATATATATATATATAAAGTAAATGGGGGGAGGAGGTAACGGTTGCCTCCTCCCCAATGTTTAATTAAATTTAAAAAAAGAAGTATAATAAAAGTATAATGTTTCCTCTTTTTAAGGAAAGAAAGTGGTAAAATCCTACTAAGTGTAGTAGTGTGATATTATTTTAAATTTAAAAATTAAAAACTAAAATTGAAATATCTTTTTATCTCTCTAGTAAAAGGGAGAGATCAATACGTATCTGATAGAATTTTCATGATACAGAAAAATTAAAAAAAAAAAAAAGAAAACCTATTTTGAGAAAGATCACATATTTTTAAGAAAAGTAAATGATAATCATAGGTGACATTCCTATTCATCCATCTCATATGTTGAAAAACCCATTAGAATGCCTACACATTTGAGTTCACATTGATCTAGATAAACATTGAGAAAGAGCTATAGTGTTTTTAGAAATTTAAATGCTCAAGACGGTATAGAGGAGTTCAAGATTTAATAACCTAATCATACAACGGTCAAATCCTTTTCTTTTTATTTAATTTATTTTTGGTTAAATTAACATGAAATAATGATTACATCATTATTAATTTTTATGTAATTCGATCGATACCATGCTTTCGCATAATTTTTTAATCTGATTTGAGAAACCAACAACTGGTATCAGAGTGGTCTTTATTTTATGCTAATTTAATACATGATTATGTGATAATTCATGTGTGTTTATATAGGTGCGCACTTTTGCATATGATGTATGTTTCTTGTGTGATGATGTATGTTATGCGAATGGATTGTTCGTAAATTAGTTTTTTTTTTTTTTTAATTTTTTCTTTGATTAGATCAATTATAAACAGGAATCAATATGTATTTTTGTTGTTCTTCAATTGTGAGCGGATCAAAATTTTTTTTTTTTTTTTTGGGAAAAGTTCGAAGTTATTTTTTATGTTTTGTCAAAAAAACATAAAAGGGGAGGAATTAGTCGTCGGTGGCAAGCAACAGCCTCTCGGCCGCTGCAAGAGGTAGCAGCCTTTGCTGCCAGACCCAAAGGCCCAAGAGGCAGCTAACTGCTGTAGAAGGCCCAAGGCCTAAAGGGCCTGATCTAGGCTGGCAGACAAGGCCAAACTCGATTTCCACTGGGCTGATTTTTCCAATCAGCCCAATTCCCTTCTCTGGGCTATTTTTTTAAATTAGCCCAGATTTTTTTCTGACAGCCCAATCTTTTTATGGAGTTTCCCCATATAGAAGAAATGAAGATGGAGAAAACTTGAATATGGAGAATTGGAAGAAGAATTTTATTTTATTTTATTTTATTTTTTTGGTTGTAATCCTTAGGTCCATGGAACCCGACCAAGTTTTTCTATTTTGCTTGTATATCTTTATTTTATTATGCTTTGTAATAATTGTATTACCATGCATCTAATATGTCATCTTAGGATAGAAATTGCCTATCTAAATTATATGGATGACGTACATCATGCGCATTATAATTATTTTTTTTTTATAAAATTGTTTTAGTAATTGAAATTAATTAAATACGCCAAACTGTTAAATTTAATGAGATTAAATTCAAAATTATCAAATTTAATGAAATTAAAGTTAAAGATGTTAAATTAAACAAATTAGCAAATGGTTTTACAAAATTTAAATAAGTCAAATGTAAAGCTTATAAATTCAAAAGTTAAATTTCAAAATTATCACAAATGACTAAATATAATTTTAAAATTGTTTAAAATTATACGGGCTTAGTGATTTAAATTGTTTAAGTTCACTAAGAATTATAAAACAAAAGTTGTTTTATAGAATAAAATACACCATTTACAAATAATGAGTGAGAACAGGTGATATGACAATATAACCCATAGGTCTCCACCATTAGTGTAACACCATGAATAATTAATGAGGTTTTGAGATGCTTTGATTTCATCCTCCCTACGATGTTCATTAATTATAATAGCAAGGTTGGCTTACAAAGAGATAGGATCTTAGAGATGTATTTTATAATTGACCTACCCTATGGCGACAACTTCTAAGTTAAGTCTTAAAGATTTGAAACGGTAGGTTACACTCATGAAGAGATAATTAAATTGTTAATTATTCCTCTTGACCCAAATAAAAGGGAATTAATAAATATTAGAAGTATGAGATATTTTAGATAGTATTTATCAATTGAGATAGTCTTACTTTAATTAGCAATTATTTGACCTACCCTATAGCGGCACTTGATTGTGGTGATTAAAGTTCCTTAGGCAATTAAATATCTATTTATTCCATATCAGCATTCATGCATCATATTTATATGCCTTGAATTTAATTATGATATTTATACAAAATATTGATTTAGCTAAATTTTTTTTGCAGCAAAAATTTCAAACCCAAATTTTGCAATTCTCGCTTCCCAAATTTTAAATTGTGAAAACTTTGTCAAATGGAAAAGCAACATGAATATTCTCTTGATCCTTGAAAATTTCCATTTTGTCCTTAAGAAGGATTGCCCTCCAGAGCCTCCAACCAATGCCACCAAGGTAGTGACTGAGCGATATGATTGTTGGTCAATGCCAATAACAAGGCCCATTGCTACCTGTTAGGAGCAATGAATGAAGTGTTGAAGACTCAACATGAACACCTTGCTACTACTAAAGAGATCATGGACTCTTTTCAAGGGACGTTTGGACGTCCATCCGATTCAGCCCGACACACTGCGATTAAAGCCATTATGAACGGCCGTATAAAGAATGGTTCTTCTGTATGACAACATATGCTCAAGATGATTCATCATGTGAATGAGGCTGAAATCAATGGGGTTAAGATTGATAAGAAGACCCAGATTGGCATGATAACACTGGGAGCCAAACCGTGATAGCCCCAGTGTTATCACAATAAAGTGTGATAGGCTTGTTATCACAATGACCTCAAGGTCTCTAAAGAACTTGCGGAGTCAAACCGCTTCTTTAGATGCCTCAGCCGCAGCCACATATTCAGCCTCCATAGTAGAGTCAGCTGTGCAGTCCTGTTTCACGCTCCTCCATACAATGGCGCCTCCTCCGAGCAAAAACACTGATCCAGATGTCGATTTCCTCGAATCCTTACAAGTCTGGAAATCTGAGTCCGTGTATCCTACAGGTGTTAGCTCCCCTCCAAAATACACCAGCATATAATCCCTCGTTCTCTTTAGATACTTGAGTATATACTTTACTGCTTGCCAGTGCTTAGTTCCAGGATTTGCTTGATATCGACTCACCATACCTACTGCAAAACATATATCCGGGCAAGTGCAAAGCATAGCGTACATAAGGCTACCCACAGCGGATGCATAAGGGACCTTACTCATACGCTCTCTTTCTTCTGATGTCCTGGGACAGTCATCCAATGAAAGAGTTAGACCAGCAATAGAAGGTTGTGAACCTTTCTTTGCCTCTTGCATTGCATATTTGTCAATTATTTTATCTATGTATGAAGCTTGGGATAACGCTATCATTTTGTTCTTTCGATCTCTGAATAGACGAATGCCTAGAACATAATTAGCTTCTCCCAAGTCCTTCATGTCAAACTGTTAGTGTAACCAAGGCTTGACCGATAATAAGTTCCCTACATCATTTCCAATGAGTAGTATATCATCGACATAGAGTATCAGAAAGACCACTTTTCCATCCTTAATACGTTTATAAACACAGGGTTCATCAACGTTCTGCTCAAAACCAAATGTCTTAATCGCTTGATCAAACCTCTAGTTCCATGAGCGGGATGCTTGCTTTAATCCATAAATGGATCTAAGCAGCTTGCAGACTTTCCTTTCTTGGCCTTTTGCTACGAACCCTTCAGGCTGTATCATATAGATACACTCTTCAAGATGGCCATTCAAGAATGCCGTCTTGACATCCATTTGCCAGATCTCATAATCGAGAGCCGCAGCAACGGACAGAAGAATACGGATAGACTTCAGCATAGCAACAAGCGAAAAGGTTTCATCGTAATCGATTCCAGCCTTTTGCGTGTACCCCTTTGCAACCAGTCTAGCTTTGAAAGTTTCCACTCTCCCTTCCGCATCCTTCTTTCTTTTGTAGACCCATTTGCATCCAATGGGTTTTATCCTATCCGGCAAATCTACAAGTTCCCAAACAGAGTTGGATTTCATAGAATCCATCTCATTGTTCATAGCCTGTTTCCAAGATTTAGAATCAACATCATTTATAGCTTCATCATAGGTGGCCGGATCATCCTCATGCTCATGAGCCTCAGCCTAGTATACCTCAGCATCATACATGAAGAAATTAGGTTTCTTCGAAACCTTCCCACTACGACAAGGCATCCTAAATTGTTGATCATCTGCAAGTCCTTCACCGGAACTCGGACTTGCGTCCAAGACCGAAATCTGTGGAGCAGTTCTTTCACCTAATAACTCCTCTAGCACCACTTTGCTTCGAGGCTTAAAGTCATTCATGTGACTTTCCTCCAAGAATGTCACATGGGTTGAAACAATGACTTTTTGTTCCTTCGGGCTATAGAACAGACCTCCTTTAGTTCCTTTTGGATACCCTACAAACATGCACAATTCTGATCTTGGTTCTAACTTTTTCGCATCCCCATCCAGTACATGCGCCGGGTAGCCCCATATTCTCATATGTCCAAGGGAGGGTTTCCTGTCACGCCACAATTCATACGCAGTCTTGGGAATTGATTTGCTTGGAACCTGGTTCAGAATATAGCATGCCGTTTGTAAAGCATATCCCCAAAATGATAATGGCAGCGTTGAATAACTCATCATAGACCGTACCATATCCAACAAGGTCCTGTTTCTCCTTTTGGCTACACCATTCTGTTATGGAGTACCAGGTGCAGTCAATTGGGATAATATCCCGTTCTCTACAAGATGTCCTAGAAATTCATCGGAGAGGTATTCGCCACCTCAATCAGATCGAAGTGTCTTTATGGATTTATCCAATTGGTTTTCCACTTCCGCGTGATACTCTTTGAACTTGTCAAAGGTTTCGCTCTTGCGGTGCAGCAGATACACATATCCATACCTCGAGTAATCATCTATAAAGGAGACATAATACTCGAACCCACCTCGTGCTGTGACATTCATGGGGCCACATACGTCAGTGTGCATAATTTCTAAGAGCTCCTTAGCCCTTGTACCTTTAGCTCCAAAAGACCTCTTAGTCATCTTACCCTCTAGACAAGACTCACATTGGGGAAGACGTACCTCCTCCAGAGATTCTAGAGGACCGTCTTTCACCAATCTTTGAATCCTATCTTGATTAATATGACCAAGTCTTAAATGCCAAAGATACGCCTTGTTAGAGTGAGAAACTTTCAACCTTTTAGAGTTATCTATTAATTCAGTGTCAAGCAGTGAGTACATCTTTGGTTTGATCAAATATAGGTTTCCATCCATCCATCCAGAGCAGATAAAAGACTTATTTCTACGAATATCAACTCTTTTACTAAAAGAAACTGAATAAGAATCCTTTATTAAACAAGCTACCGATATAAGATTCCTCCTAAAATTAGGAACATAAAAACAGTCTTTCAATAAAATAAACCTAAATTGATCAAAATAAAGGTAAATATCTCCCACTGCCTCAGCCACCACCAAGCTGTCGTCTCCAGTTCGCAACGAGAGGCTCCTATCATGTAGACTTCTCGTTTCCACGAACCCCTACATAGAAACACAGACATGATTAGTGGCGCCCGAATCAATGACCCAAGTGTCTTTTGATTCTTCCACCAAACACGCTTCTAAGTAGTGAAGTTCCTTACCTTTCTTGACCTTGGCAGCTAGGAATTTCCGGTAAGCCTTCTTAAAGTGACCTACCTTCCCACAACGAAAGCATTTGGACTTTTTAGGGTCCCTGGGCTTCTTGTTCTTCTTCTTCTTCTTCCCATCCGAGACAGGAGGATTAGAAGAACTGGAAGCCGCTTGCTTCTGATTTGGCCTCTTCCTCTTCCGTGAAGGTTTGGAAGATTCCGCCAAATTGGCCTCTCCTTTGGGTTGGACCGCATCCCCATCCCTGATCATCCGCTCATAAGCTTGGAGTTGCTTCATGAGCTCGGTTAGTCCTAACTCCCTTGTCGCCAGATTGTATGCGGCCTTAAACCCCACAAAATCTTTAGATAGAGTTTTGAACACCATCTCGATCTGGGTGTTGTAGTCCAACTCAGCACCGTTTTCGGCAGCCTCAGCGAAGAATCCCATTAGAGTGATCATATGGTCCTTCACCGAAGTACCCACTTTTGCTTGGAGTTCATAATGCTGGTGATAGTGGACTGTCGAGCCAATTTTTCTTGACCTCCAAACATGTCCTCCAGATTGTCCATGATCTCCCTAGCAACCTGATAAGTCTCATGCTGCTTTTGTAAAGCACTCGTCATGCTAGCAAGCATGTAGCATCGATCTATATCATTGGATTCTCTCTAACGAGTATAGGCAACAGGGACCTCCTCAAGCGGTGTGTCAGGTTTTGGCCCTAGTGGGCATAGTTCGTCCAGTACGAACTTGTGTCTCTCGTAGCTGAGAACTATCAACAGATTTCTTTTCCAATCCTTATAATTATCGCCATTCAGTTTATTCTCAGTAAGTATTGAAATGAGGGGTGTTGGTGACATTTTGAACTGAAATAAAATTATACTAGACATCATTACAAAGCCCAAGCAAATATACAAATAATTTAGCAAATAAAACATACAAGAATGTTGCTACATGAAACTTGAAAAACATGTAGCATTGCAACGGTAATTCTCAGCACCTATTGCCCCAAGCCACCGAGGGGTGGTCATGAAAACAAATAGCCAGAACATGGACCCCGTCCAATTAATATATGTTGCCTCAAATCCTCCAAGGTTAAGACATATATTAATAACCGCTTATTTGGCCACCAGTTTAGTTAACAGAGCTTCTAGGGAAGGTTAATAACTAAACGAGTCTTAAGTGTATAACCATTATTTACGTAGACCGATCCATGTCCTACTAAGCCACCGAGGGGTGGTCATGAATAGGATCATACCCGAACACGTTTTCCACATAGGAGATCCAATCTAGTATACCGGCGGCGGTAAACACCTACCGAGGGGTGTGGTCAGGGCAGAACTGACGCGAGGTGTTACCATGCTTTCACATATGGATCAACAATAGAGGCCATGGGTTTTGTTTGAAACCCTCTCCCACTCAATATTTTGAAAAACATGTAAGTTTTGACAAATTATGTATTATCAATATAGTATGAGCGGTACTCACCTATCCTATATGACATGTTATCAAATATGCATATAAAACATCCATCAATACATATTTATACATCCATGACATATCACAGAAAAAATAATTGATAGAATAACCAAGCCATGGTTCCATTCTAGAACAAAGAAAATAAAGATCACAAAATTCCATCCAAAGCATTCTTTGGTCTTGAATTTTGTTCCATCTTCTTGTATCCATCTTTATGTAGTCTCTCCATTTATTTCTCATCCCAAGAATCATTTAAAATTTAAATCTCCAAAAATTTAAATTTCAAATTCAAATTCCGAATTCGAATTTCAAATTTAAATTTCAAATTCAAATTTTAAACAATTTTAAACATCATGTGTAATAATATGTAATTTCAATAATTTCAAATTTTCAATTACATATTTTTAAACATGATTTAAAATTAAATCTCAAATTTAAAAATCAAAATTTTTCGATTTTTTGAATCGTCGCACCACTCTCCCCGGAGGCAGCAGCCGCTGTGGGCAGCCACCAGCCCCGAGGGGCTGGCAGCCCACGGCCGCCCATGTGCAGCCCTACCGGGCTGCAGGCCAAGCCTGCAGTGCCAGGCTGCATGCCCAGGCTGGGCGCAGCAGCCGGCAGGCTGCAGGCTGCACGCCCAGGCTGCGGCCAGCCTTGGGGAGGCCACGGCCACCCTCGGCTGCTGGCCAAGCCTGCGGCCGTGGGTGGTTATGGCCTGCACAGGGGCTGCCGCAGCCCATCCTGCCCGAGGGCAGAGGCTGCAGCCCCACCAAGGCCCGTCGGCCTATCCCGAGGGGTCGCATTTCGATTTTCGTGCCATATTCCAATTTACCTATTAAGATCTCCAAAAAATTAATTTGAATCCCAATTAAATTGAAATTTTCCACATAATCAAAATTTCAACCTTTAAATCAAATTTAACTTTTGGGAAAAAAAATAAATTACGGTCTTCAATCTTCAATCTCCTCCAAGAATAATTACATAAAATTTCCTAAACCGTTTTCGGTGTACAAAAATTCTAACCATAATAATTCTAAGAGACAAAATTAAAATCCATGGGAAAATTACAGTGCTAATAAACTACTCCCATGGTTACATAAAAATTCCTAGATACAATTTTTCTAAATTCTAAAGAACCATAACCGGCATAAACAAGCATGCTTATAATAATTTTTAAAAAAATTAAAATAACCACGTACTTTACACATAATCCATGATAACAACATAAATCAATCCTAGAATGCCACTCACTAAATATCAAATCCATACATAAATAAAAAAACTAAGTAATTATCTAATTTATGTACATGGCATAGTCATGAGATGGCTCTGATACCAATTGTAGGAAAATTAATCGGTAAAAACGTATCAGAGTGGCGCACCGGAACAATAAAAATTTTTAGATCGTTAAATATCTCATGATGCCATATACAATAAACCAACAACAATTAAAACTCATACCTCAAGGATGCCAATCTGCAGGAGGAGAATGACCGGAGGGCTTCAACCAACTAGCCTTCTCTACTATTCTCCAATTCCCGAATGGCTGAGTGTGTGGGCACTCTGAACCTCGATCGGTATGCTAGCACTGCTAGTCTTCTTCCGACCACCCAGATCTCTAAAGAACTTATTGTCACGATGGGCTGTGCAACAATAAGCCTACTCACCTGAGAGGCTGTGGTCTAAGAGAACTGGAGTGGCAGGACCTCTATTTATAGACCTGCATGAGGTGATTCTCTGAATTCGAATTGGATTAGGAGAAGATATTCTCCCTTATCCACAAGCACAAAATCTGAATTTTCCAAGGGAAAATCCCAACAATAAAATTCGGCCACTTTAGGATAAATCCAATCCAAATCTAAACAAGATTTTAACTAGAATTTTATCTCCCTTTTTCAACCAAAAAATCCGAAAATTCTAAGGAGAAAATCTCCACAAAAAATTCGGCCACTTTAGGATAAGGGAGAATCAAAATTCCACTAGGATTTTCAAGCTTGAATCTTATCTCATCCTTATCCAAAATAACCAAAAATCTCCTAGGAGATTCACTCCTAAATTTCGGCCATTATCTGTTAGGAGAGAATCCAAATTCAACTGGGATTGAAACTTGAATTTTTCCTTGAACCTTATCCACAAAAATCCGAAAATCAATTGAGGATAATCCTCAAAATTTTCGTCCATCTTTAGTTAGGATTTAGATTCAAATTTCAAGTAGGATTCTAACAAGATTATCCTCTCCGTATCCAACTCAAATTCGAATTTCATTCCTTGTGGATTTACCACAACAAATTCGAATCCTACTTGGACTGTGATTAAAAATTTGAATTTCAAATTTCAAATTCGAATTTCAAATTCAAATTTCAAATTTCAAATTTCAAATTTCAAATTTCAAATTTCAAATTCAAATTTCAAATTCGAATTTCAAATTCAAAATTCAAATTCAAAATTCAAATTTCAAATTTCAAATTTCAAATTCAAATTTCAAATTCGAATTTCAAATTCAAATTTCAAATTCGAATTTCAAATTCAAATTTCAAATTCGAATTTCAAATTCAAATTTCAAATTCAAAATTCAAATTTCAAATTTCAAAATCCACAAAACAGTTGTATTTCAAACTCTTGTTCTCATGGATAATTTTCTACAACTCCAATCCAATCTCAAATAAAATCATGACAACTTTATTTGGAGTTTGAATAATTGTGTACTCTATTATCCAAAACAAAATCTGAATCTAACCGGAGAGAATCTTGTCTACCATCCTAATCCTATGTCATCACCATCCATGCATAATAAACTAGCCAATAGCATACACAAATCAATTTGCCAAACGTTAAGGAATTATATGGAGCTAGTAGAGGGACTGATTGGGCATATATAATCGGGCTCCCGCAAATCCATATAATCATTATTCTTTACCGAACAATTCAATTATATGATCACTAATTTCAGAGTCACACCACTATAAACCTGAAACTGAACTCCTAATTATATACCGTATTACGTAAGCCTGTGACAAGCTATCGTCCAATGACCTTGTCATGTATGCAGAACCCTCATATGATATCCATGATCAGCCTTAGGCCAAAGTCCATTTAATCCTACTGATCAGGCTATCTTAAAGTTCCATTATACTATCAAATAAAGAAAATAATTATTCACCATATGTGAATAAGAAGTCATCCGCCCAACAGACGACCCAAGGCCTTATCCATTTTCACATTCAATATAATGCCTTTAAGAGGATACCCTTAACTCCTCATTAGAGCTATGATTCCGATATCTGTAAACGAACCCTTCATCGTATACAAGTCATGCACCCAACGGACCGGTCTATAAGCTTACTACCTCTAAGACGCTTTAGCCATTGGAACATCAAAGTACCCAGGTCATATACTTGAAGCTGTCCTTTTACTCAGGATTAAGGTTATTGCATAATGAACGTCAAAAGCAGATCGATCCACTCAAAGCGGACTTCGTAGATCAATCATGCTTTAGTCCCGGTCTAATATGTCACCACCAAGCAACATATCTATGTCTCTACTTGGGAGTCCAGCTCCAGAAAGTCAAGACAAGCCGTCTCCTCCAAGGCTTTAGATAACATAATAGTCTTAACATGAGTTAGATGTTCGATCTAACCCCATAGACTACAGACCATAGTTTAGACCGCTAACTTTAGAACATTGTCTTCTCGCATACAAAAGTCCATTGCATGCAACGTTCTAATAGTTTAACACAAGCAGTCAGGGAGCCATATTTGCTTACATTTACTTTAACATGTAAATAAAATGAGGACAGATAGCAATATAATGAATAACCTCTATATATAATTTTATTATCCAGTTCAAAATAAATACATCAAAATGTCTCTAATGCTTAGGGCATTTCCTAACAGTAGGGACAGTGCAGCTAACTTTTGCAAATAATAAATATTTATTATTGAACAATGTTTATTTTATTCCAAATTTCAAACAGAATTTGATTTCGGTTTCTAGATTGCATGACCAATTTGTTTCAGTTTCATTTGAAATTGACTCTGTTTCTTTATCCAAGAATGGAATTCATATTTATTTTGGTTTCGTTGATGATGGTCTTTATTTTGTTAAATCCATATTCAGCAAAATGCTACAAATTGAAATGTTTAAAGTGGTTGAACCAACCCCTAAAAGAAGAAAGGTTTCTAATAAAAATGAAACATACATGTGGCATCTAAGGCTAGGTCATATAAACATAGATAGGATTACAAGAGTAGCAAAGGATGGTCATTAAAGAAAGCTAAAGATTGGCACTCTATCGGTCTGCGAATCCTATCTGGAAGGAAAAATGACCAAGAGGCCATTTTCAACAAAAGGTGACAGAGTAAAGACTCCCCTTGAAATCATACATACCGATGTGTGTGGTCCTTTGAATGTCAAAGCAAGGGGAGACTACAAATACTTCATCACATTTATTGATGACCATTTAAGATTTAGATATGCATACTTGATGCAAAAGAAATCCGAAACCTTTAAAAAGTTCAAAGAATTCTATGCCGAAGTTGAAAAGCAACTCGACAAATCAATTAAAACTCTTTGATTGGATCGAGGAGAAGAGAAATTGGATTATGAATTCAAAGACTATTTGATTGAGAATAGAATAATATCTCAGCTCACTGCACTTGGCACACCAAAACAAAATGCTTGACATGATGAGATCAATGTTGAGTTATTCTTCTTTACCTACTTCATTCTGGGGATATGCATTACAAACAGTGGTCTACATTTGGAACTTAGTCCCATCTAAGTCAGTCCCTAAAACACCCCTAGAGTTGTGGAATGATTGCAAACCTAGTTTGAGCATATTCGCATATGGGAGTGTCCAGCACATGTGTTAAAAGGAAAGACTACGAAGTTGAAACCTCGATCGGAAGTCTGTATGTTTATAGGCTATCCAAAAGGAACAAGAAGAGGTATATTTTATAGTCCTCAGGATAACAAAGTGTTTGTTTCGACAAATGCTACCATTCTTGAGTCGACAAATGCTACCTTTCTTGAGTACAACTATATAACACATTTCAAGCCCAGAAGCAAGATAATTCTGGAAGAGTGGCTGGCTAATCAAATTAGCCCTACACCGACAACAGTTGTTGGACAACAAAGGAGGGAAACCACTGACCATGATCAAACACCACTGCCACCACGACATAGTGGGAGGGAAATAAGATTACCCATCCGATATCGTGTAAATGGAGAAGCAAACGTTGCAGTCACCGATGACTATGAAGATTATCCATTGTCATATAAGATGGCAATAGATGATATTGATCGAGAAAATTAACAAGAAGCCATGAAACTCAAAATAGAGTCTATTGTACTCTAATTCTGTCTAGGAGCTTATAGACTACCAAAAGGCATTAAGCCTATTGGTTGCAAATGGATCTACAAAAGAAAGAAAGGAGTTGATGGAAAAGTTGAAGCATTCAAAACAAGATTGGTTGCCAAGGAGTTTACCCAAAAGGAAGGGGTAGACTATAAGGATACTTTTTCTCCTGTAGCTATGCTAAAGTCTGTCCGCATCCTCTTATCCATTATGGCTCATTATGACTATGACGTATAGCAAATGGATGTCAAGACGGCTTTTCTAAAAGACCATCTTGAAGAAACCATTTATATGGTCCAACCAAAGGGTTTCGTGGTAGAAGGCTAAGAGCAAAAGGTCTGCAAATTACAGAGGTTCATTTATGGATTGAAGCAAGCTTCTAGGTATTGGAACATCAAATTTAATGAAGCCCTAAAATCTTATGGTTTTGAACAAAATCTTGGTGAACCTTATGTCTACAACCAAATTCAATAAGATAAAGTGGTCTTCTTGGTTCTATACATAGATGACATTCTGCTTATTGGGAATGATGTGGAATCGTTATCCAAAGTAAAGAACTAGCTAGCTAGCCAATTCTAAATGAAGGATTTGTAGGAAGCCAATTACATTCTTGGGATCCAGATAATCCGGGATCGCAAGAATAAGCTTTTGGCATTATCTCAAGCATTGTATATGTAGGATAATAAATCGGTAAAAAACGTATCAGAGTGGCGCAGCGGAACAATAAAAATTTTTAGATCGTTAAATATCTCATGATGCCATATACAATAAACCAACAACAATTAAAACTCATACCTCAAGGACGCCAATCTTGCAGGAGGAGAATGACCGGAGGCTTCAACCAACTAGCCTTCTCTACTATTCTCCAATTCCCGAATGGCTGAGTGTGTGGGCACTCTGAACCTCGATCGGTATGCTAGCACTGCTAGTCTTCTTCCGACCACCCAGATCTCTAAAGAACTTTATTGTCACGATGAGCTGTGCAACAATAAGCCTGCTCACCTGAGAGTCTGTGGTCTGAGAGAACTGGAGTGGCAGGACCTCTATTTATAGACCTGCATGAGGTGATTCTCTGAATTTGAATTGGATTAGGAAAAGATATTTTCCCTTATCCTTAACCAAAAAATCCGAATTTTTCCATGGATAAATCCAACAATAAAATTCGGTTTTCTTAGGATAAATCCAATCCAAATCTAAACAAGATTTTAAATAGAATCTTATCTCCCTTTTTCAACCAAAAAAATCCGAAATTTCTAGGAGAAAATCTACTCATAAATTTCGGCCATTATGGATAAGGGAGAATCAAAAATTCCACTAGGATTTTCAAGCTTGAATCTTATCTCAACCTTATCCAAAAATAACCGAATTTCCTAGGAGAGATTCTCCAAATTTTCGGCCACTTTTTAGGGAGGAGAGAATCCAAATTCAACTGGGATTGAAACTTGAATTATTCCCTTGAATCTTATCCACAAAAATCCGAATTTTTCCATGAGGATTATCCTCAAAAATTTCGTCCACTTTTGTTGGGATTTGGATTCAAAATTCAAGTAGGATTCTAACAAGATTATCCTCTCCAAATCCAACTCAAATTCGAATTTCAAACCTTGTGGATTTTCCACAACAAATTCGAATCCTACTTAGACTGTGATTCAAAATTTGAATTTCAAATTTCAAATTCAAATTTCAAATTCAAATTTCAAATTTCAAATTTCAAATTTCAAATTTCAAATTTAAATTTCAAATTCAAATTTCAAATTCGAATTTCAAATTCAAATTTCAAATTCAAATTTCAAATTCAAAATTCAAATTTCAAATTTCAAAATTCAAATTTCAAATTTCAAAATTCAAATTTCAAATTCCACAAAACGGTTGTGTTTCATATTCTTGTTCTCATGGATAATTTTCTACAACTCCAATCCAATCTCAAATAAAATCATGGCAACTTTATTTGGAGTTCGAATAATTGTGTACTCTATTATCCAAAACAAAATCTAAATCCAACCGGAGAGAATCTTGTCTACCATCCTAATCCTGTGTCATCACCATCCATGCATAATAAACTAGCCAATAGCATACACAAATCAATTTGGCAAATGTTAAGGAATTATGTGGAGCTAGTAGAGGGACTGATTGGACATATATAATCAGGCTCCCGTGATTCCATATGATCATCATTCTTTACCGAACAACTCAATCATATGATCACTAGTTTCAGAGTCACACCACTATAAACCTGAAACTGAACTCCCAATTATATACCGTATTACGTAAGCCTGTGACGAGCTACTATCCAATGACCTTGTCATATATGCAAAACCCTCATATGATATCCATGATCAGCCTTAGGTCAAAATCTGTTTAATCCTACTGATCAGGCTATCTTAAAGTTCCATTATACTACCGAATCAAGAAAATGATTATTCACCATATGTGAATAAGAAGTCATCCACCCAGCAGACGACCCAAGGCTTTGTCCATTTTCACATTCAGTATAATGCCTTTAAGAGGATACCTTTAACTCCTCAGAGCTATGATTCCGATATCTGCAAACAAACCATTCATCGTATACAAGTCATGCACCCAACGAACCGGTCTATAAGCTTACTACCTCTGAGACGCTTTAGCCATTGGAACATCAAAGTACACAAGTCATATACATGAAGTAGTTCATTTACTCAGGATTAAGGTTATTGCACAATGAACATCAAAAGCATATTGATCCACTCATAGCGGACTACGTAGATCATTCACACTTTAGTCCCGGTCTAATATGTCACCACCGAGCAACATATCCATGTCTCTACTTGGGAGTCCAGCTCCAGACAGTCAAGACAAATCGTCCCCTCTAAGGCTTTAGACAACATAATAGTCTTAACATGAGTTAGATGCTCGGTCTAACCCCATAGACTACAGACCATAGTTTAGACTGCTAACTTTAGAACATTGTCTTCTCGCATACAAAAGTCCATTGCATGCAACGTTCTAACAATTTTAACTCAAGCAGTCAGTGAGTCATATTTGCTTACATTTACTTTAACATGTAAATAAGACAAGGACAGATAGCAATGTAATGAATAACCTCTATGTATAATTTTATTATCCAGTTCAAAATGAATACATCAAAATGTCTCTAATACTTAGGGCATTTCCTAACAGTATATTGACAAGGTATTATATACAGAGGATAATATTTAAAATAAAATAGTCTAAATTTTGTTAATAATTACAAATTAACGTTGAGATCTTTAATTTAAAATTACTAATGTGGTTCATTACATTCTGAATAAAACAATCTTATCCTAGATTGTTAATAATGAGATTATTGGAATGAAAACATTTTATGTAATATGATTACATAGAATTGGAACATGATTAATTATAAATATATAATAAATTCCGTTATTAAATAGCGCATTCAATGTTAATCAATGATGGTCATATATGAATTAATCTTAATTCTGAGTAATTAATAAACTCCTATTTATAATATTATATTCTTTGACATATTGAGTAATGGCACATATGAATAGTATCAACATCTTAGTATATTAAGAGCATAGTAAAATAAATAGTTGGAAATATTAATTTACAAGATAAAATTCATTCTTTTACAATGAAGTAGATGGATGGTTCCCATAAAAGTTGATTCGGGGCTTAAATGATAAGAGCATTCAATTTTATGATTGAATCATAAAATATATTATTTATTAGAGGATCAATGGTACTTATAGAAAAAGTTATAATTAAAGGAGTTAACGGAAAACTCTAAGCTTTATGATGCGAATCAAAATACGGCTTCAAAAGAATCCAACTAATGCTTGACTTTATGCCAACTAGTAAAATTGGTTCAATCCTAACTAGCAAATTGGCGTGTTCTTTTTTGAGCAAGTTTTTAGTTGATTGTGTTGCTACAAGTATTGTACACTTTCCTTTTCTAGGATTGGCTTTTATTCCAAGTTTCCTTTTTGTAAATGGCTGATAACAAAGCCAATCAAATTTCTAACTTTCCTTTTCTGGTTTAGACGTGATTTGGATAGGATTTAGGAATTAATTTTCTGATTTTAATCTTTGTAATTTCTATATTTTAGAGTATAATTAGGGAATATTCTTGTAAATTTCAGCCTATTTAAAGGTGTCCATAAAGCAATGAAGACAGATCAGCTTTCCATCAAAATTTGAGAGTTTTATTTCTCTTTGGTTCTTTAAAGAACTACTCGAACTTATCGGAATTTTCTGTGACGTTCACCAAATCGACTTATCAAACAGATTTCCACCACCATTTGTGACGTTTTCCTCATACCAAGGTTCTTGTTTTGTATTAAATAATGGGTTGAGGTCAAATATATCAAGGTTTTTATTTTTGCTGAAACAACGGGTCGAGATCTCCTATCCATTCAAATATGACGTTAGAACGATCTTGGATTCCTAATCTTGACGAGTCTCGTTATTCTTGATAAGGTCCGCATCACTTTAATTAGGTACTATTTATAGAGGATTAATTCGTATGTAGTGACTAAATCAATGGACAATATAAATTTCATGAACATAATTGTTTTATAATTTTAAGAGCGCAATTCCTAATTTATAGTTGAGTAATTTGAAATTAATAATTTTGATATATTAATTAAGGTGTTAATTAATTATCAAAAATTATTGGAGTTTAAAATTATAATGTCTATAGTTCATCTCAACGACTCCACAAGATTAATACGAATTATATATATATATCATATTGAGTTATGATTATTGATTTAGAATTGAAAATTTTAAGTGCACATATTAATTAATTGAATTAATTAATATTAAAATTATTTTAAAATTATTTTAAATTAATATAGATGAATGTAATTATTTTTAATAGAGATATTTTATTTCCACTTTCATATCCCTTATATTTGTCTAGTTAAAATAATATTAAAAAAAAAAAAGGAAAAGGTGGAGGGAACAGTTTCCTCTTCAGATAAACACAACTTTTATACACATATATATATTATTTAAAAAAAAAAAAAAAAGAATGTGTGGAGGAAACGTTCCTCCACATGTACACGCATGCGCACTTATATATATATATATATAAAGTAAATGGGGAGGAAGAGGTAACGGTTGCTTCCTCCCAATGTTTAATTAAATTAAAAAAAAAAAGATAATGGAGGGATAATGTTTCCTCCTTTTTTAAGGAAAAAAAATGGTAAAATCCCACACTTATAGTGAGATATTTTTTTTAAATATAAAAATTGAACAAATATTGAAATATCTCTCTATCTCTCCAATGAAAGGGAAAGATTAGTAAGCAACTGATAGAATTTTCATGATATAAAAAAATTGAAAAAAGAAAAAAACCTATTTTAAAAGGGGTTACATTTTTTGAGAAAAGTAAGTGATAATCATAGGTGACCTTCTTAATTATTCATCTCATGTGTTGAAAAAACCATTAGAACGCCCGTACGTTTGAGTTCACGTTGATCTGAAGAAACGTTGAGAAAGAGTCGTGGTGTTTTTGGAAATTTAAAAGCTTAAGATAGTATAGAAGAATTCAAGATTTAACGACCTAATTGTGTAACGGTTAAATTCTTTTTTTTCTATTTAATTTATTTTCGGTTAAATTAATATAAAATAATAATTACATCATTATTAATTTTTATGCAATTCGATCGATACCATACTTCCCCACAATTTTTTTTGAAAATCCGGTTTGAGAAACCAATAGAGATCTCAAAGAAGACTGAAAATATATGTCAGATATAAATCTACTTCTACCATCAAATATCTTGAGCCTCAAATTTGTGATATCTTACGGCACATTTAGTTGATTGTAATTTTAATGAGACAATCTTCCCAGCATTAGGGGAGAAAAGAAACAATAAAAAGGGAGATTACATATTTTGAATCATCTTTGTTGCATGTTGATCCTCATACAAAAAAATGTAAGTTAGAAGTGCAAAAATAATGCATTTATAAGATAGACCAAATCAATTACCAGATGCATTCACTGATAAAAAAAGGGTGACTAAACCATACATACTAGCCACCAATGCTCCTGCTTGGATTGAAGTTCCACGAGTACAATCCGAGAATGAACCTACCATTACATCTAAAACACGCTTAAAGCGTAGTCGATCTATTAGTTTCAAAGATAAAAATTCTCGAAAAAGAAAAAGAGCAGAAAAGCATGATAACCCCAACATGTAGGATAGTGTTCCAAAAGAAACACATGATAAAGTAAAAAAACAAAAAAAAAATAAAAAGACGCTTGAGATTGTAGATAACCTTGAAATTATAGAGAATAATGAGATTTCTATTAATGATTTCGACAGGAGGATTATGGAATTGAAATGAGATGGAAAATCTTGATGAAGTATTTTCCTACTCCATGGCATGTGATACGTAAGTGAGGATCCTAAACCAAGGCATGTTGCATGATGTCAAAACAGACAAAATTGGATTAAATGAAAAGACATTAAACAGGCTGAATTGAATTCCCTTAATAATCGTAAAGTTTTTGGACTTACTATCCTCACGCCTGAAGCTATGAGGCATGTGGGATATAAATGGATTTTTGTGCAAAAACGCAATGAGAAAAACAAGATTGTAAGGTACAATACTCGACTTGCTACAGAAGGCTTTTCACAAAAAACTTCTGGACTTGATTATGAGGCAACATATTCTCTTGTGGTGGACGTAATTACATTTAGATGTTTAACCAGTTTAACAATTTCAGAAAATTTATAAATGCGCTTCATAGATGTTGTTACAACTTATTTATATGGATCACTTGATAGTGATATTTATTTGAAAATCTGAAAAATTCAAGATGCCTGAAGCATTAAGTTCAAAACCCAAAAATATATGTTCAATTAACCTACAACGATCATTATACGGGGTAAAATGATCTGGAGGTATGTGGTACAATTGTTTTAGCTAGGATTTATTAAAACAAGGATACGAGAATAATCCTATGTTTCCATATGTTTTTATCAAGAAAACAATATCTAGATTCGTAATCATTGAAGTTTATGTTGATGATTTGAATATGATTGGAACTCATAAAGAAATTCTAGAAGCAATGATATAATCAAAGAAAGAGTTTAAAATGAAAGATATTGAAAAAACCAAATATTGCCTTGGCTTTTAGGTTGAGCACCTTCAAAGTGAGATATTGTTATATCAATCAAACTATACAAAAAAGGTCCTAAAATGTTTTAATATGGATACAGCGTATCCTTCAAATTCTCTAATGGTTGTTGGTTCATCGAATATTGAAAATGATTCGTTTTGACATTGTGAAGACAATGAAGAAGTCTTTAGTCCTGAAGTAAGTACAGTTGGAGCTCTTACATATCTCGCTAATTTTACCCGACTAGATATAGCTTTTGATGTCAATCTATTAACAAGATTCAGCTCATCTCCTACACGGAGACATTGGAATGGAATTAAGCATGTATTTTGCTATCTCCAAGGAACTATTGATTTAGGTATGTTTTATCCAAAAGTATCAAAACAAGGGATGGTAGGCTACGTAGATGCATGTTACCTATCAAATTCACACAAAGCCCGATTTCAAACTGGGTATGTGTTCACATGTGGAGGTATTACAATATCTTGGCTTCATAGAAGTAGACACTAGTTGCCACTTTTTCAAATCATGCTGAAGTCATTACACTATGAAGAAAGTTGAGAACGTGTATGGCTAAGGTCTACGAGTCAATACATTTAAGCAAATTGTGGACTACACACTGATAATAATCTGATAGTACTATTTGAAGATAATGCTATAGGAAAAACATATCAAGAGCAACAAAACCAAACACATACCCCCGAAGTTCTTCTCATTTTCTCAAGAGCTTGAAAAAAACGAGGATATTCATATTCTGTATATTCGATCAAGTGACAACATAACAGATCACTCCACAAAGGCACTTCCCACTGCATTATTCAGAAAGCTTCACAATATGGGGATGTGTTGCTTGCAAGATTTATGAAGTATTCATGTCCACTTAGAGGGGAGTTCATGTGGCTGTACTCATTCCCTTACTATAGTTTTGTCCCACTGAGTTTTTTCTGCCAAGTTGTTCAACGAGATAGCAAAAAACACGAATGCAATAATGATATACTCTTTTTCCCAGGTTTTTTATCCCATCAAGTTTTTCACAGTAAAGTTTTTAATGAGACATCATAAACTGTAAACATCCAGGGTGAGTTTTGTAAAAGATCAGTTGATGTGGCTGTCCACATTGCTTCACGATAACAACATGTTACATCTCAATAGTGAGTTGTTGTGCAGTAATGATAAAAAGTGAGTAACTGAGTAAATAGTAATGAATAATAAGTTAATGTACAAATAGTAACCAAGTAGTAATTCAAATAGTAATTACGGCACCCCAATTTTTACTGTAAATATGTAACTTGAACGATGGAAATACACACAAGAAGTTTTCATACATCCTACTTCTCCTGACAAAAATACACTTGCATATAATTTACGAAATTAAAAAGATTTCATCCTAAAAATATTGCCTCATCCATATCAATTAAATAAATTATCCAAAAAAAATTGTCTTAAAAAAATCTCATTTACCAAAAAATTTCAAACAAAAGAAAAATATCCATGTTTTATCATTTATTATTGATTTTTTATATTTATTATCAATATTGTATCGATGAAATCAATATGCTACAAACTATATTTGATGAATTATTTTTTCTTTTTACTTAATGACACGATCAAGATGGCAGTGTGGTAGTGATCGTGGTAAAACCTAAAATGTGTTATATGATGTTCTTCTATATAATAATATATTCATTGTCATATATTATGACCATATTGGAACTAATTAAGATTTTTGTGAATAACATTTTCATTCCTAGAGAAGTGGTAAGTCTAGAACAAATAATAAATACATTCAAATTTTGTTAATTTTTGTAATTAAGTTAAAAAAATTGTTTATGGTTTAAAGAGTGAGGAAAAATAGCCATTTTGTGTAAGTGCTTCTTATTATACAAAAAACTAGCTAGTTTAAAAAATTTGTTGCTGGTTCTTTTTCCGTTTAACGTCTCATGGAAAGTGCATGAGTAATACTCTCTAGTATGGCAAAAGAATCAAAAACGATCTCGCGAAATGCGTACGAAGTAGAACAGATAGCGCATCTCACAATCAAGAGACTAAAAGCATTCGGCACCAGGCCATACCATCAGCTGCAAGAATGCTTATCATACATTCAGATCGGTGTCTTGTCCAAGTTACAAATAAGTTAATCTTTCATAAACTACCAAAACAAGAAAACAAAAATAAAAAAAACAACAGCAAAAGCGAAAATGAATTTGAGGGAAGGGAGGATAGCACAACTTAAAATTGTTTCAGTTACGGTTCCCCCATGAAACAATGATGAAAATGAAATATACTTTTATGACAACTTTTATCACCTATATGCACGATCCAAAAAATTTTAGCAGCAGTTCCTACTTGGACACTTTTTTTTTTTTTTTTTTCAAAGAAATCACAAATGTGTACTATTTCATCTATTTTATTATATCACCTCACGACGGGTTCTCCGAAGAGAACAGAAGTTTTCAATGTTGGTCTAGACCAGATAGAAGAGATTCAACTCAAAGTCGGGACGCTCTGCTATTTCATCCAATTCAAGCACCCCTGCAATGAATAGTTGGGTCGCTTCCTATATGTCTGTGATCAGTTCTGGCACCACTATTTTACTTCATGTATTCCAATACGCTCTGTGTGATTTCCTCAAGAAAGGAAACAAAACCCGTGACGCTGGTTAGGCCACTTCCATCAACGTCTTGTTCCTCGATGAGATAGTTCTCAAAAACACTAGCATCCTCCTGCCCTCCCCGGATAAAAATGAGTTTTGGAGTTATGCATCTCTCTTGCTTCAATTTGTTGATTGTGGTCCTCAATAAGCCTAAAACATCATCCCATGTTAGAAGTGAAGCCCAATTATTTTCACAAACCATCAATTCAATAGAAATGCAACAAGATATATGTTGTACTTACAATCATGGGGTGGAGGATAAGGAAGGGTAGGATCCGCTGTCGAAGAAAAAAACACAACCAAAGTTGTAAATGCATCAAGGAAAAATATTGGACTTCCACTGGTAATCAGTGCAGCACGACTTAATGAGTGCGATGGATACGCTTGCTGATCTGGAGTAGAATACGAAGTCAGCACCGGATACACAGCACGCTGAAGGGAACTCGGTTCCAGTGCACTGCAAAAAAGTTTTAGAAATTTAAGAGAAAAGGAAGAAAAATGAACACATGGCATCTAATTATAAAAGACAACATAATTATTTGCTGCTAGTCTCAGGTGTCAACCACAAAAAGATAGATCATGTTGTAAGTTGACTCAACACACATGAAAGTGAAAATTAGTTTAGCAAAAAATCACATTTAAGACAAATGAGTTGCTTTCAAGACAAATCATCTCCATAGAAACAAAAATCCAATCAACAAAACTAAATAGAACTATAAAGACATGTTTAAGGATACAAATATTGGGTTAAAAAAATTGTCCCAAAAAAAAAAAAAAAAAGAACATGAAAGAAAGAAAAGCACCGCAAAATCCTCATCCGATATCATATCACAATTTGTTTAAATCATGCAACCCAGCCAAGAAAAGTGATTCCATTCCAAATGAGCCAGTACCTTAAGAGGCACTGCAAGTAGATGCGGTAGTCAGGATGTACCCCTTCTTCATGAAGTCTAAGAAGAGGATTCCGTAACAAAGCAAAGACTAGCCGAGGTAAACGCTGCATTTCTGGGCATTGTGAGAATGATACATCAATCTGAGAAGTTAATGAACTTCCGTTATGGTATTGAACAAATTTATAAGCGTTATTGTACTGGGCAGTCAGAATCACAAGCCAATCATGAAGCAACAGCCTACCCTCTCGAACTCCTTGCTCCAAGGAGGCTAGGATAACCTAAATGAGTCAATAGAATGTTCAACTAACAAGCGCAAAGAATATCATTCAGTAAAAGAAAGTACTCATTAAAACTTGATCAATCTTCAATCATAGACAAATCCAAGTAATGAACAACTTGGCATATGACGGGAGTTTTGACTATTGGAGCCAAAATGATAAGATTACGAGTATATCTTGAACTCAAAGTCGGTTGACTGAATACAAGGATATCTTGAACTCAAAGTCGGTTGACTGAATACAAGTATATCTTGAACTCAAAGTCGATAGACCTTTCGGTCAACATAAAAAAAGTAAAAAATAAATAAATAAATAAATAACACACACACACACACACACACATAAAGAACACAAAATGCTATCTGAAACTCTAAATCACCAATAATTCATTAAACTGCAATGTGACTCAACCTCCAAATGAGGGGTAAAAACCGTAAGATAACATCAAACCTGGGATACATGAATGGCATAGGAAAGACACCGGGAAATTACCTTGTGAACAAGTAATGATAACACCACTTCAGGAACAACACTGTCGTAGATCTCACTGATGTTTTGAGCAGTTGCAAATTGCAATGTTCGAATCCTTAGACGACGTTTGAGTGCATATATTCCCCTACAAAAAGCATTTAGGAAACATCTCAGAAACTCCACTTGAAAGTGAAATGGAGATTATCCATTTGAAAATTACAATTGCTCAAAATACCAATTCAACAACTGATTTGCATCTTGACAAAATAAATTTTACGTTTTCAAGGAGGAAAAGAGTACTTTGTCTCATTTTTTAAATATTCCATTGAACCTATGCAAATGATTATTCAAATACTTAGATCTTGGAATTGCAATCACCAAGTGCAGTTGGTAAAATAAAATGCTTGAAAGTGTAGTTCCACAAAAGATAACAAATAGAGCTGATAATGAGAACCATCCATACCTAGTCGAGGAAAGAGACCTACAATTTGAAAGCTCCTCAGGAGGCACGACTACTGTGTACTGAAATGCAATCTGTACCATAGGGGGAGGTTCTGATCCGTGTCTGCAGGAGTAAAACAGTCACTCAAGATTTAGTAGTGTCATATGCCAAGCAGGCACAGACATTGATCTATCTCAATTTTAGTTTTAATAATAATAATATCAAAAAATTATTATTGTTATTGTTCCCATAATCAGAAATTCTATATTTTAAATGACAAAAAAGAAAAACCAAATAACCACACGCATACATTAATGTTTTGGTTTTTCTTTTCTTTTTTCTTGATTTGATCATACTAGTGTTTCTGGAGAATTAGATATTTCAATTTTTTATCTTTTTCTAGCTCCAATCGTACCAGGTGTTTCTGGAGAACAACAAATAGATTATGTCTTTTAGTGATTGCAATTATTTTATGTTCCTTTGGAGATCACAAGATATGCCATTCTCCATTTACCTTACTCTAATGCTTCAAAGTAAAATAAAAACATATAACTGCATCATAATAGGAGTTTCTAGAGAACAACAGGTTATCTTCCAATGTATGCAATTCTGTTATGCTCCTTCAGAGATCACAAGATAAACAATTTACGATTTTTCTTTACTCTAGTGCTTCAAAGCAAATTTCTTATTATCGTTATTAAAAAAAAAAAAAAATCTCATAGTATCATGATAGACTTCTGCTATGAATTAGTTCAGGGAGTTAGTAGGAATATTTAGTTGTTAGGGGGAAATTTAGTAGTGTAACTGATTAGTAGTTCCTTTTACTTGTTTGTTAGAAGGGAATTAATTATATAAATAGGGGGGAAATCAGTGCAGGATATAGGCAATTATTGGGTAATGGACTGGGAAAAGTCTTCATGAGCTAAGCAAGGGGATAATGAATAGTCCATCGAGCTAATGTTCTACGATTTCTTGTAATCTTCCCTAAAGCTTCCTTCATTCAATAAAGTCAATAGTTCGCTGCAATTGTGTGCAATTGTTTGTGTTTCTTTCTCTAGTTCCTATCACATTACCAATCATTTCCAATAGAAAGATAAGACTATAGTGGAAAATGGAAAGGATTACCTACCTTGAAAAACCATCGGCACTTGCAAACTCAAAGTCATAAGCATATGTTGCATAAGAATCACAACAAATAATGTGTTGAACATTCTCATACTGCGGATCCGGAAAGAAATGACCATACTGCAACAACACAATTTAAATGCATTTAGAAATAGTATATTTGACAAGTATAACGTAAAATGAAGGGGTATACTCACGGAATGGCCAGGTTTGAATTCAGTAGATGTCCTCATACGTAATATACACCCAAAAGCATATGGTCGACCTAGCATCCGATACCTGAAATTAGGACAAAAAAATATATATATATATATATATACACGAGCATAACCTTGAAAAATTGACAGAAACATGGACCATCTCATTCCATTCACGCTAGAAAAAGATGCCAATGCCAAAACAAGGATATTCAGGGGGCCTTTGGTAAACGCATTGCATTTTGATTGTATTTGAATGAAATTTATTTTTTGAATGTTGTATTTGGTTGAAAAGTATTTGTTTTGTATTTGAATGAAATGTGTGTTTGGATGAAAAGTATTTTAGAGTTGAAAAGTTGATGTGATTGGTAAAAGTAAAGATAAATAGTAAAGTTGAAAAGTTGATGTGATTGTTTTAAAAATGTTTTGAATAGTAATTGTTTTCGTAGCACTGTTACAAAATTTGTGTTTTGTGTAAAATTGTACTGCATTTGAGTAAAATTAAAATGCAATTTTTTTGCCAAACGACACCTCACTACATATAAATCTGTGAATAGTGTTACACCAAAGAAAGAAATAAAGCATCTCTATGCTTGTCTTAGAACCATTATATTTATATGTGTGCGAAGCCATAGATATGCAGTAACGCATGCCCATTTTACTGTTTGTGTAAATACAATCCCTCATACACACAGAAAGAATTGATTTCACTGTTCACATTCTTAAATTATAGACAGTCACCTTCTGTGTCAAATAAAAACCCTTCAACATCCACGTGATACTTACATGTCCTGAGGAAGGGTTGAATCCTCAGTACTGGAGTACAAAAATAAAGAGCCTCCACTTTCAATGCTGAGAAACTTCAACGAAGCCAAATCTGTATACTCATTAGTGACAGCAAATATATCCACACAAACGCCAGCTTGTACAGCAATTGCAGCCTGTAAAATTTGTTTTCAACCCTTAATATATCCCACAAAAGAATAAAGGGTATATATAAAAATAAGCTAGATTGCATACCAGCTCTTTGTAAAAAGGTGTCTGCTCAGGAAGTAAAGCACGATCTGCATCCTCTCCTTTACTAGCGTATTGGTCACCATAGCGTCTTGTATCCAGTTGCCCGGCTCCATAATCAGGAGGACCAGATAGAAAAGCAAAGACTCTAGCTGCAGTTATGTTCAAAGCAGACAAAAACCTGTCATGCTTTTGAAGATATATTCATATCTACCAAATTACAACATTGCTAAAAGCTGAACCTTTTAGTAAATAACGTCCTTGAAACAATCAAGTTATTTCAGTTTTGAATTGATCCCACAAACCTAATGCAAATGTGCTTCCATATTCAGATCCAAGGTAATTTAGAAGGGCTTCCATTGCCACCCCAAAGCCTCGCCCACCCATTAAGACACCATCCAGTCCTTGACCTGCTCCTGTAGTTCTCTCCCACGAAGTTGTTGGTCTAAGTGTTTCAAGTGCAGATGCAATACGGTCTTTACAAGTTTCTACCTGCAGCAAAGTTACTGAATTGAGGACTAAAGAAAAACTTTAGTTAACAGATGGTTTGATTCTAGGCACTGAAAAGCAAGCTACATTTAAGCTCCTCACGGGATGGGAAAAAAAATCGAATAAAAGATGGAAGACAGGACAATATATATAAAGACCATATGAATCCCATACAGGAGCCAAGAATTGTAACAGAGGCATGACGTCTTCAAGTTCTATTGGTAAAGTGCCCTCTGTATCAGGGGGAACGAAAATGTTCTTCACTACTGGAATAGGCCCCTGAACATCATATAACCCTATTTTGTGGCTGAAGGTAGCAAGTCCAAATAGTGAACCAGGCCCAAGAGCTGAAAAGAAAAATTGAAATTATGATAAGATTCATAATCTTCCAAGAACAGGACTCGTGCAATAAATAAGTACAACCTCTATGTGTGCGTGTGTGTTCTATGTACGAGTGTAATATATCTTACCCTCTAAGGCTGCCAGAAGTGCGCTCTTTGTGAGTTCCAAAAATTCTTCTGAGGCTGCAGTTGAATCCAGGAAGAAATTAGAAGTTCATTCATATACAGAGAATCCTTCACTTGAAAACAATAAGGCTGAAAACAGTATCCATGGGAAAGAGAAAGGAAATGTCAAAGTGAGCTCGACAAATTAAAAATAATATGTACCTGGAGTACAGCAAAAATTATTCCACATCCTCAAAATTTGACTTGGACAAATCAAACAAGGTAACGAATAACCATACACAGAAAATCCAAAGTTCCAAACACAATCTAGTCTGAGCCTCTAATTGAGTTTGTTGAACCTATAATTTCAATCCTAGGAAAACCTTTTTACGAAAAAAATCTCTTATTTTGCACATTAATCAAAAGTTATTTCATAATGCATGTTATACTTGTGGAAAAAAGATATGTTGTATATGTCATAAGAGGCACATTGTCAAAAAATAATGGAGCCTTACAATGCTTTAGAGAGAGTGGGAGAGAGATCAATTCATGACCAAAAAAAAAAAATATATCATCAACATATAACACTAATAAACGTGTTAAGAAAAAGCCAAAAGGTTAAGGCTCCATTTGGTTCAGCCATCCGAATGGGAACATTTCGGATGGAAACATTTGAATGTTCATCTAAAATGGTGCTTCGATCACAATCCAAGCAGAAACATTTCAATAGAGCATTTGAATGTGTGTTTGGATAGATTTTTTTTTATGAAATTCTAACAAAATTTAATAAAACTTCAATGTCCACGACAAATTTTAATAACGTATATGGATTTCACCTTATCGTTCTGAATGCATAGAAAAAAGAATGGTCTCAATTGGATTTAAAACAAAAAAGTGATGGTATTTTGAAGCTTAGATAGACGAGAGAGAAGAAGTTTTCGATTAAAAAGAATTCAAATATTACAGTTGCACATATACACAAATGAAGTCAAATGTAGGGGAGCTCAATTTCATTGTTCTTCTTAAAAGGCCAAATGTTTTGCTCCAAAGGCATATTTGAATGGCCATTTCAATAAAATGGCATCAAATGTTCTTAAATGATTCAAACAAATGAGGCATAATTGATCAATCAAATCTTACAAGACAAATCAATGGCAGCAACATATACCGGCTGAGGTTGCATCCCTTCATCCGATCCTTCCACTGCAAAAAAGGATCCAAACAAGGCACCAGAATCAGCCAATGGGAAATCTCAAACAGCTCAAATTTTTAGTCAACTAAATTTTCTCTGCAGCCAAACAAATAGGACAAGAAATTCCGTTAACCTTCAAAATTGGCCTTATTCCCCAACCATAGTGAGATATTTTACCAAAAGTGATTAACTTCTTATTGTCCGTTTGAATCATAAATTGCATTTGAATGTTCATTCAAACTGAGTGTTTGCGTTCATAGAATTTAAATCATTTTCAAATGAAATGTGTGTTTGTACAGTTTTTGTTAAAGGTAACATTTGAATAATGCAATAGGAATTTAGATTTATTTTGAATTGTTGTAAACCAGTAAAACATTCAAACAGTTCACTGCAGTAGTGGCGAATCCAAACACCTATTGCATTTGAATACAATGATAGCTATCACAATAGCTCATCTAAAGGGACAATTAGTTGTAACTAATGGAATTAAATCTTTGTTCTTCTTAAAATCTCGACTTTCATACTACAATAGTACAACAAATCAAAGTCAATGCAGATTTACCAAGCAATTCGAGAAAATTTACCCAAAAAAAAAAAAGAAAAATCACAATTCAAATTATCATGACCTCGATTCACACTAATCTAACAACAAATTAGGTCAATGCCAGAATGATTGAGCACGTAATTTGAGATCCAAATTCCCAAGGGAAAAAAAAAAACCTAATTAGAAAACTTAAAAAGTGATTCAGAAATTCAAATTATTCTGACCGGGAAGTTCGAGATCGACGAACGAGGAAGTCATCTCGGCGCAGGACTGAGGATGAGAGTATTTGGCTATCGCTTTGGCAGAGAGGCCGTTGAGCTGTGAGCAGAGGCAACAGGTCCAGCTCCACTGATCGAGGTCGCAGTAGTTGTTGAAGTAGGCCCAGCAGTTCTCACACCGCGGCAGGAGGTGACCGTCGGTGCCGTACGCCGGCGGCCGGCCCTCCTCGTCCTTGGCGGCGAACGGCGTCACCGTCACGCCCCACGGTAGCCCCGAGCTCTCCTGGGCGTCGGATTCGATCGGGAACCGAGACACCGTGGCTCTCACCGCCATGGCTTGGAAATTGTCTCGGTGATTGACGTTTTCTCTTTTGGTTTCTGATGATTTATGTTTTGCTTTGCGGCGTTTTCTCGTGAAACAAACAGAAAGGGGGGAAACGAAATGAGCCGGGTGATCATAGGATGTTGTGAGAGCGGTCACTGTTGGGCACTGCTGTCTATGGTGCACATAAAGCAAGCCAATTGCTGCATGCCACGTCCTTGCACGACTTAAATGACGTGGCAGGCGGAGAATTTAAGTATTTGAAGGGGAAAAAAAAAAAAAGGCATGCATCAATTTACATTTTTCGCACTATTTACCTAAAAATTCACATTTTTCATGCCTTTTATCTTTTTTACGAATCAGATAATAAGGTGGCGTTTGTTTTTATTCTTGAGAATAATTTTCCATTTTCAAAAACACAGAAAATGAAAACGGTTTCAAAATAGCATTTGTTTATTTAACGTTTTCAAAACCGTTTCGAAAACACCGTTTTCAACTATGTTGTTTTTTTGAGTTTTTTGAAAACGAAAAAAAGTTGTTTTCACTTTTTGTTTTCATTTCCAAAAAATATTGTGTTTTTTGGATTTTTTGAAAATGAAATAGGTTTTGAAAAAATATAACCAAACAAAATTTCATTTTTATGTTTTTCAAAATATACACTTAGAAAACATAACCAAACACAGTTTCAGAAATGATCTTAACACAGTTTTCAAAACATTCTCATTTTCAATTTTTTTGAAAACAGAAAATATTTCAAAAATAATACCAAACGCCACCTAAAATTTTTTGCTTTGGGATCAAAATATCCATTTATAAGAAAAAGGAATTTTCTAAAATTTTGTATCTAAATATAAATTTTTTTTATTTTTAAATACCAAAAAAGATTTATTTTTTAATGAAAATTTTTATACCCATTCAAATACCTTTTCATTTTTAGATAGAAAAAACTTTCCATTCTCATACAAGAATTTTCTTCATTTCCGAAAATGGATCCTCCATTCAAATAAAAATTGTGTCAGTTCATCATTTTAACTTAATTTAGTTTAGAAGTTAAGCTAAGTTGACCTTTTTGTTCCAGTATAGTTTAGCTTGATAAGATCCATTTTAATAATTTTTTATTTCTACTTTTATTATTTCAATATAATTTTTAATATAAGTTCAAACTAAACTAAATTAAAATGACCAACTTAACTTCTAAACTAAATCAAGTAAAATAGTAAACCAAATGGACACTTAATACAATAGTCCTATTTATGTAACACCCCAAATTTAACTTAATGACAATTAGAATTAAGACATCCAAGATAACAAAGGGATATGATATGATTAAGAAATATTACCTTTTCATTTAGTGATATAAATAATAGTGAAAAGGGACTTGATGTGCTACAAAAGAAGGCTCATGCCATTAGATGATTGCATATGTTGTGACGACCCGTGCCCTCGGTGACTCGGATCATTACTGAAAACTTACTTACTTTTAAAAACTTATACTTTTTTATAATACATTAATACTTATTTAGAATCTATATACTTAGTTGCCCTAATTTTAAGGGATTTTTTTTCCGTACGTATTTACTGTTTACGTACGTATACTGTCAGAATTCAAAAAGGACATTTAACGAATATTATTCAAAAATACTATTTAACGGTTACTATTCAAAATACTGTTTGACGGTTACTATTTAAAAATACTATTCAACAGTTAGTATTCAAAAATACTGTTTAACGATTACTATTCAAAAATATTGTTTAATGGGTACTATTCAAAAATACTGTTGACGGTTACTATTTAAAAATACTATTTAACGGTTACTATTTAAAAATATTATTTACTCAAACTATGCAGAAGATTAACTTGCGGTGTCTCCATAACCTCACCTCACATCCGCCTCCGCCGCTGTCATCGCCCATTATGGTTTAAGCCATAGGTCACTTACCTACAGCATGAACATACTCCGTAAACTTTACGCCCAATAAATACAACATGTTAACCGCAAAACATGTTTAAAGTATAATACATACTTCAAATCATATACAAAATTAGAAATCATATCTCCCGTTCACACAGAACATGGAAACAAATCTTGTAGCATCTTTGAATGCATATCGTCTGGGCATGTCCCATCATGCAACTAGGAAGTTTACTTTAACTGTATCTGGGGCATAACGTGTACACTACATGAACCGTTTATACTCAGTTTATGCTTCATTATTCATTATCTTTCATTGTAAACCTTGACTTGAGGTCGTTATAAAATCTGAACCTAGATTATTCTTTCTTTATGAGCCTCGACTTGGACTTGTTATGTGTTATTAGTCTCAACTTGGACTCGTTATGTATGTTGTGAGTCTCGGCTTGGACTCATTATATGTTGTGAGCCTCGGCTTGGACTCATTACAGATTATGGGCCTCGACTTGGACCTGTCATACCAACACTTTAACTTTATTACTCAATTTTGTATTTGATTATGCCATATGCTCTACTAGGCTTATCCTCAATCTTACGTGATAGGGATCTATGCCATCCCACTTATATTTTCGTAAATCTACACTATTATGAAACTATATGCTCTTCTAACGTGCTATGTAACAACATGTGCATGCTATGCATACTTAACATACTGTAAAAATCACTTTAACCTCATTTTATTTATGCCGTAGGTGGAGTTATACTTACCTAATTGCAAGCAAATTGCGTACTCGTGCCTTTAACAAATTACAGGTGACCACCTGTCATCAATAACATTCCTACTCTCGTTGAGTCACCATTAACGTTAGTGACTATATCTTGCGTTTCTATAGGCTACCGAGGCCCGTCAGTACCCTATTGGTCTACTATGGAGATTTGGTGTCTAACTTGTACCGTGTTTGATTAATTGTCTATTTGACAGATTAATCTTCATTCCTCACAGTGTTGTTCGAAACACGGTCCTTGACTGGTGCTGGCCAGTCAATTGACTGGTTATCTCGCGCGTTGGTAACTAAATAGCCTATTGGGTTACTACGCGTAAACTTGGTGTAGTAACCGGCTGGGTTACTTCGCTTGTTGGGGTGTGGTAGCCTACCGGGCTACTATTCCTTGTTTAGTGTAATGGCCCACCGGGCCACTATGGCTTGTTTGGGATAGTAGCCTACCGGGCTACTAAAGCTTGTTTGGTGTGGGAGCCTACCGGGCTACACACTATTTTACTTTGAAAAAATTGTATGGGTTAGCTTGTAAAAATTCTTGGAAAAATTACATGTTTGGAACCTATCCCCTTATCACCCCGTTGGAAGGTGGGGGACGTTTTTATGAAAACCATGTTTATATTTCAAAGTATTAAAAACACATTTTTATTTTGAAGAGTATAAATTACATTTTTTGATGCTTGCATTTTCAAGGTAGTTTTGAACCACTTTTGAAAACTATTTTGAAACTTAGTCGAAATGACTTTGTTTGCAATTTTGGCAAACATGAAAGTTTTCTTCCTCGACGAGATGAACAAATCTCATGTTCACCTCGGAGCTCAAATCTAACTCTAACGGCTCCTAAATTTATCAAACCCGTGGGCTATGTGCCCAGTTTTTTGTAAAAGTCCCAGTTTTACATCACTTTGAAAATGACTCTGTTTGGGTCCGAAACGGCCAAATTTTTAAAACATACAAAAGTTGTCTTAAAGGTTTTGACATGTTCTACAACTTTCATGTTGAGCCCGAGAATCGGTTCAGACTCTAAGTGGTCCAATTTCTCTAAAACCCGTACCTATTTCTAGGCTTGGATTTTGTTCCCAGTTTGTTCTCAATTTCAGACATTGAGTGAAAAACACTCCAAAAACCTATCTTAGGTTCGTTTTTGGCCGAGAGCTATTTGATGCAAAAATGATCGTATCGTAATTTCCTTAAAGCAGTATATTTACCAAATCTCAAATTCGGAACCTAAGTGGGTCAAAATGGCCAAAATCTGTGGCCTTTCTTGGGGACAGATTTGTGTCCAGCCACATCTCTATACGTACATCACATCACACAAACTAATAACCATTCGTAAAACACAACCACATAAATTTAAAAAATGGAAAGCTAGGGGCTCAAAATAAAATTATTATAAACCATTTGAATAAACAAATATACATAAATGGCCTTGATCAAAACTTAAAACCAACTAACACAAGATAGGGTTTTCGGTTTACCTTTGTGCCTTAAACCAAGCACGGTTTCAAGGGCTTGAGGAACCAAAAATGGTCATGGGAATCCAAGAAAGTGAGGTCGGTTTTTTGCTAGAAACAATACCAAAAATTTCTCTTAAAAACCAAACCAAAACAAAACTAAAAACTACAATATTGGATTTTGAAAACTTACCCTTGGTGCCTTAGAACGACTTGGATTCAAATCCTCCTAACACAAGCTTGTGAGGTTTAATTTTTGGTAAGTTTTTAGTATAATTTAAGGCTTGAAAATGTCAGGGTTTAGGGGTTTAAAGAGGGGGTCGGCTACAGCTAAAAAGGGAGAGAAAAATGTTGTGTTTTGGAAGCTAAAAGAAAGAAATGAACTCTTGTTGTCATGTGTACCTATTATAGGCAAAATTAATCAAGCTTGCTTAGACTTAATCCTAATTAATTGTCCATTATTTTAGCCTAATCAAGGGACAAAAATATGCTATTTTTCTGCCCAAAAATTCATAGGGTGGCTGTAGCCAAAAAGGGTCAAATGGCCTTAAATGCAATGTTGGACCATGTGATGAATGTTGAGTATTTTATTCAACAAATGGCCCAACACATCCCTAACTTTAAGAAAAAATTTTCCCACTTATTAGGGGCGTGTTTGGGGGCCTTATGGCTGATGGCACGCGCTTTTCTAGGGCGAGAATTTATCTGCAAAGTCTTCTCTTCGCAGTCTAATTTCTACCGTTTGGTTTCCGATCCTTTTTCGGCAGTGTTTCAATTTTCACCCGAAAATTGGATTTCTTAATCCGATTTTTATACTATAAGTTCCTGGTTATTTTATACTGTTTAAGAGCCCATTATCAGTCTAATTTACTATTTACATCCTATACTGTAGTTGTGTCTACATTGTGTTGTCCTTTCGCACGCAAACCAAGGCGTTCCCGGACGAAATTTCAGACACAGTCTCTCTTGACTAATTTGGACATGTTGATTCCATTTTTATCAGTTTTACATCCATCGGAGGTCGTTTGGACCAATTTTTGAGATCTATGTGACCTCACCTCGAAAAACGTGTCAAGTGCCCGATTAACTAATTTGGACGTTCTGAGTCTAAATATATCAGTTTCGGAACGAGTAAAGGTCGTCTTAACCCTCATCTTGATATTGCATATCTCCCAACTAAAATTCTCGTTTTAAACTTAACTGACTAGTCTGAGTGCTCTGAGTCTGATTTTGTTAGTCTCTAGGTGAAAAGAGGTCATCCGGACCGTCGTTCTCGGTACTCTACCCCTGCTAGGGTTTCTTTCTCTATCGTGCTTAGATGTTCGGTCCGAGCATTCTGGTGATCTGTTTACCAGTCTTGTGTCAAGAAGTGATTGTCCAAACCAGTTTCTTGACATTGCACATGTCATAAATTGATACACATAATAGGGTGGACTAGGTTCACTATCAGTCGCCCATTTCATTGCATAAATAGTACTTAAACAGTACCGTACCTGTTTAATCTATTCAACTAGAAAATATACTGTATTTTCCAACTTAATTACTCATGACATAGTAATTAGGTTTCATACATTTTGAGAGTCTATATACCGGCTTTCTGCTTATCACATGGCCTTCAACACAGCCTCTTACACGGGCATGTATAAGGCAACACAGCATGTGTCAGTTGTGCTTGCTCAACACGGCCATGTCTTGAAACACGTTCACTTAACCTAAGCGGTACACGGCCGCTTACATAGCCATGTACTTAACCATGTCATACTACACGGCCATGTACACTTATATAGCTTCTCTCACATAAACAGTCCGATCGGTACACAGCTATTTACACGGCCGTGTACCTGACCGTGTTCATCAATTTACATCCGAAAGCTCTCAAAATACTCTAATTTTATTCTGTAATGTCTCATTGCATGGTAAGTAGGTGTCATGAAAATGGCGGTATTTACATATGTTATCAAAAAATTCATATTTTTCATATATAATATAATGGTACTATTTATATAACACCCTAAATTTAACTTAATTTCAACTAGAATTAAGACATCAAAGGTGAAGAAGGGATATGATATAATTAAGGACTATTAACTTTTTATTTAGTAATGTTGTAAATGATAGTGATGAGGGACTTGATGTGCCATTAAAGAAGGCTCACACCATTAGATGTTTGCATGTTACCAAAAAAATTCACATTTTTCACACTTAATACAATGGTCCTATTTTTGTAATACCTCAAATTTAACTTAACGACAACTAGAATAAGACCTCAAAAATAACGAATGGATATGATATTGATTAAGAATAATTAATGACTATTAAGTGATGTTACATATCACGTTGTGAAATTTTTAATTTAAAATTTACACGTAAGTGTAAAAAATTCAATTATTAATGTGTCAATTAATTTTTTAATTTTAGATATTCAATTTAAAATTTTTAATTTATTAAATATCAATTTGAGAATATTTTAAATATTTTGACAAATTTTAAAAATTTTACAATTTTACTCTTTAACTTTTACCAAATTTATTTTTATTTCTTTACTTGTTATTTTTTCCACATCTCTCTCTTTCCCTTCCCTTCTTATCTTTTTCTCAAATTCTCTGTCACCCTTTTATTTTATCTGTCTTAATCTCTCTCTTTTTCTCACAGCTCTTTCTCCTCCTCTCTTTATAAATTTCTCACTGTCTCCCTCTCCCTCACACCCTTAGTCTCTCTCTTTCTTTTATAGCCATTCTCTCTCTCTCTCAATCCATTTGTCTGAAATTATCACTCCCTCTCCTTCTCTAATCCTCCCCTCTCATCCTCTCCTTCTCCAAACTCTCTCGTCTTCCTCTCTCTTTGGATCTCTCTCTCTTCCACCCTATTTCTTTCTCCAGTCTCTCCCTCTCCCTCTCCGATTCCTCTCTCTTCTTCTCCATTTTTGGCGGCAGCAATCTAACCTCACTATCGACCAGTCGGCCTCCCTGAGTCCCTGCCTCGCTGATTCACCTCCACGACAGCTGGACCCAACCTCCCCAAGTTATCGTTCATCAAATCTGAGCCCATCTCCCCGAGCCGTCCAAGCTAGCATGGACCAAAGCACCACCACTGCCTCACAAATGCCATCCAACCTAGCCTAAGCTCGTCAAGCCTCTGTTAGCCTCCGTGCTGCCTCTTGAAGCTTGCCAAGTCTCCACTAACAACCATGGCGCCTCACCCATTTATCAAGCCTGAGCTGCCCGAAGAACCCAGATTACACCTCCTCCATTGCTTGAATTCCAAGTCAACCTAAGCCCGAGCCACCCGAAGAACCCAGCCATCACTCGATCTCACTAAGCCACCACCACTATTACCCGTTCACCAAGCCGTCAGAAGTTGGCCATGAGTACCCCAGGCCTATAGAAAAATAAATTTTAAATGATTGATATTGGGATTGAAACAAAAATTTAAAATTTGCTCTGAGATTTAAAATTTGAATTAATATTGTATTTGAACTGTTTTGAGAATTGAAAATATTTCCACTGGGATTGAAGCAGTTTTAGAGTTTTGGACAGCCAATATTTTAAAGTGGATTATGTTGAAATTTTTAATAAATTATTATTTTTAAATTTAAAATAAATGACACACTAATAAATTAAATTTACTGTAACTAAAATTATGGAATTTTTGGACAGATAATTAAATTATCTGTGATTATGCTTTAGGTACCTTTTGATTCGGAATTAAAAAAGAGGACTATTTTAGAGTATTTATGAGAAGTTATCAGTGGATAATTACCAAGATATATGATATTTTATTCCTCTTTTATGGCCAGTTTTTTTTTTTTATTATTTGGTCAAAAAGGTTGATTTAAAGAGTATGTTATAAAGTTCTATAAATTCTGTGATTTTAGAAAATATCACGATTTCACAAATTAATAGAAAAATAATTCAGATACAGCTATTTGATAGAATAAAACAGTATATTTTATTATGTCATTAGTATTTTCAAAGGAAATTTGGAAATGAGATTTGGTTGTTAAAAGAAATATCAGGGGTTAGTACACACGTGTAAAGAGTGTATATCTCAATCAAGGATTACTTATTATGGTTCAGCATGGTGAGGGGACTCATAGGACTGTGCATGACTGTAGATGATACAAACCCCGTCAAGAACTGACGAAACCTGTAATTGAAGAAAGTGTCTAAGATCGTTCTACAATCAGGTTCAAATAATATGACCGCAGCTAATTACTTATAAAGAGTTAAGAAACTCAGTATAACGAAGATGCCACAATCAGTGATAGAAAAACCAATTGATATGTCAAGTTTGAATGCCATTGAAAATTCTAATAAGTTCAGAAAATTCTTAAAGAACTAAAGAGAATCACTCTCACTTTTTTAAATAAACATCTATATATTTTATTCATATAAAACACGCTATAAATAGGCTGAAAATTACAATCCAAAGTTGAAAAAATAAAATAGAAAATTTAAAATTTAAAATTCAAAATTTAAAATTCTTAAATCTACTTGAAAATTTAAAGTTTGAAAAACCCAAATCTAACCTTTAAAATTTAAACTTTAAAACCCTCTTACTATTCACGTTTATCCATCCATAAAGAAAATGACTTAGAGAACGTTTGGTAAACGTTTTTTGGTACTACGAAAACCAATTTTACACTTAACGCAAAATTTTACATTCAAATATAATTGTTTTCAATAATGTTACGAAAACAATTACTATTTCAAAGTTTTTTAAAACAATCACATCAACTTTTCAACTCTAACTTTTTATCTCTACTTTTATCAATCACATTAACTTTTCAACTCTATAATACTTTTCATCTAAACACACATTTTATTTAAATACAAAACAAATACTTTTCGACCAAATACAATATTCAAAAAAGAATTGTATTCAAACATAATTAAAATGCAATACGTTTACCAAATGCCCCGTTATTTAAAATTCAAACCCTTCTTGAGAATAGTCCATGCCAATCAGCCCTAAAGACAAGCTATTTAAAATTCAAACCCACCCCCCCTCTTAAAAATTTATATGCAAATTAGCTATGTGACTTATTTGAATTTCAAATAAAAGAAATAAAATCTACCTAATCTAAAATTTAAACATCTAAATCTGATTTGGCACTCTTAAATAAAGGTGGCTATGCATGCCATGCTTACGTGTTCTTATTATTGATCCTCTTCTATAGTTGTTTTGATAACTTGGACCAATCTTGGCTCACCATCAATAATGAAAACGTATTTTTCAGTTTGTTGAATCTCTCGGATTAATTTGTTAAGTACTTTCTTGAATCGTTTAGCTCGTGCTCTCGTAATTGGCCTTTTTGGAACTTGAAACGAGTCTCGATTCTATTTGTTAGCCCTAACCGTGTTCTCTTTAATAGATGTATTGAAGGACACAAATCGCATAACCACGAATGCACGTTATTATTAATATGCTAGTTAAAGTAAAAAGTTTAAAAATAATTTATAAATATCCTACAGGGCCTTTTGCTTATGTTTTAAAACTAGTAATTCCTAAGAGAAAAAGGTGATTAGAAGATATGAGTGTCGTGTAATCACCACTTGGCGACTAAGGACTAAAAGCAGAAGTATTATTTCCTTTGCTTTGGAAATATGTATGTACTATAAATTTTAAGTTTTAATTTTGTGTTTTCATTTATTTTATTTTATCCAAAGATGTATCTGTGGGACATGGAGACCCTATCACATGACATCGTAGTAAGGTTTTAAATACAAATAATAATGTTTACTTAAACTACTTAAGCATAAATTTGGAAATAAAATTAAACGGATAGTAAAAGGTTTTAAATGTAAAACTGGTAGAACTAGGGTTTTCAGATTCTCTTTATTTAATTAAACATCTCCTTTACGTCACTCTCTTGGATTTCAGGATGTGACATTAAAAATGGTAGCGACTAGGAACTTGATGTGCTATTAAAGGCTCATGCCATTAGATGATTGCATGTTATGCATGCCAAACATATATTTAGATGCTTTATGCTGTGTAAATGTATGTATACATGATGTTTTAAGTAATTGTGCTTCAAATTTCACATCTCTACTTCCCCATCATTTTCTCTTCTTATGAGGTTTTATGTTCAAATGCAATTTTTAATGTGAAAACTTCCTAGCTAGGAAAAAAAATTATCTCAACAAAGTTATGGATATTTTTGTTTTCTTTTTAATGCCACTTGAATTGCCAATTCAAGCTTTGATTGTTTTATGATAGCCTCATTATCAATGCTATAAAAAATATCTTTCTTAGTATACATAATCATTTTTTCATTCATCTATTGATCTTCCATTCTATTGTGCAAACGATTCTTCACGATATCGATGTCAGAAAATCTCTATCAATTATAGTAGTAGCAACTTGAATAATTAGTGTAAGTGTAACAAGCACATGAACCAATGGGTAATACCTTATCCCTTTTTATCTCAATCATCTTTTTTGCAAGATCTCTAAGTCCTTTGAGTCCAAGAACCTTTTTGCTAGAGTGCACATAAAAAATGTAAGTTTTCTAGTTGGTTGTCGAGTTTTAAGAGCTATATAGCAGAAAAGTCTTCAGGATAAAATTTAGCTAGATAGACTCACTTTTGCTTGTCATTAGTACAGAATGAGTCATTTGGATACAAACATGCTATGCAAAGATGCAACTCGGCATTTATCTTAGTGAAACAATCATTTAACTCTTGAAGTGTAACGTTTAGAATCAATTATGTTTAATTAGGCTAAATTGATGAATTAATGTGCCAAAATGTGTTTATAAATAATTAATTTGTGTTTAAAATTTTCAAAATAGAAAATTTGAAAAGATTTTGTAAAATTAAATTTAACCCCTTGACACTTTTCAACAAAAATAACCATTTTGCCTTGACCAGACATGGCCCTTGTGCATAAGGTCCCTTATTCTTTCATTGTATAAGTAAGGTTGCTTATGCATCCACTGTGGATAGCCTTATGTACTCTATACTTTGCACACGCCTAGATATTTGTTTTGTGGTAGGTATAATATGTCAATATCAAGCGAATCTTAAAACCAAACATTGGCAAGCGGTGAGGTAAATACTCAAGTATCTTAAGAGAATGAGGGATTACATACTGATATATTCTAGAGGAGACCTAACACTCGTAAGATACATAGATTCAGACTTGCAAACTTGTAGGGATTCGAGGAAGTTGACATCAAGATCAGTGTTTTTACATGAAAGAGGCTCCATTATGTGGAGGAGTGTGAAACAAGATTGCACTACTAACTTTACGATGGAAGCTGAATATGTGACTACAGTTGAGGCATCTAAAGAAGCGGGTTGACTTCGCAAGTTCTTTAAAAACTTTAAGGTCATTCTGAGTATTGATAAGCCTATCATACTTTACCATGATAATAGCATTGCGATTGCCAATACAAGGGAATCTAGGCACCACAAGAGGACAAAGCACATCGATCGAAGATGCCATATAATTAGAGGGCATGTGGAGACAATTCTAATAGATGTACGTAAGGTTGCATCCAAAGACAACACTGCTGATCTCTTTACTAAGATTTTAGTGGCTAGAAACTTTAAAAGGCACATAGAGGCAATGAGGATGTGTAACATGGCACATTTACTAGCTTAAGACAAGTGGGAGATTATTAGGAATGCCCTAGGCGGGAAAGACATTTTAAAGTATTTCATTTATTTTGAATTGATAATAAAATTATATTAGTGGTTATTCATTGCATTACTGTATGTCCATATCCTATTTACATGTTAAAGTAAATATAAGCAAATATGGCTCACTGACTACTTGTGTTAAACTGTTAGAATGTTGCATACAATGGACTTTTGTATGCAAGAAGACAACGTTTAAAAGTAAGCAGTCTAAACTATAGTTCATAATCTATGGGGTTAGACTGAGCATCTAACTTATGTTAAGACTATTACGTTGTCTAAAGCCAATTTGTCTTGATTATTTGGAGTTTTGACTCCTAAATAAAGACATAAATATGTTGCTTGGTGATAAGGTATCGAACTAGGACTAAAGTGCAATTGATCTGCATAGTCTACTTGAGTGCATTAATTCAATTTTGACGTTTATTATGCAAAAACCTTAATCCTAAGTAGATGAATCACTTTATATGTATGACTTATATACTACGATGTTCAAATGGCTAAAACATCTCAAAGGTAGTAAACTTATAGACCGGTTCGTTGGGTGCATGACTTATATACGATAGAGAGTTTGTTTATAGATGTTGGAATCATAGCTCTAATGAGGAGTAAAAATTATCCTCTTAAAGGCATTATATTGAATATGAAAATAGACAAGGCCTTGGATCGTTTGTAGGGCATATGACTTCTTATTCACATATGGTAAATAATCATTTTCTTATTCGAGAGTATAATGGATCTTTAAAATAGCGTGATCAGTAGGTCGAATGGACTTAGATATAAAGTTGATCATAGATATCATATGAGGGTTTTGCATATACGATAAGGTCGTTGGATGATAGCTTATCACTGACTTACATAATATGGTGTATAATTAAGAGTGCAGTTTTAGGTTTATAGTGGTGTGACTCTGAAACTAATAATTGCAACGGGTTTATTTGGTATAGAATAATAGTTACATGGATTATTGGAGCCTACATTATATATGTCCAATAAGTCCCTTTACTGACTCCACATAATTCCTTCACGGATTGTCTTGCATTTGGTGAAGAAAAAAATCCAGATCACCTTACATAGGGTGTGGGCGTTTTTCTCTGTATGCTGAAGGGGCAAAATTATGCAACAGGTTTATTTGGTATAGAATAATAGTTACATAGATTATTGGAACCTATATTATATATGTCCAATAAGTCCCTTTACTGACTCCACATGATTCCTTCACGGATTGTCTTGCATTTGGTGAAGAGAAAAATCCAGAGCACCTTACATAGGGTGTGGGCGTTTTTCTCTATATGCTGAAGGGGTAAAATTGTAATTTTCTATTATTCAATTAATAGGATAAATATTTAATAAATATTTATTTTGAAAAATAAGATTTAAAATTTAAATTAATTATAATTATCTTTCAAAAGATAAATATGGTATTAATTTGAATTTTGAAAATCTTGTTTAGATAAATATTTGAATTCTAAAAAATTATCCTATTTGAATTCGAATTGAACAAAATCTTATCCTAGCACATAGGTAGGTGGCGTTCGTAATGGAGATGGATGACAAACAAGATTTTCTCCTAATTTGAATTTGAATTTTGTTTTAGATAAGAGATTACACAATTATTTGAATTTCAAATAAAGTTGCTATGATTTTATTTGAATTTGAATTGGAGTTATAGGAACTTATCCATGGAAACAAAATCACTAGATTTGTGGAGTTTGAAATTTAAATCAAAATTTGAATCATAAATACACAAGGAGCCAAATTTTTGTGTGGTTATCCATAGGGATGAAAATTGGTTCTTGTGAGGAAAGAGGAGAGAGAAAAATCTTGTTTGAATTCTATTTGAATTTTGAATGATCTTCAACTTGGTGTAGCCGAATTTTTTAGGTGGTTTCACCCTATGGAAGAATTGGCTTCTAGCGGTTGGAGGAGGGAGAAAAATCTTTTCTTGGTCTAATTCAAAATTAAAAAGTTACCTAATATAATTTTATAAATAAGGGTTTTGACACTCTTATTTTCTTTAGATAACAGACTCTTAGGTGAGTAAATTTATTATTATACATCTCATTAATAATAATAAATTCTAAGAGATCTGAGTGGTTGAAAGGAGACAAGTCATGCTAGAATATTGATCGAAGAAATAAGCTATAGGAAAAATTGACAAAAATAGCACGGCAGAATTACAAAAATTTTTAAAAATCGTTAAATATCTCGTGATGTCATATACAATAAACTAATAACAATAAATTTACACCTTCATAGAATGCCAAGGATGTAGGAGGAGAATGAACGGAGGGCTTCAACCAACTAGCCTTTTCTACTATTGTCTAATTCCCAGACGGCAGAGTGTATAGGCACTCAGATCCTCAATCAGTATACTAGCACTGCTATTCTTTTTTTGACCACCAAAATCTCTTAAGAACTTATTGTCATAGTGATTAATGCAACAATAAGCCTGCTCACTTGAGAGTTTGTGGTCTGAGAGAATTGAAGTAGTAAGACCACTATTTATAATTTTGCATGAAGTGATCCCTTGAATTTGAATTGGACCAGGAGAAGATTTTCTCCCTCTTTTCCATACAAAATCCGAACTTTTCCTTAGGCCAAGATCATGATCAATTTTAGCCACACAAGGAAAGATTTTGTATTCGAAATTCAAACAGGATTTTTACCTTGAATTTTATCTCCTCTTTATCCACTAAAACTGAATTCTCCTAAGCCAAGAAGCATGTCTAGATTCGGCTATTTAAGTGTGAAGAGAATCAAAATTCATATAGGATTTTTATCTTGAATTTCATCTCACCCTTATCCACAAAAAATCGATTCTCCCTTAGCATTATCCATAGAGAAATTTGGTTGCACCATGTGAGGGAGAGATTCAAAATTTAAATAGGATTGTTACTTAAATTCTCCTTCATCCTTATCCATAAAAACCGAATCCTCCTAGGGTGTGATCCTTCCAACAAATTCAACCACATCTAGAGGGATTAGGATTCAAAATTCAAGTAGCATTCAAATAAGATCTTCCTCTCCCTTATCCACAAGAATACTGAATTTGCCATGTGGAATTATCCACAACAAAATTTGATTATTACTTGATTTGTGATTCAAAATTTGAATTCAAATTTCAAAGTTCAAATTTCAAAAATTTAAACTTCAAATACAAATTTCCAAATTAAATTTCAAATTCAAATTTCAAATATCAAATTCAAATTTCAAATTTTAATTTTAAATTCAAATATCAAATTTAAATTTCAAACTCCATAAAAAACTTGTATTTCAAATTTTGTCCTCATGGATAATTTTCCACAACTCCAATTCAAATTCAAATAAAATCATGGCAACTTTATTTGGAATTCGAATAATTATGTAATCTCTTATTCAAAACAAAATTCGAATTCAACAGGAGAGAATCTTATCTTCCACCCTTATCTTCTGTGGACACCACCTATATCTATGCAAGACAACAAGTCAATAAGTATACCCTGATCAATTTGCCATTTGTTAAGGAATTATATGGAGCTAGTAGAGGGACCACTTGGACATATATAATCAGGCTCCTGTGAATTTATGTAATCATTATTCTATATCGAATAATTCAATCATATGATCACTAATTTCAAAGTCACACCACTATAAACTTGAAACTGAACTTCCAATTATATATCGTATTACGAAAGCCTGTGACAAGCTATTGTCTAATGACTTTGTCGTATATGCAAAACTCTCATATGATATCCATGATTAACCTTACATCAAAGTCCATTTAACCTACTGATCAAGCTATCTTAAAGTTCCATTATGCTATCGAATAAGAAAATGATTATTCACCATTTGTGAATAAGAAGTCATCCGCCTAGTAGATGACCCAAGGCCTTGTCCATTTTCACATCCAGTATAATGTTTTTAAGAGGATACCCTTAACTCCTTATTAGAGCTATGATTCCAATATCTGTAAACAAACTCTCCATTGTATACAAGTCATGCACCCAATGAACCGGTCTATAAGCTTACTACCTCTAAGACACTTTAGCCATTGGAACGTTAAAGTACACAAGTCATATACATGAAGTAGTTCATCTACTCAGGATTAATGTTATTGCATAATGAACGTCAAAAGCAGATTGATCCACTCATAGCGGACTATGTAAATCAATCACGCTTTAGTTCCGGTCCAATATGTCACCACCAAATAACATATATATGTCTCTACTTGAGAGCCTATGCTCCTGTGACAACCTAGAAATTTCATCATTCTCGGAAAATCGATACATGGAATGTACACGATGAATTTCATGTTTAAAATATGAAAAATGTAATAATTTTATGTGTGTACGCATGTGTTTGTAATGCATAGTATCAAGAAATTAGTTAAGATGGCCTTTTCTTGATATAAAACTGATATATTTAGATTTAGTATGCTCAAATTAGTCAATTGAGCATAAAAAGTAATTTTGGATCTAGAAATATGTAGTATCAAGAAATTGGTCAAGATAACATTTTCTTAAAATAAAACTGATATACTTGAAATCATAATGTTCAAATTAGTCAATTGGGCACAAAAAGTAAATTTTGACCGAGAAACATGCAGTATCAGAAAACTGGTCAAGATGACCTCGGATGAAAAAAAAACTGATATATTTGGGTTTAGCATGCCCAAATTAGTCAGGATAGCTCATGTTGAAATTTTTGACAAAAAAAGATATATATATAAGGGCAAAAAATCAGAAATTTCAAAATAAGCCCTCATAATTTTCACATTTTCTCATTTTCTCCCACACACAGTCGGTGAACAGTAACCGACCATCGGAAACGGTGTCCGTTTTTGACACCGCTGGTCTCGTTGTAAAGCTCTCGACAAGCTGAGTCCAACGGTGGGCTAAGTCGACGGAACTGATGTCGGAGCATGCTGCACGTGCCACCTGAAGCTCTCGGTGGCCGAAATTTTCAAACGGCCATATCTCTACCGTCCGACGTCCAAATGCCACGATTCCAATCCCAATGGATTCGTGGTGAAGAGTAGAACAAAACCCCGCCCTTGTTTCACCTCAACAGCAGCCATATTGCGTCGCCCAAGTCTGCCTGTCGCCGTCGCCGTCATGGAATCCATCGATTCTGGCGGAGTTGAGTGACGTGATGGGTACCAAAATGTCAGAATTACACAGGAATAAAAGCCCCAAACCAATTTCAAGAAAAAAAAAGCCAGCCCAATGGAGATTGAACATCGCTGTCGCCGTCCGATTTTCGAGGGCTGATTTTCGGCGATAGGAGGCTCGATTGGTCAAATTGACACCACCAATGGGTTCCTCTTATCGAGATCTTTAAGATGGTGGTCACCTTTTTCCTCGCATCCATAGTCAATGCCGATCAACGACCGGTCAATGCCGGTCAATGGTGGTCAACGGCGACCGGTGACCAAAATTTGAAGAATGGCCTGTTGGCCTATTTTCAACGTTCCGAACACATCTGCGGCATCATATTTGCAAACCGGAACTTGAAAGTGAAGAACGGAGAAACAAAGTTTGTGAACTCGAGACCGAACGGTTCATTCGATCGCCGATGGGATGATTTCTATAGTGATTTCGGTCCCTACATTCCTTAATTTATGTTTTGGAATGATTATGTATTAATTATGTATTTTGGCATGTGAAATTGTAAGAAAAATGGACTATGTGTATGAAAAATAATCAAATAAGAAAATGTGTAAAATGTAAAGATTTTTACGTAAAAGTTGAGTTTTACGTAAAAATATAGGCATTTGGTATAGTACGTGGCAGATTAGAATAGATTAGATGGTTTTGAGGCATTTTCTAAACGCCGGCAACCCAAAAATTAAGCAGAAATACTGCCAAAATTTTAAAAACGGCACAAAGGGGTATTTTAGGAAACAAGAGGTAAAAATGTGGTCAGAATGGAAACTCGAGCCCCCTCGATAACCTAGGTTGGAATAGTACCACCTGAGGGTCGGTGAATAGTGACCCGAGCATTTCAGCAATTAATGTCGAAAAAGCTCGAAAAGGCTTTAAAAAAATTATTTTATGATTTATAGGCATAGACAATCCCGACAGAATGTTAAAATGGAAATAATACGGCCCAAAGACCTATCAGGGGCAAAACGGTCATTTTGACCGAAAATTTCAAGAATGATAAAAAAATGATCCTAATGGACTTAGAATGGCTTAATTAAGATTTTAAGAGCCAAAACCAAGTTGTAAATCAAAGAAAAGTAAGATTATGATGAAAAATCCCGTTAAGGGGTAAAATGGTAATTTTTCTAAAAGTTAGCAGAAAAGTTATAAATTGGATTCAAACCCCTAAATTCACGATTGGGAAGTGAAACGTAGAATTTTTACGTTTTACTAAGTTTTATGTATAAAATGAGAAATGAAAATAACCGTGATTATTTTAGTTTTAGGAATCCGCTCCAGATGCGATGAAAGGATGTCTGCGGACCAGAAAGTAAGAAAAGGAGATATGAGCAGAAGTATCTATAAGTTTGAACATTTAATTGACTATAACATGAATTGACTTATACGTCTATGTGATCTATGTGCAGCATATAAGTTCAAATATTTCCATGTCTGCAACATAAATAGAAGATTATGTCTAAGGGTCATATGTAGTAAGTTTCAAATATTTCTATGTCTACAATATGTATGGACTTTTATGTGTTATATGTTGCAAGTTCAAGCATTTAGTTGACTGCAATATGAATGTACGTAGTATGCTATTACATGAATGTTACGAAAATCATGTTATAAACTATGTGTTATGTTCAAGTCAAATATAAAATTGACTTGACATGTTTATATTTATGTGTTATTTTTTGTAAGTTCAAACATTTTATTGTCTGTAACATGAAATTACGTAATATGTTTATATATTATGTATGACATGTAAAGTATATATCAAGGTGCTATATGCACACTAACATGAAAAATAAAATATCCACAAATAAAGAATGAAATGTAAAAAAGTTCCAGACCCAGGAGGCAGCAATAATTCTCCCAGTTAGGAACCACATGAAAGTCGGTAATGAAACCACTATTGGTGTACCAACCTCCCACATAGGTGAAGGTTTCTCATCTCAAGTTATGTTATGGCTTCCAATCTGACGATGGTGCGTCTCGGGTGTGGAAGTCTAATGTTCAAGTTTAAGGTACGACCAATCATGGGGCCCAAAACCAGAACATAATGAAAGATAAAATATCGGTGTACTAGACCCAGGAGGCAGCAATAATTCTCCCAGTTAGGAACCACATGAAAGTCGGTAATGAAACCACTATTGGTGTACCAACCTCCCACATAGGTGAAGGTTTCTCATGTCAAGTTATGTTATGGCTTCCAATCTGACGGTGGTGCATCCCAGGTGTGGAAGTCTAATGTTCAAGTTTAAGGTACGACCAATTATGGGGCTCAAAACCAGAACGTAATGAAAGATAAAGACTCAAGACTAAAAAGGTAGCCCATAAACGAGCATAAGATATACTAACACTACGAGTACCATTACGTCAAAGTTACTGTTCACAGTCAATGGTACTGTTCATAGTCAACAGTACTGTTCATGATCAGAATTACTATTCATAATGAATAGTAATGCATAAGTAATACATGTTGTTTGTTATGTTAATGATCCATGCTATGTTTGATGTTAAGGATGTTTAAGTATATGTAAGTGTATTTACGATGTTTAAGTATATTTACGAAGTTTTATGTATTTAAGTATGATAAGTATA